>JARFIY010000195.1:11200000-11880000 GCA_036346155.1 Sinelater perroti | reverse complement strand
AAAAGACAGGTCCTAACATAATGAAATTTGAACCTATAAGTGATAGAATCTCTAAACTAAGAATTAGAGGAAAATGTTTAATACTACCCTTATTTGTATATATGCCCCAACTGAAAAAAGAGAGCATTAAGAAGGACAGTTTTATGAAAACTGCAAAAGAATTGATGCAACACCAAAATATGACACATTAATATTATTAGGAGATATGAATGCACAGATAGGAAAAGAAGAACATATAAGAGCAGTGGCAGGTAAACACACAATACACGAAGAATCGAATGATAATGGGAATAGATTATGCAATATAGCGGGCAATGAATTTATTTATTGCCAGCACAAAATTCCCTCACCCAAAAAGACATAAGATAACATGGATCCACCCAAACCAAACATCAACTAGTCAAATAGACCACATACTTGCAACAAAAACAGAATTAGTAATAACAAGATGTAAGATCCTACAGAGGAGCCAACGCAAACACAGATCATATATTGGTAATCTCAACGATTAAAGAGAAAAAATGCAGAATTGGAAAAACAAGAAGCATAAAGAATAACAAGTGGGATGTAAGAC
The DNA here is from genome assembly GCA_036346155.1 of Sinelater perroti. Classification (NCBI taxonomy): domain Eukaryota; kingdom Metazoa; phylum Arthropoda; class Insecta; order Coleoptera; family Elateridae; genus Sinelater; species Sinelater perroti. The sequence goes on along the minus strand of JARFIY010000195.1, from coordinate 11,879,426 downwards.
AAATAAAAGACCCAAAAGTAAAACAAGCACTAGAAAAGGTATAACACGAGAACTCCAACAACAACAAACCCACACAGAACTGACATAAGTATTGAAAACCAATGGAATAATATAAAAATAGTATCTTAACAACTGCAGAGATACACATAGGACGTAAGAAACAAGAGAAGTAAAGAATGGTACGATTTAGATTGTAAGAGCAAGTGAAGAAAAAATCGATCGTGGATAAAATGGCTGAACTCAAAATGGAAGAAGATAAACAAGTATATAAAGCTACAAATACCTTGGGAAACATATGTAAACAAAAAGAGAGTGGAATGAACGAAAATAAAAGACATACAGGAAGAATTCAACCATAACAACACAAGAATGTTTTATCAGAAAGTAAGACAAAAAAGAAAAACTTTAGAATAAAAACTAGAGGATACAAAGATACAGAATGCAAGACAAGATATGAAACAACAGAAATACACCAAATATGGAAGAACTATTATGAAAAACTATACAGAAATGAAAGAAACGAATGCAGAAGCACAAAAAGAAATAATGACGAACAATGCAACAATACAAGAACCAACAGTAGAAGAAATAAAAGGGCAATACAGCATTTAAAAACAATAAGGCTCCAGGTAGCGATGACATACTACCGGAATATATAAAATATGGAGGAGACGCATTACACGAAAAATTGTACGAACTTATATGCTTAATTTGGAGGGAAGAAAGAATGCCAGAAGAATGGAAAAAAGGCGTAATATTTACGATTCATAAGAAAGGAGATCCTGAAGATTGCTCAAATTACAGAGGAATCACGCTACTAAATGTAGTTTACAAAGTGTTATCAAAAATAATTAAAGATAAACTACAAGTATACACAGAAAAGGAACTAGGAGACTACCAACAAGGCTTTAGAAAAGGAAGATCGACCACAGACGCAATATATATTATGCAACAGATATTAGGGAAAGCAAAAGAATATGATATAACTTTATACATCCTGTTCATAGACTTCACACAAGCTTTTGATAGGGTATTAAGAGAAAAAATAATAGAAGAAATGAGTAACATGAAGATCCCACAGAAAATAATAAACCTCGTCAAAATGACTCTAAGAGACTCAACTGCAGTGGTTAAAATTGGAAACGATACAACAGACAGCTTTAATGTACATCAGGGTGTGAGACAGGGAGATATGCTATCAGCTACTCTGTTCAATATTGCCTTGGAAGGAGCAATTAGAAGATCTGAGTTGCAAGGGACGATAAACATCAAAAATACGCAAATTGTTGCTTATGCAGACGACGTTACAATTGTCAGTAGAACAAAGGAAGGGTTAATTAAAAGTTTTCTAAAGTTAGAGGAAGAAATAACAGAAATGGGTTTAAACATTAGTGAAAATAAAACAAAGTATCTAAAATATAGTTTCAATAAAAATGAAGAAATTTTAAAATTAAGAACTATAAATTTGAATCCGTCCAAAATTTTAAATATTTAGGTGTAACAATTTATAATAAAGAATACCGTGGAAGTGAAAAAACCAAACAAAAAATACAATTAGGGTATAAAATATATTACATGAACAAAACCTACCTAAGTTCCAAATATCTAAGTAAAAAGCAAAAATACAATTATATAAGAGTTTAATCAGACCAACAGTAACATACGGAACAGAAATATGGACCTTAACTAAAAGGAAGAGGAAGATTTAAGAGTTTTCGAAAGAAAAATATTACGACGAATACTTGGACCAGTACAAACAGAAGAAAACGAACTCAGACCAAGAATGAATTTTGAACTAACAAAGGAAATGAATGGAGAAGACATTGTCACATACATAAAAGCGCAGAGAATAAAATGGCTAGGACACATAATGAGAGCAGATAGAGAAAGAACAATAAGAATAATCACTGAATGGACACCAACAGAAAATAGAAGAAGAGGCAGACCCAGTTTGAGATGGCTCGATGATGTAGAGGAAGACCTGAAGAAGTTAGGAATAAAGAACTGGAAAAATAAATGTAAAAATAGGAAGGAATGGGCAAATATAGCAAAGGAAGCTAAAACAAGTAAAGAATTAACTTAATAGAAGGAAATGAAATGGGAACTAATCTCTCCCAAAAAGGATTAGGAAAACTTATTTAAATAAGTAGCCATAACTGCTTGCGGTTAACGAGCTGAAATATATATATATATATATATATATATATATATATATATATATATATATATATATATATATATCCAAGTCCATGCTTTTCAAAATATTCTGGATAACCATTACAGTTTGATTTCAAAAAGAAATGCACCACAAACAACACCTACTACTGCTGTGTTGAAACATCTTTCCAAGCATGTACTACATTAGTGAATACTTGTGTCAGTTGTCTAATGCCTTCTGCATCAAGTGATTTAAGACCAGATTATATTTTCGCTTTAATGCTGCTGTTTCCCCCAACTGGGTTTTGAGTCAGTTTTCTTTTGCTATCCTTATCTCCCTCTTTATTTGTGATTGAATATTTTTGTGTTATATTTCGTTGTTTTTCGTTTTCTTTCTTTTTTTACAGTTGTTGTTTTTCACCCAACATTTTCTATTTCGTATTTAGCAAACAAGTGTTCGTCATCAATCTCATTAAATGTCTCAAATATTATTTTCAGTGATTTTTCTGTTATTTATTTCTTCTAGATATTTACATTTCACTGGCACTAATTTTGCCCCCTTTTCCTTTATTTCCTTCTCTTTCAACATCTTCATGACCCACCGCTTCCTTATTGTTTTCCTTTTGACTTTTTAAATTTCAGACTAAATCTTCGCACCAGAGGACAATGATTTAATCAGCGCCAGGATAAGTGTCAAATGGCAAACAATTTTTTTAAATCCTTTGTTGACGAGTATATGATCGATTTATTTCTGACTGTATCACCTGACTAAATCTAGGTATATAACCGGGTAGAGAAATTATGATAAAGGTATAACATATTGCTATTTTTCTTCGCCAAATATTTTGAGAATTGTCCATATTTTTAATATTGTAACTACTTGTGTTACAAAAATAATTTATAAGCTTCGACCTTTGCATTAACACAATTCCTAAAATTGACATAAAAGACACTACTTATCTGTAACTATAGTTTATTTTAATGGTAAGTGTATTATACTTATTAAATATATAATTCAACTTAGTAGCAGCGTTTAAATCATTTGAATAAGTTGTACTTCCTCTATATATCAAAACTACTTGAATTTTTTATTAACTTATAGATTTAATCCTTTCCCGAAAGTCAATAGATCATTTATAACAATACTTTTCAGCATTCGTAAAAGTACTTTCCTCTGATAATCTGAACATGAATAGTAATTTTTAAAATATCGATAACAAAAGAAATGCTTCAGATAAAGGTTTAAGAAGCATTACTTAATAACATGTGGCACGCCGGAAATTTTGAACAATTTCGCTTTACATATTAAGAAAGACTAGTAATTTACATGAAATAAATTTATACTTTTATTACATTTAAATAAAAAATAATAATAAAACAGTGTAATTAATAATAGTTTGTATTTGAATTCATAATTCTATATACAAAACAAAAAATTGTTTTCAATTAAACAACTAGATCTCATATAAGAATAACTGGTACTTATAATTTTTCTGTAAAAACCCAAATTCCTCAATTAATTACATACAAGATTTGCTAAAGAATAAGATAATAAAAATAAAACTCAAGGGTAAAAAATGTGCGGCCAAGAGCATACTAATTTAAGGCTGCAAAATAACACTCACCGTGAGCTGTGATCTTGAAAACCGCCGTCAAGGAGTCTTAATTTGGCGAAAAGGACGGCAGACACGAAAGGCACTTCTAGCAGTTCTTCTAGACACACTTCGACTTGGAATTTGTACTTTTTCTTTTTGGTCATGAACGCCATGCCGGCGCCACGTCCGTTGGTCATGCAGGAAGCGGATCAAGGCATCCCAAACACCAAACACGGAGTAGGATACAAGGCTCTACGTCTTTGTTGAACCGGCCGATTTCCTTGTTCGTCGCGCACTTGTGCAGTCAATTACCTCCTGGAGTGTTATTTAAACTATATCCATCCTGAAACAAATAATTAGTTAAATATTCACATTAAGAGAAACATTATGTGCAACTTTGGTTTTATAAATTTTTACTATACATCAATACCGCTAGACAAAATTTTCTTTTTATTACATCTTACAAGATACAAAAACAATTTTGTCGTTTAGAGATATTCGGGTTGGTAGCCACAAAAAACGAGTCTCTCATTTCCCCGGAGAATACAAAAACCTACGCTTGTAGGATTTGGAGGTAATTCCCCAGAACTTTCGTAAAATGCGATTTTTGTATTATTGTTGCTTATTATTTAAAATCAAACTGAAAAATAGAGTTTAGCGAGTAATTACAATAAATCAATAATTACTAGATCTTCAATAAGACAAAATCAAAATGCTTTAGTTATCTTCTACTCACTTCAGTAGATAAAACAAAAACGATCTAGTAGTAAATAGTACGTAGAGTGTGACATAAAAGCAATTAAATGTAAAGTAATACAGGCAAAAGCAAGCGTCGCGTTTCTGTGGGGTTTTCGTGCTTTGAATGACAAAATAATACTACAACAAAATAGTAATTAGTTGAATTTCTTCATGTACAAATACATATAGCTGCTATAAAAAAATATAAGTCAACCAACAGATATGGAATTAAAAAATTCAATTTATATAATTCTGGATAAACACTACGATCTCTTTAACAAGAAGAAACAAATAAAATTTTAAATACCAGGGTAAGTCAAATATAAACAGATTATTATTTTTATTGTAACACTAGCCAACCGCGCACAAACGCTTTAACATCATCGTCAAATTTTCGAACCTTCAATTACTTCTTTTAGTCAACATATGGCAGTCATATTCCATTCAAAAATTAACAGAAACAATTTCAGCAAATGTGATTCGGCGATCGCCCTGAAGAATGTAGCAAATAATATTATACAAATATTCTACTCCGTCACACTGATCCTCGGACGACGTCTGTAACCTTAATTTTCAACTGCTTCTGGTACTCCCAAAACCTATTTATGCCACGCGTGCACTTGCGTCTTCTTATAGGTGTTGTTCCCTAACTGTTTTAAGTCTTCTCACAATTCCGGGCTGTTTTCATCATCTATTTGGAGAAACTAGATAATCTGTAGCGTAGAAGACGAGGGTGCCTCTCACTCTGAAATTGTGATATTAACTAAAGACGTAGTAATACGAGAGAAGAGTCCTCTTCAGACACTCTTGTTAAAACGTATGGGAGCTCCTCTACGTTCATCTTATGGCACACAAAAAACAATAATTGATCGCCTCACCTGTAATACTTAAAGATGCACTCATTTGTTTATAATAAATTTGTTTAATTTTAATATTCTTAAAAACAAAATTTAATTATTTTGGAACTTTTACTATACAAATTCAACTGTCATATAACAAAAAATAAATAAAAAAAGATTTACATTGTTAAAGAGGGCACTCTGTGGTTCTAAAAATTTAAATCTCCAAAATCATCTTCGTTCAGGAATGCCATCTCTCAAACTATTTGAACCAACCAAACCACAAGTACACTAAATTATCGGGAGAAGTTAAAGCTTCAAAATCATCTATGTATAGCCACCTCATTGTAATTGAACACGCGAAAAACTTTTATAGAGTTGTGCTTCATAATTTAACTCGAACAAATATACAAAAGAGGTGTAGGTTATCGCCAGCTTCTCACAAATCCTTATGATGAACATTATATCAAATGAATCGTTACGTGAACAAAATAAACAAGAATTGAATCTTCTGCCATAAGCCAAGCAAGCGTATGGAATCCACACCAAAATCCATTCCTAAAAGTGACATATTTGGATTTTATACATTTGGTGGAACTTCAAATAGCCCACATATTTTGAATTTAACTCAGCTGGTCCTAACATAACTGTAGAAGTTACTCTCCATAAATGAAACGTACTTATGTACAAAAAATGATATTGCTACAAGAGAATATTTTTCTATGTATCCCATAGAATAAGAACAAAATTCAAAAACCTAATAAACATTAAACTTTCATCATTAACACAAAGTTTATTCCGGTTTGTTGGCTTACTTTTTCTCATTGCCTACAATAGAAAATATCGAAATGGGGATTCGAGTGCAATAATTGGTTAAAAAATTGTCAGGTACCTGAATTGCTAAAATACCTTATATCTTATCTCATAATTTCATTTTAACGATTATTAATTAATGTGCCTATTTATACAATCAACCATAATTTTTGGCTTTTAAGCTAATAACAAAATTCATGACAATATTAAGCAGCTTATAAAATATAACAGCTATTCATGACATTAAAATCTACTTCAAAGTTGAGATTGTGAACTGCTTAAACAAAAGTATTTAAAGAAATATTTAATGCTCACCTAACTTTATTTTTGGAACTAAAAGTTTCGTTACTATGTAATATGTTATATTTATATACATTTATGTAATAAAGCAGTTAGTGTTCGATTTAACGCCTTCCTTTCATTATTCACCTACTCCTCACCACCAGAAATAGGTGGATATTTTCTTGAAACAAAAACATGGCGGAAATTGTGTAGCATTCTATATTTAGGAAAAGAAAGGCGATAAAAGTTTTATTACGTAAACACGCAGAGCTTATTATTATGCTGCAGTGGGAGATCTAACATTTAAGTTGAAGGAGATTATATGATCATGATATGAAGTGAAATAATATTAAATAGTTAAGTTACATTACTGTCTTCTAATACCTTGTTTTTACATTTCAGAATAAATCTGTACCTATTTAATATTTAACAATCAGGAATCTCCGCAAAATATAATTGTGTGCTATAATCATTAATGATCGATGATTATTGAAGTATATTTACATTTTCCATTAGAAAATAAATAAAATTTAGTTTTGTTAAAACGACAGGCATTACTATCTCGTTAAAAACGGTACGCGTAGTAAACCTAATCAAAGAGCACTTTCAACTTTCAATTATTGGCTCTCATTTTGCAGACCATAAATTTAAAAATGTGTCATTCATCTGGAAAAATAAAGCGTCTACACAATATTTGACTTTTGGATTGGTGATGCATCATATTGATTTTATTGTGTTTGTTATTAAAAACTATCAAAAGTGCAACAACAGAGTGCCTTGGCACTCTTTAGCTAAGATTTGCACCCCTTTTTACAGAAACGTTTCTCAATACACCACAACTGAAGCAAATTATCCTTTGATACATTTTTTCTTATGAGTTTTATGTACACTTGAAGATTCATCGGTAGTAAATTTATTTATTTGAATCAATCCTTACGAAAAGTTTTCCTAATTACCAAATTCTTAGTCAATTTTTTCCACAAAAAATGCCTCTGTAATCCCCTCAGATATTCAATAATCATTTTAATGGAAAAACGATTTTTAATGTTGGTAGTTTTCTTGAATCATAATCATAGCCGAAAAATGTGCTGATAATACGTTCCGAAAATTTAAGAACATATCTATATTTCATTAGACTTTCTAACAGAAAGTTCATCATTACAATTATTTTCAATGGTCTTTTCATTATTATGCTGATTGATTGATCTTCAAAATATTAAGAAACCTAACAAACTATACGCTTCATCGCTTTGCACTAAATCAGTATTTCAGATTTCGTTCAAAACCACCTACAAATGATAATACTATGGCAGCGGTTTTCCCATAAACAACAGTTAAATTTTCCACTTTCAGAGCTTTATTTGCGGAAAACCTTCATAAATGATAACAACAGTTATTAAAATGTTGCAAAATTAAATACATCATGTAATTATAAAGTTGGAAAAATATTGAATTCCCGCCAGATTACAACAAAAACTTGTGCATCAAACCAATGGAAAATACATCTGACCGTATTCCCTATTGCGTACATAATTAGCAAATTTCGATTAGCAATTCATTATTTTTATGTAGCTCAATGCAATTAACGTTTCTTCTATGTTTACATCAAACTAACTCGGATATTCGTCATTGAATTACGCACATTGTACTTTTAATTGATGCACAATTGCCACAGTACTATTTATTTTCCAATTAACAAATCGATAAAATGAAATTAGCAGGGAGCCGCTTAACAGGTTACGTTGCATGTATTTTAGATTAAAACGTTTATGTTAACGTTGTCCTTAAAAAATTATTTCACTTAATTTATTTCAAAATCTGATTTGTATACAGAGCACAGGCTTTTAGCTGCCAAAGTCCTTGATTACTACTTTCGAAAGCACGCGAAACCTGTGATGGATTTAAATCATCCACACGGGAGACCCATCGAGCGGAAAGTAATCGTTGGCGTTTCTATTCTTGCGATTCTCATTTCCCTGAAATAGGTTATTTTGCTGCTCAATTCTAAAATTCCGATTAATCATAATCACAAAAGATCTAAGTTCAACTCGATTTACAATTTTTAAACATTTTCAACTTATGAAAGCCATAAGCCTAACTAATTTTAAAATTAACTGATGAAAAGTCGTTTTCGTAAAGCCAAAGTTTTTTCTCATTGTCTGGAGAATATCTTCCAACATAAAATTGAAATTCCTTTATTGGTTATTAATAGTTTCAGTTAAGGAGCAGTTCGAGCTACAATTCACAGCGTAATTAAAATTTCGCTTTACCGTAAAATCTGCAGGGCTACAAGAATATATGCGCATACACTTTTACGCTCAAAGTTTAGGGCACTCAAATTATACGGAAACTCGTTAGTCTAGCAAGTTCTGAAATTTTGAGAGCAGCGTGTTAATACGGGCCAGATTAAACGCATGCCTTTTCGGGCAAAGTCAGTGAGCTGTAAATTCAAATTAAACTGGCGTTAATTTGCAATTTAATGAAAATAAAGATATGTGATAGCAATTAGTTGTAGGTTGCAAGAAAATTAGTTAATTTTACATATTTGTCATTATAAAACAAAACTCACATCTATGGTTATTAGAAAAGGAAATAATTTAAAAGCAAAAATAAGCAATATGCACTTGATTTTCATTTCTAAAAAATATAAAGTCTCAGTGTTTTCTAATAAAATATATATGCCTGTATTTCTGTCTACAATAATAAAAATTATAGCTTGTCACATTTTGAAAATACATACCACATATTTTGTTTAAACCTAAATATTTTAACGTTAGTATATAAATACGTAGTGTGTTTAAAAAGTTCGATTAACGGTCCGATATCTTAAAAGTAATATGATGCAGGTGCGTACGCATTTTATATGACTTTCCAGAGATGCTTGAAAAAGCGTCACCTAGCGTAAAACACACGTAGCTATTAGGTAAACTCACTGTGGGCAGTCCAACGTATTCGGTGTGAAAATTAGGGTCACAAAACATAAACGAACGAACACCAAGTACTGCTAGGAATTGTGGTACAAGTATAAAGGGAGAAACACGTAACCAGAAAATATGTTTATGTAATATGTATATGTTCAAACGTTTTCGCGATTCGTTCGGGTCGAAAAAGCAGTACCCCAGACATAAACGAGCGTGTGCGACAAATGCTAATAAGACAGGAGATCGATTCTGCCATGGCAAAGAAATGGGACGTCAGTAAAGACACGGCTAGCACCATCGCCCACAAAACGGATGAAAATATCTATAGATTTCATTACAATATGTGACCAAGATTCATCTTTTCTGTAAACCATTGTTACAAGGGATAACACCTGGTGCTATTACTTCAATGTGAAATTTAAGCAACACTTGATGGAATGGCGTTCACGTTTTACTCGCGTAAGAAACGAGCGTCAGAAGTTCTGTGATCGATTCCAAACGAGGCCTCTGATGACAATTTGTAAAAGCACATCTTCAAAAGTGTATATTAAAGATTGCAATTACCAACAAAGGTAATTTTTTTCTAACTGTTTTTGACACTGTTCACTGAATTTTGAAAACGCACCACATATATTTAAAAAACCATGCAATCTATGTACTCTACAGCACTGATTTAAAAGATATAAAATGTACACTACATACCCCATTAGCTTTTTTTGATAAAATACAAGCCGCTTCTTCCAATCTTGTCTAAAATATTACTAATGCACTAAGATTCGACGTTCAAATATTTAAAATCATGTACCCTTCTAAATTACTTGTTCCTTTTTAATTTCTGATTTCCAAACGCTCAATGATATTTCAGTTTTCGAAAGATGTAGGTTAAGGTGATTGCCCCCAATTACGAATATGTAAAAGGTAGGTCGGTAAAATTCAAGTTTTAAGTAGTACATATTTCGTTTTAGCTAAAACAATCATAAGATTAATGCAAAAGATGCAATTGGTGCTATTTTTCTCTTAGCCAGTTTCAATAATAGAATAAAAAAGCTCCAGAATCGCATTTTCCACAGAAATTTGAGAAAGCGTCGGATCGGAAGGTAAAAACAAAACCAGTGGGAAATAGAAAGATCTAACGGGTCTCTTTAAAATATGCTATAGAAGTGTAAATGAACCTAAACGCCTGTTTATATGTGTAGACAAACAATACAGTGCGCGACAAAAGTTTTGGTAGACCCTCTAACTCAAGATTGGTTGGGCCAAATTTGATGAAATTTTCAGGGTAAACTCGCAACACGATAAGAGTTACAAAACAGAAAAAACAAAAAAAAATTATTGTTGCCAAGTTATTTCCAAAAATCCATCTTTCGCTGCGACAAAAGTTTTGGTGCACTAATAATTGTTTCGTCTCTATTCTGTTGTCGATTACTTTTATATGTGTTTTTTAATTTGCTTGTGTGAATTGGGTTCTGATTCATATATTTTTAGGCTCAATCATGTTGAACGACGCCGAAAAGCAGAATATTCTCGAGCAATATGAAATCGTACAGGAAAGTAACCAATATACTTCATGTTTCCAAGATTACAATTATGTCAGTCATTAAAAATAAGGGAGCCAAAATCATGGGACGTCCGAAAAAATTGAGCAAACGTGATTGTCGCATTAAACATCACGTTGTGTCAAAAGTTCAAACACGGCGTCGTGTCACCTCACGTTCAAACAAAACAAAAACTTGGCCTAGAGTATAGTCGACGAAGTATCCAACGTGCACTGAAACACGACAATGTTTTCTATGATTTAATCAAGGAAGACCGTCATTTGACTAAACAGTACAAGTAGGCACGACGACACATAATTTCTGGGCCTGATTTTTTTACTTAAATTTTTTCGGATGGAAAACGCTTCTCTCTCGATAGACCAGACAATACTGGCTCATATGGCGCTGAAAATGTACAATTAAACAAATTAAGCATCAAATGGGCGGTAGCAGTATTATGGTTTTGGGTGCGATAAGCAGTTCGGGCCATTTGTTGAGTTAAGCCGAACCATATTTAGTCAATATACTAAAACCATATATTTTAGAATGGGCCGAACAAATACAAGGCAGTTTATTACATTCATCTAAGCAAAACTTTTTTTTCGTGGTATAAGCGTGAGGTGGGTCAAAGAGCTTGGACTTGGCAAAAAGATAACGCTACCATACATACAGCGCACAAAGTTTTTGAACTTTTTGACGAGGAAGGTGTTCAGGAACATGATTGGCCAACTCGTTGTCCTAACATGAACTTATCGAAAACGTCTGGTAAGTCTTACAAGACAAGGTCTATACAGACGATTTGGCAGTTCACAACATTTACTTTCTCGGATTAAGCGCTGCGCCAAACAAATAGATAAGAAAATGATCAAAAAACTCTATGCTAGTATAAACAAATGCTTATTGGCTGTTAGTGATAATAATGATGGTCAGATTTAGTAGTTTTTCAAAGTGTATCAAAACTTTTGTCGCAGCGAAAAATGGATTTTGGGAATAAATTGGCATCAATAACATTTTTTGAAATTTTTCTCCTATTTCATAACTCTTATCATGATGCGAGTGTACCCTGAAAATGTCATCAAATTTGGCTCGACCAATCTAAAGGTAAAGGGTGTACCAAAACTTTTGTCACGCACATTTAATGATAAAATGAAAATATAGTAGCTGTCGAACTTAAAATACACTATTTGATCAAAAGTATTCCACACCTTTTTGTAACTTTTGTAGCTTATGTTACAAATTCCAGTAATTAACATTAATATGAAGAGGTTCAGACTGCGAGGAAGATTTTCTATCGGGTATCAAAACGTCTCTGGAAAAAATAGCAGTCTATTCTTTCTGAAGAATTCTCGCCAGAACATTTCGTGATACGGATCGTTCGAGCCTAAAGCGAAGCCGACCTACTAATTAATTCCAAAGTAATTCAGTAATTTTCATTCCCGCATAATGCAGGTAACACTACCATATTAGTAGCTAACCGTTATTACTGAATTGTTCTACTGGAGAGAATAAAATTAGCCAAAATGTTTTTGTACCTTTCCGCATTTTTTGGAAAATGTTCATTCTATAACATTCCATAACAAACAACCACACTAAAACACCGGCTTTTCCAAATACAATTGATACTACACACTCTTAAAGATCCCGTGCTTCAAGCATACGCCACACACAAACCCTTTTATGATACAATAAAACGTGATTCGTTATTCCAAAGTGCTGACGTTCTTTTTATTCCTTTTTTTCTTCTTTCGGCTATTTTTCCATTATAAGTTTTCCGATCTCTGTTGTTCAAATCTGCGTCTATTAGTCCTTTTTCTATCATAATATTCTGGACCATAACTCTCGGCTGATTGCCCTCTTCTTCTTCCCCCAATTCATAATTACTTTAAGCCAAATGCTCTGCATTCTCCCTCCAGATTTGTTCCATTCTTATTCTGTCCATGCGTATATATTATAGAGATCGTATCAAGATCTCTACTTCGACAGTTCTTATTCTCTCATCCATTTTGTTCGTAAAGACCATAGTTCTCTTTCAACAACAATTGTGTTGCAAACATTTCTCTTTATTTTTGGGTATGATTATAATTTCGTATTATTTCATGGGGTACTTCGGTGACTCTTTTTTTCCCCTTTCATTATTTTATCTCCAACGTCCTCTTCAATATTTCCTGAACTTGATATTATCGAACCCCATTATTTAAGTTCCGTGTATGCCGTTGTAACTTTTTCTGTTATATGTAAATTATGTGCCATACATTCAACCATGAAATCATGTTTGTCTCAATTCTCGGCGTATAATTATTATAATTCTGAACAATCAGTAGCATTACAAAACTCCTGGATGATTTTTTCATACAATGATTAGAGATTTTTGTAAATCAAATTCTTCAACGTGCAAGGGTCCTTTTCTGTCATTACACGTGATCTAAGACCCGACCGTGATTTTGCTGTGGTTATCACGTCACCAGTAGTTTAGTTGAACAAATTGAGAAGAGCTGAAATATCTTAAACAGATTTTCTGCTCATATAGTCAGTAGGTTCCTTTACTCTACTCGTATTAATTAGCACTAAACAACATATACCCTAAATCTGTGTTCCTGTAATACTTATTAGTCAAGTTATAAGGACCTCTAGATGTCATTTTACACGTTTTATTAATAATTATCGGGATGTTCTTATTGATACAGTGAACAAAAACAAAATAGTTAATGACATTTTAACTGATTTTGTTATTTTAAATTTAAGGAAACTTAAAACATTAATAAATAGTAAACATTTAACACAGTTGAAGCGTTGATTTTATTGATTTGTAAAAAAATCTAGCATTTGTAAAAAATCTGACATGAATTTTTTGTTATTGTCACATCATAAATACGGAAATTATGGTGTAGTAACAATCTTTATCTTAGGAGTTCAGATAGTAATTTATAAAACTGAACTTCGAGTTTTGATCTGCTGTTGCTGGAACTGTCAACAAAAGATCCTAGAAGGACAAGGACCTGTGAGTCATATGACTGTTTTGCATCATTTGACCAAGTTGAAGAAGTCAAAAACACTTTGTTTTGAAGTCGCCAGATTGGTACCGTGGGCAGATTCGACAACTTGCAGACCGCTAGTAAAAATTATTGATAATGTATTTGGCAGAATAGTTTTTTAATTTAATCGGCACATAAAAGTCAGTGTTAAGGAACTTTTTTACAACCTAGCAATAATTACTGTAAAAAATACAAATGAACAAACAAATTAATTAATCCATGTATCCAAGCAAGCTAAACAAACCTTTTAAATTATTTTCGATTTCACATTAAAACATGATCAACTCGCATGGTACCACATATGTATGCAGTATATCAAAATAAATGTATTACATGTTAAAACCCCTTTCATATTTGATTAATGCATGTGCCATTAACACACGAAGCTTCAATTAAGCGCATACAAACATTGAAATATTACCTCATTAAATTTACATTAGTAATATCTTACTTCCATACCTTATAATTTACCAGAAAGCTACTGTTATTTATTGTTTGAATTAAAAATGCCGATTTAAACAAACTAAATTTAACAAACCGTTAACCACTCAATATATATAAATATTTAAAAAACTGGGAATATTTTACATATTTCATTATCTAAAGTAAAAATTCGCATACATTTGAAGACATCAATGTATAAACACAATCCTCTGTAAGCATTGCTTATCTAAACATAAAGCGATGAAATGGATTTAAAATAGAATGTCTTATAGAGACCACGTTTCTAAACGATGACACAACTGTCTAACAATACGAAATCGTGTTTGAAACTGGGTTATGAATACTCCTTTCAAACATTTTTAAAACTCCGTGCTTTGTCCATTAAGTGATGTATATGCAGTCGAAGCGCATTTAATATATTTTTCAAATATCAGTACAATAAGAATAATATATACAACTATTAACCAAGAATAATAAACAACAAATTTTGGACCGAATAACATCAGATTTATACCACAACAAGAGTATACATTTATATACATATATTCAAAAAAATATATCAAATTAAAACTCGTGCAACGTTAGGAGACCAATATCCATTTGTCTCGTATGAGGTTCCTGATTGGATGACGCAGTTAGTAAGACACCTGAAAACTTTTTGGGGGGTTCACTTAATTTTGTAAAAACTTTTATTGTCTCAACGTCTAGCTCATCTCACAGGATAGTTTAAAAAAATTGATATCAGTCTTCTAATTTTTCAACGGCGTTAAATTGGTACTTACAGTTTTGTCAAATGCCACAATAAGTTGTTGAACCTCCCTCAATTAAAAAATTAAACACTAAATAATTATATATATTAAAGCGTGAGAATGTCTAACATAGACTGACACAATGATCGTCATACAATATTACAAAGTGCTTTATTCAGCCATATGTCCCATTCTTTTATAAAAATCAGTATTTATTAAATAGAACGATATTTACAAAAATGTACTGCAGCCCAATTAAGTACAGAGTATATGAATAGTAACACCACATTGTTAAAACCTTGTATTATTTCATTCACATTAATTGCAGCTCATATTCATAAATGACTGCCAGTACTCCATACAAGATAGTTAATTTTATCATGTAAATCTTTAATGTGGTATGGATTGCTTTAAGTTTAATAATTTAAATTTTTTGTTAATCTATTTTGTGTTATGTAGAACGTTGCCCCTTTTATTAAAATCATCCAACCAATGAAAAGAATTTTTTATGTAATTGACTACAAAAACTGCTTGTGTTAGCAGAACGTAACTGGAGATTACATTATGAAGACTCATATTACAGGTATAACATATTCAGCATAATTATACAAACACTTAATCTTTTGGATATACATCGATTTTCATTTAAACAATTTGTCAAAGCATTCCCTCATAAACTATTGTTTTTGGAATCTATTCGGAGTATTCAAAAGTTTCCGCCTTCTGGAGACAAAATCAGTATATATAAATTTTAATGGCTGTACTCGCAAAATTGTAACTCTGACATCTACCATCAATATTCACCATATAACAAGTAACATTATTTTTTTGTTGTGTTAAAAAGCGTCATTTGCGGGAAGCATTGTTTTAAATACAAAAAAAAATTACTGCTGAATCCCACAAAATGCTCGTAGAAGCCTATGGTAAAGGTACTCCAGCCAAAGCAACATACAAAAAGTGGTTTCAACACTTCAGTTGTGGTCATTTTGACGAGGAAGACAAAGAACATTCAGGGCGCCCAAAAAAGTTCGAAGACGAAAAATTTCAGAATTTATTGAATTCTGAAGCAAAAACAGAAGCATCAAATCAATCTGGAATTTACAAAGATTTGAAGACCATGTGCGAAATCGTACTTCACAGGAAGATAATACATTTTTGCATTTTATATTGTTATTGGAGATGAAAATGGATACATTTTGATTATCCCAAAAACAAAAAATATGTGTTACTCACTCTAACAAAGTATTCATAGGAAGAAGACGTATTTAATTAGACAAAAAAAGTGTGCTGTAATTTTTGAGCTGTTAAAACCGAATCAAAAGATCACTAGCCACCACTACCAAAAACAATTGACCAATTTATTGAAAACTGGACGCCAAAAATAAAGACAAAAGTTGTTTTTCAACAACGCTCGGTTATATGGTGGAAAGCAGATGAAGGATACGTTGATGCTCGGATGTCTGTCCCATCCCCTGTATTTACCAGAGATTATTTCTTCTAATGACCACTCGTTTAGATCACACAGCTCATATAAAGATGTCCAAAATTGCGTCTCTCAATAGATTGCCTCAGAAGACAAGTCATTCTGTCGAATTCGAATTCGAAGCCGTAAATTTCCAGAAAAATAGAAGAATCCCGTGGCTAACGACGACCCATACACTGATTGATGTACCTTTCCATTTTACTTGTTGAGTAAAGATTTATTTTTTACAAAAAAAAAGTAAAAACTTTTAAAGACCACCATTAAATTAATATACCAACCACCTTCATAACTACACACCAGCTGAATATTAAAGATATTGGATCATTTTACAATAATAAACAAGATACATGAAAGACAGTTTAAATTGATACTAAAATTGTACTACAAATTATATTTCATGAGTGACTTCACCAAATTGTAACGAACATTATGAACATGAAATAAGCGATTTCAAAATTTAATTGTGAGAATTATGTTCTGAACTAAGACTATATATGACTACTCAAATCAGCCTGTATAATATGTTATTAAGTAATTACTAGCCTTATAAACATCCGTAACACCGAATTAGATATGAAACATCATTTATGACCTTCAGAAAGTAAATCTATGTAACTATTTCTGATCTGAAATTAATGATTCATTGTGAGAACTTAAATATTTACTTTGGGTGTGAAAAAGCATGAGTTCTAGATTATATTTATAGATATCAAAAAATATTGCACTTCCAACAATATCAAATTTTCTATCAATTGATGTATCGAGTATCATCGTTAGAATAACACAAAGGCGTTTAGCTTTTCTGCTCCAGATCTATTCCGCCACATTTGTCGTTTTTAATTTTCTAACCTTTACTTGTTAGTATTAGTTATTTAACACAATAACATTCCTTAACATAAAAATATTCTCATTTGAATATACGCCCCGTTTTTTTAAATTGAAATAATTTTCACACGGAAGAGGTCTTCATCATTTAATTATACTATATATTTTCATGCTTTAATATTAAAAACGAAAACTAAATTTATTTTCTCGAACGAATAACCAAGCACGCTTCTTGCTCTGCTTTAAAATAACATTTAAGGTAAAACGAATGCAGGCAGAAATAAACTTGACCTTTGTTATTTGCTGAAAAAACAGATGACTGATGTAAGCTATTTATATTAGTGTAGTTTATATAAGTTCATGACAATTTATGATCCATATATTCTGTACCATGAATATTTAGGAAGTATATGCCCTTTATTTAATTTAAAAAAGTTATTCTAAATATAAACCGCACAATTCAAATTGTTATCAGTTTTCAAGATAATGTTGGACTATTTTGCCTTGAAACGTATTTATCGTGCAAACGTGGGTTGCGGGATGTTATTGAGTACATTTACACGAAAAGACAATATGCAATGTGGCAATCACGCGTCTGAGGCATACGCCTGTATTATGAATATCCACGTGCTAGTTCAATGCGGTTAATAATTGGGTTTTAGTTACACGTGTACTTGTGCTAACTCCAAGGTGCAAACTAGGAAACGTTTGTCTGTACTTTCATAAAAAAGTAAACGTTCAAAGGGCTTTTAAATAATCAAAATTAATTTTTATTACAAAAACGATTATGTGGAAACATGGCATCATACATGAAATACAATAAATCACCACACCACCACGGGTACATTTGATAAAGTCAATACGAAAAAGTGCATGACTATAGCATAACCAAGCCCCATCTTACCCAACACAACGAATATTATTCGCTTTAAAATCTTTAATAGTTTTTAAATTGTTGGGAAAAATAAACAACCTTAACGTGGCCTCACAAGCAAAATTCTAGTGGCGCCAGTTTGCAAAATCTTAATGAGCAACTAATAATTGCATTCCTCAAAATAACCTTGCGATTTTAAACCTTGATATTATGAATGCGACCATTTCAGCAAAAACATGGTATATAGCACCATATTGATGATTTTTTTATTAAAAAAAAATCAAACGACTTCATCAAAAAAATTATCAAAGAGTACACTGTGCTATTTGCTCTCAGACTGTTAGACCCTGTTCAGAGTTTGAAAACTCTTGGCGTTACTTCCATAGCTGCTAAGAACATCTTCAGAGGAAATATTGTCTAAAACCCTATAGATCATAGTTGCATAGATTTGCTTGATGTCAGTAATGAGAATAATGATATTAAATTTATCTTATTGTTTATAATTTTGATTACAATTTGTTGTCGATCTAGCTTTTATGAAATTGAAGATCAATTGCAATTTATATATATATATATATATATATATATATATATATATATATATATATATATATATATTCCCTTTATTATTGCATAATGTTCCAATATTATCAGTATTCAAACCATTTATGTACAGTTATTAAGGTTAATATACTAATCTAGAATACAACAACACACTATTATAAGAAATCATTTAGACTGATTGATAATTCTGTTTAGTTCAAACAATTAAGCGTTCATACGATTATTTGAAACATTTATACCTGTATCAAAAATCCTCACAATAAAATCACCAGTTATAATGTGCAAATGCAAATGCTGTTTTTGTTATAAATTATATTTAAAAAACATTTTGAGACCATTGAGAAAATTTAGCAAAAGAAGCAACGTAAGATTTAGATTAGATGTTTAAAACACATCACATTTCATTCTGCAAAAAAAAACTAACAAGAATCTTTTTAGTGTTTATAGAAGAGTGCACCTTCACAACTGAATTGATACCATAATAACCTTTCAAAAGGCCAAAAAGCCGCCATTAACACTATAAGCACAATAAAAGAAACAACTTTACAGTAGCACCAAAATTTATTCCGATCGAAGATATAATATCCAACATGGAAACAGTCATACGGAAACTTCCGACAAAGCTAAATAAGTTCAAAGCGAAACTTCACTCATTTTACGCCGTGCTAAAGCTCCAAAAAACACTCTATCCAATGCAGAAGTAAAGGCTCTTTGTAATCTCAATAATAAACTGTTACAGGAGGCTACATAAAGAAGACGGTTGAGCTGGCGGATTTGAAAATGCACGAACCAACTTATTAAAAATTCTTCCTGGATTCACAAGAATGGTATACCACTATAATACATTGTCAGTACCAGCGTAAGTACAAAATGGTTAAATACTTATCTAACCTATCAGAACCACATGTTGGACTTAACAGAGACATCCAATTTATAGGAGAAAGACGTAAGAATCAATTTTAATGTGACGTCATTATTTACTAAAGTTTCGATACAAGATGCCTTAAGAACGTTTTTTCTATTGACAAAATGTAGCTCTTTTTACAGTACCTTACATCCAGCTATTTCGTTTGGTAAGGTGTGTATTATAAACAGAAAGATGGAGTAGTCCTACTCAGTTTTGTAAGTACCAATTACTACATGGAGGTATTTGAGGACCTCGCCAATAGTCAGTCATTATGAAAACCCGTGGTGTTTCTAAAATACGTTGATGATACGTTTGTAGTATAGAGTACATAAAACACGTTAATCCTATCCATCCAATTATGCAATTTAGCGTGGTACTGAAATCAAACAATAGAATATCTTAAAACATTTGACTGCTAGAAAATTTAGGTAAGAAAAAGTAATAAAATCCAACACATGCGCATACAAACTAAAGGTTGTCTCAAAATAAACTTACATTTGAATTTTTTAATAAGACACATGTTTTTGCCTTATTTGAAAATAAAGGCATGTATGTTGTGTGTAATACAAAAGATATGACAAATAACCGCATCGGCAGTGGTAGCACATATTCACTATTTTGTTGAAATTTTCGAATATGTTGACATAATTTCTGGGAAAAATCAGCAATGTTGTGTCGAATTTATTCTTTGATGTCCTCAATGGCTTATAGTTTGTTCCTTAAGATAACCTCCAAAGAAAGAAGTCTAACGGTGTCAAGTCACATGATCTTGGCGGCTAATTCACATCACCTCGCTGCAATATAACACAACCATTATTTTTTTCCGATAATCGTATAGTTTCAATGAAGTGTGACATTTTGCACCGTTTTGTTAAAACCACATGTTTTCCACGTCCAACTTCATACCATAAAAAGTTGGTAATCATCTCACGATATCAAATTCAATTGACGGGAACGGCATTCCTATTTTCATTTTTGAAGAAGTAAGAATCAGTCAATCCTCCAGCCCAAAATCAGTAGTAAACCATGACCCCTTGAGGATGCATAGCATGTTCTTCAATCATTTTTTGATTTTCAGATCTCCAAATTCAACAATTTTGTTTATCGATGAAATTGTACCCCATTGCTAAAGATGATTTTTAAAGACTCCAACTGTAATTTCAAAGCTTGTGTCAACTAAACCTTATAAGCATACAAATGCAAATCTATCGTCAAGATTCGTTGCAAAGAGTTTCTGGAAATGCTTAATTGTTGACTGTGATGACGGATTGATGAGTAGGGAGTTTCTTTAACATTTTCATTCACACCGACTATGATTTCATTCGAACGAGCAGTACGAGGACGCCCACAATTCTTTTTTTTTGTTTATAACTGAACCGGTCGACTCCAATTTATTGATTAAAGTCACCAAAGTATTACGAGAAGGTTCATTAGGGTGACAAAAGAAGTACGGAATTTGTGAAATATTTCACCATTTTTAAAGTAAATTTTTACAATTTCTACGCGTTGTACGATTGTGTATCTTTCCACAATTTAACCTAACGTTTACTAATGACACCAAATAAACATGTCTACTTTATTTGTAGCAAAAAAAGGGCACCAAAGTTAAAATGTCAGTTCAATTTTGAACATCCTTTACAACCAAATTCTATCATTTCTATTTTATATGAAAGAAACGAAAGAAAACAATGTAACACCACAACAAAAATATGTAATTTGCTTCAACCAATCAATCAAGGAAGGATACGTAAAGCGAGAATAGGCTTACATTGAAACCATAAGCTTAATAATTAGCAACAGAACAAAAAAACATAAACCACGTTTACGTCTCAACTAACCAAAAAAAAAGCTATTGCTAAACATATCTTGAGGAAGCTGAAAATATAGTTTTGTGTCACAAAAGTGTAACTCGGAAAATATATGAAATTATACACAACCATTTTATAAGAGATTTGCACTTACCTATACATTGATTTGCTCTTAATAACCAAAAAACCGCTGTACAACAAAAAAACAGAACAACCAGTGATGTCAACAACTGTAAGGAAATGTTATCTGCATCGACCCATTAACGGCAGTAATTAGCCTGTTAGCGTCGCAGCCGTCTCCCACCACCATTCCTGTCATACACGTGCAAGTACAAAAGCTAAAGTAGATAAGATTGTAACCTAATTTTAGAAAATATTTCTTGTGAAGATCTTCGTCGTAGATATAGACGAAACATTTCCAGGCTTCCTGTACGACTTAATAGCCTGAAAACAGACAACCCTATGTATCAAAATACTGACCTTCAAAGCTTTCTCATTTATTTTGTACACCACTATAAACTTTTTTTTAACACGGTAGTATATTAGCTACTAAGAATAAGCATTGCTGCAGATAATTTTTTGGCGAAATAAAAATCAATTGCGATCTGCTCTACAGGCCAATTCGCAACTTACGCTCAGCAGACTTCAATTATTAACTGGATTTTGTAAGAGTGAAGACTATATATCTATCTATCCATTATTACATATCTGACAATTCAATAACAAATATGATTGCTATGACATTTTAAAATTCTATTGCCCTTAATAGAAAACCATTTTCTACTCTAAAAGCAGCTTAAATAGTAAGTCTTGTAAAAGGTGTCGCTTTTTTCAAAGCTCCGACATAAGGTACCTTAGACCACCTTAAGCAGTTTTTTCTAATGACATATTGCAGCTTTTCTGGCAGTGTTTTATGACTAGCCATTTTATTTGGCAAAGTAGCCATGCGATTCCTATTAACATATCACCATTAAAACTAGAAGTGTAGTGAAAACATGTCGATGACATCTTTGTGATATGGAAAATACCTGGGAAATTTCCAAAATATCTTAATTTAACACGTTGAAATATGCATTTTATCATAGGACTAGAACAATAAAATTGGTTTTTTTTTTTGGGGGGGGGGGTACGTACAAGTATTGGAACCTGAAAATAGGCCCACAAAGTACAGAAAATCACATATAAACAACAGTCAAAAAAACAGTGTTGAAAACATTTTAAAAAAAACAGAGAAAAAGAGCAACAGACTTTCGATTATTTCAAAATTTAAGCAATTGAATTTTATATAGTTAATTTCATTATTGTTTTCAATGTTCCTTTTTCCTATGCATTTCGTTATTTTATAAATAATTATATTAGCAATATACATTCTTTAAATACATAAAAATCAAATAAACAGACAATACAGGGTACTAAGAAAGTTTTTCAATACAAGTAACGGCCATACCTTGCGATAGGTTCAAAAGTGGGAAGTTAAATGACCTCTAGGTGTTAGTTGCCCCTGAACTGTAACGTTGATAATTCACAATGTTATTTTGGTTAAAAGCGGAATACCGCATAATTTTGCGCTATAACTTTAGGCGATTGAAGTGTTGATCAGTGTTTAAAGGAAATAACTCATATGATGGGAGATGATTATCCTCATCGTACGACCATATTCGTGTAGTATCGAGAGAATATCACTGCTGTTAAAAAAATGCTCGATATTCTTGCACCGAAATTTTGCGCGACCACATTCAAGTGAGAAAAGTTTATTCCCTTTAGGTACCCCCTGCATTAACCGACGAGCAGGTGACACGATGCGTTCGTTTAAAAATAGAATATCTCATTATGTATGTCAACAGCATCATAACAGGTGATGAAACTTGGCTTTATTTTTATGACGAACCCAAAACAAAGTTTTCCAATAATATGGCCCATCCCCGCGAAAGTTTCCTTGGCCGAAATGCTACATAAAATAGCCTGAAAATTATGGCACTATTCATTACTTACCCAACGAGTGGAGGTCAGTAAAATTCTACAAGGCATGACAATTAACCTTAAGAATACATGTCCATGCGAACATTAAAGTATTATCTGTAATGATACTAAAGCTTATCGCTAATGCCGCGCAAATTTGTGCGAGTTAGTTTACGAGCCTTAGAATATGTATACTCAGTGTGACCCAAAAATGTAAATTCTTAGGAAACGTCCCCAAACTCTTAAACTTACTCGAGTCAAGTTTTATAAGGGTCGAGCAGCCTCTGCGTGTCCAATAACTTTCCCATTTTAATTTTAGCAATCCAAATTTACATTAAAACCAATTTACAAAAAACTATCCTCTCGTTGCTTATCAACAAAATGCTTTGTGTAGTAACAGTTCATAATATGAGTTGATATAAAAATAACAAAAATAGTTTACACTTAAATCCTCCCTAGCTTTTTTGCTACACTGTGGTTTTGATGCAAATAAATTATTCACCTTACAATACAAACGATGATTCAAATAAATTTAAAAGAGAACTTCTTACGTAATCTAAACTCGCTTATTTAAGGTATATAATGTATAAACAAGCCCAATTAAGAGCGAGATTCAGAGAACTAAAAGCAATTCGAAAGCTTTTATTAGTTCTTCCAAAATAGCCACGTCAGGCCCGAACACAACAAAACCACTCCGTTGCGCTTAATTACAAAGGTCGGTGGCAATAGTGGGGTTAGAGAATTGGGTTAATTCCAGTATTTTAATCGATATATAACAAATGCATGTGGTTGCAACGGTGCCAAAATTACAAGTTCTAATTATGTTTAAGCAAACCTAATTTGCACACAGAGAGCAAAACAACGGCCGTCACGATAATATTTGCCGTTGGAGGATGACGTAATACAGGAGCGTGATTAAAATTACTGTATGGATTCCGTAACCCAAATTTCAATGAATTGGGAATACTAATAGAACCTGACAACTATTGATAGATATACTCGATTAATTGCAAATTTTCGTGCCGATGCCTAACTTTTGTATTAATTTTCAACATTTATATCGTTATTGTTGCCGAGTTTCTTTTCATTCTAAAAGTTTCCGGAATTACCATTAGAGAAATAGTTTGTGAGAAGCATTCAAATCAAAGAACTTTGTGCATTTTCAATTATAGGTAAAAATAGAATTGAGGCTGTTATCACTTTTTTTAATTTAAAGGAAAAACCGAATTAAACATTAAATTAATGTTAAATACGGTTTCAGAACTTGAATGTTGCACGTATAAAAACGGCCGCCACACCAAATGCTATGAATACAGATCATAATACTGGCAGATTGCCGATTAAAGGTGATACTAAAACAACAGTAGATATCTTTTGCAAACTAGTAGTTTGTAAGATGATGCCGCGTTTGCTCATTCCGGATTAGAAACACATGCGATAGCGAATTTCACCTGATTGTTTGAAAGTATTCCACAGATATTCAAATTTAAGATTCATTATTACACTCTAAAAATTAAAATGAAATCACAACAGTGGACTAGACGCAATAAATGGATTCTAAAGAAAGTAAAGTTCATTTAATCAACTGAAAAGGTGACAGCTTTAGTATTTTAAGACGCCAAATTTTCTAATCGATTAATTTAAAAAGAAGAAAAACAATCACCGGACAATAAATGCAATACTAAAGGAAGAAATGCAAGAAAACGCTCAGAAATAATCATAAAAAGTGTTCAATGCACTCAAACAGTTTCCATTAAAAAAGATATTCTTTTAATAACTGAAGCCCATTTAACATCCAACACGAGATGCCAGATATCACATTACACAACTTACAATGCTGATCACTCAGATATAGAACGTAGAGCTGGGGGGGGAGGGAATTTTCAGTATTAAATCGACGGGCTATAAAACACCATTTGCTAAACAGAATTGACGAACTACTTCTACAGGTTGTAAGCATTGTCATAGAACATTGGTACCGACCAATTACTATCTTGGATGCACACTACCCATCAAATTATCGAGCAGACAGGTATTTTCATCGCCTATTTTAACCAACTTGGTAATCTATTCTCGACTAGTGATAACTCAACGCTAAACTTGTCAGCTGGGGATCGAGACTTTCACCCCCAATGAGAAAAAGAATACTCTATCAAGTCTGGTCAACATATTTACAGAAAATACCTGACTGTTTAGAATTTTTTGTCGCCAAAGGATTTACACCAGAAACCTTGCATATTTTACTAAATAAAGGTAATGCCTCTGACCACTCACAGGCAGTAGCTACTATTCACTCAGAAATAGAAGAAAAGGAAAATCCAGTTAAACTATATAATCAAAAAACTAACTGGAAGTTTTTCAAAGAATTGAAAGAAATATAAATCTAAAAGTGTCAATAAAAACACCGCAAGAACTGGAAGAAGTACAAAAATTTACTGCAACGATTCAAGAAGCTGCCTGGGAAGCGACACCGACTTCAAAATAAAATAAAAAAGATCATATGTTCACCAGTTATTCGAGAAAGATCAAAAGAAAGAGACATCTTAGAAAAATTTGGCAAAACTCAAAAATGTCTCCTTCGGGAAATATTTTGAAAACTTATCATCTTTTGAAAACAACGACTATGCTTTGTGGGAAGAAACAAAAAAAAAACTAAAACAACATCGAGTGCAAATTCCACCAATCATAAAAGCAAATGACAAACTAGGCGAAGACTAAGAAAGATAAAGCTGGAAGCTCTGCCGATAATCTGCGACAGGTTTTCAAACTTTTTCCATAATCTAATGACAATGAAGATGTAGAAATAAATTAATTTTTTGAAAAACGAGAACAATCGAGAGAACCAATAAAACCAGTCACACCAAAGAAAATTAAAAATTTGATTATAAACGAGCTAAATCTTAAGAAAACACTAGGCTTATAATCCTTGGTCAGAGGTCAGATCATAAAATAGTTAACTCGAAAAGGGGTTTGTCTTGCTGTCGCCACTTTCCAACACAATGGCAAATGGCAGAAGTTATTGTCATACAAAAAAAAAGAAAAAACCGGGAAAACCACCCAATAATCCTACTTCATACCAACCGATTAGTCTTTTACCGATAGTGGCGAAGCTTTTAAAAAATATTAGCAAAAAACTACAAGATACCAATGCATAACTAAAATTAATTCCTGATCACCAATTCCGTTTTAGAAGTTAACATTCGGTCACTAAACAAATACAGTAAGTAACTAATACCATAAACATTTGAAGAAAAAAACTTTTGCTCGGCGGTATTTACTGATATCAATTAAGCCTCTGATGGAGTTTGTCATCAAGGGTTGCTTTATAAACTAAAGAAAAACCTTCAGGGGTCTTTATACAGACTAATTCTAAATATATGCGGCAAAATTTAAGGGCTGATTCCTGGCGTTATTTTGATTGAAGTTCATATGAATAAATGTCCAAAACGGCTTAGTTTTAAAGTTATATGATGTTTAATAATAAACTAAGAGTTTATACAATAAAGGGTAAGTAATAAACAAAATGAACTTATAGAAATTGTTGAAAATAATTGCCGCCAACTGCAATAACGATTTCTGTCCTCCGTCATACTGAATGGCAAACACGTTAAAAAATACCAGGGTTGTTTCGAATTGCCTTAAATTATGCAACAATGCGATATCTGAATTCCTCAACATTTTCAATGGGAATCGTATAAACTAGTGATTTAAGGTGACCCCAGACAAAAATCTAAAAAAGTCTGGAAACCGCTCTATCCACCGATTTGGATATGCACCGTCTAAAAACTCACGAGCAACTAAACTAAAATGTACCGAAGCACCGTCATACATAAAATACATTTGTAATCTTAAGTGATATGGGACATTTTCTAACGGCAGTGGCAGTTCCTCTTCAAGAAAATGGCGGTATACTTTTCCATTTAAACTCATCAGAAAAAATTGACCTATCAAGTGATCTCCAACACATTAACTAAGAATTGGTGTTGATGACGGACAACCAATGTTTAGTGCGGGTTTTTTTTCGGCCCATATGTGATTATTATGGAAATTATTAATAGTGCTTCTAGAGAAAGTAGCCTCGTCGGTGTAGAATACTTGCGCCAAAAATTGAGGATTTTGTGCGATTTTATATTGTATCCATTCACACAAAGCCGGTCTTTGCGGAAAATCGGTTGGTAAAAGTGTCTGTACTTGTAGAATGTAATAGATATACAACTGTTGACTCTTCAATATCCTCCAAACTGTGGGCTGACTTATTCTTAAGATAGAGGCAATTTTTCTAGTGCTTGTAGTAGGATGTTGCTCGATTTCATTTAGCACCATTTCTTCAACTTGTGGAGTTCTAACTATACAAAGGTGTCCGTTATCAACTGTACGTTTTTTTAAAACTTCTCGTTTCACTAATACATTGTTGAAGACGGGCAAATATGTAATGATACGGGTTTCACGATTCGGGTATTGGTTTTTCATAACTACATGTAGCTGCACGTGAATTGCCATTGGCAAGGCCGTAAACAAAATGCATATCGCACTCAGCATTTATGTAATTTATTTTGAAGAACAGAAGCTGGCAATAAACTTTAATAAACCAATGTTTTGACACAATATTTAAAGTGCAAACAATTATTTTCACTTCAAAATGATAATTTTTTGCTGACACAACTATGATATTTGATGGTGTTAGTTATACTTACAAACTCTTAATTTATTATTAAACATCTTATAACTTTAAAACTAAACTGTTTTGGATATTTATTCTTATGAACTTATGATCAAAATAATTCCACGAATCAATCCTTCAAGTTTGTCGTATATATTTAGAATTATACTAAAATCCTATTTGCAAGAGAGATTTTTCCGAGTAAGATATGAATCGGAAGTCACAGCTCTACAGCCAATAACTTCAGGAGTCCTACGAGGTGTGCTGAGACCCATACTGTACCCGCTTACACAAATATAAATATCACCACAACATTTGCTAATGACACTGCAATTTTAGATGTACATCAAAATCTCATAGAGTCAATCTACTTCAAAACAACATCAATGAAATCGAAAAATAGTCCAAAAATGGCGTATCGGAATAAACAAGTCTAATCCCTACCACAGACACCGTGCTTGCAATTAGATATGAAATTTAGAAAGCACTACTGGCTGCTTGGACTACAACGAACTTCTGGCGTACAATGTCATATTCAAGCTAGCTTACACATACGAAATACAACTGTAGCGTACGGCATCGAAAACCAACATCACAATCTTCAAAAGATTTCAGTCCAAGGTAAATACTACGTTCTATAACTGATGCTCCCTGGTTCATCACAAACAACGATAATTGCAATGATCTCCAAATGCCCAAAATTAGTAAAATGATTGTGAATCACATTGAAAAATACCTTCAATGCTGAGAAATGCATCCTAACGTATTAGCAATAAATTTACTAGACAATAGTCCGCACATAAAACGCCTAAAACGAAAAATACCACTAGAATTGGTATTCACGTAGGCTTTCAAAAAATATTTTAGTTAATAATAGAAGATAATATTTATGTTATAATTTTAATATGCATTTTATAAATGCAAAATAAATGTTTATTACTTTGTGTAAACAGATCACATAGTAAACTTATCACAAAAAAAATCTCTTAGCAAAAATTGACAAGCTCAAATTGTAAAATTATCCTCCTGATGAGGCTCTCTCAGGCTTTGGCTTATTACTAAGGCCCAACATATACCTGAATAGAACATAATTTCGGTCAAATGAAGAAGTGATTCGGACTTTAATTCTATCTGGGAAGAAGTCGGGAAAATGAAGCACCGTTAAACAAAAGGTAATGGAGAATTATTAAAGTAAACTTATTTTTATTTTCATTATTATCCCGGATTCCTCGTTTGACTTTCAACAAGTAAGAGAGATTTACGGAATTTATTGAAAGTGCGGCCGCAAGGCCAAGTGTTAAAATAATGTTTATTGGAACGGGACCTATCGGCCACTCATCGCAGCCGATAAGTTATCTACCACAGCCAAACTTCGCTACTCCAATCTTTTCGAGCCAAGGTCAACAACAACAGCTGCCTTTTCAACAAAATAACTGCAATGCAGGTATGCAACAATTTTATACGCCATCCTCCCAAGTTTATAAGCAACCTGAAAGTGCAACCACTAAAGTCACTGAACCCCAAAATGCTTACTTAATCGAAACCAGGGAAAAAGATGAAGGAAGCAGTAATAAGTATTCCTGGCAAGTCGTACACAGCAACAAAAGAAAGCGCATCTCCAGGCGAGCACCTGGAGAAAATGCCGCTACAGATAACCAAACAAATAGATTTGCACCTCTCAGCCAGCTAGAAGCGAGTAATAGTCCCCAAACAAACACTGTCAGTATGCAACAGTCACTACCTAACACTACCTAAACCACCTCCTATTTTTGTCCATGGAGTAACTAATCTTGACCAAATGCTAAGAACTCTAGCTGATATAAAAGAAGAGGAACATCTAATCACTAAATGCTTATCCAACAACGTTGTAAAAATTACCGAAAAAACATCTGATTTATACAAAAAACTTGTTAAATTCATGCAAAATCAGAATATTATTCATCATACATACCAACTGAAGGAAGAAAAACCATATAGGGTTATAATCAAACATTTGCATCCTACAACTTTAGTTCAAAATATAAAAGAAGATCTCGAACGCGAGGGATTTCCTGTCAGAAACATAATTACCATTAGACAAAATACTACGAAAACTCCACTTCCAATGTTTTTTGTGGATTTAGAGCCGGCTAAAGATAACAAAGAGATCTACAACCTAAAATATCTTCAAAATAAAGTTATCGCGGTAGAGCCTCCGAGAAAAAGCACTGAATTAGTACAATGCACACGATGTCAGCAGTACAACCACACGAAAAGGTACTGTAATCGGTCATGCGCCTGTGTAAAGTGCGACGGAGCACATGACACAAAAACATGCAAGAAAACCCCGAATACCCCAGCAAAATGTATCTTATGCGATGGCGCACATCCAGCCAACTATAAAGAGTGTCAAATAATACCGCGAGCTACAAAATAAATATCATTTGGGACAAGGTCAATCACCAAAACGCATAACTGGCTACAGACAATTCAGTAACCAAACTACCTACGCGCAAATGACTAAAAACAATGAAGAACCCCCTCAAAACAATTCAGATATAACCCTTTCCCACTTTTTGAAAGAATTTAAAGAAATGTTTACACAACTACTTAACCAAAACAACATGATACTTAATATGTTGTCAACTGTCATTACGAGATTAGTCCATAATGGCTAAGTTCTTAATAATAGCTCTATGGAATGCCAATGGGCTCCAGTCAAAAAAATCTGAAATCGAATTATTTTTAAAACTACATAACATAGATGTATTGCTGGTATCAGAAACTCACTTCACTGAGAGATCATATATGAAAATACCTAATTATATACTATATCACACCCAGCATCCAGATGGGACCGCACACGGTCTATCTATAGCCCATCATGAATTACCAAAGTGCGACAGAGATTTTCTGCAGGCAACAACAATCCAATTAACTATGCAAGACATACCGATAACAATATCAGCCGTATACTGTCCTCCAAGACACAACATCACCAAGGACCATATTCAACCGTTCCTTTAATCCCTAGGTCAACGCTTTATTGTTGGCGGGGATTTCAATGCCAAGCACACTAACTGGGGATCACGATTAACAACTACGAATGGACGAGAACTATTACCGAAAAACGGTATCTCACTTTATCCACGGGCGAGCCAACTTATTGGCCCACAGACTTGAATAAAGTACCTGATCTTCTAGATTTGTACATACTAAACGGAATTTCGATCAACTTCACGAAGGTTAGACCTAACTTCGATCTGAACTCGGACCACATACGCTGTCATCGCTACCATTAGCACATCAGTAATAAAAAAAAGCAAGCCAACATTGCATAATAAGACCACTGATTGGGATCTATTCTTCAACACTCGAAAGCTGATTAAAATAAACAGTACAAGATAATAATTAACTAATACTTAAAATTTTGCTACGTCACTGAAGGTAGTGAGCTCGCAGCCTTCGCCATTATCGCCTGCGTGCTCCTGCAAGCGTCCTCCGTAGTCAACGGTAGCTCAGCGCTGTGATTGGTCCGTTTAATACATTAATCGGCTATAACTTATTTATTTGACCTCGGATCAAAATATGAATGTTCGTCTCGGTTTGATCTAGCGGTAATATAAATTTCGAAACATTTTATAAACACCGTTATAAAAATCCTGAACTTCAAGGAGTTATACCAACTTATTTTAAATTCTGTTTATTTCATGATAACAAATCATTGTTATTCTCATAAATGTATCTTCAACCGTTTAGATTCCACCTTTGACGATTTTGCGACCTTGCGACCAAACGGCTTGGCCGATTACCAAGCGCACTGCGTCCTACAAATTGCATACCAAATTTCAAGTCTCTAGCTCTTACGGTTCTCAAGATATCCTGTTTACTGACAGACGACACACACAACACCAGCACACGCACGCGCACACCACGACACACCACAACGCACACGCACAGCGCACGCACGACAACACGCAGAACCTATGGTTCAAAACAACTTTTGGTGTCCTGAGGCTATAATTGTCCAGAAATGTAAAACTGTAGGTCAAATTATACATTACTTTCATTATGATAAAAATAAAAAGAATAAGTCACTGATTTGATCTAATTGCCGGAAAAGTACTATCTGAACTACCCTACTCCGGATTATTGTTAATAAAACCTTATTTAACTCCATCGTACGTCTGAGCTACTGGCCCACCCAATTTAAACATGCACACATCATATTAATACTAAACCAGGTAAACCGCCAACGGAACTTCTTATCGACCTATAAGCTTTTGCCGGTGATATCAAAACTTCTGGAAAAGCTGATTTTAAAGCGAATAAACGAAGATGACTTGCTAGCGGATCACTTACCTGACCACCAGTTTGGGTTTACGTCGTAATCACTCGACTATTCAGCAGTGTCATCGTTTGACGAATATTATTTATACAGCCTTTGAAGAAAAAATTACTGCTCATCTGTCTTTTAGATGTGAAGGAAGCTCGACAAAGTTTGGCATAAGGGCCTCCTATATAAACTCAAGCTTATGTTTCCGCATAACTACTACGAATTACTAAGATCTTATTTACTACATCGTACATATTAGTCAAACATGGCGAAGAACTATCAGAGATATTTCTTATCTTCGCAGGCGTCCCTCAAGGTAGCGTTTTAGGTCCGCTCCTATATCTAATCTACACTGCTGATCTGCCTACAGCCCCGGATGTTGAAGTAGGAACACAGCAATTCTGACGACACATAAAGATCCAGCTCTGGCGTCTCAGCAGCTACAAAACTATTTAAACCTCCTGGAGTATTGGCTGAACCAATGGCGAATTAAAGTTAATGAAAGCAAATCTGCTCACGTAACTTTCTCATTAAGAAGACAACATTGTCCTCCTGTTTATATTAACATTGTCGAAATACCACACGCTACCGAAACTCGTTACCTAGGATTACATCTAGACAGAAAGCTAACCTGGAAATCGCACATTACAAAGAAAAGGAAACAAATGGACCTCAAATTTAAACAAATGGCTTGGCTAATCGGCAAAAAATCTCCACTTTCCCTCGATAACAAACGACTTCTCTATAAGGTAATAATTAAGCCCATATGGACTTACGGACTGGAACTATGGGGATGCTCTAGCATGTCCAACTTAAACATTATACAGAGATTCCAATCTAAGGCTCTTAGACAGATCGCAGGTGCCCCATGGTATGTTACCAACCTAACTCTACATACGGACATGCCAACTGTAAAAGAGGAAATTCATCAACGTGCAGTGAAACACCATGCCCGTCTTCTAGTACATCCAAACTCATCACTCGAACCTTTACTGGAAGAACCAGCTTTCAAAAGACTCAATAAGAAATGGCCTTGTGACCTTAAATCCCTCAAGCCTCTTGCCTGCAAATCAGCTCATAGAACTAATGTGTCATATTTTAAGTATAAATATGTACATAGTTCTGATCGTTGATGTATTTTTTTTCTAATAAAAAAAAAATTATTATCCCGAAAACATTTCTATATGTTGTCATATAAAGGTAAAAATATTAGAAGAGTAAGGGTGACAAAAATAAAGCTTCAACATCAATAGCGAGATTTGTTTTAGTTAGTTTGGTCATCTTTATACAATTATTCACGCAAAAAACACATTTTCGAACACGCTATGTGCTTGAATCTACCATCAAAAAATGATGGGATCTATTCTCTCATCTACCCTGTCCTTATACAAAAGCCCTCACGAATTATTCCGTTAACCACTCGCTGAAAAACTGCTAAGTGGGTAAAATTTATGACATATTTGGATGAGTTGGTGACCATTGTCAAAACAAAGATTGTCTGGAAGAACCATCGCTTCTTTGTCCGTGGAATCGACCATCTATCAAGCAAACGAACAGCAGTAGTTTAAGCTGATGATGATTATGGCCCATAATGATTGTCGTAACATTTTTTTGTTAGGAAAAATTGTCAGTAAAAAATACCGGGTATTTGTTGTGTTCTCAATTTTAGCTTAATAAGCCTCTTAAACTGACATATCTACCGCAGTAACGAAACCGCAAATTATTCGCACACGGATAAATAACAAAAAACCACTAAACTCTATAAGCCACGCTATTTCTGTCACGAAAGCTTTTACACTTATTATTCAAGTCGATCAACGGAGAAGGCTAATATATTTAATACTGTAATGTGGAACCGGTTTCTAGGCCGAATAATAAGAGATACCAAAAATATTCTTTCAGATATTGATTTAGCACAATCAAAAACTGTGCGACCATATGATTATTTCAGATCTGATGTGGTTATTTCCAGTTAGAAACATTGTAATATAACAGAAAACGGTTGGTTTTGAAATTTTTTTGTGTCATTTTTTCTCTTTAAATAACATTTTTCATTACATTTTCTCCTTTTCATATTTCTTCAATAATATTGCGTGGAAACTTCATAACCAACAAATATAGGATGTTAATGTTTGTGGCCTTGCGTTATCTGCAACAGTATCATTTGCCTAGTTCTAGTAGCGATAAATGGTATTTTTAGTTCTATTGTGAAACACGCAGTTAAGTTGTCGTTAATAATGCTCATTAGTAAGTTTAACTGTTTTATACAGCCCATAATACAATACTTTAGTGTTCACCAAATATACAAATTTTTTTTCTATGAATATTATTGATATTTCCTCTTTTTGGATTTCCATGCAATATCCTCTTTTCATCACCAGTCACTAATTTTGTACAAAAAATCATTAGTTTTAAATTAATACAGCACGAAATACCCCTCTTTACTATCAAGATAAAGCGCAGAAGTAACTCAACGGCTTTCTATTTGAATGTTCCCTAGTTTATTAAGCGCATAATGTAGATATTGCTTATTGAAGGATTCGGTTATTTGCAATACCACTACATACTTTTCTTCCAATAACCGTTACAAAATGCCGTTTTTTACATTTTTGAGTGTTAGACAGTCATCGTCCACAAAAAAATTTGATATTCCTATTTATATGTACTAGTATATTTACAAAATGGTGTAAAAAGTAATGGACATATATTATACAAATAGGCTTCTAGATCTGTTCTCAAAATTTGGTAGACAGATCAGTGGACATGTGTTTTTGCAACTTCCACTTGTTAGAGGGTTGATTCATAAGATTAACTACTAAAGTGCTTTGGTGCGCACTTAGACGAGCACTATATTTGGAACAGTAAGAACATATTTCGTGTTTTACTGTTGACATCTTGGGGTTTCGCAAGATATCCGTATTTGACACAAACCAGGAAGTGTTTATAATCATTCGCGACACTTTCGGTTAGAAGCGTTGTAATATTTCTATATTGAAATTGGAAGCATTGCCCCACAGTTGGATGCCATAAGTCCATATTGGTTTGATATAACAGAAATTTATTAATCATAGCAAGTTTAGATTTTCATCCGAGTAACTAGTACACTTTAAAAAAGTTAGTCCTAATTGTTTTCGCTTTGTAAAAAAGTACTTGCGCCGGCGGTTAAGTCGCATTATCAAGATACATAACTTCCTATTCTTGCTAAAACTGAGTTTTATTTAAATCGACTGGAAAACTGCCTCGTGATGTGGTAAAAGTTATGGGGACACAATTTAATTCATTAGTTTTAATGCGCCATTTATTTAACCGCTGTTGTCAGAGGCCAGAATTGCAGTATCACCAAAGTTGGCAAGTGTGCAGTGTACAACAAATATAGGATGGTGGTATATTTGGCTTTATTATTTAACCCAAAAATGTCTATTATATGTAAATAGGATTTGAGGATTTAACGAAATAGTTCAAAGCGAGGAGTAGAGCTAATTTATAGAGCAATCGAATGTGCCATACCTACTTTGTCAAACGACTATTGCTTATTTTCAAAAACTTCAGTAACTGTTTGTACAAGCCAATGGATCTGCTCTGTTACGCATCAGTCGAAATCCGAACTGGTGTTAGCTAGTAATAGCTGTTCAAAAACTTTGGATGCAACAGGTCGGTATGATTTTAGGTCGTTGGATAATTTCCCGGGTTTTAAAATTAAAATAATAAGTTGCATTTAATAATTGAGTAAGATTTTTTATTCCGGCGTCCGGCATCTTTGATAATGTTACCAATCATTACGTCGTATACATGTGCTTTCCTAGGATTTAAGAGGAAATAATTTAATATCAGTAAAAAGTCTTTAGAAGGCAAATAAGGTTATCTACTTGTTTCAGGTTATTTTCTAAACAACACGAGGTATAAGACCTTACGGAAATGTTTGAATACATTAATTTTTATTGCTATTAAGTAGCTCTTTGAGTTCCTGTACTTTCGGGTATTCTTAACCTATGCCGCTGTCTATGGAGTCTCCTTTTTCCTTAAGTTTCTGAGCAGTAGTAAGGTGGTAATGTGTCTAACTATTTTGGCGTTGCAGCCCATTTTATGGTATCACTAAAGGACTTAACAGGCGCTTCGATGTCCACGAGATGTACTCTTTCCCAATAAATAAATTAAATATTTTTACATATAATATATATAGCCACAATTGTGATTAGTGTAACATGTTTCTCATTTCATATGATTTACGGTTTAAGATTCTTTGAAGTCAAATGTAGATCCTTTAACTGTTTTCCTAATAAACATAATCTCATTTTTTCGTTTAATTTTACAAACGAAGATTTTTTCACATGATGTAGATGTTAATTGATAAAAACATTTAATTTTTAATATTTATGTTAGAATTGTTTGTAACCGTAACTTTGCAGCAACAAACTTTTCAGATTTGTAAGGTAAGTAGATTTAGTAGTGATAAATAAATTATACACGACTGTTTATTGAAATTGCAGCATAAAAAAGTTCAAGTTAACAATTGAAACTTTGGAGATTCTAATAGTGTAAAATAAATAAATTATTATATTTACAATACATTTATCCATAAAAATTTACATGTATTCAATGATGTACGGCTCCACCTCAGGCTCCTGTGAGCGCCTCCATTCTTCTTGGCATCGATCTGGTGTCTTGTTGGACTGTATTCCATTCATTATTGGCACGCTTGCATAATTCAGCCAAATTAGATGCAGGTCATGGATACCGCTGTACCCTTCGCGAAATAGCAATCAAAGATCAGGCGATTGGGCGCGCCGGGCTAGTCTCTACCCTATTTCGATAAATAAAATTTAATCTGTTACGTTTATACTGTTTAAAGATTGCTAGGGGCACCATTTCAAGAAAAAAAAAGTATTACGGGCTATATACTACGTCGACTGGTAATGTTACCTCTAACTCTGACTAAAGGTAACTTGCTATCATAACGGATAGCTTCCCATACCACAATAGCCATAATTGGCTTTTTGTGCCTTTTACGAATGCACTATCTTTGCTCGTTTTCTCCGCATCTACGCCGTACATATTCGATCATCGTTTTGGTTTAAACAAAATTTAGATTCATCAAAAAAGAACTAAGTACACAGGCGCTTTTCCGTTTCCTATTGTAACCTTCGTTGTCAATACGGATGGGTAGTCACAAGAAAAGACGTGGTACTGTAAGTCCCACTGCGAATAATCGACGTTGATCAGAAAAGGTCCACCATTGTTGCGCTAGGGTACTTAAAGTTGCACTACGGTCTGCAATCACACATATTTAAAGATGACAATGTTCCCCATTGGTTGCCTTACGTAGTGTTCCAAATCCCGGTCATCGCAAATGAATACTACTATGGCGACCAATTTTTTGTAATTCTATGTAAGCCAACAATAGATCCTCTTTCAAGTTCCCTAACTTGTTCATAATAGACCCTTTATCGAGACAGTCTTACACCAATTAAGTGACAGGTACTAAATCCATATGGTTGAAATAATCACTTTTATACTTGTTATACTTGTGATACCATTACTTCACCCAGACCTCATATCTAAGAAACGATATAACCAAACCTGAAACCTAAACATATGGTTCTTAAACATTAATCATTTTCTGGTCAGAGTATGTTTAATTTAATATAAAAGTTTCAATGGAATTTAATTTGTTTTAATATTGCTGCAGTTTCATTAAACACTAGTGTATTATCAACTTAATACTGGTATTAACAACATATACAAATAAATTACCATAAAAAATACTAATGTGAGTAATATATTTGCTCTTAGATCGGCTGGCGCAGGTTTTATAAATATTTAAACACATTATGTACAACAGCAGGCGACCCATTTCATTCCTGCCTTTTTAATGAATGGACACGCCGTAACAAAGCTTGAAAGCTCATCGAAACAGAAACACGTACTACAAACAGAGTCTGTGCTGTGTCATACTATAAAGGCGATTTTTAATTTAGATTTAGCATTTCGTTGATAAAACAATGCACTAAATGTATACACGCTTTAATAATAAACTAAATTATAAATTAGCATACTGTATGAAAGTGTAACTTTTTATTAATTACAAATGTAGGTTTATATTACTAGTGCGATTAAAAAGTAAAATTAACCATCGAAAGCAAAATTGGAGCAAATTATAGTAGACAGCTACCTATGGCGTAAAATGTATTATGCAAGAATGAGTCATAAAGGGATGCTTGTCGCGGGTTCGGTACGTAAATTTGTAGGGGTTGGTTAAATGTGTGGGTTTGCGGGTCACATTTTGATTATATATTTTACACCACGACGTAACACGCACATTCCGCGTTTAAAAATAACATTTCGGCTCTATCTACCAAACTGGGATGATGTTTGCCCCAAATTAATTCCTCGATATCGTTGGTTGATGAACACGCTACAGTGGAAGCTAATTTTATTTATCGGCAAGATGAATTGCCGAACAACGATGCAGATCTGCAGCGCTGGGGATTAATCAGCCAGACAGCCGATTGCCCCATTTTCGAAATTAGGCCAGAAATGTTATTTTCTAGTCCTGCGAGGCCATGAGCGTGTTGTAGAGTATGTTATCAATCAAAAGAGAATTTAGTTAATTAAAAAAAACAACTGAGTCTTTAAAGTATTCGGAATATGATAAAAATTCAGGAAACATTGCTCCAGTATAAAAAATGTAAACTGACAAAACGAATGCAACTTCAACGATTATTCTGAAAGCCAAACACAACGGCAGCAATAATAAGAAATAACAAATTGCAGAAAGGCATCAGAATATAATAATTAATCAAATAGAGTAGATATGAAGTTTTAGTTTCCCTTATAGTTCATCGATTTAAACCAACTTGTGGTTTCACCGTCAGCCATTAAATCCAAACAACCGATGCAAAGATCTAAGTTAAAGCTCAAATAATAATAAGAATAAACTACTTACTAAACTGCAACCGGGGTAGTAATTTTCACAGATAGGTAAAATAGAAACATGAACATAAAAGAATACCAAAGCATTTCCCTACCTCTACGAAAGCAGGGTAAGACACAAGCCTTTGTCAAACAACAAATATTTTGGACGCACCGCTTTGTTTATAAACATTCTCCTGAATCTACGATAGGGGCTTAAAGAACCGCGACGTTGTTTTGAATTTAACAAAGGCAGATAGGGAGCGTAAAATAGGTAATTCAGTCGCAAGAATTACGCTTTGTCAGTTTATCAGTTACAAGCACAGGCAATAAACCAGATACATGAACTACAACACGGCTCAGTCAAAAGAAAGTGAAAGTTAACTTCGTTTTGATGCCAGCCGTGAAAATGTACAGCGTTGGAATATAAAAACAAGTTTATTTAAAAACGAAACTTAAAAATGTGGCTTGTTCAGTGATTAGTATAGTAATTTAAAAAAAATAAAGCAAACTGTTACTATACTCGAAAACGAAATTGTTATTAAGAAAATTTGATAAGGTTACACGAAAGCTACATTATATTTATCACTCGAAGTATTATAGATACGGCAAATTCTATTTTTAATGAACATCTCACTTGAATATTCGATCAATGAATCACTTATTTACACGAGCGTCTACTAGATGCTCAGATTTAAATGAAATTTTAGATTCGTTGTTCCACGAGTTTGTTTTTCAGTTATCTGTTGCTTCCTTCGATATTTGATCAATCAAGCGAATTTAATAAACTGCTTTGAAGCTTCAATGGTGCCCTTTGATATTTATTGAAATCTTTGCACTGCAAAGTAGCAAAACAAATTTAATGAAAATACATCAAGTGTAATTAATGAAAGTATAATTTATTATAAAATAATTTCAAAACTTAAATACTTGCCTTTAAGCATCTACATTAAAGTAAAATGATGACAATAGCTGTATTTATTTAAAATTTCATATATAAAACAACATTACAAAGGTCCGTTCATAAAGTTTTTGGTAAGTGTACAAGATTTAATTTAATGAAGCAATGTTTGGCTAAAATAATTGTTGTAATACTAGAATAACCTCATATCTTATATCAACAAAAAGCACAAAGAACATGTTCCAAGAAGCACATAATCTATTTATCTCTAGATAATTAATAATGCAAAAAAACTAGTGGATACTAGGCTAGATAAACTAAGTTTAACTCAAGCGTTCCAAATTATCATATCGAAATGAAAACAGATAGAGTAACTTATAAAATAAAATCAAGAACAGAAAGGATTTTAAAGCACACATAATGCTTTAAAGCAAGGCAAGTATAGATTACAGTTAAAAATAAAACAGGGGATAGAAAAATAATTCACTTAATCGAATAGAACAAGCAAAAATTTGCTTTACGGGTAAAACATAGTGGACCCTATACATGAAACTAAAGAGTTTAATGAAATTTTATTAAAACGAATGACAGTGAATTATATTCAAATGAAAGTGAACAGCGACAAAAATTTAGCGGCCGGAACCGAAAAATTTGCGGCAACTTCCGGTCAAACTTGTCTGGAGATTTTCCGATCAGGCTGATTTTTGGCGTCTGGACTTGACTTATGGTCCTTAGTTGAATACTGAAAACGTTATTTCTCTATCTATCACAGATCAAAAATTGTAAGACGTGACAGATGTCAGAAATGACAGAAATAGAAGCTGGTCTCTAGCAGAGATATCAAGTGCCAACAACAAAATTGAAGTGAGCAAAATCTTCATCTATCGAACGTGAGTGACTATTTTTTTAAACGCTTTATCTATCTCTTACCGCGCGGAATGTCTGTTCGACTGTTAAATTGGTCCGGTGTTTAATGTTTTGTAGTCAAGACTTTTTCTTTCTACCGACACTGTTTTCCCTTCAATTCCTCTTCACATGATGTTCTGCAACCATAAGTATTTATCATTTCGAAGAATGTGTCCTAT
Source organism: Sinelater perroti (assembly GCA_036346155.1). Lineage (NCBI taxonomy): Eukaryota > Metazoa > Arthropoda > Insecta > Coleoptera > Elateridae > Sinelater > Sinelater perroti. The sequence goes on along the minus strand of JARFIY010000195.1, from coordinate 11,838,031 downwards.
TTAGTCGTTTTTTCTTATAGACGATGTTCATAAGTTGTCAGCTGCATCCACTACGTTTTAGAACTTCTTTATTTGTAATTCTAGCAATAAAAGAAATCCTCATCATTCTACAAAGCCACATTTGAACGCCTCTTTTTTTATTATCTGTGCTTTTGTTGTCCATACATAGCATTCCAAGAATCGTAACCTTATTGGCAAACTTATTTGTAGGCATATTTTACAAAAGCTTTTCGTAATATTCCTATTCTAATTCTTATTTCCTCGTTCTAATCTAACTGAAGTTTATAATCACACCGCGATATTTATATTTGTTAACTCGTTCTACTTATTTCCCTTCTATTGAGAGAAGAATTTATGTTCGTTTATTTTTTGATATGATCAAGCATTTGGGTTTTTTTATATTAATATTTAACACCGTTTCTCGGCTTTCTCTGTTAATACTTTCTAAAAGCTTGTATAGCTCGTCAATGTTTTCCGCCATGATTGCGATATCATCCGCAAGTCTAATATTGCTGATTAGTACCTCACCGATATTCACGCCCTGTTTTTCCCCCAGAGTACTTTCTAGAATATTATTTGTGAATAAACTTTAAATAGCTAAGGCGACAGATATTACCCACTAAAATAATCAAATTTTAAAAAAATTACTTAAAACCAGTGTTCAGGAACTAAAATGGCTTATAAACATTAAGTACCACATTTGAGAGATAAAATTTAAAATTCTAATGTTCGTTGTAATTAAGTTCTAATTTATAATTCAAAAATTATGCTATTTCACTGCTATTATCTCTTAATTTTATCTTAGAAATTTATCTATATCATAGGTACAGGCTTTATCAAAAAATTTCCAGCGCTAGGTTCGTGTTGAATGTGATAGAGCAAAGATATCATGTCTGGCAAAATATGTCTGGACTGATACAGCAGTATCGCGCTTTGCATTGTCGTACAATAAGAAAAATTGTCCAGATACCTTCAAATCGGGATTACATCACCGAACTACTTAATGAAAACGTTTCAGCACATCAATGTACAAGTTTTGATTTATTGTTTGTCCTTCAAGCAAATATTTATGATGCACCAAACCTTTAGCATCAAGAAAGTGATCAACATTGTCGCTTCACTTTGGCACTTCGTTTAAGGGTCATGTTGGTAGCACCAACTTTCATCTCCGGTAATAATGTTTAACACGAATGTGGAATAAATTCTAATCATTTTGTATAGTTCAACATCAATTGTTCGTCAGTGTGTGGAGGACTATTTTCCATTAAATTTTTGTTCCCTTATTTTGATATTATGCGCACAGTAACACGACGATCTTTTTGCAGTAACTGCATCACACCTTTCACATTTGCAGCGATATATAATATTGATGCCCGACCGACTCTAGGATAGTCTTATACTGAATTTCTGCCACCCGAAACCTTTTGTGTCATACTAAGGTACGGTTTCTTGATAATGTCTCGTCATCATATGATTACTGGATCATATTCCATGTTTCACTTAGCGTAACGCAGAACGCAGTTACCTCTCTGCTCGAAATCTGTGTTCAACACGTCACTCCAACTAATTGCGCCAGTGAGTTGCAAAGCACAGCAATACCAGAGAGTGAGTTTACAAGGACACACAAGGTCACATCTATTCAAAACGCATATCAGATGACTGAATTACACTCATTACTTATATTTTAATATTACGGGTACAGAATTTAAAAATTAGTCCTGAAAGTTTTCTGACAAAGATTATATACAGCAAATTTGGATTTAAATTGTTTTGTTTCAATGTTTCTTTCACTTACAAATAATATTTAGTAATAATAAAATTAAATGTGGGCAATATCAAAACAGTGTGCAATGCTGTGCAATAAATTAATGAAGAACTAAACCAATTTTATTTTATGAGCAAATCGAAATAATAATTACTATGACGATACATTACATTGTAACATAACTTCTGTCCAGAAAATTAACAAAATTTATCCCAGTTTCTAATTTACGATGTTTTTCTTCTTTAGATTAAACAGTCACATTTCGAGTAGCTTCTCAATTCCTTTTTAATGTCTTCCCGAGAAGTATACTTTTTTCCATAAAGCTCCTAAAAAGATGATAACACTGAGTAACGTCTTCTCTAGTTGAAGTCCAACTTTAAACTGAGATACCGCTTTATCTCTGACACTTGACATTTTTATATTCAATCCATTTTTCGTTCTCAGTAACAATTTATTCTAGGAATAAAGCTCAGAGATTATCTTTCACCTCAGTTTTCACAGCGGCAACATCGAACTCAGAAACCACCTGGACTATTCGCTACGTTTCAAGCTTAAATTCATTACTCTAAACTTCTCAAACCATTTCGGACACATTATTTCACTTACAATATTACTTTCGTATATTGTAAATATTTCTAGTGGTCACACTTAGACTAATAATTTTTTTGTTCTCGTAAACTTTAACATCCAATGTTTAGTTACCTCCTTCGTAGATACAAAATGGTAAAACAATATTTAGTGATAGAAAAATAAACCAAATAGACTAATCCATTTACTGGCCACCAGTAGTATAATATATTTAAATGTATATCCCTATTTATCAGATAAAATGTGTGTTAGACAAATTGCTAATAATAAGGTTAAGATTTTAAAATGACATTAAAAAAAATTCAAGGTAAGGAGTTTCAAAACAAAAAAAAATGATAGTACAGTTCATAGAACCCCCGTTTAAAATTTGTACAAAAACGCCAGCGGTACTTATAAAGACACAAAGCATGGAGGTAAAAACAAACTTCTGCATTTCTGAAGAAAAAAAATCATTTCTGAGATTTTTGTTACAATGTTCATAAAGTTATGGAACGTTTGCATCTCTAAGAAGTGCCAGTCGCAAAAGAGAGCTGTGTAATCTATTACACCAAGCCGTTAACAGTCGTAACCATTTATTTGGTCGCAAATTCCCAATGGAGCTATGCAAACAAACTTTTTGATTGTAGAGTAACATTAATTTTGCAAACCGATAAGAGAACTAAGATTGTCTTTGAAAAGCTTGTACAGCTATGGCATTAATATAAAAGTTTCTCACAAACTGCCTGAAACACAAGTCGACAATCGACTCAAGATTTATCGCAGCTCCTTGAAAATTCGCTGGATAAAGCAGCAGTTTTGCACGGCTGCAGGAGCAAAAACTGGTATCAATCAACTCGATGTAATTATGGAATATATAAGTTCAGAAAAACATCAATTAACAGTACAGTCGGTTTGTACTGAATCATACAAAATTATACTTTACTACTGAATATTAAAGTAGGACGTGGTATGTAAGACCATAAATGGCGCGATGAAAAATCGAAATAGGAGTTTGCTGTGATTGTTTCACCAGGTTGCAAGAAGGAATAGTACATAACGCCTTCTCTTGAGCATCCTACAATCATTATGACCATAGTAGAAGGTAGAACCGGTCTTTTATGCTGCTTTAAAGCTCAGTTGGCCTACGATTGTCATACTATTTTTCACCACAGACCACAATCCGGTTCAAGGGATTCCTTGTTATAGCTGAGCAATAAGGAAGACGCCACATTTAGTCGTTGCATCTTATTGCGTCCTGTCAATTATATGGCACCCATCAGCCAAATGTTTTAACTACTTACTTCTCACTTATAATTGCTTTTGAATACATAGAATCTCCGCGAGGCACTGAATAGAGTACTCGATGGATTTCATTCAGCTACTGCCAGATCCGTTTTCATCAATGATAGGAGTCGGCCATCTACGGGATATATTTTCTCATTAAAAATTTTCTTCCACAAAATTTTTATACCAACACTGTATTGTTCGTCGTAAGTACTCTCTTTCATTACAACAGGAAGCCGAAGGCTAGAAAAACGCTGAATACTTATCCAATTATGAAATAATAGACACAAACATGACTGGAAAAAAAATCGACATTTCATTTGGAACATCTAATGGCTTTTATAATGAACAAACATGTTTATCGGTTTTGTACCAAAACTGTAATAATTAAGTTTTTACACAATAAAAATGAGGGTAAACTTGAAGAAAACAATATTTCAAATAAAATATTTTCGATACAAAAAGTAAATCAACAATCTTCATTTGACAAACAAGGTTTTGATAATATGTACCAAATAAAGGCTAGCAGAGTAGTACAAGATGAGTTTGTTGTACCAATGGAAGCATCAGTAAATATTATTCGAGTTTGACGTGTAGAAGCAAAATAATTTTGCTGTGCACTTTACATAGTTTAGTACTTCCAGAATTTCATTCATATGAGTTTGTTGTAATATATAACAAAAAATAAAATAAAAAACTTTCTGAACAACCCTCTACAATTGCACTAAAATTTTTCTTGGTCGAAAATAATCACTATCGGCCACTTCATTACTTCAAAGATCCGTTGAACTTTTGGGCCATCTTGAATTTATATCCAAAGCAATTTTTACAACTCTTTTTGTTTAAATCTTTTACCTAATTTAAACCATACATTTGCCAAATAACCAATTTGTCAGTTAAAAAATGTTCAATGCCCACGTAAATAACAAAATCGTATTATGCACCTTATATAATTTTGTTGATTACTGTAACATTTAGTATATGTTTAGATAAACAATAAGTTTCTGAAATTTATGCATCTCAAATCCATTTATTTCTAAATTGAAGCAAGTACATAGGTGTATAACATCCATTATGTTATGATGTATCTCATGTTAGAATCACATTACAAATATATTCAATTTATAATTTTCTGATTTCTAAATATACAGGATTGTCAAGATAAATCTGGATTTGTTTAAGGTTGTATTGCGAGAAAGCCGAAATGTCAACTTATGCGCATGAGCAATAACCTATTAATTAATACGATGAGTTAGCTTCGAATAACAAACAACTCTATGTATGATTGGTGACAAAATTAGCTGCGAATAATCATTGTGTGGTTGGGCTACAAAAGACCCAAGTTTAGGACGTAATCAAAAAGTACGGGATATTTGACCACCAAGAGGAAAGTAACTTCTGACAAGGCAACTCACAGCAAACGATCTGATGGCAAGAAAAGTGATGAATTCGTCCGCGAATTGAAAGAGCAGATCAATCGGAATCCTGAGCAAAAGAAATGGGTATGGCGAGGTCGACGGTCGGTATAGCAGTGCATTAGAACCCGCACTGCAATGTTTCGCCCTAAGGAACCGCTAAAAACAGATAGATAAATAGACAATAAGTTAAAGGCCCAAATGCTGCTAAACGATAGCGCTGGCTTCCTTTTAAGACGAAAGGATCTTCATCTGACACAGGAAGGTGAATCGCCAAAATGCCTCTGAAGTGCCTACCGTCATGCATACAAAATTTCCCGCCCTTGTTATCGTGCTGGGGATAGTTGTCCAGCTTTGATAGAGCAGGTGACCGCTGAGTGAAAGTATGTGTTCAAACAAGTCTCCGCTTCAGTCCCCAAGGCAAAGAAAACCTAGAAATGGTTATACAACAATTTGTATTACCACTGGCCTCCCGATTTGTAGCCACCTTCCAACAAGTTGACTACTACGTGTGGGGTATGGTCGAGGCGAAGGTCAATGAGGAGGCATCACAATACTAAGGACAACTTCATGGTTTTCATCATAGAGATAATGACATATAAGGACAAGGAGGTAGTTGCGTAGGCTCGCAGTAGGTTTAGGTCACGGTTCGAGAAGGTCGCGGCAGCTGATGGGAGCTACATTGAGTAATATGATTTTAAATAGTATTTACCTAAATTGTGCTAAGTTTCATATAAATACAATTAATTTTTTTGTACTTCAATGTTATATTCATTGTTTATTTATTTTTTGAATTTACCTCAACTTTGTATATAATTTTAGATTCAGCATATATTACTCGAATAAAAATGAATTTTAGTCATTAATTTCATTATTACGATCGCTCATGCAAGCCGCACCAGCACAATTAAAAGAAAAACAAATATTCAGTCGATACTCAATTTGTAATCGCAAATGTTGCTACCTAACAACTTCCCTTCTCAGAAAAAGCTGTTCGCACTTTCAGTGAAAAACATTATCGCAACTTTTATCACTCGCCGCCTTTCAGCTCGCCTACGCTGTCCCACGTACTTCCCTTAAATTCGTTCCATAAATAAATGTTAATACTACCATTCAGATCCACACTACGTTTTACGTCGCGAAATGCCCATATTAAGTTCTGTTGAGCGGAATTTATATTCGCATACAGCAAGCCTGCTGCAGATTTCCCTAAAGAAATGCTTCCTGCAACTTCTAACAAAAATCCTTGGGAAGTTAGATATTTGCTTCGTTTTTCCCATTATGTTTCGCAATTGCGATCAGCAGCCATCTGATCGTTTGTATTCAGAAAAAGCCTAGATTGTGGCCAGCGCTTACAACTTATCGACGAAGCGATTACAGCACAATGGAATTCGCATTTTTAAAAAGACGAGGGAAATGGCAGCTTATTTACAGATTGCTTTTAAGCGAGCGGTTATTTTTAAACCTTTTAATAGAAAAGAGCTGATGGCATACGCTCGAACAAAAATGCGAGGGATATTTACGATGCGTCGATAGATAACTCCCGTATCGTACATTTCCAAAGGCTCGAGCTAACAATAAATCAATAGTTATTTTCACACTACGTCTATTTGAATGTTCACAAAACAATAACTATTAAAACTTTTCATGAAGGTATATCTGTACCAGAAAGTATTGTACGATGTTAAACATGATGTATGCATTAAATTTTATCTACCCTTATACCCCTACCACTTTTATGACTTTAAGGGAAAAAATAGTTAAATATGTACTGTAAGAAATACAATTATAATTTATGCTCTAATAAATTGTAAGATCTTAAATTGAGATAACAGTAACTATTCTATTTCAAATACATATCAGATACATCGGTGATGTCACATAATTTAAACATCCAGCATAACCACTCCTGGTAAGAAGTAGATTATAACTGGAGTGGAAATTCTCATTCTAGGGAACCTAACCCCAAAATAAAAAATTGGAAAGGGGTAGCTGCCTTTTAAATACTGGTGGTAAGTATAACATAGTAGAAACCACATAAACAGCGTTTACACAGCGGTGTAGAAGAAAAAAGACAACCACTATAATATTCCCTTTCAGAAAAACATGATGGAGCAGGGATCCAAACAATCTGCCTGCTAGCCAATTGTAAATATGAGAAAATTGAGTTTTAAGATCGGAACATAAAATATTGCATACATAACACCATTAATGGAATTATACAACTGTAGAAATAGCTGTATTGGGCAAGTGAAAGGAGATGACCAAATACTGGTAAATGTATTATAAATTACTACAGTATTTATTATTCAAGAAACAACAATACACAAGATAATAATAGAAAAACAATTCAATTCTGTAGTAACCACACCATTATCTGATACAATTATGCTGCTAAATGAATGAATGAATGGCTTAACACCCCTTGGAGGGGTTTCGCCGCTTCTAAGGAAGCTTTCGAGATCCTTTGCGGGGATCAGCCCGTTTATGCTGCCAAAACACAGTTTAAATCTTTTAACTTAAATCTCATACAACTACACGCTCCAACGACCGACTAATATAGTGGTAGAAGATTTTTACAATGACATTAAGACTATCAAGCAAATAAAATAAAGAGAGATCGCCATTTTGATGGGAGATTTGAATGCTAACGTGGAATCAGAAGAAGGAACTGCAGTTTGCATACATAGTTTGGACAGCAAAAATGACGAGGCAAAACGTTTATACAGTTTCGTGCCAAAATGAACTAGTGATCGTAAATACTTTTTTCAAACTGCCGAAATGACGTCTGTACATTTAGACAACACCTGTCCATACACCTCGACATACCGTGCGTAATCAAATACCATATTAGAATTAATGAAAGATTTAAGACAGTGATATTTACCAAAATGTACCCAGGTGCACATGTATCATCTACGAATAAAACTAAAAAATATTTAAAAGTAGAAAAACTGTATACATAAATACTCAACAACTCTATAGCCAAGAAATAAGACAAAAACAGTTGAACAGTTATAAAACCAACTAAGGCAATTGTACATTGATGAAGAACCATAAATAGAGTGCGTATGGAAGAATATTAAAAAAAATATTTTAACCAAACTCAAAGATTAAAAAGAGAAAGTGGACAAAAATAAATTTTTAATTAATGGAAAGACAAAATTATAGATATAAAAACGAAAAATAGTACAAATAAATAAAGAAAAGAAAAAAAATAATAAAAACAAAGGCCCAAATGTATACAAAACAAAGTAAAAATATGGGGAAATACAATCTTTGAAGTATGCCCCGAACAGTTAAAATTCACAAGTTCAATAATTTGTCCACGTAATAAAACACCCAAAAATATGATCTATTATATCTTATTATACTAGAAAAAATTGGCCGCAAAAGAATTTAGGAAAAAGATTTGGATTAGCAGTAGATGTACTTTCCTAGTAGCAGTAAACAAAGTAATTATAGCCAACATGATTGCCAACGTTCGATGATTTGGACAAGGTACCAACTTGTATGATTTTGTCTGTAGTCTGAATTATAAAATGTATATAAAAACTATACAACTTTATTAAACATTAGAGGAAGCATTAGAATCAAAAATACAAAATGAACATTACAGTACTCTAATTTGCTTACCATCGTTTTAAATGTACATATCATTACATACATTTAAGACGACTGTTTGTATTCATATATATTTGACACAATCGAAGATCATCGAGTTTAAAGGTTTTTAATTTGTATTTATCCGACACCAAAAGGGTATAAGAATACAGAAAAAGAAGAAGAAGAATTTGTATTTAAGGTTTCATTTATCAAGTGTTACGCAATGCATTGCAATGCTATGATAAAAGTAGACATCATCAGTGATTACGGTGATATTTTACCTATGGATACACTGTAGTTGCCCCTTATATCAAACATTCCTTCACTTATAATGAAAATTTCATTCATGGAGGTTTCAAAAACATTTGACATGATCAGCATTTGACTAACAAGGATCCGTATTAAGCTGTAGTAAATCGCTTCACACTTTATTTTTCAGTAAATGTATAATGTGATATCACTAACTACTACTGAATTGTATAGATTAATTTGAATGCCATAAGTAATTATACATATAAAACCCTCGAAAGTAACTACAGATCTTACAATAGTCTTGTAGTTGGGATATTCAACAATTTTATTAAGAAGAAATAATAACACATTTCTTAAAGACATTACCCATGAATTTCTATTGACTTTTACCATCACTCCGGCAGTTTCTGTAAAGTTACTGCAAATAATTCTTTAAATGCAGCGTGGGCAGCCAACTAAAGCACATTGTTAAATAAATATGTGGCAATGCGCCGCGTCTTCAGTTACTACAGCAGTATTCCTGAATATGTTGGCGGAGTCATTTCGGTGACTCATAGTACCATTTACTGGTAGTGTTCCGACTATCGGGCAACCAATCCATCAGTGGAGTCTCCTCCTGATCCCAAAAGACAATTATCATTTGTTTTGGAATAAACTATCCTTGTCATAGCTTATTAGGACAAAAGTACCCAATGTGCTGCCATTCTGGTTTTCATTTTCCGATGTCTTGTGTCAGAATCATAATTCGTCGGCTGTGACCAGATACACATAGAACTTCTCCGAATCCACGATGTACAGTTGTAGCACCTATTGGCACACTTATGTTTCTACTGAATAATAAGAGTATGGATAACCCATTGTGCATAGACCTTTGTCATCTTCAAGTCTTCATGGATGATTTTTTCAACACAATTATTGCCGCTTTTAAATTCTGATGTCCGATGAAACATAATTATGCGACTTGATCTCCGTTCCCACACACAGCAACTAACCTGGTATGGAGATTCAAGGGACTCACTACCATAACAGTCTCCTTTCATAGTTTTCTGGTTTATCCACAAGTGGACTAGTAACACTGCACTACCTTCTGTGCTTTTCGACATGTGGTGGTGTGATGCATACGTTTCTAGTCTACTTTCGCATACCCACTAGACACGCATTTCAATTTATGACACAACCGGAGTTTCAAGAAATAGTGCATATCATTTATAAAGACCCTAAATATAATTTCAATTTATTGGAAGAAAGAATATCACTTAAATCACTCGTACTTTTTAGTTATCCTTATATATATTTTATTCGTTAGTTCTTCATCACTGGTTACTTACGTTCCTAGATATGTCATAGATTCCACTCATTCAAAACTTTCGCTGCTGCAATCACTTTTAATTATTAATTATTGACCCACTTGTCAATCGCACATTCCACTTAATAGGTATTTACATTTACTTTCATTTATTATTAAAGCATTTTTTTGCTTCTAATTATGATGTTTTAATGAACATTTTTAACTCCTTTTGAATTGGGGCCACAATCACATCATTTGTGTACGCCAACAGCTGGAATAACTTCCCGAGTATATTGTTATTCCATTTCATACCGCCTTTCCTTATTGTTACCTCTAAGACTAAAATAAGGTCAGAGAAATTGAATTTCTCTATCAATCTCTTCCTTTTTAAAAATTTTTTAAATCAATATCTCCTAAATTATCACTTGATTGGTAGTTTTATTTACTGTCACCATTACGGACACAATTATTTTTTCAGAAAGATTTAACCCCTCGATGCTTTGAACTTTTTTATTCTTTTACCCTATCATACTTTTTATTTGCCCAACTTATATTTGATCATTTGTTTTATTATTTTATTTGTTTTATCTTCATCTTATATTATATTTCATTCTAAATCTCGACACGTTATTAACTATTAATCTGACATTTTTATAAAAGTCCTTGTATGTTCCTTACTATCAACTTCTTCAGTCCTTCTAGCATTTTTTCTCTTTATAAATCTGCTTTACTTTTTTCTTAGTTCTTTGTATCCTTCGTAACTTTTATTTTAAAATTTTTGGAGCGGCCTCTGTTATCACCTGACAGTGGACTTCTATTTAACTCTCCCCCTTAAAGATTTCTATCTGAATATTTATTTCCTGTCTAAATTGTAGTTTTTATTCATCATTTTCTAGGACCTCCCTGTCCTACCTTTTTTCCTTGTTTTTGTTCATTTCCTTATGTTCTCCTTTAATAAGAACTATCAGGGCACCCCCATGTAGCTTTAAGGATCTCGTGTGTGTGTAAAACCCTTACCACTCCAAAGTTTCTTAATTCCTAGCTGTTTTATTCGCAGGCTCGTGTCTACTCTCCTCATTTCCTAAATTGTCATTAAAATCCTCTACTACCATTTTATATAACATTTCAGTATTTTGTCATATACTTCGTTTTATATAGTATAAGAGTCTTAAATAATACAGTATTTCGTTAATAACTTTAAAACCGATGAAATGTTTCTTTGAAGATTTATTTAGGGAAAAAACACGCCCCAAACTGTTTTGTGTTCCACCAGCACTAAATAAGATAGCAGTGGTCATGTGGTTGGGGTACTTTGGTATGATGCGGACAGACCCGAGTTCATTCCTAAAGCCTCAGTCACAAAAATAATTGAGTGCCTGCGTTCATTTCGCACAAAGAGTAATAATGGCGGCCGTTTAAAGTGTGGTGCTTGCACATCGGCCCAGGATCAGGAATGGTGCGCGACGACCGGGTGGGTGAATATGTCAAATCCATAACCTCCCAGTCTGCAGGATTTCCCCGTACGCGAGCATAGAATCTCACTATTGTTATTATTAGTATTATATAAGATATGTTGTTCTATTTTGGCTAGATCAATCACTACTACATATTTCCAAAACAATACTACAAAAAATGATGTTAAAAAATATATTTCTAATAAATATTTTTGTTTGGACTGTTTACATACATTGGCAGAAATTCGTAATTAAGTAACCAAAATTTATAAAATACTAAAGCTTTATTTAAATTTACAAAGTCCCGAACCTACCGTTACAGAGAACAGGTAAGTAAAAACAGTTAAATATTGTATATTTTATTTAAGAGATATACTCAAAATTCTGCAAAGCTATAGCAGACATAAATGAAATTTATACACAAAACTCCACAACACCCGTTAGATTTAGCTTGACCCGAACCCACTAGCTCGTAATTTGTTGGTCGAGTCGGCACGCCGACTTACCTGTACGCGGTACGGAACCTTCGAATAAATTGCTTGTTAAATGCAACTGCGCAAAACGCAACAGAAAAACCAGTTTAGTTAGAGGCAAGGTCATAGTGCACTTAAAAAGTAGTTTTAATTATAAAAAAAAACCAATTTGGTAATAGAAAAGCAACGTGCTCAACAATCACCAGTAATTAATTATACAGCTAGTTCCAATCGATTGCGTAAAATTTCTTAATTAATTAAAAACCGAATATTTGAGTCTGCATAACTAAAAGAAAATAAAATCGACTCCAGTTATTTTTTAAGTTAACGATCCGCAGTATAAGATAATTTTAATCGCATAAAATACATGCACTTCATTATAAGATTACTCTTCTCTATCTAATCAAATATCAAGTAATTTATTACAAACTTCAAAAAGTAGGTCGGACAACTAATGAATCCATACAATAACTGAAATTCTCTACAACATATTGGTCAGGCGATTTAATCGTATTACTATCTGAAAAATCTGGTGTAAACATCACACGACTTTCCTTATCCTATTATATATTATACCGAGTCCATCGTCTCGGCCCTGCGCTGCTCTCGTCCCGAAACTTGTTATTCTAAAAAACGACGAGGCGCGAGTCCAACACTCGAAAGCTGATTAAAATAAACAGTATAAGACAATAATTGACTCGTAGTTAAAATTTTGCTACGTCACTGAAGGTAACCATGCGAGCTCGGTCGCACGGCCTTCCCCATTATCGCCTGCGTGTTCCCTCCTAGCGGCCAAGCGCTTTGGTCGTCCTTCACGTGGGTCATCTTCGAGGGATGTGCGACCACGTTTAAATTCAGCTGCCCACTTTTTAACAGTTGACATGGAAGGAGCAGAGTCCCCGTAAACTTTTGTCCACTTCGCATGAATTTCCTTAGGGGTTAATCCATCCAAAACGAAGAATTTTATAACCGCACGATATTCAAGTTTATCCATTTAAACAAAAAACATGCAACATGTCTACTGAAAAAATTCGTGTAAACAAACTACTTGAGCGAACAAGTTGAAACTAGTCATACGAACTAATGACACATGCACCCAAGCAGGAAGCAGGCCGAGAACTTTTCACCTTACCCTCGTAAAATCATTGCTCTGTTTAGTGTGTATTTTGGGTAAGTGAGGTAACAGGTTAGAGAGTAAGGTACTTCTCTACAATCCCAGTAGAGAACAAATCTATTTCAGTGACATAGAGACCCTGTTCACGCGAGCTCATAGGAAGATCATGTCTCAACCTTGATCTCACCAATGCCTGCATTTTTAACCCTTTTCATATACTTTTACTACCACTTGTGAACCTGTCTGGCCAACGTGACACATTAAAGATAGAAAGCCTCTTAAACCATGAATATGTCAAATTTTCAAAATAGATTACCACAGACGAGTAAAGTTAACACAGAATCTCATAGGTAAGACTCAGTCGGTCGAGTGAATTCTACGAGGAAAGGGGTCGGATATTCGATTATAAAAAACAGTCGTAAAAATCTCAAATAACAAAGATGCAAACGCATTGAATGGTATATAGCAACATTCAAAGTGAAGACTCTCAGAACAGAAGGAAAGCTATTATAATTAGAAGAGAAAATAAAGAAAATTAAATGAACAGTAATAGTAATATCTGAAGTTCGGGAAAGATAAAAGAAATAAAAAAGAACATAGGTGGAGTACGATTACTAATAAACAAAAAAAATTAATAACACCATCAAATATAAAGTAATATAGGAAAGAGTAATCTCAGCAGACATCAAGATAATTCAGGTATAAGCCCTGATATCAAAACATGCGGAAGAAAAAATAGAACAGCTACATGAAGAAGTAAACGAAGCAGTTTATCGATAAAACAAAATATGTAGTAATAATGGGCGACTTCGATGTCAAAGTAGGCAAACAAGAAAGGACCATATGAACTAGGAAAAAGAAACGTCGGAGGAGAACTAGTAAATTATGCCGAAGAAAACAACTTATATAATATATAACGTGCACACGTTAAAAAACTAAAATAGAAGATGGGCATATAGGTATCAAATGGAACAGCAAAAAATAAAATCGATTATATCTGGTGTATTGATAAGAATGTAATAGAAACAATGTAAATAAATAAAAGTAATAAATATGGGAAGTGATTGCAGAATAATGAAGGATAGATTTCAAATCAACATACGAGGAAAAAGGAAAACATATAAAATTCAAGGAGACAAGCAAAAGCAGAGCAAGATAGAGTACGAATGGAAACTAATGTTACATGTACACACGAGAGAGAGAATTAAAACCAAAAATTTTAAACCACAAACTCACTCACAGTGCATGCTGAGAGTATCAGAGTACAAGTGAAAATAAAAAAGAGGGAAATCAAAAATTGAGTCAAAATATAAAAAACTTAATCAACAGTAGCAGAGAACAACTACATAATTAAGATCAAAACAGAATAGAATTATCAGAAATAAACAAAATAATCAAGAAAATAATTAGAGAAGACATAAGAAAATACAAAATTAATAAAAAACGGAAACGCTGGAACAAAAAAAGCTTAAAAGATCTAAAAAAAAATGTACGAAAGAAGACATCTGATAGCAAAACATGGAATTGGACGGAACATATAGCAATGACTGACAACAGATGGACTCGGACAGGAAGACCGAAAAACAGATGGATTAATGAATGGATGGAATGCTGAATACAACTGAATGCAAAAAGCAAATAACAGAGAAGAATGGAGACAAATAAGGAAAGCTTACATCAGATGATGGATGGTTTAAGATGATAGATATATAGATAGATAAATAAGGGTAACAGGCCTATACTTCTTCCAATATAAAATCGTGAATAAAAATCGTTAGTTACATGATAACCCAGTTTTTTGAACACTAACAAAAGAGCGTAGATCTTAAACAAATGTAGTTTCAGCAGAAGGGTACACTTGTTATGCACCTCGATCAATAGTCAATTTACTGCATCGACAATTTCCTAGTCGAGACATCAATTACCTAGCAACATGATTTTGTATTTCATACCGTGCGACTTCTCTTTCTCTGAAATTTAAAGTCTACACCAGCAATCCACAAACAGTCGTCGATCTCAAGAACGAAATTCGACGTGTTATCAAAGAAATTGGTCAGAATTTGTGCAAAATTGTAATTAAGAATTGTAAAAATAATCAAGATTTGCAACGGATGCCTAGGTGGCCATTTGCCAGACATAATTTTCCATCTTTAATCGGAGTTTGTGTACTTTAATGCTGAATAAAAATCCAATCGAAAAAACAATTCAGAAATCATTTTATTTAACAATTAAACCGGCGTTAAAATTAGGCCATCCTTTATTTTCAACAAGACCAATTAAAAATTTTAAAACTGAATAGTGGTGACTATGAAATCAGATTAAAGATTATGCATAATAATCCGAATAGAAAAAAATAAGCTACTGGATAATTGAATTTATTCTTAAAACCATTTTTTATAAAGATCCTTAGATTACCAATATCCAACAAGTTTCCACCATACATCTAAACAATTTTATAAACATGTTAATTTTTGTACTATCGCAATTCCGTTTTCCTCGTAGACTTTAAAATGATGAAGCATATGTTCATACATATATATCAGGATTCGGCCGAAAAATCATAAAAAGTTACTGATGTCTCGTAAAAGGCAAGGAATGTTTCTAGACGTTCCTTAACATAGAAGGTTTGTCCGGAAAGTAACAGGAATAATTCAATAAAAACAAAAGTATCGTTTCTTTAATATTCTTCAAAATAGTTTCCTCCTGTATCTACACAGCGTTTCCAGCGTGCCTGTCACGCTTTGAAGGCTTTCTGAAATGCGGAAACTGAAATGTTATTTATGACCTCCTTGGTGACGGCGATTTGGACCCTCTCCACCAACCCAAAATGAGTTCCTTTCAGGCTGGATTTGAGTTTTGTGAACAGAAAGAAGTCGAGACGGGGCTAAGTTCGGGCTGTACGGTGGTTAGAGCATCGTTTCAACAGTTTTCGGCAGATCAAAACATGCAAATCCTTTTGTTCTTGGGACAAAACCTTCGGAACCAAATTTGCAAATCTTCAGATACAATTTCATGCCGATCGGAGTTCAAAAATTGTTTCACTCTCAACAAATTTGCATCAGTACAGTTCGTTGACGGGCGTCGTCTGCGTTCTTCGTCTTCTACGGCTTCTCTTCCCTCACAAAACATATTGTGCCATTCAAAAATCCTCTTTTCTGATATGACTTTCTCCCCGTAGGCTTCCTATAACAGGTTCAAAGTCTCGATGCCGGATTTTTTTAGTATGACACAAAGCTGCACCATATAACGTTGCTCTAACGTACGCTGCATGTCGAATCCGTGACGCATCACCAAAACACGCGATCATCACTCTCTCAAGGCTCAGGGACAATTAAGCCGCCGAAAACCACGTTGACTAGAAAAATTATTCTCGATACTTTCCGGACAAACCGTATACATGGTCTTATTAAACTTACTAGTTGATATAAAATTTAGACTCCATTTTTATCTTAAACTTTTTTTCTTGTAGCTATGTAAAACTCATGCCCTGATAGTTGTAAGAAGCCTATCACCACACGTGTTTCATTCTCTATTACCATACATATATATTTGATCGGCATTTTAACTGTAATATTTTGCTTTCCTCTGTGCTGTACCTTCAAATTAAATTTTTCACGTTTTGGGCATAAAATGATGACATGATAACTGTTAGCATCACACTTTTTTCCCAAATAGAAAAATTGGGATTTTTCTTAAATCTATTAACTACTATTTAATACACGAGTGATACCTCTAACTCTTTTTGTTGATACCATTTTTCCAAACTGCTTTACAATATCTAATACCGTAATTTTTTTATTATTTCGAAATTTCTGTTTGAAGTAACTATCTTTCCTAAATTAGGTCGTAATCAATTTTCAGTTACATTCATGGTATTAAAATTTTTCTATAAACTATATGCATTTGAATGCGGATTTACCTGTGCAGATTTTATTACTGAACAATCTTTAATATAGTCAATACATAAAAAATACTAACGTCATTACAGTTAAAATTAGTTAATTTTTAGTAGAACATTATTTAATAAGGTGGCAATTAAACGAACACTAAATATTTAAAAAACATATTATGAAAAATGTTTTTACAGACTGCTAATATAATCAGCTAACAAAAACTTTTAAGGCTGACGTAAATCGGAGGATTATAACAAAATTATTTTTACTATCGCCTACTTTGTTTATGTGATCTGTCAACACGATTAGTGGCGTCGAGTTAGAATATCAAATTCAGCAAATACGTGGGTGAATCAAATATAGACAAAAAATATATATAGGGGCGTGGCTTCTGAGCCTTGTAGGTAGTCATGCCTAAAGGAATTCCGCCCGTAGAACACCTCATATTACTGCTTCTTTAGTTAGTATCACGATGTCAGAGTAAGAAGTAACCTCAACTTCCGGGCATTAATTATTATCAAGTTTCTCACGACAGAGATAAATTTTGAGCTAAAAAGGTACAATTCAGGGACAACGCCCTTAAGAAGGCTTCGATGTACGTACAACATAAATAACTTTTAAAATAACAAGCATTTAAAAATGAAGGTCACTCGTGCCACTCGAGGATTGCTTATAAAATCGGAATAAGCTACAGCAAAACACAAGCAATCCAAGACGTTATTTTATTTCACGACAACGTTCAACCCCATACGGCTTCCCAAACTCTTCAAAAAATTAAGGATTTGTTTCGGAGCACCTTCCCTACAGTCAAGACTTATCGTCTTGCATTATCATTTGTTTGGACAACTAAAGAAGAACTTTGAGAACAGAAATTTACAACGATGTTGCTGTGAATGATTAATTAATATCACAATTATAAGGTGATCCAAATTGAACTTAACGATGTTTTGCCTCAGTAAAACACAAATTATTGGAACAATCAAAATTTTATTACTAGCAGTGTAAACTACTGACTTAGCAGTCCAGTATGAAATATGATGTCGGCTAAATGCCCCTTCGTGACTCCGCTGACATGCGATCATTCTTTTAGCAAAGTTTTCCATTATGCTCTTCCATAAATGCGGCTCTATTTCAACAATTACACATCTGATGTTCTCTTTTAGCCTTGGAATCGTAGCAGGTTTGTTGATATAAACTCATTCCTTCAAATAGCTCCAGAGGAAAATGTTGGATAGAGTTAGATCGCGACCAAAACATTTGGTTTGAAGTAAAGTGAGCGTTTCATGTGCTGTGTGGTATGTGGGTCCATCTTGTTAAAACCACATGTTATTTAAGTGAAAATTGTTGGTTTCATTAAAAAAAAAAAGTTGTTCAGCGTACACCTCTGACAGTAACAGCGTTGCCAGCTTCATATTCAAAAAATATATAACACGTAGAGTTTCACTACTTCAGATGAGATAATTTTGACGATTTAAAGAAAAATGAGCTTCATCGCTCAACGAGTTTTTATTTTTTTACAAAAATCATCATCAAGTGCTGAGTTTTCTAAAATCCACCTCACAAATGTGCGGCGTTTTTTGTGATCCATTTCTTTAAGTTCTTGAGTTAATTGAATTTAATATGCCTTTACGTACAAATATTTTATTAAAATACATTACGTAGTGGCGTATGAAAAATTCAATTGCTATAAACACTATCACCTACTCCAGCAACATTGTTACCTGAACGTTCGTTGCGTTGATAGCAAACCCTTGTTTTGTAAATAAGCATCACTTTTTCACACTTTTGCACTAGATCACGAATTGAATGCTCACTTGGCATATTATTGCACCCAAACTATGGTTGAAGTTGCCTTCGCACTATCATAACTGATCGCCTGTTTTCATAAAGTGCTATTGTTGATATTAATCTAAGCGGTTGTAACAAATATGCGGAAGTGACGTGAACGGAAATCGATTATCAGTTTGGTTCAGTTCTTAATGCAAGGAAAAGTGAACACTTATAAATGTATTATTTTTTGTCAATGCATTACTGATTCTATTGTATTATTCATTTCATCTTCTCTTGACTGTTTTCCTCATGTTATAAAAATATAATATGTAAGTATTAGATGTGGATACTGTTAGTTACAAGTACATTTTATACTTAATTTTTTACGTTGCATATTTTTCGCATATTTATAAAAAAATATGAATAATTAACAATAATAAATAGAAACTAATTTATAATTTCCTTTGTAACCACAAATGAGATTTTATCCAAATTACAAATAGGGACTTTAAAGAAAAAAGATTACAACTCAAAAAAAAAAACTCAAAACAAAATGCTATTGTCCTTTAATTTGAGAATAAATTGAGCGATGCTATCATTATATCTACAAAATATATAAGTATTCATGCTTACACCATAAAAAACAAATACTACAATAAAAATCTATTTATTTATTAGTAAAATAGATAAGCAAGTAAACAGTTAATCGATTGACTCAAAAAAAAAACAATGGCACATAATACCGAATACAACACAAACTTCAAGGACAAATTATTACGTTATCAGTCAATTTTATTTGTTCCAAAAAACAAAAAACTAAACATTTTGAAAATCCAAATAACTATTTATTACCAATTGCTAATCAGGTTTATATGTTCAATAAAATATATTGTATTTTTCCACGAATTACATTTATTATTTACAAATTTTTACATTCAAAGGCGATGTTTAAATGCAGAAAAAAATACTATACAAAAGAATATACAAAACATTATGAATAGAATTCTCTTTATGTTACGTGTATGAATTTCTCACATTAAACCATATTAGTAACTTACACCTCTTGTTCATTGAGGTTATTTAGCTTACAATAAAACATTTTATTTTAAAAATAATGGGTAGTCTATACCATAAAACAAACCTTTTTCTATAAATAGTTAGCTAATGTTTCGTTATTACAATAATTAATAATAATAGCCTAGGAGTACTCTCCCATGATAACGCATTTTGATGTAAAGAGTAACATTTAAATATTTATTGTTGAAATGACACATTTTCAACAAATTTTCAAAAATTCCACCATTCAGTTGAACGCACTTTTGTGCTTTTGACAAGAAAATGATAAGTTGTCTAAGCCCATTTTCAGAATCCATTATGTAAATATCAGCATCTATTATGATAATTATACTCTCCTCATGTAACCAACCAACCACATAAACAGAAAGTCTAAAGAATATAGATTCGGGGATATAGTTCACCGATAAGAAAAAATGTAATAGAGATAATACCTCGCGTATTTGGTAGTAGGAATAAAGATCCCATCTTACTCGAACTACTTACTTCTCCGTGTCAAATGAACATATTTTAATAGTAAATCTGACGGGTATTTTTAACATTAGAAATAATTTTGTTCTGCCAATAGATCTTGTAAAGTAACTGGACCTATAAACATGTTATTGGTCATACCACATTATACATTGACTAAAACCTAAACTTAAAAATTTATTGTTATTGATCCAAAGGAAACAATCACTAACAAACGGAAAAGTGACGATCAAACGGAGTGTAAAGAAAGAGAAAGAACAAACCTTTTTGGTTTTAATAACCTACTTCTTTGCCTTCGAAAACGTTAATACTTCCCCGGACACCCTACATAGTGGTTAAGTATTCCGTCCTCTAACAACCTCAAAAGGATTGTCTTAACCTAGCAACAAAATTCATAACTATGAATTCAGCTCTAAAAAATAAGGTATATAATAAACTCATCAATTTTATATGAAACTATTCGTTTCTTACACTCGAAATGAAATTATTTTGCTATTAGCAAGGAAAATAGCACACACTTTAAATAGCACATTATAGCTGTCAATCGTATTTTCGTAGTATGATTATTAAATTATTATCTTGAAGATAAGATAATAGTCTTGTAAATATAATGATTAGTAATTACAAAGACATGTTCAGAAATACTTCATCTAAATAATACACAGCTTTCATTAGAAGCGCTATAAGCTTCTATAACTCTATTGAATTACTAAAATGCTTTCTAAGATTTTAATAAGTACATAGTGAGATAGAAGGAGTATTCCTCTATTTAAGCAAACTTCACTATCTAATCTAATTAATATTACAATAGGGGAAGCCTCGTCGTCAAGGAGACTTAAACCATAAATGAAATTGCCTTTTATGCAAATTAAATTTTTATTTCAAAAACTGAAGGTTATTACAAACAACATCGATAAGTGCAACATCATAAATAGCAGTATAGTGCTTGTTCTTCAATAAATAAAGAATACCCCAAGAAAACGTCTTACTGAATGTGTCATATTTGCTTTTTTGGACGAGATGCACTAAGCCGATGCCTCACTGCTTCTTTTTTGAACGAAAGATCTCTAGCACTTATTTTTACGTTATCCTTCGTTTTCTGTGGCAAAATTCAAAAAATTTATGCAGCATTCTTAATGTCACGCATTTGCACTGTTGCGAAAAGATATTTTAGGCTCACGTGTTCCGACATTATTTATGTTAAAATAGTTACAAAGATTCAAAACCGGCTTATTGTTTTTACACCCGTTCTTACAACAATTTGTTTCGTATCTCCTATAAATTGGAGTTCTTTTTCATCAAATAAAACTTTTAATACAAATGATAGTAAAAGCCCGTGCTCCATTTCTACAGAAAGAAAACATTGCTGTAGCATATAGCATCATGTTATTGAGGTTCTGTGAATTTGTGCGTGAAAGAATTTTTCAAAAAGGAGAACGAAGATGCATTTTCACCATTCCATGAAGTTTGGCAGATTTTGGATAATAATTTTAACTTAAATGATTGTGTACTTTAGAGGAAAATAACCCGAAGATTACAACTGAAGAGATTTCTGAAAATGTGAATATCGACAATCTATCCTCAGTTTGTTATTTAAATAAACTTGGAAACAATTCCAAGCTCGACACTTGAGTACCGCATTCTTTAGCGGAGGTATAACAGCCGATAACAAGTAAGAATGGAACTCGAAACAAGCAGGTAAGAGTGTAGAACCGTAGCAAAGGCTGGCTTACATCCAATAAAAATGTTGCTGTTTGCTTGATGACAAAAATAACAAAAAGCTGTTAAAAACCACTCCACAACATTAAAAAAACTCGCAATTTGTAGGAAACAAGATTATTACACGAGAGCAGTCTGAAAAGTTGTAAGCCTAACATAGAAACGAGTGTTTTTTCTGTCAAATACAATTTTATTTTCCAACATAGTCTCCTTTTAAGTCAATACACTTTTTTCAAGCGATGCTCCAACCTTTTTAACCCGTCTACGGTAGCAAAGACTTCCTCGTTTCATGGGCCAAACTTTGAGCTTAGGAAACAGGAAATAGTCGCTGGGGGCCAGATCTGGTGAATACGCTGGATAGTCAATCAATTCAAACTGTAATTCGTGAATTTTGGCCATGAGAACCATCAAAGGGTGAGCCAGGTATGTTGTCTTGATAGAAGAGCACTTTCTTCCGTTTTTCAGCAATTGCTGTCTTCCTCCGATATGCCTACAGCCTCTGCTAACCTTGATTCGACGATCGTCCAATACCATTTGGTAAACTTTTTCAATGTTATCGGTGAAGGTCGCAGTTGTTGGCCGTACCGAACTCTCATAATCAACCAAGCTGATACGGTGACAAATTATGGAACAGAGTCCCCGTAAACGGCGTCTAACTCGGCTTTAATTTGCATAGGCGTGTTGCCTTTCAAACCGAAGTACTTAATTACGGCAAGGTATTCGATTTTTTCCGTTTTTAGAATAGCCCTGACATCGACTGATACAAACGACAAACCACATCTAAATGTCCAAAATGTGGCTGAAATTTTTACAGGTATCTTTCAAAGCATGTACGATTGTAGTAACAGAACAACGAGTAGAGCCATTTTCATGTTGAGACTCAAAACTTTTCAGACTGTCTACATATATATTATAAATTGGCAACCATTAGAGAAAATAATGGTAGCTGAATAAAACTTTACTTTAAAATATAACAATTTGTGTTTTTAATGTTTTCAAATACGACATGAATTTGTGTAAGGTAATATAAACGTAAGACGTGTTCTTGAAAGATGTAAACAGATTCAACAATAAGAGTTTAACTACTTATTAATTCCATTTATTTATTTGTAATTAGGCGACTACTACCTTAACCATTTTTTTTATAAAAATGGTGGATAAGATAGAAACTAACTGTTCTATTTTTCTTTGTTTTTAATTATTACCAAATCTATCCCCTATTCAAACTCCACATAACAATTATTCTCAAATAATCTGATTATCTTTGCAACGCCCCTGATATATTCGAATTAATTCTACTTTTGGCCAAGAAGACATAGGATTTTGTGCACGATACATATATCAGCACAAATAGGGAGTAATTTATGAGTGATATACACGCCACTAACTAAAAATATACCACTAAAACAGTATCAAAAATGATTAAAGTAAACAAAAGACTTAAACCAAACAAATTACAAATTTTAATGCTTTCATATTATGTGTATAGTCACTCATTCAGTTCAAGGCCATGTGAAGATTACCTCTCCATTCAGTCGCCAAAACATTATATTGGACCTTGAATATAAATGTTTCTGTTACTAAACAAAAAGTGCTCGTCAGACAAAAAATAATAATAATAAATTTACACTCAAAGTGTCTAAGTAACAAAATCGTTTTAAACAAAAAATTCCATTTTATTATTATTATAAATAAACATAAGTTTGTCTAAAAATCCTTTTAACTGATTTTCTCAGAAATCTCCATGTAAACAGAGATTGAAAGGCATTCGTATTCCATTTAAAGTTAATACCCCTTAACGTTGCACAAGCTCACACACCCTTCTCAGTATAAGTGTAATTACAAAGCTTAAAATTTAATATGTCATCCAATTTCACTTCTGCCTGGTTTACTCTGTCCTTAATATTTTACGGCACGAAAGGACGTTTTTTCTCTGGTTGACTTATATTAATTGAATCAATATGTGACTTTTTAATTTAAATGCTAAACACAAATATATACAAGATGTACCAAAAAAATACCGCTGTGTTAAAAACCAGTGAAACAAAACATCTTTTACTCATTTATTAAAAATAAATAACATTTCTTCAACTCTTTCCATGCTGTCTTTTATAGTAAATCATAAATTTTTGATAATTTTCATTAAAGAAAAATTACTTTTACTCCGAAATTATTAGAAAAAAATACGCTCCGATTCAACATGAATGACACAATTATGCAGAGTACATATTTATCGATTCAAAGGATACTAATCACTAGATAAGAAGACTTAATCAAACCGACAATGTTGGACATGAAAAATCTCGCAAATTTCGATTAATAAAATATCACCGTTGTTAAGAGTGAAGAAAAACATTATATACACGTTTTCTGAGCCCGAGGGAAATTCAAGAAAACGGTAGTGGGTAGCAGTTGGGACGAAAGAGGTCGGTGACCACTACACATTGCCTGTGAATAGTTCAGGAGGTTCCATTTTAGTAGCCATGGCGCAGCGAAACGTAGAGCATCGCATTTTTGCTGGCGAGCAGTTTTTTTAGAAATAACGATTCCGTTGTTACTATTCAACATCTTCTCCGTAAACAGTTCAGCATTGGCCGTAACGGGGCGTTCTCTGATTTTAACGCAATACTCCGATGGGTTAAATCGTTTCGAACAATTGGACCAATTATGACCACCCTCGTACAACTTTGACTACAAAAAAATGTTGAGAGAGTGAGAAAATCGGCGTTCGAAATCTTCAGCGCTTCATTAGGTGTTGTGTAGCCTACACAAGTTGAAATTCCATATTGTTCCAAACTATTTTATGAAAAAGTGCTTGAAATTGTTGCTTCTGATGAAGTAATTATGATGGGCAATAAGACGATTTTCCAAATCTGTCAATTTTGGGCAGAAGAGAACCGACAAAAATTAATAAGGTTACAGTTTGATGCGACATTTTGAAAGTCAGGGCCGGTGGACCTTATTTTTTTAAGCATTATGCCGACGTGCTACACAATTTTTTATGTCCACAACTTCGACGTTTACGGGTTAACATGAAAATAATGTGGTTCCAACATAATGAAACCACAGCCCACGCAGCAAAGTTTTGACGATCCCCTAACACGTTTCGACGATGTTCCTTAGAGTCTATACGTTCACCAGATTTATCTTTTAAGATTTCTTTCAAATTGAATGTCTGCATTCGTAATTCTTATACAGAACACAAGCTAAAATTTCGCGAAATGTCTGAATGATATGGAAGATTTAAAAGCGACAGAAAAGATCTGGATAATGACTAATAAACGACCTCATGAAACACATTTTGCAAATGTTAACTGTTTAGTCTAGTATCACTCACTGTGCGGTTATTGACAGAAAAATTTTACATATGAAAATTCACCATTCACATCATTTTGCTTAACGATCCACAGTTCGAAAATTTCTACCGCGTAACTATTATGTTTTTCCATGAAAGAGGCAGGCAATTCCACAAAAATACATTCCCTAATCAATACGTACTCAGTAGTGTATCGATCCCAAAGGAACGTATTTTAAATAAAATAAATACTTGTGATACCTCAGCTCATTTTTTTATAACCTTTGTCTTAAAACTTTTCAGTACATATAAATTTTTAAATAAACCCTTAGAATTTTTCAGAATCGCGCCTTTTATACTTTTGATAACAATTATTTGTTTACACAAACGAGCATGGGATTTCAACTACTTTTCTGTATAATGTAAGATAATTTTGAAAACGCCTATATCTTTGCTCGATATTTTCCAACGAAATCACAGAATAATGCACGAAGCGCCCATTATTCAACGCCTAAACAGGCGCATTCACTTCGAAGCAGAGCTTCCGCATTTATTTCAGTTAACAAATTGCAGCTCCCATTTGCTATTCAATGGACCCCTTTAAAAATGTTAGCGGTAACGCACGTCGGTAGCTTTCTGCGGGATGTTTGAACCCTTCTAGAGAGAAGCGGCAACGCCACAACCTGTACTTGGAAGCTCGTAATTGACAATTAATCTAAATGCGCCTCGCGGATGCAAATTAATAAAAGGTTCCGCTAGAAACCGCAGCTCCTAACCGCATTAGTTATTCAGGAAGATCAACTGTAATTAATGTCAATAAGAAAAGCTTCAGTGTAATTTGCATTACTAGGAAGTTATTCGGTACAATGCTTCAAAGAATTAACACCCCAACTGCAAATTCAACTTTAGTGAAATTTATCCTAATTTCATCAGCGCGTGGATTGTAAACAAAGGTTTATCTACAGTATAATGAAAATTGGGAGAAACAATATATTTAAAAGGCAACTTTTAATAATGCCTTGCATATTGTTGAATTATTTGTAAATCATTCAAGAATCTTCATTTCAACCTAGATGAGGTGTTGAAAATACTTGACTTATTTGTTACTGATGATTCTGTATTACAAGCCTTACTGACTTGCAAGACTTTCTTCCTCTTTTTCAGATTGAAAAAAAACAAACAATAAAAGGTGTACAAAATTTATTTTTGCAAGGGAAAACTGCAAAACTGAAAGATTTATTTTAATGTGTTTTAAAGAGAATGGGCCTGCCCAACTCCACTTTAGTGTTGCTATATTTTCTAGTATATCCGTGACTTTCGTTTTTTATGTGATCAACGCATTGGTTTTTCTGTCAGTTAAGAAGATATCTAACCTTTTTCGTTCCATGGTATGTTGTGTGGTAGTTAGCTTTTGTAAGTGGGTCTTCGTCAAAGACCAATTTTCACTTCCATACGTCGTAATGGGCATTACGCATTTATTGAAAACTTTCATTTTTAAATGTTCAGTTATATTTTTGGAGGTCAGAATGAAGCTTGCTCTTCCAAAACTATCCACGACAAGCGGCATCTTCGTTTTATTTCTGCTACATGATTCTCTCGATCAAAATGGATTGTGACCTTCTTCCATTAGTATCATCGTCTTAGAAATGTCTAAATTCAGTTTCTGGACAATTTTCACTGCTTTTTTATTTAAATTGTTTAGCATGTAGACTAAGTCATTTTTGTTATTAGCGATAAGAACGATATCATCTTAGGTGATTTAAGTTTTTACCATTTATATTAATTCCTATATTTTCCCACTTGAAATTTTTAAATAAGTCTTCTAGTACCAAAGTAAAGAGTTTTGGTGATAGACAGTCGCCTTGACGGACTCTGCGTTGTAAAGGGATTGGTTTTGTATCTTCATGTAGTCTGTACGTAGCTGTAGCTTTGCTGTTTATGTTTTTACGGAGATCAATGTATCTTTGGTCTATTCTACAATTTTCGAGAGATACTATTACTGCCCATATCTCTACCGAATCAAAGACTTTTTCAAAATCTATGAAAGCCAAATGGATAGGAATGCTATATTCATTTAATTTTTCCATTAAAAGTTGAGAGTATATTATATAGCTTTTTGAGCAAAAAGGCATGAACTTCATTATTTTAAACTATAAATTTGTGTAGATTACACATTTTGCTGTCTAGTCGATGAGAAATAGAACTCTAAGCGTTAAGGTATGTTATCTCATTTTACATCTAATCTTTCGATGTCTTCAACTTCTCATTATAATGGTTAAATCTACAGTGGTGAAGTTTAACTGTTTGCAAAACAACTTAAAACAGAAGAAAGAAACACATGTTTGCAAACAATTTAACACTCTCTATTGAGGTTGGATGGATACACCCATCATGCTAATTTAGGAATGAATTATAATTTTTATTGATATCCCTAAGCCGTTTTCAATATATTTTTTTTATTTGGCCAGATATTATACTCTTCACCTAGCTACAACTTTGTGATAAATTGTATCATTCAATAAATTTGTGAAAAGCGACCATGCAGATCTTAACCATTCTTCGAGGTAAAAACCAGTTTGTGTGTTCATATGTACTCTTTAAATTTTTAAAAATTGGTACGAAATTTTAGTCAACTGTTAGCCTGCTTCACCACCTGTTTTACATCGTCAAAATCATGCAATTCTAAAAGCAGCTCTTCTATAATTGTATGAATAAACCTTGCAGAAAAAATAACTAAAAACTACGAACCTTGATTTGTTGCAAAGCGTTAATTAAAATCAATTAAGGGTATTTTACCCAAGCAGTTCCTTTCCAAAAACATTAAAATTGTATTAACAATTGCTTTAAAATTGTTTTCATAGAAAATCCAAATAGTCTCCGTTGATACTCTAAATATAGGAAAGACCTTACATATAAACCCGCCAATTTGCAGCTGCACATCAAAACAGCTTCTGACAATAGACTGAATTCTTCTGCATCTTTCTTCCTGTACACATAAAATAGAATCATATCATATATGTTCGTTCGTTTGCCACACCAATACAGCATTGCAGAAATGTTATTGGAGCGATATCTTTGTTAACATTGGCATTTTTATGTACTGATCGCATACTTTATGTGCATTAAAAAAATTACGACACTGTGGTGCACTTCTGATAAATTAAATTTAAAAGCGCGGAAAAATCCGCTAATGATGTCTAGAGCGAAAATTTTCAGAGAAGAATACACCACGTGATACAAAGCTGCGTGCACTTCCCGTTGCGAGAGACGGCAGTGGCGTAACAGATTTAGGTTGTAACTGGATTGCGGACAAAAGTCTTAATGCAAATTTAGATAGCAATTATGTCAAATGAATAAAAAAAGATATAACTGATTATGTTCTGGGAAAAATTGAGTAAATTTTTATGTTTACGATTAACATTTCCCAATTCAAAGAAAGGACCTATTCCAAAATTTCAGGTGTGTCATAAGGAAAAGATAAGTACGCTCATGTACTCAGACCACCCCTTCAATGGAAATTGGACTAGTCCGACTAAATATTTGTTCTCTGCGCTGATGACGTCAGTGTGACGTATGTATTCTTCTCTAAAAATTTTCGCTTTACATATATTTTGAATTAAACTGGACAGAAATAGTATATTTAGGTCTGATTAACCATCTTAGTTCTTGTTTTACAGCAAGTTAATCCAGACATATTTTATTACTGCGAACTTTATAATACTTTATCGTAGATTTTGGTTACAATGCTCCTAAAGCGGTGTAGTTTAAGGGAAATAAATTCTTCTGTGGCTTTTGGGTGTTATCCGGCATTGTTACATGAAAATCCTTGTAAGCTGTGTAACGTATGCTGGATTAAATTGTCTACATAATCCTAGATCTCATCATCCAAAGAATTGCATAACAATAGTAAGGCTCTAACGTCCCGCGTGGGAGCACGGCCTGCGAACTGAGAGGTTAAGGCTTCCATATGTTCGTTCTCTCTCTCTCTCTCTCTCTCTCTCTCTCCCTCTCTCTTGGCCGGTCGTCGCGCACCATCTCTGGCGCGGGGCGACGTGGCAAACACCGTCTTAGACAACCACCATTATTACACCTTGTTCGAATAAATGCAGGTACTCAATTATTTTTAGTGACCAAGTAGGCCAACCGTCAGGCATCTGAGAGCTCCAGGAATAGAACCTGGGTCCATCCGCGCCGCACCTCGCGCCGCACCGCGCCTCAACTACTCGACCACGCTGGCGATCCAAAGAACTACAGGAAGGGCAAAATCAATGAGGAAATTTCGTTGCTAATTTCGTTTTCGTTAGTTAAACATAGTCTAATATGAATTTTATAAAACAGTTAAGAAAAATAATTGAATCTAATTTTCCAAACGCAACAGAGACGCTTAGTACGTTTTTGTCAATCATCTCTAATAAAAATTAATTAGGTTTTATGTACATTACAAAATATTTTTTAAAAAGTAAATCAGCAGGTACGACTAACCTTTATAAACAATACTTTTCTGATAAAAGCACGCTTTTAAGTTTCACGCCAATTTAAAAAAAAAAAACCGTTGTATATTTATCAGTATCCTTCATTGCACTAATGTTTCTTGTTGCTAACGCATAAACATATGCAAACGAGATTAGTAGGCCACAGAATAATCAATATTTAAACGATTTGTAACGTCGAATACATTTCTTTCATTTTTAAGGGAAAATTGCCCAAAGATGACAAATCATGATAATACAACTACTTTTAAGAATTAACAACATTAATTAATTAACTAACAACACTAATAATTATTAATAATGGTAAGGCTATAACGCCAGGTGTAGGAACACGGCCTGCAAACTGAGAAGATAAGGCTCTCATATGTTCCCTCTCTCTCTGTCCGGTCATCGCGCACCATCTTTGATGCAGGGCGATGTGGCAAGCACCGCGTCTTAGACGACCGCCATTATTACCCTTTGCTCAAGTGAACGCAGGTACTCAATTATTTTTAATAACTAAAATTTATAAAAAATTATCATAAAGGACCTATATATCAATTTTAACAGTTTCATCTTTAATACTTCTGGCATTTTGAGTACCACTTAAAAATATAATCTCTCCATTTTCACTTATTCAGGAGTACAAATTTTATGTGTATTGTATTTTATTTCTTACAATATTGCCTAGTCTCTCTATTATGATCTCGGATGTTGTAATGACATTATAGGCCCTCAATGTAAGTGTCACGACTCAAAGGTTGCCCTGTCCTTTTATGCATGTCATAGATTTCACGCGCCAATTTTCTGCGTCTTTTATCTTTAATGTTATCTTGAAGTTTGCACACTAACCATCATCAAAATTCCTTCAGCAACCCAAAAAACAATAGCCATAACTTTATTCACTGGAACCGAACATGACATTTGCGAAGAGATGGAAATCCTAAATCTCTGTTCTAAATTCTGTACTTTATCACACACTCTAAATTAAAGTAATAATAAAATGACCAAAAACGCGTTTTTAAATTATAGACTAAATTGGCGGAAGAAGAAAAAAACTTGAATAATTTTTGTTGAGACGTCAAGACTCTTGCTAACGCCTTATTGTAACCCTTTAGTAATGTTTCACTAATGTACCGCTAAAGAGGACCCTATGTTAACTACACGTGTAGCAGTTTTCTGTTACCATATCATTTACAAGATCAATGTTCGCTTGTTTATTGTAGAATTGGATCGACCGACACCTTGTGCGTGTAGGCAAATTGTTTTACTTCATCTCAAATCACGCAAGCAACTTTTTATTACGTGGTAGAAAGGAATATTATCCACCAGTACGTCAAGTATGTCTTCAATAAAGCTTTCTCCCTTAACGCAAAAGTTCACCTTTCTACTTTTTTATTTTATTTATTGATTTTTTTTCAATAACACTGCTTTATAATGAATTTACTACTAGCAGACTTATCGAAATTAACAATTTTTCAGAAATAAAAAATGAAAGTGATTTCTATCGAAAGCTAATTAAACACGTCTGGGATACAAACAATTAACACGCACTTGATTTAACCCTTACGAATGAACACAGTGACGAATCATAAAAATATATTTAATACCATCTTCACTTTAACGATGTAACATAAAATGGAGCAAAATAAATCTTTTAAGAATGTGTAAGCTATGATGGGCAAAAGAAAACAAATTCAGCGATATTAATGTACCTTCAAATCGTCAGCGTAGTCCAGCGGTTGAGACGCGAAATAAAATATTTTGCAACAGTGAGAAAGTAAAGAAAGCAACAGCAAAAACTCATTATTAGAACTGAAAGTGTTTACAAAATATTTTGCACAATATCAGTAACTTACGACTCGTGCTGAAAATGTTTTAATATGTTGCCAAAAGTTAGTAACAAGCTAAATCCAATATGCACCAAAATCATCTAAACAGTCTAAGTACTTTGGCAATCGACAATATAATTAAAATATTCACTAATACAAAGAGCAGAAAAATCCTATTATAAAATATTCATGATCTGTCAAGGAAATATCAAGACGATGTCAATACAATAAAGAGTTTGGGTAGATCCGTTGGTGATCCAATGAATTAACACGTAGAATGTGATCGTCCCTTTTGACTAAGCGAGTAGAATATGGATGAAATGTGCGAATCTGGAACATTTGTCCTCAGAAGATGTACAGATAACTTGGGGACGATGTAATGAGTGTATAATGAATAAAGACCAGGTAAAAATAATTTAGAGATTATCAGGAAGCTGATAAAAGCGATTTACGTTCTAGAAGACTAGGAACAAGCATAAAACCAGACAATTTTGAACATACACAGGCTATAATCAACAAGAATCGGTGATTAATAATCTGAGAACTATACCTTACAGTTTAGACTTGTCGTCTTGCAACTTCTGACTGTTCACAAACTTAAAACGTCTTTAAAGGACCTTCGATAAGATTTAGGCCAACACAACCAGGCAGTTAATCGCGATTTCAATGCAGAAGTTTGCGGAATGTTTTAAATAGTGAAAAAACAACGATGAAAGTGTGTGAGCTCCCAATGTGCTCGTCTCTTGTATAAGTTTCACTAAATATATAGATTTTTTGTTACTGTACTTGTAATTGTTTTTATTATATGGCTCAATAATTTCTGAACAGAACACGTATATTACAACCCAATATAGACCAGGCTTAACTTAACGATTAGTTAATGCTCGGGCAATATATCATTATACTGCGAGCTGTATGCCACTTGTAGCCATTGATCGTTTCAACCTTATCCTTTTTGTATACCAACGATTTTCAAATACTACAGCAATCAAAAAGAAATTTCGTTGGGTTGCAAGTTTTACACACAAAAGGAATTTTTGGAACAAGAAACTCTGTGATCTTCCTGGCGTAAAGTTAGTACCCTTAATAGCTCTTAATACAAAGTTATTATTGCTGAGTTTTCGGGAATTTTATTACCGGAAACTATAAAACTCTAACAACTGGTTAATTGCTAATCCATTTTCTTCAAAATACGATCGTCGCAGAGCATAAGGAACAACCTAGGTAGATTATATTTGGTACACTCTCTAATTTGTCCTCCTTTATTTGAATTACTCCAACTACACTCATTTCTGTTTTGTGTGTTGATTCTCATTCCATATATCTTATATTCCTCCGCAATTCTGTCAACTAGCAAATGTAAACCTCTCTAACTATCTACCAAGAGCACTGTATCATCTGCAAATATTAGTAATTTGTCCATATATAGGACAGGCCATAAGACGCAGTCTGGTCATACTCTTTATCTAATAAATATCTTTTATCAGTGTATGTTATCTATGCGTATTATTGCTTGTACTCTATATATATCAGCAATAATTTTAGCAACTTTATTTCTTATTTCAGAGTTTTGGACTCTCTGTATAAGCGTTTTGTTCTAAACCTTGCCAAAAGCTTTCTTCAAGTCAACGAAGCACATTATACATCACAGCTAACAAATCTGCATCGTTCTATAAGAGTTGGCAGGCCAAACAGCGCTTCTCTAGTTATGAAGCTTTTACGAAAATCAAATTGATTATTAAGTGGCGAAGAGAAGCGGAGTCACTTACTAACTTCATGTTGTCCGTCCGAGCAATAACTCGAGAACAGCTGGGAATTTCCAAATTCTGTTTCCACCATTCGACAGGTGACCAAAAAGGCTTGTTTGATAGTGATTTTCAAACTGATTGGTCAAAGGTCAACTAGAGGGTTCTCAAATTTGGGAGACTGCTTCGCCACTTCGCTATGCGTTGCAAGCTTTGCAGGTTTATTAGATGTTCTGTTGGCCAGCTTACTGTAGTAGCCAATGTCGTAAGTAAGTGACGTAAGTGCTCCAGTGATTCGCAAGAAAATAGATACCACAGCCGCCGAAGCAGCCCAGGGAATTGCATTGTTAATAAAGGGCCTCAGTCAGAAAGCAATTCGACTACATCTGAGTCAATCAGCTGTGTCGGGAGTGTGGCATCGGTACTAGAAAACGGGTGGCTACGTCCGCCGGCAAGGAGGCGACCGTAGGCGCGTCACAACAAAAAGAGGCGATGAGACATATGACTGGTGTTGACTTCAAGCAAGAGCTGAGTGTGGTCAGAGATCTGGTCGCCAACGCTTGGACAGTGAGAAAAAGACCGAAGGCAGCTAACCTGACCCCAAATAAGGCAGCTACGGATCCCGAGCTGACTGCAAAAGCAAAGGCGACTGGAATTTGCTCGCGGACATTTCGATTGGGACCTCGGCTATTGGAGTCAGATATTATTCACCGATGGGTCCAGGATGTGCCTACATGACAACAGAAGGAGACGTCGGCTCTATAGAAGGCTAGAAGAGCGATTTGCTCATCGGTGAATTCAAGAAACTGTCGTATATGGAGGTGGCTCTTGCATGTTTTGGGAGGGCATTTCCATGCACGGAAAAACTGCATTGGTTTTCATGCCTAGTGGAGGAACGCTACATCAGGGACATTCTGGGGAAACATGTTCCGTTTGCGGGATACTATCTACCTGATTAACATCGGTATACCGAAAATGGACTGGCCTCCGTGTAGCTCAAACTTGAATTCAATTGAGCACGTTTAGGATGAGCTTAAACGAAGAATCCGGGCCAGAAATCTTGCACCAGGGAGCATGATGGAACTGAGAGCGGCGTTGATTGAAGAGTTGGAAGCAATCCCTCAAACAGCATATAAAGTCATCCGATCCATGCATAATCGCTTAGAAAATGCAATTAGGAGTAAAGGTGACAACACCATGTATTAAAAAATATCTGTTTATTCCGGTAGTTCCTCCATCAACAGATTACCAGTTATATAGCAGGATATACCAAAAGCGTTGGCTAGTCTGACTTTATTGAGCGAAGTCGAAAGATAAGCACTTACTTATTATTCTTCTTCAAATAGTATTGAAGCAAATTCAGCAGTTATCGATAATTAAAAATTAATGTGATTCTCTAATCTAGGTACACTAAGAGATACGCTCAAAATCTTAATATAGATGTAACCTGACAACCGAAGAGAGTGGACTTTAATGCGCATGGGTGAATGAGAATGACTTTACTTTAGGAGAGTTGAGTGAACACATGTATTGTATGGTCGTTGTATTTACAACAACAGAGAGTAAAGCAGCAAATTTGCATCAAATTTTGTTCGAAGCTGGAATAGTCCGTAAAAAATAGTGGGATAATTTAAAGGCTTTCGAAAATGATGCAATTATTGCAACAGAAATATCTATTGAAATTCATGTTCTGAAAAACTACTAAAGAGCAGAACGTCCCAAATGAAGTAAAGAAAATACACAGAAGTCGTAACAAGATCGAGTGTGTAAGATTCTAAGGCGCTTCTTTAATCCTGTACCAGCTTTACTAAATGTATGGATTGTTTGATATATTGTATTATATGGCACGATACTTTAGAGGAAGAATATGTATGCAATTTTTTGCACAGGTATTTATACACAATTTCAATTATTTTATAAGTAACAGAGTTATATATGCATTTTACAGTTTCATTTCTAGTGTGTAATAATGCCTAACATTTTCCCATATAAATAAAATAAAATTTATTTTATTTTGAAAGCCCAGTAAAAATCTTTAACGCCCCTGGTAGCAACTGTATGTATGATTTTAGTTTCCTTCTCAAAATAAATACTCTATGGCTACGAGTCATTCTAACAATAAATTTGTCATGTAGCAGTTAAACTTGAACACTTAAATACAAGCCTTTCGGGTACCAGTGCAAAGCGGAAGAAACTGTAATTCATGGTGCGACTTACTTGTTCTTTTTTTTCTTAAAGGAAAATAACCATATAATGACGCGTGCCCTCGCTACGAAACCGTTCGACATTGAATAAACGGCAGAACAAGCATCAAACATCTGCCACGCTAGAAATCATCGACAAAATCCATGGTGTGGTTCATTTTGTATAATGAATTACATATAAAAATATAAAAGAATTGTGCAAGATGAGTACTGTGAACAACGTGAATTCGTTCAAATGACTTTCACAAGTACTGGAGAAGAATCCAGGGGATTTTGTAGCGTTTTGTAACTATGGAATAAAAATAAATTCACCACTATACGCCGTAAATAAAATATCAATCTAAATAGCGAGCTGCATGAAGTGAAATGGCTCCGAAAAGACCGAAGGCTACATTATAATAAGGCGATTTTATAATTTGAAACTTGCGCAAAAGCCGAATTTAAAAAAAACTCCTTCTCTTATGTTGGCACAACTTTCAGCGACATTCTCTTCTAATTTCAGTTTGATATGTCAAATAATTTACAAGTTACAGGCGTTTATTTACGTCAACTTTTACCTTTTAGATTTTTAAAATGTTGAATAAAGATGTGCTAAATTTTGTGTTAAAAATAAAATTATTACTACTAATATATATATATATAAGCATTTGCGAGAAAAGCTGTATTCTACTGGCTTAAGCTGTTCAGACAAGGTCGTAAAGAAAATATTGAAAAGGTTAGAAACAAACTAACAGAAAAGTTATTTGACTGTAAGAGAGTTTGTTGAAGATGTTGGCATACCAACAGGTTCAGTAGACGTAATGTTAAGTGATGTTTTTGGCTTAACACGCTTGTCAGCAAAACTCATCAATCATTATTTGTTTTCGCAAAAATTCAACAGATATTACACCACAAGCACCTTATTCTCCAGATATGTCACCATGTGACTTTTTCCTGTTCAGTCGTTTAAAAATATCACCTCAAGAAACGATTTAACTCAGTTGAATCTATAAAACAAATCAAAGGAGGTGCTGATGGGAATTCCAAAAAGTGAATGTGAAAAGCGTTTCCAAGATTGGATTAAACGTTGGCGTATGTGTATTGCAACGGGAGGGGATTCGTTTTAAGGGGAGAAAGTAAATTTGGATAAACAAATAAATAGTATGTGATTTATTCAGTCACCATACTTTTTGAACAGAGTAGTAATGGCGTCAGTTTTTTGGACGGGAAAGGAACTCCTGATTAATTACATTGGGGAGATTGAAGGCAGTGATCGCGAATATACATTAGACTGAACAAAGTTTTGTAATCCATCCTAATCGCTCGATCTCCTTGGATCACATGTTACCGAAACTCGGAGCTTAGCTGGCTAGGAAAAAAATCGTATCAAACGATACAGAACGCAAATAAATATTCTGAAAAGCTCAAAAAATCATAAAACCAAATTGTCTTTAATACCAAACTAAGTTACTCGTCAAATCCCTCTCATAATTGGACAAAAAGAGATACAAACAAGCCATGTATTCCTCAGAATTGAATTCAGGCTCTACTACTTAGGAATTGTTCCCTTTACCTTTCCACCTCTGTTACTCGAGCAGTTTTTGCAAAAATTTAGAAAGACATACAAAGGCAATAAAATGCAGCGTTTTAATGATAAAATTGTCAAATTATCTCGTTGAGTGGTGCTAGTAAACATTGGTATGAGTAGTTGAAAATACTTTCAATAACTGTAGAGAGTTACTTTTACTGCTGTCTGTTCATTTCTACGTTTAATATTTATTTTTAATTAAAAAATAAACGACATCATGATTAGCACAGTAAAAGTGAAAGTATATTTGGAAATTTTGAGCACTACATATTAAACCTTGAATTGATTTTATAATAAGTATAAACAAGGTTTTCTCAAAGCTATATCGAACATAAAAGAAAAGATAATAACATAGTGACCTCCACCACAGTAAAATTAACATTCCTGAGATGTAGTTGACGTTATGAAATCATAACATGACCAAGTTATTAGGGTCTGCTTCTTTAAATAAATCGTAAACAAAGCAGTTAACATTTCTTTGAAAACTGGAATTTTTTAACTTTCAATTGGCATCTGAGCAGCGTTAACTTTGTGCATTAAATGCTACAGCTGGCAAACATTAAGAGTGCATTGTAAATAAATAGGAAATCAACGCTTTCATAATCAAATCAAATCTGTTGTGGAACTCTGCGTCCAATTCGGATTTTAAGGCAATTTTCCGAATTATCCGCCTCTGCTCGGGCGGTAAAAAGGCCGTGCAGAATTCTGAGTTTCGGGCGATATTAAGAAAGCCTCGGTAAGATTTTCTCGGGGAAACTTGGCCAAATTCGAAAAAACTCACGTAAGCGTAAAAGCCGCCTGCGTTCCCCGCGATGACTGGAAATCGACTGGCGAGACGAGCGACCGTTGTTTGGGCACTTTCTTCGAGTCCTCGAAGACGCCGATTTACTGCAAATTTTTCGACAACACGCAGCACGACTAAACGTCCACCACACAGCCAGCCATTTGTCAAACTGACAATTCTTATTTGTAACCAAGTGCGCGCGCAAAAGTCCCCAGACTTTTGTTTGCGCAGGGCAGCCACACGTCAGGGAGCTAAATTCAAAAGTTTGCGAAAATTGTTGCTTCCTCGTGTTTAGATCATTGAATCATTTAATCAAAAAAATCTAACGTTCCCACGCCAGTATACTAAACTAAAATTAAATTACTTTTGTTTTTATTCTACATCACATATCGCGCTTTCATTGGTTAGTTCACTTAATTACTCCATTCTTATTGGTTACTTGAAAGTATTGTATATTTCCTATTTATTTTTACTTTCTGTTAATAATAAAGGTATATGTATTTTATGAAACAAGCCTAAACCTAAATTGAATATTTTTTTATTTCATATTTATCCATTACTACAATTTTCTTCTTTCTAATCAGGATGGAGACCGCAAAATTTTTAAAGCTTTACCTTATTTGTGGAACATAAATTGAATATCTGATTAAACTATTTGATTGTGGTTGATCAAATAAATAAAGTAACCAATAAGTCCACCACATAAAAAAATCATTTGGTCCATTTATATGTTCATCCTAATATCACTCAAGAAAACATTATTATGTAAGATTATAATCATACTATCTATTGCATTTTCAGTTGTAAATGGATGTATTTTTATTATTGTTCTTCCATAAACTGACAAATATAGCACCACAATTCCACAAACTGACACATTTTTTCAATTTAATCCCTTATAATTTGGTTCACATACATCGTTCCCACAAAAATTCTCCTATTTTGTTGAGAGCCATTTAATCTGTCTCCGGTGACACTCCAGCCTCATGAACTTATGCATCTCATTTTCTTTACAGTACTTGTGCTGGTCCCTTACCGAGTAGTTGCTGTATTCTTCTGGATCCATTATTGGTTTTACACAAATAGCTTGCCTCCTGCGAGTTAAAGCCTCACACTCGTACAAGATAGATGGCTATCTCTGTTCCCCGCTACATTATCTGCACTTAGATTTCTATTGTACAGTCCTATTTTATTGAGATGTCCTATAATAATTAATAACCGATTCCTGCTTTGTATTAACATTTCATTAGTTTGTTGATGAAATAGTGTTTTTTGTATTATTTTCTGACCAATTCTCTCACTCAGCTTTGTATTGTACCTTTATGTACTCGCAGAGCCAGTTCAGTGCCTATATATGGAGTTAATAATCCTTTTTGTGATAGCTCATCTTTCTTACTGCCTGCAATTTCTGTGCCATAGTACATGTAGTCTGCCAAAGCACAGTTCTTTGTGGCACACACCAGTCTGAATGTTACCCTTGGGTTCTTTAGTGCATTCAGGGATGCCCAACTGTCCATGAATATGTTAATATCCAGTACGCTTTCATCCATGTGTTCAATTTTCAAATCCCCCACTTCCATAGTATTTCTACAAATAGCTGCGTATCCTCTGTTTTACAAGTAAACCACCATTATATCAAAGTTACTAATATAAACCACATCATTTAATAAGATAGTTTACAATATTGAAATACCGAAACCTAATGCTTCAAGTCAGCAAGCATGAAAATACTTTTGGAACAATTTGTTATAGATGCAAAACTTAATAATCTTATAATAGACCAAATTTTATTAGTTTCTAAAATTATAAGTGGCCCTTCCATAATATCAGAGTTGTCCTTGTAGTACAGATAGTGACCTCGAATTTATTCCCTATCCATGCCAATTTTTACCAAGAATTTAGAATTCTGGTTCAATAAAAATTGTAGTTAATGAATTCACTTTTTACTAAAAATAACCAATGAGTAACTTCTAGTACGTCCTCAGAAGAAGAATTATCACCTATACTTACAATGAAGATTTGCAATCATCTGCAAAAGCACAATTATTAACACAGCTCCATATCTAGTAAAATAATGACCTGATCAATTAAATGTAAACTAATATCAACATAATTTGTTGCTCAACTAAATTATCTATTAAAGACAACACCTTACTATAAAAACTTTTATTTTAATATTATACACATTTACCTATTTTATCAGTTCTTTGTATGTTTGTATCACATTTTACGTATAATTGGTAGTCCTTTACATAGAATCAACCACCTTAGTTCGTGTTTTCGACTTGACTCTTCTCAGTTCTGTTACTATTCATCGATAAAGACTCAATCGTGTCGAAAAATTCATCTGCACTGTCTGCTCCATTAGATGTGCCAGCGATGCTGCTGTTTGCAGACACATCATTTTGGGCTCCCGCAGTCAAACTTTGCTCTGCTGTCATTACTGGCGCAATGCTTTCAATCCTCACAACTTCGTTTGGATCTTCTTGCAAGCTTACTGCCTCCGACACCGTTGCCTCTGCTTCCGCATTATCGTTGCCAGTCTCAGTGGATGTCTCACTATCCGAGTCCGAACTAGACTGATCTTCAAAGTCTTCTTCTATGAAAGAAGGGTGAACTCCTACACCATAAATATGACATTAGGCATCTGAAACTTTAGGGTGCTGAAGTACCAACCTAATCCATCCCCCTGGCAATAAAAATGTGGTTCGTCATGTGTATCTCCGTCCTCAACGATCCCATTTCCTAATAAACGTAAAAGCCAATTTGGAAAGGGGTCTGCATTTGGTGGTAATACTATAAGTGTCAGTGTTATGCAAGAAAGCTTTACCAAATTCAACATACCTGAGCCATCTTCACTATGCTGTGGTTCCACATTGACGCCTATAATAATAACACTTGAACTTATTTCTCTCGCTGGGTTGGAAATGTCTAAATCCTCCAATAAATCAATTTCTGAGTTAGGATCAAACAAAGCTTCCCGGCTAGGAAATTCTATCTCTTCTGGAACTACTTCAACAGCATCAACTGGCTGTAAATCCTGAGCAATTTCTACATCGTTAGCCTCCTCCTCATCTACTTCAGCATTTCTGTTTTTGACATCTTCATTTCTTTGATCCTCGCCTTCAACATCCACGTTATTCTGTAATACTGTGCTTAAAATAAATGTAAAATTCATCTTTTCATAGTTAATAATTACCTAGGTGTTCATTATTAAATGCATTATCATTCTGATATATATTTGGTTCATCAATTTGAGCATCAGGGTAATTATTGCCTTCAAGATCTCTATTATTATTAGCTAAATCGCCATTTTCGACAATCGGCTCAAGAATTTGAAGCATTTCAAGAGGTTCAGGTAGTATTACTCCATTGTTCTTTTCTTCTTCATCTTCATCTACTTCCTTCTTCTTTACATCTTCACTTGCATTAGAATTTGCAGAACTGTCATCCTCATCATCGCTTTCCACTCGTTTAAGCTTCTTCCTTTTCTTTCCCATAGAAGTGCCCGGTAAAGTCTCTTTGGCATTATCTTTTATATGACTGATTTTTTTACTAGTATTAGGAACTGCAGATTCTTTAGATTCCAACATAATTTTCAAATTTTTTACTACTGGTGGAGGAGATTCTATTGCAAAAGAAATTTTATCTACGGTATTTGGACAGTTTGTCTGTTTAAAGTTTGTAACATCATTATTTACTTTTGATTCTGTGTTTAACTTTTCATCATCTACTACATGATTACTAATAAAAGACATTTTATCTTTCTCTAAATGTGTATTGGTTGCAAACTGGTCATCTAATTCTCCATCCAACAAATCAGATGACGACTGTGTGGACGTTGTTAAATTTGTATTTGACTTATAATACCCAGAATCATACAATGCATTGTTGGGATCGCAGTTACTGTCTACATAACCTTTTTCTTTTTCTTCTTCATTTAACTGGTTTTCATCCTTACTTTGAAATGAAGATAGAATATTCGAGGCTGGCGTTGAACCTTCATGTTCATGAACTTTTTTTTGTTCAATATTGCACTTTTTTAAATCTTCTTTAGATGAGAATGTAGCAATATTATATTTTTTAGCTCTTTCGCACTGCTCATCTGAAGCTATCAGATCAGTACAATCTATGAGAGCATTAACAATTTCACCAACACTTTCTAAAGTTTCTTCTTTCTCACTATCTTGCTGTACAACATCTTCTATCCAATCATTCACAAGAGCTTTACCATTCATTTGTGATGTAACATTTGGAGCCCATAATGTTCCATCTGTTTCCCAATCCAGTTCACTTCCATTTACAGATAAGGCACTCCAATCTGTTTTACTTGTCACACTAGCAGTGTCGCTGTTAGGAGCAGTGCCGTGATTTTCCATTTCAGGCTCGTACACAACACATATTTCCGGATCACCACACACCAAGCATTGTTCCACTCTATAGCCTGCTTGCTCGAGAATATCCCTGAAATGTTGATGAAATTATTTTCTAATTAAAAATGAAATGATAGAAGGCACGATAATTTTGAAATATTGTCACCGATGTGACATTTATCAAATAAATGTCAATGTTTGTTTATTGTTAACAGTACAGCCAGCTTGGCTTCCCTTGCCATACAATATAAAATACAATACATAAGACTTACTTGGCTTCAAAAACTGTAGTGTAGTGGGAATTTTGATTAAATACCAGCTCTATCAATGGTATTTCAAGTCTATTAAGCTCTTGATTATAAAATCTTCCATTTATATTTCCCATTAAGGAAATTCTATATTTTAACTCTTCTAAAATTTTCTGCTCTGGCAATCTATCATCCTTTTGAAAAGGGTAATTTATTACTTCTACCACTTTATAATTATTATATTGTGAACCAAATCTTTCTATTGTACAGCTATGATATGTGCAGACACCAAAAGAATTATGCGGGTAAATATTGCTAGCACTTCTTTCAACAGCATCTTCCATTTGGATACTCAGCTCAGCATCACAGTTACAATCTCTTTCTTTAACAAACACAGCCATTTGAGAACAACAACCCAAATGCTCGGTACCTATTGGTCCACAGCCTATACCGCTAAATGTAACAGAGTATTTCTGAAATCTGCTGGTAATATTTATAGCCCTAAAAATGTAACAAAAATAGTAAGTACATCAAATAATGGATATATACTTGCCAAGATTCAAACTGCTCTCGTGACCATTCAAACTTGTGGTCATCATTACGAATACCCCTAAAATTTGGGAAGAGGACATTGAAATCTGCATTAGGAGTAGTAAATATTGCCACTTTTGGCTTTATGAAGCCGAATATATTGTAAGGTATAGCGTCTAGTGTATCTGGGTACAGGTGTTCTATTCTGCAAATAAGAAGAAAAACACTATATGTAAACAAATTCAAATAATATTAATTACTGTATTATATGCCATTCATTTTCATTTTATTCCATTATCAAATTTTGATGAAATGAATCACTCAAGACTTTAAAT
Organism: Sinelater perroti; assembly: GCA_036346155.1. NCBI lineage: Eukaryota > Metazoa > Arthropoda > Insecta > Coleoptera > Elateridae > Sinelater > Sinelater perroti. The sequence continues at coordinate 11,794,503 of JARFIY010000195.1, read as the reverse complement.
AGATTCAACCAATAAAAGCAAAAGAATAAACAGGCAGAATGCTCCTATACTGAGATAAGTGTCATAAACCTATTATGTGGCATAATTTAAATTAATAACATGTTCAAATTACTCTTATAAATGAATGTTTAACAGACAAATATAAACATTGATTCTGATTTTAACATTTTTACGATATTTAAGGAATAAAGGAATGTAATAAAGAGTTGAATGAAAGGGATGAAACAAACAGTTAGTGGAAGAACATTCGTAATACTCAAGTTTACATTATGTCAAGAATAATTCTATTGGATTTTAATTCATATGAATTTAGTGTGAGCTTCATTAATTACCAATTGTCAGTTGGGTTCTCCAACAGTTAAATCCCTGCTTTATGAAGTGTAATAAATGAACATCTTTAAAAATTTAGTTATTACAAACAAATAAATCTGAATATAATTTGCAGTATGATCTTCAAAATGTACACAAAAAATTAATATAAAAACACAAGCAATGATGTTCTAGAAATATTACACTTTCTATAAGCACAATCTATTACTATTAACAAAAATTAGAAAGTATATTTACAAACTAAGTGAACAAAAAACAAATGAATATGAATACAAAACAAACATATAATCAAACTTAGTATCTATATATAAGGACCTATCAACCAGTATGCTTGTCTAACAATAGTTTGTCAATTAAGACCAAATTCTCCACATAAATTCAATATATAGTTCCTACATGTAATTTATCTCTCACGTCAATTTTACAAATTGCAACTGATTTTATTAGTGCATTACATGCTATTTATCAGTTATGGTCAATTTTAGCAAATGCAAAAAATTATGGATAATTGGCTTTTTGAATACAAAAATTGTGACTATCTAAATTCATCCTTATTTTATTAAGTGTTTAATGAATAGAATATATATAAGTAGTGTTTATTCTAAATGCACAGAGTAATATTAAATCAGTTGTCAGTCAACCACCATGCAGGGTGGATGTGACCCAAGTAGAACAGCATTCGTATATCAAAATAGCCATTCTCCGTGGCAGAAATATCAGAGAATACTACAAAAAATTGATAGACGCTGTCAGTGAATAATACTCTTTCATACTTGACAGTCATGAGGTAAGTAGCAGACCTTCAGCAAGAACGTGAAGCAACCAGCGACTGGTAACTGATTCTGTAACATAAAACCTGTAATATTAAGTCAACTACCTTAATAAATATGAGGAGCACAATGTAAACAAGTTGTTAAATGCCCATACATTTCATCCATTCCTTGTTCGTTTTATTAGTTTCAAATTTTCCACTCATATGGTAGTTGACTGACAACTGATTTACACTATGTGCAATTACAGAACACCATAAAATCATCTTGCGTTGTAGACACACATGAATGTACTTCATTGAGATATACGACATTTTGTGATACCATCCCTTACCTTTAAAAAAAAGTAGTTGCCATGATTGTACCTAACACATATAAAGGTACTGAAAATCACAATTTATTTGGTGTCGACAATTATTACCTACCCAACCTCCACCATAGTTGAAGTTGTAACAGTTATTTCAACTATAACTATAATTCTAAAAAAACTTCAGAAAAAGCATAAATTAAGAAGAATTAAAGTACACAAAGATGTAGTTTTGGTAGACAGGTAACAAATTTATGAAAATTACCTACGTGATGAAAACAAAAGACAATATGAACACATTTTGTAAAACAAAACTGAAGAATGCAAATTGTCTATCTGTGGTCTTTTAGAATAGGCAATTGCCTTCTCAAAACAATCTTATTTGTGAGATACTTGAATTTATGATTATAACGTGTACAAAATTGTATGACCACCTTCAGCTATGCATGAACATATGTATCAGTGTGCACTACACCAATTCGTCAGCTGTAGTTTCAATAATTTTGGTGATTTAAATTAACTGGTTCGTTATTTATTCTACTTATTTATAAACAATAATCTCGCAAAAACGATAATCTAAACACACAGAAAGCATAGAATCACAAAAAAGACATAAAAAACTAAGTCAAGTAAAGAAAAAGACCGACTAAAGAAGATACAATAATTATAGCAATAACCAATTCTAACTTCTTAATAAATTCATGAAAATGGATTCTTAAAATGATTTAAGAGCTCTCAAACTGTAACTTTAACAAACTGTATGCAAGAACGTAATTTTAGACCAGTAAAATTCAAATAAATTATCTTGTGTGAAAACAGAATATTAGATAATTTTGCACTACAACTTTGCACATGGTTTGAGTGTTGATCAGTGGTGGAGAAAATGGCTCCTGTAACAGTGTGATAATTATTCTTTGCATACAACTATATTATAGCTGCATTAGTAGTTGCCCTAAAAAAGAACACAAAAAAGGACGAAAAGGGATATGGTAAAGTAAGAAAACCACAAAGCGTAACATTTAAAAACAATACAGAAGCAATAGAAATTGAAAATATAACAAGGCTCTTAGAAAAAATAAAAGCTCTTACAGTAGAACTCCAGAAGAACAAAGAAATTAAAAGCTGAAGTCATAAAAAGCCAAGAGGAAGTGAAGAACCTCAAAGAGGAACTACCAAAGAAGAAAAATAATGAAAAATTGAGAAAGACGAGACACTGGATAGAGAAAATAGGAGTTCAGACTGAAATCAAGGAGGTATTCCAAATAAGAAAAAATGAATTAAACAAGACAAGTATAGTAAAAATGGAAGAACGAGAAGAAAAAGCAGAAATAATGAGAAAGAAACGCTGTATAAAAAGAACGAAAATTACAATAGAAAATGACTTAACAGTACAGGAATAACAGATCTAAGCAAATTGCAAAACAAAAACAAGATGACGATATGGTTGTGAAAATAACAATAGATAATACAAGTTACTTTTGGGATAAACACAAAAATAAGTCAACACTTTTAAAACGACTAGAAGAAGAAAAGGAGTACAAATTCATGATGACCAATTTGGCAATGGAAAAGGCAAACGTAAGGATAAAAGAAAAGCAAGAAGATAATAATAAAATAATAATAGTATTTTGGAATGTTCAAGGACTGAATAAAGAAGGAAAGCTAAAACAATTGGCAAATGAAGCAAAAAAGAACAAACTAAATATTTTAACGGTACAAGAAATATAGGAAAGTAATTACTAATATGAAAATAGAATATCCATGGTTTAATAGAGAAGAAACAAAGAACATATTTGGAACAGGATTTCTATTAAAGAAGGAACTAGGAAATGCTGTTATGGACTTTAGAACTATAAATAAAAGAGTGAGATATCTAAAAATTAGAGGAATGTACAGGAAAATCAACATCTTAAATGTCCATGCACCTACAGACGGAGAAACTAAAAACAAATTTTATGAAGAAATAGAAACAGTAATAGAGAACATCCCGAAAATTGACATCAAGATGATAAAGAGACCTAAATGCTAAGATTGGAAAAGAAGAGAAATATGAATATTGCAGGAAAAGAAAGTATATACAACAAAACAGATGAGAATGAACGGAAGCTTGTTAATTTCGCGGTACTGAAACAAGTGATAATAAAAAGCAGTCTTAAAATGTAAACATCCACAAAGCAACCTGGAAAAGTTCAAACAAAAAAAAACGTATAATCAAAGAGGCCATCTATTAATAGAACAAATATAAGCACAAATGTGTTGAAAATAAGAGGAGCTGATGTAAGCCCAGATAATTTTTTAGTTAATGCAAGAAAGAATTATAACAAGGGTGGGAAGAAATGGAGTATAAAGAATTTAAAAAAGGGAGATAAAAAGAAAATATAGCAAAGCTAAAGAAATAAAAATTAGTAGAACAACAAAAAATGAAGACTTATAAAAGGAGTGTAACGCGCTAAAAGAAACATTAGGAACCAAAACACCAAAAGGTAATAAAGAGTGACAAGAATGTAAGGAATCTATAGGGAAAAGAAGACAAACAAGACTCAGATTACTCCAAGGTTATTCAAAGAACCGGGGAAAATGCTACAAAAAAGCAAGATATTTTGCACATGGTATGTGTAGACGGAAGAAACGAGAACAGCAAAGAAAAATGATAGAGGAAATAAAAGAACAATACAAAAAACAAGAATAAAAACAATGTAATAAAGTTCTATAAATATATGATAGGAAAGCAACGTTACAAAATTCAATAAGAAATAAAAAAGGCGGGAACGTAAAACAATGTTCCACAGATAAGAAATACAAATTTTCATTATAAAATTATCATGGTGTCAAGATGGCCGAGTGATCTAAGGTCACAGTCCACTCAAATTCCACTTCTGACAAGTCACTTTTTAATTTAAATAAAAAGCTGAAAAAAGCGGTGGACAGACGGACAACAGATCATACGGAACAGACTTTTATTTTTATATGTATAAAAGCCTAAAAAGGGAACCTATGTATTGAAAGACATGAAATTATTGAAGCATGGCCAAAACATTTGGAAGGAATTTCAATGGGTAACCCCAAAATGTAGGTCAATCAAGCAAAAAATCATATACAGATGAACAAAGAACAAGAAAACCAACAGCAAAAGAAATGCAAAATGTCACCAAGAAATGAAAAGAGGCGAAAGCTCAGGATCGGATGAAATCGAGGTAGAACTCAAAAAATACGAGAAAGAAATTCATAGGAAGATTCTACAAGCTTATCCTAGAAATATGAGAGAAGGGCCAGTATAAAGCTATTATATGCTGCACATTTAAAAATTTTGCCTTATTAAATGTAGCATATAAAATTATGTCACATATAATAAAAAGAAAGGTACAAGAAGAGGAAGAACGAAAGGTGGGTTAATACCAAGTGGGTTTCAAGAAAGGAAGTTCAACAACAGATAGCATCTTTATTGACAAAATTGTAAGGAGAGTTCTTGGAGCACTACAAGGAATGGAATTCAAATAAGAAAAGATAGATTTAATAGAGGTAATATTGACAAATATAAAAAGTCAAAAGACAAAGTAGAATTGTCAAAAAGTTCCCAACACTCTTTAATATTAGATTAGAAAATTTAATTAGACAAGTTACATAAACACCAGCTACAACATTTTAACTCATTCATACCAATAACGTTTAGTCTATGTAGATAGGAATAATTAAAAACAATAGTAAGAAAATTGGAATACAAAGCAGAAAAAGATGGCTTAATAATAAATAAATATAAATGAGGAAAAGTCAAAATACACGGTGTTAAGCAAGGGAACCCAGGAAACAAACCAAGATCTCATAACCGAAAATATGGGAGAAAATGAGTAATATAAATTTAAATATACATAAAGTGCAGTGTATTTAGGGGTGGAGATAAACAATAAAGTAAACAACATCAGAAATAGAAAAACGTTTAGAGGCAAAGTCAAGGTGTGCGGGTCCTTTAAGAAACATCTTAGGTAATAAAAACGCTTCACAAGTGATTAAAATCAAAATGTATAAAACAATAATCAGACCCATTGTAACATACGCGAGTGAAACATGGGCCTTAACAAAAGTGGATAGTGAAAAAACAGAAAAATCTTAAGAAAAATATATGGGGAAATTCAAGATCAAGAAGGCTGGAGATAAAAGACGAATGTAGAATTATAAAAACTATATAAGGAACCTAAAATAAGTACAATCATACAACAGAACCAACTCTGATGGCTAGGACATCTAGTTAGAAGTGAAGAAATATTCAATACAATACAAGGAGGCAGGGACCAACAGTGGGGACCAAATAAGACTTTCGGCTAACATTTTCTCCCATCTAGTAGTTTCATAAACGATATTTCAGCCTGAAAACTCCGAATTCAGGACGCCTATACTCGTCTATGCAGAGAACATCAATACTATCTCTAAAATGATAAATTAACTGTTGTGGAAAGAGTAATTACTCTTTTGGTCTTTTAAAATGAATAAAATTTTAAGTAATTTTTCCTGACTGTAACAATGTTCACAGAGTTACAATGCTATTCAATAGGGTAAAGAATCACATTATAGAACTATGCTAAATTTAATCTGATTCTTTTAAGCAATTTGTCAACTAAAGAACCTTAGGTTTCAAAATGTTCACATTAATAATACAAGATATGTATACATAGATATCTACTGGTCTTTAGCCAGTTAATAAGTGGTTACTTCACCAATCAATTTTTCAATTCTCATATCCTAGAACAAAATCAGCCAATGGCTTAACATAAAACACGTCTTTTTCTTCTTTTTCATTAACAAATCAAATCCAACTATTTCATTTGTTTTCAGTCATGCCATAACTGACTATAAATAATAATAATATATGTGAAACCATCACCACATGTCTCACTAACTAGAATATTCAAGGTAAAACTAATTTATACCACTGTTAATAATATTAAAAAACGACAACCACAAATACCACAATAATTTTCATATGCCTTAGAATTAAATGTCAACTTCCAAAATTGCAATGATATAGATTGCGTCTCCAGTGACCTCTAATATTTATTAAGCAGCAGTGGTGAACCTCAGAGTAACACCTTACAAGTTCACATTTTTACTGACAATAGCAGCATCTATACTGATATTGATTTATGCGACTTTAGTGAAAACGGCAAGTTCACCTTACTAAGCAACAAAAAATTTACCTCTACATTCTTAACCATCTGAAGGTGCCGCATGAAATATATATTCACCATAAGCTTGCCACAATTTTCAGTTAGTTTCTGAATCTGTACGTTTCAACAGAACACAATTTCATTGTTACATTATTACTTTTGTATAACTTCCACATTGTTATATGCAAGTTTTTTAATGTACAATCTACGAAAGTTATAAAAATAGTCGCCGGTTTTGCCAATCAGTTATCAGTTATCAACTATCACAGATAGTTCATTTATTATTTGAAAGAACAACATACACCATGTATTATAAATTACTTACAGTTCAATAGCAATTACTGCATCTGTTCCAATCAAACTAACATCCGGATAGCTAATGCTACCTGCTAAAACTCGCACAGTCAGAGGTTCTGTTCTTCTGTTAAGGTAGTCGATCGTAAGTGGATAGATCCAGTGCAAGTTCTCCCTGAGCATTTCCTGATCTACGTCGACGGCGACAACTTCCTGTATTCGATGTAGCCACTTTACAAACCTAAACAGCCCAAAGTGGGAGCAGCCAAAGTCGACAATCTTTTTGATGTCGGCCTTCCAGTCATTATTTAGCAACACCTGCTGCACGACGCCATACCTCTGCTTGTATACGGGAGGATCGAAAGTAATATTATTATGAGCATCCCCCATGCAGGAACTCCACTCTGGTTTCTCGTAACCTGGCTGCAAGGCGATGAGTTTTCGCATACGCCTCCTTCTGTTTATCATCTGTACAACAAACTTCATCAAGAGGAACAGCTCGTGTATGAGCACTATCATCGTTCAACGCTGTCGGTTCCCCAATCCGGAATCATTCCATTTAAACTCCAAACAACTTGTTTGTACAGAAACGCTTCGCACACAAAAACAAACAGATGCATGCATGAACTTAAATTCCATAGTGGCTAACGTGACTCTACGTGAACATAAGGTTATTAATAAGTATCAATTTATGACTAAAATGAGAATACAATATTATAATTTATTATAACATTTTGCTAGATTACTTGCCCTCCATCACTTTAAGTTACAAATAACGTATTTGCGTATGTTAAATAAAAAAATGTGATATCTATTTCTTCAGTTCAAGATTATTCAAATTCTGCAGTATTAATTAACCAATCCAAACTTTTAGATACATTATTTTTATTTGAGAAGCATCAATCTTTTATCTTTGTTGAATCTTAGTCCAGAGTCAGGTTTTGCACTTAATGAGAGCCTATCAGATTTGCACACAGTCTGTTTTTGGCCAGCTCTATTTATTTATTTTATCTATACATTTGAACAGAAACTAAACAAAGAAATGTGGCGTGCCCTAGGCTCTTGATTTACACAAGGAGATCTGTGCGTTCATGGACGCACGTCGGGGTCGCTCTTGCTCCTTGCGGAATGGACCGTAGATCCCCGGTACATCTGGAGCCAGACAGTCGCAGCTGAGTTGCCGGGCCACTGCTTTTGATCGTTGTCCATTAGATAAGAAACGCGTCTTTATATTATTTCTATCTATATTTTGAAACAGACAGTAAACAAAGACAACTTACACATTTGAACAGAGAGAAAACAAAGACAGCTGATATAAAACGTGGCGTACGTTTGGTTTGCCCCTTTTATAAGGTCACCGATTTATCCCAATGTTATCATTTGTAAATATATTGTTCCACTTTCCCACCTTGCAAAAATTTGAGGGAAAGCGGGTGAAAAATTATCAGCCTAGGATGCCAAAAATTACTTTTGGCGGACAACCCCTTGTATTTATACATTTAAACAAAAAGTAAATAAAGAAATGTGGCGTGGGCCTCGGCCCTTGATTTACACGAGGAGGTCCGTGTGTAGTAAATAAAGACAGATTATACATTTGATCGAAAAGTAAATAAAGACGGCTGATATGAAATTACACGTGGCAGCTCTCGCTCCATGCCGAATGGCTGGGCGGCCGCGGCTATCGGGGTGTAAGTTAAATTATTCCATGTTCCTGATTCCTGATTTATAAGTTTCCACCTTGCAAAAATTTGAAGAAAGGCGGGTGAAGAGTTGTCACCCTAAGACGCCGAAAATACCTTTTGGTGGTATCCCAAGTATCTAATAAAAGCGAATGAATAATACGTGTACATACTTCGTGTGTGCCTCTTGCAGCTAGCAGCAATGATTTTCCCATAGCACAGAATCAAAGCCGTTTAATGTATCTATTAAATTATTAAACATTTGAGATTATAATGGATCTGCTATAATCCGTAATAACAGAGAGAAAGGGCGATTAGTATTCTAGGTGTATTAGAATCTACAAAACGAAAACGAGAAGTAGAAAACCCCAAAAAATCTGAGAAGTGATAGCTAAAGCATATAGTTTGTAAATAAATAAGTACGCAAAATCAACAAAAAGCAGCAAAGACAAAAAAAATCAATGAGAAAAAAAGCATTAGAAAATATGGTACCAATTATGGAAAAATTTGATGCAATAAAAGAAGTGAAAAAAATCTGGTGTGAACATCACACGACTTTCCTTATCCTATTATTTGGGTAATTCTGGAAAAAACCCTGGGTTTAATTTTTTTTCGAGCTCCTATTTTACCTTGCGGCTCGGCCGATTTTTACCAAAAGAACTTATTTAATGTGTAGGTACGCAACATTATTATTTTTCCATTAGCTTCACGTCTAACTTATGGCTCAGTCGGATATTGCCACGGACGCTGACCAATATGTCGCGGGTTCGATCCTGGGCTTCATTTTTTTCGAGTTCCTATTTTATCAACTTTTACTTTAAATTCATTTTTATCTCGTGATAACAAGTCATTTTTATTCTTATAAATTTTTTGTATATATACACAAACCAATGGCCCAAACCAACTTTTTTGGTGTCCTGAGGCTATAATTCGTCCAGAAATGTGAAAAACTGGGTAGGTCAAATTTCCGCGAATTTAACAAAAAACATTTAGATATAAAAGCAGAATTTAATTTTAAGGCAAACGAGAAACTACAAAAAGTTAAAAAAAATGGGAAGAAAAGTCACGAATAGCAGAAAGAAAAATGAGAGCCAGGAACAGAGAATCAGTAATTTTGAAAATAAGCTATAAAATCAAAAGAAAGGGAGAAGAAGCGGAAAACTACTATAGCAATAAAATGAGTGGCATTAAAGAAAAATCAGATCAAAAAAGGACTGCAATAATTAATGTTGCTTTATTAACACAACATAGAAACAGAAGTTAGAAATAGATACTGTGTAAAGAGAAACAAAAATCAAAGGTATTTATTGCAGAATTAAATTCTTGAAAAAAAATGACGGAAAGTATATTGAAAAAATGAGAAATTATATAAAAAATGACCAAACATTTAAAAGAAAAGAGTACTAGCTTAATTTCGTTGTATTGAGAAAGAAATGTAAAGAAAAAGCGGTCAAGCTTTGAATATCAAAAAATTACATTAGAAAAAGAAGAATTCAGATGGAACCCCAGTAAACAAGATCTATCAAAAAATTTAGAAAACAATTAAGAAGTAAGGACGGACGGAAACATGATGACGGAAAAATAATGAAAAAAAATATGGGTGGGTAGTAGTCAGGGCTACTAATGTGAGGTTTCTGTGAATACGTCGCTTTGTTACCCCTTCTCTTGCGTCTTGCGGGGGAGGGGAGTTTGCTGATTTGCTTATCGCTTTCAGCCTTCTTTTGTCGAATGCTTCCCTCCCCGTTGTCCTCCGTCCAGTAGTCTTCCAGTATTAGTCGTTTCAGACTCGGCCGTTTTGGTGTAGCTCATAATTTTAGGATGAGATCCCGCATTCGTACATTACTTTCATCTTTCATTCTTTGCCTGCAAACTCTTTTATTTTATCCACCCGTTTTAATCTCGACCTCCCTCTTCATCTCTTAATCGAGATTAATTAATTTTCCTCAAAAGTTGATTGAGAATGAGCGGAGTAATAGAAAAATAAAAAACCATTTTCAAGAAATGTTAAATGTCGATGAAAAGGAATGTGAATAGAAAGATTGGAGGGAATAAAGAATCAAACAAAATAGTGGTAGAAATCGCAGGAAATTTGCGAAAATCACAAAATCTATAAATAATAAGATAAGCCTCAGGAAAAATGACATTTACGCTAAAGTAATATAGTATCGAGGTAAAGAGTTAGTAGATAAAGTATATAAGCTGATTATGAACACATAGTTGGAAGAGGAGGTACCAGATACGTAGAAGAAAGCCAATTGCTCATTTTTAGGAAAAAAAGAAAAACCAAGATGTGATTACAGACAAATAACACTCTTGTGTACATCATATGAAACGATAATAAGAAACAGAATTCAGTTTTATGTAGAAAAAGAAGTAGGTGGATAATAGAGAGGTCTTAGAAAAAATAAGTCAGTAAAAGATCTATTTTCACGCTTAGGGAAGTACAAATAACATGTTATAAGCATAAGTTAGACATTCACGTCCTTTTTATTGATTTCAAACAGACATGTGACCGTATATACTGAAATAATTTGCATGCAATAATTAAAGAATATGCCAGAGAAGTTAATAAAGCTAACAGCCATGACAAGAATAGGTTCAGTGAAAGTAAACGTTATTTTTCCAACAGAGTTTTATGTAAACAAAAGATTGCGACAAGGAGATCCGTTGTCCATGACACTTTTTAGAATTGGACTAAAAGACATAGGGAAAAGCGAAATTAACGCAACGGGAACCTTAAGTATAAAAAGTCAATAGCTTATAAACAAAACTAAATACATCGTCATGAAAAACAAAATAGAAGAATTAACGTGTTCATAGGTACATTTTAAATTAGTAGACTGAAGACCAATAAAAAGGTAGACCGTGAATAAAATGGCTACCACAAATAAAGGCAGATTTAGAAAAAAGAGAATCCATGATTGGATGGGAAAGATAGGGAGAAATGGCAAAAAATCATAAAGGCCAAGAGGCCTGTGAATGCTCTGTATGTTTGTTGCATGTAGCTATCTTTTCAATTAGTAGTACTAACTATTCATGCCATTTCTGAACATTGCGGTCACTTCTTTTAGTTTTTAATGCTATCATTCTAGTTTTCACCATCTGCGTGTAACTTACGATGAAATTATATGAATACAGACCCTTGTACAACACAACAACATTATCTACCTCAACTGTAATATCTGTTAAGTGGGGGATTTAGAGTTTATGATGGATATGACCATTTTTAGGCAAGAAGCTCAACAAAGATTAAATATAAGAAAAAAAAAACCAACTGCCTTTGCAAAGGCAAGAGACACCTCACGCATAGGTTTGATTTTGGAATCAGATGCGAAATCAATTTAGTAAAAAGTAATAACTTATTTTTAATCCAAATCGGCCTTATGCTTCATACCTAAAAGTAACCAACCAATGGTTGCAGATTATCCCTAAAATAAATACAATATCTGTTTTTCAAAGAAGGTTACTTCTCATTGCAGTGATGGTTGATGAAAACGTTTGTCAGTTTGAATTCAAATTTCCAACTTTTAATTGTGGTATGTATGACGTAAATTTGGCCAAGCAAATATTCCTTTGGAACTGCAAAACGCCTTTAGTACAAAAAATAACAATGAAGACCACCAAGCCTGCAAAATGGTGGAGCAAAAAACCACAGGTCCGGCACATCATGGTTGTTCAATTGATGAACGAAAAAGTCAGTAATCATGGCTCTATAGCGGTCACCATTGACTGTAACGTTCTGACCAGGATCGTTTTTAAAGAAGTACGAACCAATGATTCCACCAACCCATAAACCACACCAAACAGTCAGTATTTCTGGATGTAACGGTGTCTCAACATACACTCGAGGATTACCATCACTCCAAATATGGCAGTTTTATTTATGGACATATCCATTCAAACAAAAGTGAGCTTCATCGCTAAACAAAACTCGCTTATGAAAATCGGGATTAACGGCAATATTGTTTTGGGCCCATTCACCGAATCTACGCCTTGCTAGGTGATCGTGTGGCTTCAATTCTTGCACGAGTTGGATTTTGTAAGCACGCCAACCAGGATCTTTCCGCAAAATCTTCCATAAAGTGGATGAACACATATCCAATTCCTGTGCACAATGGCGGATAGACTGATTCGGGTCTTCCTCTATGCTACGCTCTGATGGACGATTATGTTGACCGTAAAATGGACGTAGTGCGCGATACGTATTTCGAACAGAACCATGATTTACAAAATAAATTTGCACAATTTGGAAGCGTTGTTCAGGCGTCAGTCTATTCATGATGAAATGCCAAACCAAACTAAACATAAATCACTTGACAGCTGACAAAATGGCCGCCAGTTAAAAAAGTGTTGCGAACTTAAAGTTTTATACCTCTATAAAAAACACCCGTTAGTAGTCTTAGGGCAAACAAAATAACCGCTCAAAAGACACTTTAAAAGTTACAAATTTACACATTAAAGTTACAAATTTTCAGGTAGATGACATAAAAAGCACTAACTGACAAACATACACAAAAGCCTAATACAGTGTCAATAAATAAAATAGAAAATCAATACATTGCATTAACAAAATTAAGTGGACTGCGTGCCAGGACGCTCCGTAGAGGCGTTGCAGATAATGGCACTGCCAACTGATCTCTCGCATCCTCCGGGTCACAAAACATTGTGCTACGGCAGCCTTCCTTGCTTTGAAGTTCCTTCTAGAAATACACAGTTTATAAAATGTTTGTCTATACCAATTAACACTAAGCTAATAACTATGCAAGTCAATTTATTTTAAATAAATTTGGATTATAAGGAGACTGAGTTACCTGTAAAATTTTATGTTTGTTACATATCGACAAAAGCTACTTGGTTCTAAACTTTCCTTAGCTTGTAATTTAGCAAGATCATAACTTCTGGTATAACCAGTACTGAACTGTTTGTAGAGGAATAATAGCATTTCGTGTTCAATTGTGACTGCATTTCCATTTATTTACGTTTACACGCTTAAATGTGGCCATAAAAACTTCATCCATCTGCTTTGTACACTTCTGTTCCGCAGGAGTTACTTTATCTACGCCATAACAGAAACGAACCAACTATAATTTCAAACCTTTGTCGCACTGCGGTTTTAACGATCGACATTTTAATTTGTTATTCTAACTGCTTAAATTTGTTTATTTTTAGAAAGTGACTATGTATAAGAAGAGATTTTTCCCATTACCGATCAGCTTTAGATGAATGTTCACGTAAGTAAATAATAATTTAGCTAATTTAATCAAGCCTAAATTAACTCACTGCAGCTCAGTGTCTCACAGTGCGTCCTAAAAGGAAGTCACTAACACCTGGTGGTACATATCGCTTCAGTTAGAAGAATTCACTTAATTATTAGTGTTTTAAGATGGCTCCTCAGTTCCAAAGATAAAAAGAGTGGAAAGTGGTGCAAGGCTCCATAAATTTCAGCTGTTTCCCATCCCTAAAAACTTAGAAGAATGGGAAGGTAATCATGACCCATTTAATTTTAGCAATTGCCAGCACAATCTGTTCACGTTTTGTTTTCAGATTCTCCAGAAGGAGTAGGTACTGGCACAAAACGAGTCAATGAATTAAAACTTTCCAACACTTCCTCGCCAAATGACGACTTGTATAACAATAAGGCGTGTAAAGTTTGTAAGTGTAAGGAAACCAAAGAGCCAGGTCTGAAAGAAATGCGGCAGCAGCTGGTAAAATTCAAAGAGAAAGCTGTGGCTTTTGTGGGCGAATTGGACAGCCTAATTCAAAATATACAGGGTGTTTTAGAAGACGATCAAGCGTTTAATGTGCAGCTGCCAACTCTTGATCGCAACTAAACGGATAAGCAGAAGACAAGTGCTTAAATAAAGCCATACTGAACACTCTGTCCACGCCAAAACAAGACAGGTTGGCCTTGCTCACGCCGAGAAGTCAGAGGAAGAGGCAGGATTCGCTCTCTAGGAGGTTGCAAAAACAGTGCCTAATGCTGGTTGACACGCCACTTATTAAAAATAGTGAAAATTAGATATTTTAGTCAAAATTGAGTGATTTTTTAAATTTTTTTCTAATGTAATATTTTGGCATCAATAAAGTTTTTATCTGTTTGTATTACACATTGATCTTGTTATTTATATGCAAAATAAAGCTAATTTTCAAATTTAGAAGCTTTGTAGCTATGACACCACTGGTCTTGAAGGTTGAATTGAATTATAGTTAAGACAATTTAATCCAATTTTTATGTTTTTAAACATCACAGGCAGAAGATGAAGATAAACAAGAGAAGACTGAAGACAGCAAGAAACAGGACATAAAAACTGATGCAGTAAGAGAAGAGTGAAAGCATCGAAAAGAGACAAAGATGGGGTGACAACAAAGATAGTAAAAAATTTAAAAACTGAAAGTCTGGAAATAGGGACCAAAGTATTAAATAAAATGATGAAAAATACCAGAAGACTGGGAAGTAGATATGAATTAATGGCTTAACACCCCTTGGAGGGGTTTCGCTGCTTCTAAGGAAGCTTTCGAGATCCTTTGCGGGGGATCAGCCCGTGGGAGGTAGATATACTTCCACTAATATATAAAAAAAATAACAAACGAGACTGCAAAAATTATAGAGAAATTAATATACTGAGCATAGTATCTAAACTACATGAAAAGATACTAGAAGACTCCCAGTGGAGGCTCAGAAAGGGAAAACGAATGTAAGATCACTTATCGAAAATGAATTAACAATAGGATATTTGTGGCCTTCTTAGATCACAAAAAAACGTTTGATAGTGTCCCAGAAAGGTAGTATGGAACAGTATAAAAAGAAGAGGCGTGAATAATAAATTACAGGTCTGTATAAGGAGTTTTTAAGAAATAAGTAACATTGTGAGAATAGGTAATACACAATTAGAGAAATTCACAACTAAGGCATTTTTAAGACAAGGAGATGTACTAAATCCAGCCCTATTCCAACTTAGTGATAGTAACGCAACCAAGGAAGTTAAGAGAAAAGTAAAGAAACTAAAAGTAGGATACAAGCATATGAAAGGCAGCCGCACCGAACGTAAGGACTCGAATTGTAGGAAATTGCCCGATGTTTACTAGAAGCTTCAGGGACCCTCGAACTGGTTCTGAGTTGTTTAAATATCAGCAGCAAAAGAACTAGGGAAGGTCAAATGTTAAAAGCAAACATTCTGAGCTAATGTAACATAATTAATGTTACAAATAAATGAATTGTAATTCTACGTTATTAATTTTGTGTAGTGTACATAAATGATGTTAAGTAATTTTGATTTCCTATAAGTAAAATAAGTGTAGTTAAGAGAATTTGGGCATGTTGTTCACCACTGTCAAGAGCAAAATTATATGTGTAAGGAGTATATTTCAAAATCATAGAAAACTTGACAAAAATCACAAAACAAATAGGCGATAGTTCTATTTTTAATAAGTCTGTTTTGGGAAATACAATCCTGCATTCAGATGAATTTTTTCCACCAAATCAATCGCTACCAAATTCACAAAAATGTTTGCCATTTGTGATAGTTGGTGACGAGGCATTCCGACTACATACACATATTATGAAACCATTTAACAAGACTAGTGCAAACACAGATAAAGTAAAAGCCATATACAATTATAGATTAAGTCGAGTGCAGAGGGTCAGTGAAAATGCTTTTGGTCTACTGTCTCAAGTGTTCAGAGGGTTTTAAAGGCATATAGCAGTTAAACCAGATATTTGCGATAATGTAATAATAGCAGCATGCTGTCTGCATAATCTATTGAGGGAAGGATATTTAGAAAAAAATGGCCGGCCACATTATGAATATGATCCGAATGTAAATCAAACCAATAATTTTGAAAATCTTATTAGAACAGGAGGGTTTCAAAATGTCGAGGGTTTTGAGATAAGAAATCAATTTGCAGAATACTTTTACCAAGAGGGTGTTGTATCCTGGCAAGAAGAAATCGTTTCAAAAACAAAATAACATTTGCTATGTAAAGATAATTGTTTTTTGTTATAATTGGAAGAAAATAAATTAAAAATGAAACAAAATAAGTGTTTTTGTACTAATAATATCGAGCATGCAAAATAAATTTGACCTCAAGGGCGGCTGTGATTAAATAAATTAAATTTTACATTTATAACTTTTAAATGCTGACTGAGTTGGTCCCTTTTCGTGTAGCGTTTATAATTACCTAAATTTTTCTATCTGACGATTTAACACACTGCAAAATAAAAATATAATAGACAAATGCAGCGACTACTCTGAGGATATTTATTTTTGTAGACTCGTTATCAATCACTGCTATCTAATACGGAAAATACATTATATTTTATCGTACTTACAACTTTTTCCTACCGAAGAAGCAATTTTCTTCCAGCTATTGTCTTTAACAATCATATTTTTATAGTTGATATTCTCATAATTGAACAAACTGGAATATTTTTGAATTTCTTCAATTAGTTTTTCATCAAGATGGTATGAAAACCATGACATATTGAAGCGACTGCAGTTGCTAGACAGGTGCTTATAGCAGTCGAGACGCAGATGCTGCGACTGAGCTGCCAGCTGCTACCATCAAATCGCTTCACCGAAACCATTCGCATTTACAATACACTGCAGCAGTCATAAGAGCCTTGTTGCAGCTGCGAGTTGCAGCAGCCAGCCGTGTCAGCGAAACCGTACCTTTACAAATAACATTAAATGAACTGCCAAATGCTACCAATCACAAGTTAACTTACAGAGAATAATTTTGTGTTTGAAGCAAGGAACAATTTATGGTATTATATGAACAACTTAGTATGACTGTTGCCATTACCTTCACTTTCAATTTTGCTGGCATCTTTGCTTTCTACTCATTTAGCGGCATCTTCAACTTCTCCATCATTTTCAGGTAATACTAAAAATATAACACCTTATTCATTATAATAATTCAATTGTCTTATAGCTTAGACTACAAATGCAACGTAGGAACAACATCCCTCCTAAATTCTCTCACGGTACCTACTATTACAAAATGCCTATGGCACACATAAAATGACCTGTTAATTTGATTAGATAAGCATATATCTTTCCTTGTTTAAGCAGGTGTGTTCGCATAGTATGTAGAGTCAACATTCAATGAATTTTTCAAGTGCAGCGCCCTACAAATTTCGCTGGGGAAAGTTTTAGTCAAGTTTCTCACCAAATGGTTTATTGCTAATCCTCCCATTCAAGTGATTTATCTAGTACATGTAATCTGTGAGAGTTAACTAAAGCCTTCGGAGTCGATGCAGTTGCACGTTCCATGGCCTTGACGTAGGCACGTTCGCTGCTACGGAACGAGTCTTTCTTTGTAAGACCACTGGTGCCTCGACAGCCGCCTGACGTTTCAAACGCCTTGGTCATTATCTGCATAAACGTTACTAATAATTACAATAAATATAATTAAATAAATCAGTACAAACAAAAAAAAAAGACAAAGTTAATATCTGTAAAATATTTTTCGCAAAAGAAAATTTCTGACAAGCAAAAACATAAGAATTAATGTAGGTAAAAAAGTCCATCCATGAGGATGTTGGGAGGAAAGGTTCCCATAATGCAGGCAACATTCTTAGGTTGAACTTTCTAACTGATGCACTGAGATAGATACGAACGAGAACGTAATTCGTAGACGTAAACTAATATCATTTAGTAGCGATAACATGCTAATAATATAATAAGGATTGAATAAGGACTGAAAGTCTCAACAGCAAAAGGGATAAATAGATAACATTGATCAATGATGGTTTTGTACTTATTTCTCTTCTTTGTAGTTAATTCGGCAACAAAACCAGTTTTCTTTAAAGAAATGTCCAAGTATGGAGGAGCCATTCTGTTACTGCATGTGAAATCCCAAACAAAAACTGTTCCTTTATTCTGTAGTACTAAAGTCATTCCGTCTGAGCGCCTTCCATCATCGCGACACAAGCCATTAAGTTTCAAGCAGAAAGGTGTACCAATAGAAGAAATTGCACGCTTTAAGACTTCATTCATTCTTCTGTCTGTAAAAAAATTAATAAATAAAAAGTTATTTTTATTATATTTTGGAGTACATACGTTATTTTAAATTTAATTACTAAAAAAATTAAAAACTGACGAAAAAAATGTCACAATGTGGAGCTGAGGAAATCGTCCTCTTCTGGTTTTGCCAGTCTTGTATGGCCAGTAAAGCCATCCAAGAACCAAAATCCTCAGACTATATAATTGAACATTGTCGCAATTATTTAAGAAGACAGGGCTACGAATTCACCTTTCAAGGAAGCACAAGGATCTTGCACCCCAAACTAATAGTCTAAATTCGGGATCACACAGTTCCTTTGCAGTGGATCTTGAGTCTAATAAGCAATTCTGGAGTTCTTAAGAAAATCCCTAAAGGAGCCCGAATTGTCACAGCTTACACACTTGCTAATCTAATAAATGACTGCGTGAACAAAAATGACTCAAAATCTTGGTGATCTCTACTTACTTTTACATTACATGCTCTTCAAGTCTCAGAACATAATAAGAAGTCCGTTGTATATAACGTAAAAAACATCAAAATGAAGACTTTTTCATCGCTATCCAAAAAAATTAAGCCTACTACCAACATCCCAAGACGGGTCGAAAGCAAACTATGGAGCCATTCGGATCCTTTCCTCTTTCGAAGATTCGTCTACCTATATAAAATTACTCGAAAAACATGCCCTTCCAAAGAAATACTTTACTGATGCACCAAAACCTGATTTCAGCTTTACTCCTTTAACCGTCATTGATGATGTTATCTTGGGAATCAAATCTTTTAAAAGGAGATCTGCAAGAGAGTTAAAGGAATTCACTCTTTAACACTTTATGGAGATCATGTCAACTAGTTCTTGCTCTTAAGGAATTGCGCAATATGATGCTTGGTGGTAAAATTTTTTCGTTAATAAGCCCTATCTTGTATGGAGCATCTCTGGGTGGACTTTTTAAAAAGGATGGTGGAGTTCGATTGCACTAGAAAGTTATTTAGAAGATTGACTTCGAAGATTGTTTGCAAACCAATTTACTCCAACATAGGCGATTGTTTATAACCTCAACACCTGGGCTTTGATTCTTAGGGTAGATGTAAAGTTGCTCTACATTGTCTAAAAAATTACATTGCCCGTTATTCAGGAACTGGGAAAATTATTCTTAAAGTCGACGTCAAGAACGGCTTTAATACTCTCGAATGTGTTAATATGTTGGAAACTATTAAGGATAAAAATCCTTCACTTTATCCCTTTTTTCTACAATGGTATGGTCAAGATTACTTACTTTTTGATGGCTCGTAATCTGTTGACTCAAGGACAAGGTGATCCTTCTAGGCCTTTACTCTTTATCTTGTATATCCATTCTATAATCACGAAAGTTAAGCCAGAGACAAATGTGTGATATCTAGAAGACAGAACAATAGCAGGAGACCCCAAAACTATTTTACAAAATTTCCGATGCACTCAAAAAAGGTTTAAATCTTTAAGACTTATCATCAACTCAAATAAATGTAAGCTATTTTTTTACGGCTACACCTTCTTGCTTGCAACCTAATGTGTTGTCATAATGGAAAGCGCCCAGAAAAGTTTTGATTTGGGATTTCACATGCAGTGATACAATGGCTCCTTCATACTTGGACATTTCTTTAAAGAAAACTGGTTTTGTTGCCAAACTATTTGCTACAAAGAAGAGGAATAAGTACAAAACCATCATCGATTAAGGTTATCTATTCATCCCTTTTGCTGTTGAGACTTTCAGTCCTTGATGTGAGGATGCTATCACTTACTTAATGATATAAATTTATGTCTACGAATTATCACTGGTAAATTACGTTCTCGTTCGTATCTATCCCAGCGCATCAGTTTGGAAGTGAAACTATCTACATTATGGGAACCTTCCCTCCTAACGTCCCGTGGATCAACTTTTTTACTTACATTCTTATTTGTTTTTACTTGTCACAAATTTTCTTTTACAAAATGTTTCATAAATATATAGTTTTATTACAAAATTTATGGTAAGCTATGAGCATTTTTATCATTTGAATTTATTGTGTAATTAAAATAAATAACTTTAATATTAGATTTCCATCTAATTTTTTTCCACATCGTGCTTTCCAGCATAACGACATAATTCCGGGCAATGTCCGCTCCTTAACTACGGCCATTTAAATGCTAACAACTGTCTAGTTTGAATTCGGATTTTGTAACGGTCAAACGTGAGTTATTCAACTGCTGTTCTATTTGGAATTTTATTGTGCATTTGGCCGGTGTGATGGCACAGTTCAAGTTTGCTGACGAAATGAGAAGTTTACTGAGCATCGACGGCCCCCTGACCAAAGGGCCCGTTCCACGGTACCAAAAAAAACTGCTCACGGAAAATTCTAGTTCGGTGATAAACTGTAGCGCGAACTCTTCCAGACACAAGTCGTTCTCGGCGTCCTTCAATAGTAACACGTCGAAGACGCCCAGCAAGCGCTCCGAGAGCGATGCCATTCGAAGCAAGAAAACTCCGTCGAAGACGCCGTCAAAGAGCAAGTCACCGGGTCGGTCCACCACCCCCACGCCCAACAAGGGGGCCAAAACGCCCAGCGGGGGCGACCGTTTCATACCATTGCGCAGCGCAACCAACTTCGAGCTGGCGCATTTCAAGCTGTATCAACCGGCTGAAGCAGAAGGTGGCAGTCCGTCGTCGCAGGAGACGCAGCGCATTATTTACGAAAATTTGCACGGGTGCGATATCAACAAACAGCGCATACTCTCTTATCAGAATAAGGCTCCGTCGGCACCTGAAGGATTCCAGAATCCAAATCGCATTCTTTACACTCAGACAAAAACGCCGGCATCGGTTAAGGGAAGTAGTCGTTACATACCACAGGCTCCAGATCGCATCCTAGATGCTCCTGACATTATTGACGATTATTATTTAAATTTGGTAGACTGGAGTACCAACAACATCCTAGCTGTGGCTTTAGGAACCAGCGTTTATTTATGGGATGCAGGCACTGGTAAAATTGAACAGCTGTTGGAGTTGCAGGGCAACGATTATGTGTGTTCACTAGCATGGATTCAGGAAGGTGATTATTTGGCTGTCGGTACAACTATGGGCGTTGTGGAGCTGTGGGATTGTTCGAAGATCAAACGCTTACGTATTATGGATGGGCACTCAGCAAGGATAGGTTCACTAGCGTGGAATTCCTACATTCTTAGCAGCGGATGTAGGAGCGGACAGATAATTCATCATGATGTGCGCCAACGAGACCATAACATTTTGACTATAAGTGGACACACACAGGAGGTTTGCGGTTTGAAGTGGTCCACCGATGGGAAATTTTTAGCAAGTGGTGGTAATGATAATGTCCTGAATATATGGCCCATCTCCAGTGGCAATTATCACTCACAGCCTCAACCGCTGTTCTCGTTAACTTCCCATCAGGCAGCAGTAAAAGCATTAGCGTGGTGCCCATGGCAGCCCCATGTTCTAGCCAGCGGAGGTGGCACAGCAGATCGTCATATACGATTCTGGAATTGCCACACTGGCGCATGCATTAATTCTATAGACACAAAATCACAGGTGTGCGCTCTGTTATGGTCGGGTAATTATAAGGAAATAGCTTCTGGGCATGGATTTGCCAACAACCAGTTGACTATTTGGAAGTACCCGGGGATGACGAAAGTAGCAGAGCTGACGGGTCACACGGCCAGAGTGCTGCATTTGGCATTGTCTCCCGATGGCAGCACCGTATTGTCTGCAGGAGCTGATGAGACCCTGCGACTTTGGAAGTGCTTTGTTAAGGATCCCTTGAAGAATAAAGACACTAATCAAGCTAAAATTAAAAGCAGTGCATTAACACGTAGCATTCGCTAGTGCGCTCACCAGATTAGACTTAAATTAGACTATTACTTTTCAGTATGTTTATATTTTGTGATTGACTGTGTAAGAGCTTGATATTAAAGAATAAGATTTTCTTTGTGTTAAAGATTTTGATGTGACTAATTTAACTAACTTATAAGTTTTGTATATCCAGATATGTTTGTATGTATGTACTTGGTTATTGTTAAATATTCTCAGACTGCATTAGAGTATTCAATAAACATGTTACTTATGATGTTTTTGTAAATGCAATGTTAACTCTAGACTTCGGGAAACTGCATTTGTTGGAATGACTTCTCCGCAAATCTACTTAATATTCACATTGTTACAAATTGATTAAAAGGTTCAATTAAAATAGCTCGTGATTTACTAATTGATTATTGGTAATTATAAATACGAAGGATTTATTTAAACTGGCCACCGTTAGCTTGGAGACGTTTAGGCTAATTGTTTATGGTGGCATGCAAGATATCTGAAAGTTGTCAACTGCAGCTATTAGGGCTTGCTTCATACTAGGATGTCTTCTTAATCAAAACATACCCTATAAAGGTCTGATTTACTAGAAAGCCAATTGTCTACCTACAACAAATAAAGCACCTTATTGCTCAGTCAAGTCTGAATTGACTTTGCTTTGTGAGATGGTGTAATCTTGCTGTAAGGTCTAAGATTCATCTCAAAACAGCGTTTAATTCGGAGGTTTTGCTACACCTTTTAAAACATTCTGTAAGTAGGTATATAGTGGCTGAAGTTTTTATTTCTTCCACTAAAATAAATATTGCTCACTTCATTAAAACAAACTTACAAATGGTGAATGATGGCCTCTGAATTTTTGGTGCTAAATGAGATGCTTTCTTGAATGATACGGCATACATGCTAGCATTTTTTTTTGTTTAAGAATTTTTGTACTGTAAAATTTTTCTCATTCAGAAGAAAAATCCTCTGTAGCCATTGTAGGTATAGGTACTCAGGCAACAATCGTTCTTTAATAGCTGAAAAAGAAAAAGAAAAGGTAAGAGTCCCATAGGGTATCAGAAAATGGAGGTGTGAGAGGAGGCGTTTATATAGCGCAATAAAAAAGAACAGCTGCAGAAGTGAAACAAAAAGGTACACAGAGCTTTTTAGTAAATGTAAACCTAACAGGGATAATCAAAGAGTTTGTAGCAGTTTCAGAGAAAATGTGTTATATCAGAATAAAAGAAAGATAAAAAAATTTAACCATAATAAATATGAATTAATCAACAGAAGTGAAAACAGGCTAGGTGAAAGGCTAGAAAACCTTACCACAGACTACCATAGTGGAAAATTAAAATAATTATGGGAGATTTGAATGTAAAGGTGGGAAATGAAGCAACATATATAAATATAACGGAAGGCCAAAGTAAACATAACGAAACTAATAACAATGGGCCTAGATCAACTGCATTTGTAATATAGAATAAAATAAAAATAAAAAGTACCTACTTCAAAAGAAAAGAACTACACAAAGGCACTTGGATAAGCCTAGGTGATATGAATACAGGAAAGAGTTAAAAACGTTTGGAAAAAAGAACAGATGCCTAGCACATATACGGCAGTAGTATTACCAAAAAAAAAGAGATAATTATAGAAGTATTACCATACAATATAAAATAACATAAATTGGTTAAACAAAGACTAGAACAATATGCAAAAGACTGTATTGGAGAATACCAAGCAGGATTATAAATATTCCTAATGAAACATAATGCTGAAGTGTTACGAATACAAATTTTTTTTGTACACCTTATTTACAGATTTTCAGAATACCTATTACTCAATCAATAGGAAGAAATTATGCGGAACTCCAGAAGACCCAAATATATCCTAGAAACTAAGACTTGTTAAGATTACGTCAATGTCCACTAACTATATTAAAGTAATTGGGAGTCAGTCGGAGAAATTTATGGTTAAGATGGTCTATTTATTGCTTAATCTAGTCTTAGAAAAGGTTATACGGGAAGCAGGAATAGAAAGAGAAGGCACAATTAGCATAAATACTCATCAATGATGCCTAACTTCCTAACATCAGGAGATCAGAAACAGTTAAGAGAAACGACAAGAAGCTTGATTGAAATAGCAGAGAGATATAAACTGAAAGTAAATCAAGACAAAACCAAATTCACGGAAACAGCCACTGGACGAGGCAAAGTAACCGTTCAGAGAACAAAGTGTGAATAAGAGGAAATGAAGATTTAAAATTCAGTGGAGTGAAAGAAACCCATTTAAGAAATGAGTGAAGAATCAAAAGAGAAAAAATAGCCAATGCTAATACAATTGTGAGTGTATTAAACATAATGGAGAGGTCAAAAATATCTCAGTTAAATGGAAGTTGCGTGTTTACAAGTCTATAGTGAAACCGGTCGTACTGTACAGATACGAAACAATAAACTATTAAAGTATGGGAAAAATATTAAGGATACTGGGCGGAAGAAAAACAGATCATGGTTGGAAAAAAGAACGAAATCAGAACAGTATAAAGTATACAATGATATGGCAATAACAAACACAGTAAAAATACCTGAACATAGTGGTTAAGACACTTAGGAAGAATGAGAGACTCCAGAGTCGTAAAAAATATTGCATGGAAAAATTTAGAAGGATCAAGGAAAAGATAATAAGAAGAAGTACAGAAACATTTACAAGACAAGGGAACAACTGTTTGTTTAAAAACGAAAAACGGCTGAATGATGTCAGCTCAGTTCACGTTGCGATCTTCCACCACCTTTTTTATGTTTTTTTCATCTGAGGATGAATATGTTTTCAATATATTATAAAATGGACAGGCAAAAAACAGATTTTTTTTATTGTTATCTCAATGTATCTTATAATCTCAAAAGTATGTGAATCAAATTTTACTTACATCAAAGTATTTTACTTAACGTTCAACACAACCTTCTAAGAACCTTTCCCGTAAATGATAATCATTATCATTACATATATTTAAAACGACTGTATTCATATACATGTCACGATCGAAGGTCATTGACTTTAAACGTTTTTAATTCGTATTTAAGGTTTCATATATTAAGTGTTACGCAATGCACGCGGTTTTTTCCCTAGTATACTTTTAAACTCCTGCTTCCTTCCTCACAACCCTTATATGAGTCAAAATTTAGTCATGTTTCTAATCCACATTTAAATCGTGCAGTGGTACAGAACTGAGCCAAAAGATGATATAGATGCTATACCCGTTCTTCACAATACATTAGCTATATTTCTATTATTTTTTAGAATGAAGATGTATGAATACGAACAATACTGTGGCTATTCTCGCCCTATATCAGGGGTCAAGCGGAATAACGTCATAAGGTGTAGCGTTAGTAATTACAAGTACATCAAAAGTGTAGGTTAAAACAAATTTATTAATTAAAAATCGATTACAATATATTTAGTTTATACATAGACAACTAGATATTAGAAGCAACACTGCCATTAGAAAAGGAAAGTAAGTTGGCAGTTGCTGGTGTTCATAAATAGAGCATCCCGCGAATCGCTGGTTTCAACTCTTTTATTTTGAAAGCGATCATTTTTTCCATCATAAGTCGCAGGCAAATTTATTATATTAATGAATTATGGTCCAGTAAAATTACTAACTGATTTTTATTGAGAAGTACTGCATTCCAATCAGTGCTTTTATAGCATTAAGTGGCGTTTAGGTATTACAGAAGTTTTTCAATCCAAATTGTCTCCTTTAATGTCCAACAAATGGCAATATCTTCCGTAAAGAGGAGAAGTGTCACATGTTTCATCTCCTCTTTCTCCTTTTTAGTTGCTGGAAAGTTTCCTTTAGACATCACAATGGCCTTATCATTTGATGTTGAGATGAGTGCAGGAGTGTCCACCTTAAATCACTTGATTAAATAGTCAATGTAGTTTCTGACCAGTTTATTAACTTGATGTGTTATGTAGAGCTTGACATAACAGTCCGCTAGCTCATACTGAACTTCAAAATCCTTCTTTAGTTCATCCATTTTTTGGATAATAATCGCTTATGAATTTGTTATATATGGAAGAGATGAATTACTCAGTCAGTTTTCATCCAGTGAGATGTTTTAAATTTTCAATTATTCCCTTAAACCTTAATTCGATTTTTGTAGGCTGCAAAGGAGGGAGTCTTTCTCGAACTATCGTGTTGAGTGCTCCATGAAAATTTCTTTGTTGAGTTTGCCAAACAAGACGGCTATACTCGCATCAAACTAGTACAAGGTCATTTTTCGCTGCGTTGTATAGATATTTGCGTATATGACGACCGACGCAAGTCTTTTATAGTCAATTCTTTTCCACTGAATAAAATCACGGAATATTAATCAAGCTTTACATCGATCGACTGATCCCTTTGGGTTTCTCTTCAATTTGAATATTTGCGCAAAACTCCTGCCCGCAAGTCAACCAACTTTTATGTTTAGTTCACTTAATGAGATTCCATCTCTTTGCCCTTCACGTGTTGCTAGCTTTTTGATTCTGGTGATTTCAATGCTACTATTACAAGTTTATTAACACATGCAATCATGGTGCAGGCAAAATTATGTTATGGACATTCCACTCTTGGATATACATAGCCCAAACCGTGTGTGTTCTTTCTTGGCCGAAATTGTGATTTACGTTTTGCTTCTCGCTCTTCAGGCGATCCTATGTTGGCGTCATCATTCACTTTCCATTTAATATGCAGTGGTTCAACATAAATCAAAGTCCTAACGACACGTTAGTGCATGAAACACCGATAGGTGGTGCAAACTGTCTAATTACCTCATCATCATTTATGTTTTAACCTATAGCAGGTCAACCGTGACCTAAATCGAAAATCTAAAACCTTTATGTATGATTTGGTAAGAAACCGGTTAGAATGAGTTGATAAACTTTGAAATCGATTCATAACTGTAGGAGTTGCAATGTTAGTTACAAACAAACATACATAGTTACATTTTTGCAATGTTATAGAGTCGATGACATTTCTTGACCTTCTTATCTTTATCAGTGGTTCCCATAGGTAACAGGTTTTCTGTATCTAAGCACCCAACAAAAAATATGCTAAGCCTCTCATTTCAATCACTTCTGCTTTGGAAACATCTTTTTCACTAACGCCTCAATACAAAAATGTTTTATTTATAACTTATTAGTCACTTCACATTTATGTTATCGTTAATTTCCGATTCCCTTTCAAATCATGGAAAATTTCGGCTAGCATTCTGATTTGTCATTCAGCGAGAGAAAGATTTTTGATCTACAAGAACTAAGAAATACTTTTTATTTTGTTCGTCAATATACGCCAACGTTTTCTGTACTCTATGATTAAATTCCCTCTTAATACTCATAAAATCCAGCATGATACTGATTTTCATGAAAAAGAGCGCCCGCAATTTGAACTCACCATTGAGTTTTGGATCGATGATCTTGGTTTGTAGTCGCTATCAACAAGAAACAAATAGCTGTTTAACACGAGAATGCGTAATGCATCTATCACATCAGCGGTTAACTTGGACTCGATTTGAATTCTTTATTTTCCATAATCGTTCAATGTGTCGCCATTTCCAAATGTGATTAGGTGTGTGGTAGCAATGATCAACTCGAACGTTTTAAAGTAGCTCTTATTGCCAGTCATATGAACGCCAGCTATTAGTCAGACTTTGATATTTGCGTCTCTTTTGGTTTATTAGCGCTTGCAGAATATTCTCTTATTTTAAGTGCTACAATGCTCCTGCACCGACGTTCAGTCGACTTCAAATTTAATTGAGTTAGGCGTCAACCATTGCAGTCATCTTCTGATTTGTACCATTGGCAAAATATCCAATACTTTAGAGACAACTTTGACTTTAATGTCGACGGACTTCAACCATGAGATCAGTCTTTCCTCTTAAGTTTTCTAGAGCAGTAATGACAGTTACTAGACGGCTATTAGATACAATCAAGCATTGTGTGTGCATTTGTTGGATGTAAAAAGGCTAGAGCTTTTGGCTCTTTTTATTGATTGCTTTATTCTTCATCAGATGTTGCCATTGCTCATTTTTTGCATTTGATTGTTCCATGTCTTCTGGTTTTTACAAACTTTGCTTTGGTAGCATATAGTTGTGAATTAATTGTGAGTGAAGATTAAATCAATGTATTAAGTAATTAAAGTTTGGTTTACATACATAGACAATTACATTGCTAGCATAATTAGTAAAAGTATAATAAACTGAATTTAGTTGCAATTTAAAAATTGAATAAAAGGCTATTAGTTAACACCAAACCATAATTAATATTGCAGAAGAAATTTTTTTAAATATCAAATTTCTATATTCAGTATAGAGTACACATTATAGAACAATTTTGTTGTAATGTTACATTAACCAGAAAAAAACCAATGATAGAGTAAATTATATGAAAATGTAACAATTTGATAAATGAGACAAATCAAAAGACAAAAGACTACTAATAATGCTTAGTGCTGATGCTATATGCACAAGGTGTTACCTCAGAAAGCAATACTAAAACTAAATCATTTTTAATGTAAAATTAGTAGAGTATGCTAAAGTATTTTGTTTCCACTTTCTATGGTACCACTCGGTTAAGGACTTCCATATCCTTGTCTAATTAACAGTGACCTTTGTCAACACAAATTATTTAGATTGATTTCAAATCTCAGAGTTAATTTGTCACTACCCAAAGCAAATTTACAATCAGCAATAACGCAATCTTCATATTCTAATCACCAATTTAACTAACTCATTTGTAAATATTGAAAAGGGTTCAGGGACTCTCGTTATCGATATTTTTTCTGAGATTTGGCCTACTTGACATAAATCTCTTTCCTTAAGGTAGAAATGCCATAAATAAGTTAATATAAATATTGACCTTTGCTACGCAAAGAATGTAGCTCCTAACAATGTTCTGTTTCAGCTCTCAGTGATAACCGCCACTATTTATATTACTTGGAACTGGTTGTCATAAATAACATCTTTTTAACAGTCTGAAGTCTCTTATGTACCTTTGATTTTTCTCTAATTATCAGTAAAAGGCTGATAAGATAGTAATTTCATTGAAAAAATGTCATTAGTCTGGTGTTAGTGGCACAACAGATATGAAAGCAATAAAATAGTGTCATTTTTGTCTTCAATATCATTTTATGTATATAAATCTAAAATTTTAGGTTACTACAATAAAAGATAACTGCCTCCATTAGGTAACAATTTCAATAAAAGAAATAAATATATTTATCTGCAGTGTTATGACAAAATAGTTGATCTTACCGTTGTATTGTCCAAATAGCCAAAGTATCTGGACATCCCTCTGACTATTACACATATTGAAACGAGATAAAAACACAGGTATAGCTACTGAGGGTTATATAAGCGTGTTAGACAATGGGTAAGTTAGCAGAGTTGAGATTTTGAATGTGACATATCATTGGGTATTATTATTGTGACATACCAGATGTGAAATATCCACCTTGCTAAGGTGTTTAAATCAACTGTAAATGATGTCATAAGTTAGAAACTATAGGATGTAGCCGTGAAAAAAGTGGTAGGCTGCATAAAGTTATAATCATAGATGTTAAACTCTGAAGAAGGTGATAAAACAATGAATGTCCTTGGTAGCAAAGATAATTTGTGATTTTTAAAGTGCTTCTGGCATCATTCCTAGTACTAGGACTGTTCATTGGGAGCTGAAGAATATGGGTTTTCATGGTTGTGCAGCCTCTCATAAGCTCAACATCATTTGCCATTGAACTGTAAAACAATGAGAATAAATTCTGTTAAGTGATGAATCTATATACGATCTGGCCATCTGACGCATTTGAGTTTGGCAGATACTAGAAGAATGCGTATCTGAGAATATTGTGGGAACAGTCAAATTTGGTGATGGAGGCATATATTCCTGTAACTGGAAGGATGGAGTTGACAATTTTGTGCTTCCAGTTCTCCAACAACAGTTTGGAGAAGACTCTTTCCTGTATACACATAACTATTCTATCCATGCAGTGGTTGTTAATAAACTGGGACTGGCTTTCACAGAGCTTCGATCTGAATCCCATCAAACATCTGGGAAAAATTGGAATGCGGATTATGTGCAAAGTCAAACCACCCATCTTCAGTTGTACTCATTACAACTTTCATGGAAGAATGGATGGAAAATCCTAGTATACACCACAAATTTGTAAAATTTTCCCATATAAGCACAAGTTATCGATACTAAAAGTGACCAGACCTCATGCCACACAAATATTTTGGTCATATAGTAGCTCAGAAAATGCTTAACAGCAATCTAAAAAGTTATTGAAATGGTGTTTGGGTATGATTTTTGGGATTATTGGAAAATATACTAATTGTTTTCAACCTTTCCTGGTCATGCCCAACCTAAGTATTCTTAAATTGTCCCCCTGTGGGGAGTGTATTCAATGGTTTAACACAACAGCACAAAATTATTGGGCAAACCCATGTTACCAAGATATTTAAAATTGAAGTCACACATATCAATCACTTTAATCAAATACATGTTTACATTTCTCTTTCTTAAATAGTAATTTCAATTTCATACTGCTGTTTCTTACATCTACATATCCTTCAGAAACAAGATGCTCTATCATCTTCTGCATTAAAGCATGCAGTCTTCTTCAACTCTAGCTTCAGTGTCTTTGATCTTAACCTGTAATTAGAAAAAGAAATTAAAACATTGCAACTACATATAAATAATTAAAATAAAATAATAACAATTCAGGTAGAGCTAATCTAGTCATCACAATTTTCAGACATAAGATTTTATCATCATAATTTGCCACCATATATACAATACATTTACTATTTTTCATACCCTTCTTTTCCTTTGGTCATCAAATATGGGGTTTCTTAAATTTACCCTGCACAAATACACGCGGTACATCCAAGTTGTCTTTTTTGTTTACAGTTCGGCGATGCACATAAGAACTGTTATCAATTTCAAAGCCTGCCTTTTTAAATAATCCGTTTAAGTGGCTTAAAGAAAAAAAATAAGAGCTGAAAACAATCATGTTGAAGTTAAATTGCAACAATTATAATTATTATTGAAATACTCACCGGGTACCATCCTGCCGCATGTATAAGTTTTCTGTAATCTTATGACCAGGTTTAAATCTAACTTGGGCCATGTCATGAAGACCGTAATCTCTAAATAGAACAACTCCACCTGGCTTCAAGACTCTAATCAAGTTTTTCAACACCAACTCAAATTTGGATGGATGGATCGATGATAATACAAAAATTAATGTAACAATGTCTACACTGTTAGCTTTAATATTAAGGTGTATATCGTTAGTTGTGATGTCTAATACGAATGCTTGCATGCACTCATTATTGTAGAGTGGATTTTTCTTCACAAATTCTATAGCTCTAGGAGAAAAGTCACAGGCATATATAAAGAAGTTATGGTTTTCTACGACTAGAGGAAAGATTAGATTTCCAACACCACATCCCACCTCCAACAGCACTGGCCGCAAGTTGTCTGAATGCTGATCAGTGATAATTTCAAGTTCACTGTTTAGGTCTGCAAATTCTCTGGTAGTCCAGTGGCGGTCTTTAAAAAACCGGGTCTCATTCCTTTTGTAGAATAAATCCCAATACACATTTGCTTTAGTTTCCAGCAGTTCTGCCTTGTGATTGGGCACTAGCCGATTATTTTGGAGTTGCAACTGTTCCTGCTCATCCTTTGATAATGGTCTTGGTTTATCGCTTAATTCATTTGCGTCTTCGACAGCATTATCAGCCATATCTGAACTGCTAAAAACAAACATTGTAACATGCAATCTATAATTCGTTTTTTCTAACCTTAAAATGCCACGTGGTGGCAGACTTTGATGTTGCTATTAATCAATATTAATTGCTGTATGCTCACATTTTAAGCTTTAAATTATCTTACTATTCAATCTTTAGTGTAGCGAAATGAATAATTTGAAATTATTACTTTCCACATAAACGTTGGTATATTTAATTTTAGTTATTTTCAGCTACTGTATGTTATGCAGTACAATTTATACTGTACAGCCAATTCACTGGTAGTGTCTCTACTAGCATAAAAGGACGTTTAGTTATATTTTTTAACTCTGAGAACCGATTACTGTGTTAAAAATAACATTGTAGTATGTAAAAATGACCAAAACAAGTTAAGCCCGATATTGACTATGAGAAAATTTATAGAAATCAGGGATTTACTCACGGAAACTATTTATTTTCACTTATA
The DNA here is from genome assembly GCA_036346155.1 of Sinelater perroti. Lineage (NCBI taxonomy): Eukaryota > Metazoa > Arthropoda > Insecta > Coleoptera > Elateridae > Sinelater > Sinelater perroti. The sequence goes on along the minus strand of JARFIY010000195.1, from coordinate 11,761,896 downwards.
AGCTAACACAAGTTTTTTTTTTGGTTTGTTTTGAAAATAGAACTTAACACCCAATAAGACAGTTTTTTTTTTTTAAATAATAGCATAAATATCAACAGTTAAGACAATTATTTGAGTTGTCTCAAGATAATGCAATAGGTCACTGCAATTTCATTGAACCTGCTACCATACGTCGAGTGCAACTGGGCCGATAAATAAAAAATGTTCTATACTTAATCCTTTTTTTTTAACAACGAACTTAAAAAGTTCGTTACTGAATTCTATATGTCTGTCGGTTTGTCGGTCTGTCGGTCTGTCTGTCTGTCTGTCGCTGTCACAAAATTATGGATTTTTTAAAATTTTAAAATGGATTTTTATAGGAAATTTTACGCTGAATTCGAAAATGAAGAAAAAATTCTATGTCGAATAATTTTCCAGATATTCGATTTCGAATTTTCCCGAAATTCGAAATCGAAATCGAAAGGTTTTTTTAAGTTCGTTCTGGGATTGCTTACAGAGCAATCTCTTCGCCGGCCTCATGTTTTTATCTTGGATCGTTTTATTGTATACCCCTCTATTTAACCGCAACATGTTTGTTCCAAAATATTGATAGACATTTTTTATAGATTCTGTTACATCAGTAATTGTTTTGTGAAATTTTTTGTTGATTATGGTTTTATTTATGGAATAATATAGTTTTGTTGCTAAATTAATTCGGTTGTTAAGTTTACTTTCTAAACTTCTACCACTGCTTATTATTTGGTCAAGATATTTGTAGCCTTCAACTTGTAGGAGCCGATTGTTTCATAAGATTATAGAAATATTTCTTCTTCTTCTACCAATTGTTGTCATCGCCATTTTCTTACTATTAATTATTAAGAGGGTTATACTTTTCATCTTCTATTCTATTTCATGATTTTTTATTATAGCTGTCTCTTTTATTTTATCATAGTAATGAGGTCAACCGCATATATTACAAGTTCGGATACCAAAACTGGTTTTAAGTTTCTATAACTTCTATTTTACTCATTTGTTGTGTGGTTGTTTTACATTTTTGCAGCATTTTTTTCATTAATGAGGAAGGGATTTCATACTCTACCTTGCCTTACAAATTGTTGTTAGAAATTTTTCAGATAGATGGTTGTCGATAGCTATATAGTTTCTAATGTTTCTCTAGAAACTTTTAGTTACTATTATTGAATTATTATCTACTGATTTTCGAGGGGTGTATGACTTTTCTCATAATGCTTCCCAATATATTCAATTAAAAGATTTTTGCATGTCTATAAAGTAAACTATCATCATATAATATAGTTTTTAGTCTATTACTTGCCGCAAAACAAAATTACACCTTGTATTCCAAGACCTGTTTTGCATCTAATTGATTGTCAAGATCTATTTTGAATTTTTGTTAACATTTTTAGTAGACTTCGCTTGCCACACTTAAGGGAGAATATATTATAATTATTATAGTTGGTTTTGTCTTGCTTCTTGTGCAGGAGTAAAATATTGCTACTTTCCAATTAAATGGTATTTGTTGTTTCCATGTTAGAAAAATAACTTTATGAAGCAAACTTATCTCTGCTTCACTCACTGATTTTAAAATTTCAGTCCTAATAGTACACAGTGTGTCCATAAATATTGTTACATATTTATTAGAACGACAAACTAAAACGATTAACTGTTTTTGCATGATATTTTCAGGATTTATTAAATGGTTAGTGGTAAGAATAACAACGAATTTATTTAAAATAGCCACTCTAAGCTTTTATACAAGCTTGAAGACGCTCGGACCACTCGTCTATGGCAGCACGCACTACATTTATTGGAAAACTATTGAGTGAAGCTTCAAGGAATCAAGTCTCGTTTCAAGGAATCAAGTCTCGTTTCAAGGAATCAATATTAGAGTTTTTTTTTAAAAGCTATGTCTTCTAAAACTACCCACAATTTCTAGTCTAATGGATTGAGATCTGCTACCAAAAAGCCACTCTTCTAGGGTTAAAAGATAAGGCATGTTGTTGCTCAGCTAATTTCAAAAAAGCGTGTGATTCAGAGCTTTTACTGAATATAAATGATTATAGCCTTAACCATTAGAGAGTTGAGAAGTAAAAGATTCGACAAAACAAGCTACAGATGGATAAACTGTATGCTTAAAGAAAGATTAGTACATGTATCCGTGATTAATAAAACAATAACGGTTCGGGTTGCAGAGAATGTCCGCTGAAAGTCTCCTCTACCGTGGAACCTTGAATGGACTGTAAAAAAGACACAGAACGGATATTGAGCATTGGGACATGTAGACAACTTACTCATACTAACTTAAAAAGATTTAACTATACAGTTAGGGGTGCATGCAAAGAGCTCCAAATCGAGTTACAAATTGGATATGCACATCTACCATAGTGACATTTACAAGAAAGAGAAAGCTAGATACACTAAGACCTCTTAGGCTCCGAGATGTAGAAATAAAGTTGTCAGGTTAGGTAAAGTATTTTGGAGTTATTTTAGATTTGGTGGTGAAAACCACGATACTATATCCAGCTTTGGTATGGTGGACAAAGAACCGCTATAACTGTATTGTGTAAGCTACAAAGATTTGCTTATCTGGGAATGAGGGACGCCATAAAAACATCGACAACGCTAAACCAGATATTGCTAGACCTTTCTCTTTTTTTTGAAATCGTGAGAGAGGCAGAAATGTCTCTCAATAGACCGCGCAACACACCTATCCGCAAAGATTGTATGGAAGTGAAACACCTGAAAATTGGACATACAGGTGAAGGCATACTGGATATAAGAAAAAACCAGATGTTGCTAAAATTCTTATTCAACATAAATTTGAAAGGTAATATTATAGATCCAAATGAATGTAAAACGGAATAAGCAACAGGAACAGACCCGAAAAAATTGTCTGATACACAGACGGAACAAAGACCGGGTCTGGAACGGGAGCAGGCATATATTGTGAAAAGGGAGACTTGCAGTTAAGCTTTTCACTGGGAAAATATACATTTTTTTTATTTAACTGAGATATATGCTATATTGCAGTACGCCAGGCAAAATAATTTGAGAGCTGATTAAAATAAGAGAATCGACATATTTCCTAAAAACATTAAAGAACCCGAGGGCAACATCCAAGTTATTGTGACAATGCTGTGAAGAACCCACTGATTTTCCAGACTATAAATTAACTCTTTCGTGGGTACCAGGGCACTATGGAATTGTAGCCAACGATAAAGCTGATGAGCTATTACTAAAAGAATCAACATCTTCATATATATGTAGGCCCTAAACCAGCTCTTGGAGTACCTAAAGGTACAATACGAAGCCGGGCGAGTGAATGGGTCAGAAAACAACACAAAAAATGGGAAAATGTACTGGGATAAAAGTATTGAAAAGTACAAAGTAGGAATCAGTTACGAACTATTACAGGTCTCTTCACAAAGGACACCTTAATAAAATAGGGTTGTACACTGAAGATCTGAGCTATAAGCAGTGTGGCAGAGAACGACAGACAGCCGTCGACATTTTGGGCAAATGTGGAACTTTAGTTCACAATAAGTAAGGTATTTATGGAAAACCAATAATGGATTTAGAAGAGATTTGTACAAACTGGTACAACAAACAACGATACGTCCATGAGGCTGCAGTATTGCCGGGGACATTATAAATAGTAAAAAAGAGCACACTAAAGCCAGTCTTCTTCTTTGATTCATAGTTTTCCTTGGAAGGTAGTCAAATTGATACTCCGAATAAAGAACTAAAACCCCTCGAAAGTGGCATTAAAGTGGATGCTAAAACGTTGGAAATTTCCCAAACATCAACGCGGTTTAACCCGTTAAATCGTCATTGACCTCTAAAGATTTTCTGCTTTGTTTCTTTAATATCGGCTGCAGAATTTCTAATACGTCGAATTAGTGATTCCGAGTGTCGAGTTTTACTTTGTATATCTCATTTTTGAACCATACGTATAACCAGCAGTTTAAAGGTGTAAGGTCTGGAGATCTTGGAGGCCAACTAATAGGGCCACTGCGACCAATCCAAAGCCCTAAAAACCGTTCGTTCAAATGTTGCTTGATCTGACGAGCTAAATGTGCAGGATCTCCATTGTGCTGATAATACATTTGCATTCTGATGTTTAAAGGAACATCCTCTAATAGTCTTTCTAATTCATTAAAAAAAATTAAGCAGTGTTTTCCTGAAACGCAATTTTTCAAAATGAAAGGGCAATTTAAATAACTATGGACCATACCACACCACACGTTTACCGAACGTTTTTGTTGAAAATTAATTTTGACTATTGCGTGAGGATTTTCGTCTGACCATGCATGATAGTTGTGAGTATTATTGATGCCGTCACGGGTGAATGTTGTGTTTCATCGGTAAAAAGAATGCGGATACAACACGACGATCATTATTTATCCACTGACAAAATTGTATACGCTTAGCATAATCTTTCGGTTGCAGTCTTTGTACACGCTGTACATATGGATATGAGTCTTGCTCGTGGACTGTGTTTATTACTCTTTTTTGTGGAATTTCCAATTTAATACCAATCTGAGTTGGTCGTTGCATCATCCGCTACTGAAGCGAGAATAGTTTCTACTTCTTCTAAACCTTAGAGTGGCTCGTTCAGATGTTATGTTAGCATCGGGAAGCTTTCTGATCTCACACAGTTTTTACTCGGAATTCTCTGATGCGGAAACTGTTGACGATATTTTTCAACAGCGGTTGTAGCATTCCCATTACAAAAACCATAAATAAACATCATATTTGCATATTCTAAATTTGAATAAGTGTATGACATTTTGTAACACTTTAGTTGTACAAACTCGAAAATAAATGTTAAATCACTGTCGCAGTACACTGACACTGACACGTAACAGAATAACAAGAGAAAAGCGATAAACAACATACAAGCTGAAAATACTGTAACAGAACTTGTGACTAGACTAAGTAGAACAGAAATTACATTATACATATAAATACATATTACAATATACATATAACAACTTTATTTTCACCGATGAAGAAAAATGCACAATATTCGAGATGTAAAGTGATGCACTTCTGATATCGTTTAACAAGCTTCTTTACCTCTTTGAAAGAGAAGCGCACGAATGCCTTGTTTGTACAGCTGATTTAACTTTACAATTTGAGTTGATCTTGTAACCGCGCAGTGTCTCCGTAAAGGGGGGCCCAAGATGTGGTAAGCAGATGGCGCTAGACAAAGGTGTTCACTTTCTGGATGTGTTGGTCCTCGCGTGATGTTAACGAGCGACCAAGTCGGTTTCTATCCGTTACACTTGCTCTTCTCTTCCTCAAGCGTTCTATCCAATTGTAGATATTTTGTTGTATACTGTACCAAAAACCGGCAATGGATTTCCATACGACGCGTTTTTGCTCGGTCGTACCAATTTGTAATGTGAAGTGCGACGTAACAGTCTGCTGATACACACTGAACATTAAAATTCTTTTATAATTCATTCCTCTCTTAGAAAATAATGGCTTATTAAGTTTACAATTGGTGTGTAGACAGAGAAGAATTACTTTGTCATGTTTCGTTTAGTAACATAAGAAACGAAATTTGATATTTAAAATTTTTAATGTCTGCTTCAAACCAAAGACAGATTTTTGTAGGTTGAAAAATTTCTTTTTAATTTTCTGTAAACTTTAAAATCCTTCTATAATTTCTCTCTCCCTCTCTCTCTCTCTTCTTCTCTCCTCTACCCTCTCTTAGGCAATCGGTCAACTAATCTCTCTATTCCTTTGAAAAAGAAGCGCACAAATGCACGTTTGTATAGCTTGTTGAACTTTATCATCTGAGCTGAACTTGTCACCCTGCAGGGATCTAAGATGTAGCAACTAAACTGTTCTAGATTAAGGCATTCACCCTCTGAGTGTGTTGGTTCGCGCTTGATGTTAGTGGGCAACCAGGTCGGCTTCTATCCTTTACCATAGGTATAAAATGCGGATTATTTCAAAAAAAAAAACACGTTAAATTCGGAAGAGTAATAAAAAGTGGTTTATTCAAAATATACTCCATTTCTGGTTACACATTTTTCCATCTTTCGAGTAATTTGTGGATACCACGCCAGTAAAAATTTTCCCGTTTTGCCGCGAACCATTCATCGTTCCATTTTTTTCACATGTTCAAATCACAGCGCTGCTCAGCAAGTGCGTGGCCCATCGATGCAAACAAGTGATAATTGGAAGGAGCCAAGTCTGGTGACTAAGCCGCATGGGGTAGCACTTCCCAGTTGAGTGCTTCCAACGTGTTACGAACCGGTTTCGCGGTATGTGATAAAGCATTGTCATGGAGGAAAATAGTCTTGTGTTGCCTTTTTCTATATTCTGGTCGTTTTGCGAGTAGCGAGCGGTTCAAATCGATCAATTGTTGTTGGTAGCGTTTGATATTAACCGTTTCACCAGGCTTTAACAGTTCACAATAGACCATACCTTTTTGGTCCCACCAAAAACAGAGCGTCGTTTTCCTGCCAAAGCGATTCGATCTTGCAGTTGATGTGGATGGTATGCCTCGGTTTAGCCATGATTTTTTGCGCTTGGGATTCTCAAAATATATATTTACTTTTCATCCCCAGTAACGATACGATGCAAAAATGACTTTCTTTTGTATCGTTAGAACAAAATTTCAGATGTGTTTTTGCGTATTTCCATCTGCCTCTCGTTCAGCTCATGTGGTATCCATCTGCCGACCTTCTGAATCCTTCCCATCTCTCGTAGGCGACTGGCTGCTTGCTGATTAACGTTCAATTGACTTGCAAATTGTTTTTGTGTTTGTGAATCGTCTTCGTCCAACAATGCTTGCAATTTCACATTTTTATATTTTTTTTTGGCGGTTTTCCGTGATTCTTGTCTGCAACATCAAAATCACCACTTTTGAAACGCTGAAACTATCGTTCACACGTATCTTGAGATGGAGCAAGTTTATCATAAGCTCCTCGAAGTAATCGGTATGATTCAGCAGCAGTTTTCTTCAAATTAAAACAAAAAATTAATGCTGTCCGCAAACGCTCTTTATTTGGCACAAATTTCGACATATTGAACACAGTAAAACAATACTATGCAAACACTTCTTCAACTTATTACTTGTGCGCGTTGATTCTTATTGGTGGTAAAACAAAATGGCATATACGTCCAATTTTTATACTCCACACTGCATTGGCGCACCATCTGTTTTCGCAAATCCGCACTTTATACTTGTTCTTCTCTCCTTCAAGCCTTCTATTTAATCTTAGGTTTTTAGTTGTAGCATGATGTGTGTTCTATACTGTGCTAACATTAGGCGATATATTTCCGTAGATTTTAACCCTTTTGTTCACAAAAAACGGACTATGGTGCGTTTTATTTATTTTTTTTATCTTGCGATCACTGAGTGATTCTACCCTTGTTGTCCTCTACCCTACGACTGAACGATTGAATATTGCGTGCAGATAGCTACCCGTCAGTCATTGCGCACATGTGGTATTACGCGTCAGACTTACTCTCTTGTTTTTATTATGCAATTTCAAAATTGAGTTTGCTTTCTAATTTACCTTCGTATAGTTGCTGTAAAAACAGACAAGGTCAAATGCTTTTAAATTATTTTTCAAACTTTTAATAAGTAAATATGTTTTACTAAGTAAATAAAACAAGAATAAAATATGTTTTTAAATAACAACTATTGCCGAAAGAATTTTATGTGATTCTTCATATTGTGTTATTTTTCTTCACAAAGATGTAGTTTCCATAAGGTAAGCGTTAGCATTTTTGCCTGATCTATTGAGAATATATAAAAATTAAATTTAGAATTAACTTGGATGTAAGAAATAAAACGAGGTTGAATACTTCTCTTTAAATATTTTTAGTATAGCCTTCATGTATTTCAACACATTTATTATATTTCGAAATTAGCATTTCATTACTCTTCGAAAATACTTTAAAGTTTTATCTAGAAAATAATTCAGGCTTTTGAAACCCTACATTGTTCTTAAATTTATTTCAAAGATTATTCTTCAATTTTGGAAATAGAGACCAGCCACGGGGGCTAGGTTTGGTCTGTCGAGTGGGTAGTAATGTTTCTTAAAGCCACAGTGGCAGAAGGCGGACAGTTCGACTCATCATGCTTCTTTCCCTTTCCTTAATTCTTAATAAAGTATCGAATTTTATTACCATTGAGCTATTTCTTAAAATCAATAAAAAAATTCTCATTGAATTCCTAAAAAATCGTTGATCTTTTTTGTCTTTGGTCATTTTTCGTCTGGTCTGCGCCATTGCATTGACTTTATTTTTGCTAGAGGATCATAGTACAGGATGATGATTTGATTTAATAGGTGTATAAATAAGTTCTCAGCTTTACATTTCACAGGACGCAAATCACCGTTTACATGTAACGTATTAATGTGCCCTCTTGCGGCTTTAAAGCAATGACATTTGGTCTTTCGAAACATCATGCGATTTGGCGTTTGATGCACATAACCTCAATAATCAGCTGTGTTCACGATGGGAATCACAAAAGAGCATATTCGATTTTCTGTCCACTTCGCGTTTCATCTTAAGAAAAACGCTGCTGAAGCCACCGAAATGATTTGTGCTGCATATGGTGAGAATGCTGTAAGTCATGCAACGTGCAAAAAGTGGCATCAAAGATTTCGCTGAGGAGAGTTTAGTCTTGAAGATCAATCACGCGTTGGACGCCCTCAAACATTTGACACGGATGAGCTGCAGACATTGCTGGATCAAAACAATGCGCAAACTGAAAAAGAGCTTGCAGAACAGCTTGCCGTCACTCAGCCAGCCATTTCCATACGTTTTCATGCAATGGGTAAGATACAAAAGGAAGGCAGATGGGTTCCGCATAAACTGTCCGAAGACAACAAAAATCGACGGCGTGATACTGCACTCCATTGGCTTTCAAGGAACCGAAAAAAGGATTTTCTGCATAAAATTATTGTACGGTAATCCCAAGAGCAAAAAATCATGGGTAGACCCTGGCAAACCTTCGACATCGACTCCAAAGCCCAATATCCACGCCAAAAAGAATTTGCTTTGTATCTGGTGGGATTGGAAAGGTGTGCTGTACTATAAACTCTTGAAATCAGGTGAAACAGTTACGGCGGATCGCTATCACAGCAACTCATCAATTTGAGGGACGCAATCGAAGAAAAGAGAACATTTATTGGACAAGGAAGTCGCAAAGTCATCCTGCTCCATGATAATGCCCGACCACATGTTGCGAAGGCGACTCAAGAACACATCTTCGCTGGGAACTTCTCCCACATGCGATGTATAGCCCAGACATGGCCCCTTCCGATTATCATTTATTCCGGTCGTTACAGCATCACTTGGCTGATACGCATTTAGAGAAGTCCGAAAGTGCATCGACAACTTTATCGTTTTGAAGCCGGTGAGCTTCTATCACCACGGAATTCGCAAGCTACCCGAAAGATGGCAAAAGGTCATCGATGCCAACGGAGAGTACTTTGATACTTAAGCTTTTTTTGTTTGTTTTTAAATAAAACTTTAATTTTGCAGAAAAAAGCTGAGAACTTATTTATACACATAAAACTATAGCTATGAATTGAAGAATTTCTTCTCTGCTGTTGTGAGAGAGATTTAAGAGTTTTTCGGAACAGATCACCACTTAGATGCTTTTTTGACTGAAAAAAATTTTTTGTTCACTTTTTTATAGTGGAATATAAAGACAAATAAACATAATTTAACATTATCTAAAAAGACATTCTTTAGTGAGAAATTTAATGAAGGCTGGGTACTCAATTGTCAACGTTGTGCAAAACGACGTGCACTACCAATTCAAGTGATTGTTACCATGCAACTGAGACAAATAGGCTGCTAAAACTTTTCGAACGTGTAACTAAAGATGGCGCTATCTTGCACTACCGATCTTTGCTTCTATTACCACTGAAACGTAATCAGGCCGGAAACATTTGTTGTTTACCTCATATTCTATTCTAACTAACTGTAATTCATAACAAATTCTTGAATATAACAGAGTGAAATGCAATTTATTATTTAAATTTTTTCAGAATATTTCTAAATCGTGTAGGCACATTTAAGCTTTGCAGCTTAAATTTGAGTTTCTATGCGTTTTGTTGTAAAATTTTTCTAACAGAGTTAACTTTTCTTCTTTTTAAAAGTTTTGTATATATATGTAGTAGATATATTCGATCCATTCGGTACACTACTGCTATTGTTTTCCAAATTTGTTTTGTTAGTTTTGCTACTTTCTAACTACTCGTGGTTTTTCCTTTAGCAACTGAACTATTATAACAACGTTATAAAATATTATATATATTTAAGATCGATGCGTTTCTCTTTTTAAATATTACAAAATACAGTATTTTCCTCATTTTAAATTTTCTTTGTGAAAGTTACATATGTGAATATGCAGAACTATCTCTGTTTTATAACACGAAAATTGTATTAGTTAATACAATAAATATTATTACACTGATAAGTAAATAATGTGGTTGCGTAAAACAAAAGATTACAAGGATTTCGCGAAAAGCAACTTAATCTATTTTAATTAAAATTTTACATTATAGACATTAAGCCATTTTAAAACAAACCGAATCATCACTTTTAATTAAAATATAAAATAAACTTGAGATACAATGCAAACAACCACGTAGACTTCAAATATAAATTTTATATTCATTTAATTAATTATTTTTATTTCAGGTATACCCATATTTCACGAATTGCAAGAACGACCAAAATTACACGTCTGATCCTATTCAGAAAATTCCACGTACAAGGGGGTTCAAATATGACCGGGACTGATTTGTGTGTAAACAAGCCGCACTGCTCAGCGGCTGTGCGATCTGGAGAGAGTGGAGCCACAACCTCCACCCTCCCTACTGCTTGGGTTAGAACCTGTTCAGTTCTGTTTGGGAGTAGCTAGAGTGATGAGCAAACAGAAGGTATCGCGGAGCGTGGAACAACGCATTGTGATCAAATTCTTCCTCAAATTTACCACGGACTTCAACAACAGTATAGCGTAGAGTGTCCCTCATGAACCTGCACGATCGTCGGCCGCCAATATCCATCACCGAGTCAAACATTGATCGTGCAGACGCGCTTATTCGTGAGAATAGGCGCAGAACTATCAAAGAACTTGGCGCAATGCTGTTGTGAAAAATCACCTGCACTATCGCAAGGTAAATGCACGGTAGGTATCACGCACTTTGACGAACCTGAACAAAATGGTGCGCATGCAAGCTCCTACAGCAGTTTTAAGACGAAGGTGATGCATTTTTGAAGTCAGTAGTGACCACTGACAAAACGTGGGTGCACTACTTCATTTCCAAGTCCTAGCAGTTATCACGCGAGTGGCGGCTTACCGGATCTTCCCAATTCAAGAGAGTGTGGAGGAGCTGTTTGACAGGAAAAGTGATGGGAACGTTCTTCTGGGATTGGCAGGGGGTTGTCCATGAAGGCTTTCTGACTGATGCCAAAACAGTCAATGCAGCTTATTACTTAGACATTCTGACAACAGACGTAAAGAAAACTATCCGATCCAAGCGGAAGACAGGTGGAAAGCGGATAGTCTTCTTTCAAGGCAATGCATGCCTCCATATGTCCAAAACAACAATAGAAACTTCCCGGAAATTGAAATGGAACCTTCTACCACATTTGACATACAATCCCAATTTGGCCCAAAGTGCTTTATACCTATTCGGTTTGCGGACAACGACGCCATCATCCAAACTATTCGGGAGTGGGTACCGCCTATGAAAAGCCTTTTTTGAAAAGGCCATCAGGATGCTTCCAGAACGTTGAAAAAATGCATTGACTTCGGAGGGGAATATGTTGAAGACTGAAGCGTGCAAGTAAGTGTTTGGAAATCTGTTTTTTTTTTGTAAAAAAATCAGTCTTGGTCATATTTGAACCACCTTGTACTATAAAAATCTAGAACAAATAAACGTTCGGTGTAGTAACATTAATAAGATTTATTTTTATTTTGCTTTATTTACAATCTGCGTCATTGCAGAGTATTAAGTGAATATAATACAAAGTTTGCGTATGAAAGGAAAGTTTCATCTTCTACATTGCTTTAATTTTGAAGCACCTTGTGGGGTTAAATTTTACCGAGTCTTCTTGTGGCGGGATTATTGTAGAATTGCTTTTCTATTAGCTCATTTTTGTGATTTGTTATATGTTCACAGTATGACACTCTTGATTTGTAAATTTCATCTCCGATAAAGAGAATCTTCAAAACATTGTAGAATGTTTAGTTACTTACATACTAAGGTGTATCTACTATTGATCGTAGTACTTTAGACTGAAACGTTGGTTTTATACAGCCCCACAATTGGAGTCCATAAGTTTATATAAGTGTAAGCACAGTTTTGTATAGTAAAATTTTATTGGGGGGAAAGAGAGAGAGTTTTTACTTTCGACCTATAAGCTAGTATATTTGTTGGAACTTTAGATGAACTTGTCTTCTTTTGATTTGGATATGCTTCTTCCAGGTAAGACGCTGGTAAAGATGGAGGCCGAAGTATTTTACTTCTGTTTTTATAGGTATAGGTACATTGTCCATTTTCACAACCGGGAGATGTGTCACGAGATGAACGTAATTCGGATTGATTTTGTTTGATTTACTTTTGTTTGCAATCGAGTATACCATTCATTGAGTATGTCCAGATGATGTCATAGGTTCTTATAAGATCTTCGTTTACATCCTGTCGTCGGGAAAATAAGCGATTGTAGTATTATTGGTTTTAGGTATATCAGTTGTATAATGCAGGAAAAGCAGTGATCCAAGAATACTGCCAAAGGGAACGGTGGAGTTGATAGGACAGAAGTATGAATGCTGGTCATTTAATTTACAAAAGAGTGCCTATTTGGCAAACAAGATTCGATTAAAAGATAATAGATACTGGATAGAGCATTTTTTAGCTTATCCAATGTTTGGGAGATGTCCAGGAATACAGGTGTTGTAGAATTTCTCAACTTCAAGAATTTTTTAGATTTTATTTACTATTCGGTGGACTTGTTGAATTGTAGAGTAATTATCTCTAAAGTATTTTTTAAAATGTTTCGGAAGCAGAGTTAGAAATTTGTGGTTTGCGTAAATCCTTTGCACCAACAATCGTTTAAAATCTTTGCTTATAATTTGGAGTAAACTGATGGGTTGATAAGATATGATGGTGTATCGTGTGGTTGGTTCTCGGGTTAAAAGGCTGTGGTTGGAGTTCAGAAACCCTTGACGTTTCGTCCACAACTGCGGCGGACATCTTCAGAAGAAAATCTTCTAAAAATTAAGTGAATGTCCCGTGCGTTTATCTTTTATACTCGTGCGAGTATGGTAGGGATGGTATTGGGGGCGTGGTTGACGTCACCAGGATGGTAGATGATGTGATCGGACTAGCTGCTGACGTCAATCGGGACGTTGCAGGTAATATTTTAGCATTTTCTGACGTCACTCGCTCTTTCACCGTATTGCGGTCTGTTTTTTGCCCCTTGAGAGCGATAAACCAAGACCTAGGTAGATTGAATCCGTCGTCCCTGTTAAAATTATTTTTATATTTATAAATTTCCACCGCCTCTCTGTATAATCTCGGGTAGTAATTCCTACAGTGGGATAAAACTTGTGTTTGCCCGAATTCTATCTCGTGGTAAGGATTTTTTAAAGCATGTTCAGCAACTGCTGATTTTTCGGATTGATTAAGGCGTAGATAACGTTTGTGTTTTTTTTAACCTGGTAGTAATCGTTTTGCCCGTAGTCCCAGTGCAGACTTGCTTACATGAGCAAGGTATGCAGTATACTCCTGGTGTATCCTGCGGGTTTTTTGTATCTTTGGCTGGTTTAAGCAAATCCCGTATCTTGGTGGTGGTAGTATAGATGATTTCCACCTTGTGTTTATTGGGAATTTTTCCTATCCGGTGCGTAGCCCTGTTGATGTAAAGTAAAAAAGCTTTGCCTACCAAAATCGGCTACGGTGCTGCCGAATATGGGGCACACAGAAACTAGAAGTAGTAGCGGTGCGTCCTCTACATTCAAAAAGAATAACTATTAGGTGTGTTCCCAATTTCTATGGCATCCTTGGACCATATTTCTTAAATGAAATGATCAATAGTCAAGTCTACAAAGAACAAATTTTGGATAAGTTTTTCCACATCAGTTTAATCCTCGATGAAAAGATATTTTTGGTTCATGCAAGATGGCGTCAGAATTTACCGCACCCAAGAAAACATGAGAGCACGACAGCCGCGACGTAAAAGCCTCGGCCTGCCAGACTAACGCGCGGCGGGCGCTGGGTTCGACTCCCAGGTCAAAAACAACGGCAAACATCGAGTGCTCTCCGGCCATCATACAAACACCTTTGGCGGTCGTAAAGTACATTCTCCTTCTTCTAACGGGTCAGACTAGCCACCTGCCCGGGGTACGCCCAACATGGCTCATAGTACTACACGAAATGTGTAGTTAGAAACAGGCTAATAGCCTATATAAGAGTAGAAGAAGAAGAAGAAGAAAACATGGAAGCGATATCAAGAATATTATCGCTTTGGATTCAAAGGCTAAAACAGGATTGGCCACCCTATTCTGCTGATCTGAACCCATGTGACTACACATTATGAGATTTAACTATGGATATTATATACTATCCAAATCGAGGAAATCTGGAGAACCTTGAAGTACCCAAAAAAATAATTTCAGGGACGATCAATTCGATTTCAGAAAAAAAATACACAAAATTATAGATAATTTTCTAAAACGCTCGTCAAAAGGAAAACATTTTGAGAATACTATGATCTAGTCCATGGTTCAAATAAATAATTGTATTTTACTTTACATTAATAGCTATAAAAGTGCAAGACTGACAACCTTGGACTAATTTATCTCCTTGTCTTGAAACGCATGTAGAGGCGCCCCATAGTTCTTCGAAACTTACAGAACGGATGACGATTATGAATAGCTTTAAAGGTTTTTTTTTTGAATAAATATTTTTGTGTTAGGAACATCTTTTTGGACACGAGGTACAAAAACGTTAGCGGACAATCCAATAGAAAATAATTGCGAAGGGGAGTATTGGTTAAATATTTACATCACACAACTGATGTATAAAAAATTATGGAAGAAGTAACCTAAAACTAGCATAAAGTTAGAAATACAGTCAATCAAGAAGAACATACAAAATAGAGCAGAGAGAGTCACAATGCTTTGTCAACAGTATGGACATACAAAGCGCATTACAATAATCTCCATGTATGTGTAAAATTTAAAGGAACACATAGCATGTCAACCTGTACAAAAGTTAAATGAACTTTTGCAAGTGTATTATGTGAAAACCCACACACATAGAATTGTAGAGGCTGAAAATTCTACCAAAACTTTTAAAAAAAGCCAAACAACGCCAATAACAGATTCGAACTTTAGAAAGATACAAATACTTTTATAAAGTCCTAATCTATCAACTATAGTATTGTATTGAAGATATGACTATTTTGAAATAATATAAGATGTTACACTTAAATCTTAAAATTTTTATGTAAGTATATCGACAATAGCTTTATGGTAGTTACGGCTAGGGTACAATACCGGTCAATAGTGTATCTATTTTTGGTATTTTCGCCATAACTTTATTATATGCTGATGAATTCTCTTAAAGTTAAAGTTTTGACACCCATTCCGTAATTATGCGAAAATTCTGATCTTTTCAAACACAAATTCCTGTAATCAGTAAAAATCACTGTTTTATTGACTTTTGAAGAACTCGCATTTCTCGTTGCTTCAATCGTTTTTTCTTGCATTTGTTTGCATTATTTAAATAATAATGGTTGTGTCAGGTACGGGTAAGCAATCTGGCTTTCGAAACATATCTCCAGATATCCAGAAGGCGATTGCTAATGTTTGTGCTCAAGGTAAAACTCTCCGTGAGCTTACAGTACAATTCAACCTCCACAAGAACATTTTCTATTTTCTGAAGCACTGGAGGATTGAAGGTCGTGTTGCAAAAAAGTTCAAAAGCGGTCGTCGCAAAACCACCTTGAGACTTTTCGACAGGAACATTATTCGCATGTCCCGCGACAACCCCCGCCTGACGGCAACCGATATTTCCCGCCAGTTGCGTGATCCCTGGACCTAAAATCACCTGTTGCTATTATTAGACGTCGTCTGCAGCAAGTTGGACTTAATGGACATCGTCCGGTCAAGAAGCCAATTATTTTAGAAAAGAACATGAAAGCGTGTCTAAATGGGCGCAGGCACACAAGAACTGGACGAGAAAAGAGTGGAAAAATATTCCATGGAGTGAGAAAAGCAAATACGTGTTGTTTGGAACGCACAGGATTTAGTGGATTCGTCGTCCCATAGGTACTCGTTTGTCATGCTCTGGGTTTATGGATCGCTATCTGTATAAGGACATTCTCAAGAATACGATGTGTCCATATGCTATGCAGAACATGGGCAGAGGCATAATTTCTAACAAGACAATGATCCCAAACATTGTTGGAAGCATGTCCGGCATTGGTTCGCTCGTCATCGTGTGACCCTCCTCGAGCGGCCCAGCCAATTCCCCGACCTGAATATCATTGAAGGCTTCTGAGTAAAGCTGGAGCGTCGGATGGTTGACAGAAATGTTAAGAATGCAGATAAGAGGTATGTTCAACTCGAGGAAGAATGGAAGAACATCCCCTTCTTCAATCATACCCTTCTGGACTTATGCCTCTGAAGTGCCAGACCGTCATTGATGCCAAGGGTTATGCTACTAAGTAATTAAGCTGTTGTTCACTTTTAATTGATTCCCGGTTATTTATTAGTTAGTGCAGTATTTTTATTTGATGTTTGTTTTGTTGCTGCATTTTCTTAATTTTGCTGCGTTAATAAAGTTTTTTCCAGTTGAGTTGTGTAGTTGTTTTTTTAAAAATCGGTTGAAGAGCCATGTGAAATACATCGAAAAAGATTTCCTGAAAGTTTTAACGGAAAATATAAAGAAACGAAAAAGGTATAGCAAAAATACTAAAGGTTTATATATATTTTTGACCGGTACTATATTAGCCCAACTCAATAAAAAAATATACAGTTTCCCGTAGAAATAAAATCTAACAAAAAGACATTTCTAAACTTGCTGATGCTGAAAGATGTTTATATACAGTCTGTCAGATAAAAGCGTGATTGCTGTTTTGAAAAAATAAGATATTTATTAAACATTGTTTTACATTAATTGTACAAATTTGCTCTTGACTCGCAAGCAAATTCATCAGTACCACTTCCAGTCTCTAACAGCATCAATTATTGCCTGGCATCTCCGAGGCATGCTTCCCACAAGATTTGTGGCGTATTTGATCGGAAAGGACTTCCAAATTTTTCCAAATTGCAGGGTCCGATTCTGAGTAGTTTTATCTTAATATGAGCCCAAACATTCTCGATGGATTGGCATCAAGCGACTGAGTCGTCTAATCCAAAGTGACGACGCCGTTCTGCTCTTACCACAAGCTACGTGCTTTACTCTGATGTTTCGGGTCGTTGTCCTCCTGAAGAATCCAATTCTCGTTCTCTATTCCAGACCAGCGTTTTGCAGTCAGTAATAAAGCTTTATAGTAAATTTAGTTCAGTTTGTTGTTAAAGTTGTCGGTGAATTGGTATGTGCCGAAACCCTTTAGTAAAACACATCCCCAAACATAGACCTTGACCGGGTGTTTTACGGTCCGTTGGAGCAACCTTTCGCTCAATGTTATCCAGGAGCGTTTTATGATCGGAGAGACGTTTTGCGACGTGCTTTTCACTCAATAAAGGTTTTTGAAAAGTGCTTCCATATTGTATATCATTAATACGGAAATATACACGAATAGTATTATAGGATATTTCGACACCTTTTTTGCGTAAAATTTCTGCACCTTTATGGAGAGTCAAGTTAGGATTTTTCAGAAATAAAGTGAGACCCATTTTTTCGACTTTTTCAACACTTTACCATAGGTCCCGCGGCTTGGAAAGTCGGTCGACATTATGTATGGCTACATTCCAGTTCACCGACTTGCTCATAAATTGCCGCGATTTTCCCATATATTTCGCGGGGGTTGTAAATGTCATTTTCATTTTCATTGGGGTGTGTGTGAACACGAAAGTATAGCCAGGTACCGCGAAGCGTAAGAGACACTCATTCTGTTTAAATCTCGCCAAATCAAATAAACAGTTGATTTCTTTGATAAAGCATTTACGGCAAAGATTTTTTCTACATTTACAAAAATAAAGTACAAGGTTACGATTAACGTGTTGCGGATAGTCACCGTCACGTTTTTATACGACAGACTGCATATATCAATCAACCTAAAATATGGAAAGTGCAGCATAACAATCATCAAATAAATGCAAAAGCCTTTATGGACAAAATCTCGGAATATCGTGTTAGCTGTCTTTAAGTTCAGCAACTCTTAACGTTTTGTTCACAACTAGGACGGATATAATCAGAAGCTTGACACGCTTATCTTTTGTATTTGTGTATATGCAGTACGAATGGTGGAATGTGACTGCTGCTGACGTCATTCGACTTACTATAAAGGTAATGGCTCCTCGGCTGTTGCTGACGTCATTGGTTAATCTAGCTTTTTTGTTATACGGCCTCGTTTTATATTTCCTAAGTGCCGCAAACCAAGATTTAGCTAACTGCTGTCTCTATTAAAATTATTATTATATTTATAAATTCTCACCGCTTTTTTATATAACTTAGAAAGTTGACCTTATATGTGAATAATATTTGTGTTTTACATATCGATGTCATTAATAAAATTTTCCAAGACACATTGAAGTACTATATATATATATATATATATATATATATATATATATGTATATATATAGTATATACATATCAATATCTTTACTTTGATGGTGATTTTTCAACAAGAACGAACTTATTTAAGTTTACAAAAGTCTTATAAAATACTGAAATACTGATGTGAAGTGTAGTTAGTTTTTTAATAGAGCTGTGTAGTAAGTAAAAAAAGTATTGTTTTTATAAGTTTACGACAAACGTTTCTTATGTAAGATTGGATATTTTTATGAAACGACACATTACATATAAATTTCTATTACTGAAGTGACACAATGTAAGTATAATAATTTTTAGTGCGACATAAATTTAAAATAAGATGCTTTGACGAAGGAATTAAACGCTTGTTTCTAAATCGACTTGCTGCAGGGTAAACGGGTAACGTTTAGTTTGTTACTACACTTAAAAGCTACAATGTGTTTTAAACAGATTAAAGTAATGTAAAGCTGTGAAACACGAACAAAGACTTCAATACGGTGTGTATATAGGGTGAGCGTTAATAATAAAGACTTTAAGGGGTAGTTTATGATAGGAAAAGAAATAAAAAAGCTTATTTAATTATGTATTCGGAAATATGAAAATACTTATAAAGAAGATAAAACATGCCGTATTATGTCATATTCTATTTAAGTGATTTCCACACAACTCCGAAATACTTATGTATTTTTGTATAGATAATAATATATAGATAATGTTCTTTTGTTTATAATATTTTTTTAATGTTTTTTTTGTACTAAGTTGAGCTTTAGAAAACCATTTGCAACATATGTTTTTATTACAAAAAACTGTCACCCAAAAAACTCGAAATTTCTATTTCTGTTTTTGCTAAGAGGAATTTTTGTTTTTTTTTATTCTTGTCTTGCCTGTTTTGTAAACGTCAGTTTTACGCACCAATTTTACTTTGTCTTTTGCTTTGTTTGTAAAAGTGATAGATTTGTTGTTCCAAAGAAAAATAATTAATAGAGTGCTTGATGTTTTTCGCAGCTGCTTAGTTAATTAGTTATAAAAAGTGTCCCGCACAAGGAATGTATGTGGCATTTGTAGCGCCTAGACATGTTGTTGGCATTTTCTTCCACATTTGTTTAGTATTAAAACTTAGAAAATCTACGGTTCATATTACAGTATTCCGCCATTTCTTCACCTTTATGGTCACAGTTAGGAATAAATGTTAAAATCATTCTTTCAATAGTTCCTGCAGGTAGCACAAAAGCTAGTTGGTCTGTGTACGACACATCTGGCGTTGAGTCCACAATTATGGAATAATATTTGGCACTTACAATCTCTGGCCTAACTTATTTCGTTAATTGTATAATTGAGAGTTGTACTTAATAAGTATGAGGAAATATCTTTTATTTTATTTCCCAATTTTGTTACATATTCAGCCATAAAAGGATCGAATTTTAAAATCAGTTCTACAAAGCCAAAATCACTTTTTACACAGCTTAACATTTCATTATTGTCATAAACTGACAGTCTATAGAAAGCTAAAATCATCACAACTTTAAAAATTCTTAAAAGAACATTTGCCGTTACAAAGCTCCCTCCTTATTCTGTTCTGCTATTTTACAATTCACTCTTTGTAAACTTGACTTCTACTAATACATTTTCAAATGCACTCTCTGTGTTTAGATTTCTTGTAATTATCGTTTATTACATGGTTATTTTTCTAATCAACAAACCCCTTGGTTGCTAGGAACGTCGTTTCTCCATAGAGTTTGCACGGGGCATAAAATACTAGTTTGGCTGATTTTGATTAATGCGTTTTATATTCATTAACATTCTATAATACAACTGATGGGTTGAAAATATTTTTTGAGTGGCATACTATCTTTCAGGTATAATTGGATCTTTTTGAGAAAATTTTCAGAGCTCTCTGTGTTGGAAATCTCTTGCAGCTGTACCTTTTATGCACTACAATTTGGGTTTGAAGTTACTGAAATCTGTGGCGGCGATTGTGACTGCTGCATATCACGTAAAATGATCTAGTTTTAATTTTATTTATTATTATCCTGTCGTTCTAAACCAGAGGCTCCCAAACTTTTTTTCTCATAGACCACTTTGAAAGTTTTGCTGGTTCCGGTGGACCCCCCGCAGCTACATTTCTACCATATTCCCAAAACTCGAAAAAAATGTGAAGATTAGATCTAACTATAGAAATTTGCGTTGCGGCTGAGTTATTGGTTAATTAATTAATTGATTGTGCTGAGTGGATGTCAAAAAAGTAAAGTTAGCCAATCAAAAAGTCATTCCATCCAACTTTACTCCTTTGACATCTACCCACAACACAAGAAACCAATCAATTCTCACATATTTTATTTAGAAAACTCCCCATTCGGAGTGGTAAAAATAAAGAGAAAAATAGTATACTTCCTTCTGTTGTATTTATTCAAATATTTAATTATTACACTATTAATTATTATTGTTATCATATTACATTGTAATATGATAACAGTCGTAATATAATTAAAATAAAAAATTAACAACGTAACGTAACTTCTACAATAACAATAACAAAATAGTCATAATTTTAGTGGGAGGGATGTACTTGATGGATTGACAGCAAATTATCAATATTTGGCTTCAGTTTTGTTAGGAATAACCGCAAATCTCCCCGTTCTGTGATATTTAATCTGCTCCTTTTTTTTTGTTAAAAGGTTTGTAACGTCACTAAAACTTTTCTCCACAAGATATGACGAGGGAAACGCTATCAAAAGCTTTCTCGCAATTCCCCACAGTCCAGGATATTTTTCGGGTATTTCTGCCTGCAGCCAAAATGTTTGATACCCTCTTTTAAATTTCACCTTCAGTTCCTCATTAGTGCCAAGCTCGAGTAGCTCCTCTTGTAACATCACATTCTCCACTTCCGTTTCATCAAGTGGATTTATGATCCATGGTGGTATTTCCATCGTCAGAATAACTTCAAATCTGATTTTAAAGTCGTCATCCAGGGCAATTAAATGTTGAACGTATGTGTGAATATCCTCATCAAAGCATTCTACCTGTGACAAGTTTGAAAACTAGGAAAATTCGCACCGACTAATATTTTGCTTAATAAATTTCAATTTTCCAAGAAAAGCTGAAATTACACCCTTTGTTTTTATTAAATTAAGGCTGTCCCTTTGTAATTGTAAGTTAATGTCATTAAATTTTTTGAACAAATCTGTCAAATACGCGATGTTTGCTTTCAAATTGATCAGGTTTTCTTTTAAATCTGGATCTTTACTTTCCAGAAACTCTAAAACTGATTCAAAAAGTGAGAAAAATCTTGTTAAACATGCACATTTCGACATCCAGCATACTTCAGTATGTAAGAGCAATCATTGGAAGTCTTCATCATTTTCATCGCACAATTGTGCAAATAAACGCGTATACAATGCATTGCTTCTTATTTTGTTAACTGAATTAATCACAAATTGAAGCGATTGGTGCAATTTAGCACTCAAATTTTTAGCTACTAGGTGTTTTCGGTGGATGACACAGTGAATTGCAGTTACCTCTGGTATAATTCTTTTAAAATGGCTTATAAACCCACGACATCCCCCGGTCATGGCAGGAGCTCCATCTCTTGCCACCGAAATAACGTTTGTGAATGGAATCGATTTTTTCTTAAAAAATCACTCAGAACATTAAATATTGATTTACCTTTAGTGTCCGTCTTCAAAGTTTTCGCGAATAGTAGCTCTTCATGAATTTCTTTGTCCATAACAAATCGAACATATGCCAATAATAATGCTTCATTACCAGGTAAAGTTGACTCGTCCATTTGAATAGAAAAATTAGTTTTTTGCAGATAATTACACAAGAAACTTTCAATATCAGAGCTCATTTCATCAATACGTCTTTGTACAGTGTTGTTACTCAAAGGAATTCTTTTGAGTATGTCAAATGGAGATTTGTGCAGAACAGTTTTTAAAACCTCTTCAACAGCGGATAAAATTAACTGTTCTCCAATGGTGTGCGATTTTCCAGATTTCGCTATAAGTAATGAGATAATGTAAGATGCCCGCAAGCCATCATCATTACTTTCCGACGTTGAAGCGAACATACTGTGCACGGTGGGTCTCTTTTCATATTTTTCCTTCAATGTTTGAAAATATTTCAAATTTTTACCTATTTTATTAGGATGACAACTTCTTAGATGATCTTCGAGTTTCGATGGTTTCATAGAGTCATTGATCAAAAATTTGTTGCATAAAAGGCATATGGGCAATCGCTTGTCTGCCTTTGATGGAAGGAAACCAAATTTTAAATAATCAACACTGTACTGTCGACATTTCTTCTTAGACTCAGCCATGTTTCTTATCAGTTACCTACCTGTAAATAAAAAAGACAACTTTGTTGTAATAATCTTAAGGCGGTCTTACTTAACAGGATATGGCTATTTTAATTGATTATTGCAATGAAATAAACAAAGTACCGGCGGCAAACTGATTCTAATTATTAAAAGCAATAAATCGCTAAGTTCAATAATTGAGTTTCATGAAAACGGCTGAACCGATTTTAATGTAATGTAAAACATTATTTCATTAATTATATTTTGATATATTTCTGTAAATTCGATAGAAAATACTTGTAAATAATATTTTGATATCAAAACTTCGCGATTTTAATTATTTATTTATTACTTTGATGCACGTTACGAGTATTAGGTATATAAAGACACGTACAATTTATGAAAATATATTTAATTATTAGTGAACCACTACACAGTCGGGTAATAAAAAAATTACTAATAAAGTAGGGACAAGAAGTTCAACCTTTCTCGCCTTTCTGTTCTTTTATGGAAGTATCTAATAATTTTTTTATGTATTTATTAGTTAATTACAATCTGTCAATTACATTTGACAATAAGTAATTATGTTGATCGTATTGAGCAGTGTTGGAGAAGTCGCCCAATGACGACCCTCCTGCAATTACTTAATTAATTTGATTGTTACACTATATGTAAGTTAATTAAGACACTTAATGTAACTTAAATAGCACTAAAATCTATGCGGTAGATCGAGCGGGTTAAGTCTTTTGAGTCTTTGCGTTTGAGCACTGTTGTCTAGTAGATTAACTGCCAAAGGATTAGGATGCACTTCTAACTTGTTTAGGTACTTTACACTAAATTTTTTAATTTCTTCCTTGACGGTGGCCACTTCTAAATCGTTTCGGATTTCATTGTTTGGGATGTAGTATGGGGCATTAGTTATTAGACGTAGGACTTTGGATTGGTACCTCTCCAATGTGTCAATGTTAGATCTAGAGGCAGTGCCCCATAACTGGATCCCGTAGGTCCAAACTGGTTTCAATGCTACCTTGTATATAGAAGTTTATTTTAAGCGATATTTGGGAGTTTCTACCCAATAACCAGTAGTATTTCTTTAGTTTCAGTCCAAGCTGCACCTCTTCTTCCATATATGA
The DNA here is from genome assembly GCA_036346155.1 of Sinelater perroti. Lineage (NCBI taxonomy): Eukaryota > Metazoa > Arthropoda > Insecta > Coleoptera > Elateridae > Sinelater > Sinelater perroti. The sequence goes on along the minus strand of JARFIY010000195.1, from coordinate 11,737,714 downwards.
GTACGCCATGTAAGCCCTTTATCCAAGTGTATCCCTAAATATTTAACGCTATCTGCCTGTGGTAGTGGTTGACCGTTCATATTTACTCTGGGAGTGCCTCTACATTTTGTGAAAGTCACATGGACTGATTTATTCTCGTTCACCTTGATACGCCATCTTTGGAGCCACTGCTGTATTTTATCTAAATGCGTCTGTAGTTGTTGGGCAGCAACTGTTTGATCGTTTGCATTGGTAGGATGGCGTGTCGTCTGCAGGCGCTGTTATAGCGCTATTATCAGTGGGTAAATCGGCGTGAAGATGAGGTATAAGACAGGCCAAAACCGGCGGCGGAAACACCGGCTATAATTGCATCAATTCTGGAGTTTCCCGTTATTTAACCTTTGGAATTATCCTTGGTAACTTTTAGTAGTAAAGATTGGTGATAACTTCATTAAGCTTAATAGATCTAATAATGGCTCTGTTCAGTATTTAATTTTAATACGTACCTACAAGCGAAACATTACAAATATACTAATCCAACATAACTATATCTCCTATCGCAGTGGGTTGAAGAGACCTGTTAGGAATAAGCCTCACCTTTTGTACCACTTATTTTTGTAATTTGTCCATTTTTGTTTACTTAACGCTCCATTAAATTGTAAAATAAATAGATAAATAATAAATAAATTGTATTTACTAAATAGGCAGGTAAATACTTACTTTTTACAGTGGCAAACACTCTCGATTGATTGACTTACTTTCTATCATTAAATTCGTAAAAATGAATAACGTTTATCCGTGGAACGTATTTATATTGGTGAAGAATCAAACAAGTTCATGCAAATTGCACACACACTTACAAGTCGTACTTCTCTTTTGCAGTCTGAACAAGGACATTTAATGCCGGCGGTCGAGGAATTGTCCTTTTGAAGAATTTGTACTAATATGGAATATGCAAGTTTTACAAGTAACAGTCGCTCTCAATTTGGTTTAATTCTGCCAACATTGATAGGTGAACTCAAGCCAACATTTTAGTTCTTCACTATCGAAACCTGGACCACTTTGGGAATCAATGTTCTAGACGCTCTTTGAAACGTTTTGTAAATTTTGTTTTACTTGTTTTCTTTTCTACAAATTTAGACCTATTTGCCACTCATTGTTCAGTTTTGTGAATTCAATATGAATTCAACAGCGATTTCTATTCAAAACTAGACATTATTAAAAAGAGCTGCACACTAATTATAAATTATAATTTTATTATATTAACTTAACGGTCAACAGCTATTATAACATTATTGTTGTTCGCTGTATAACTTCTCTTATTTAATTGCTGCAAATACCCATCTACTTCACCTTATATTCAAAAACGCGGTTTTAGATCGAATCAGAGGTTCTGGATTTTAAACTCAAAGGCGCCGTTAGAAATGGCGCGGACAGTGATCGATCATTCTAGAAAGTTCCTAAATAGTTTATTTGTGATATGTTATTTCTGTTACAATATAAATGTATTTAAAACTTTATTGTACGTTTATGAACGATAAACGTACGATTTCAAAGTGTAATAGTTATAACCAATTTTAAAGTTCTCCGAAGTCCTAGCACCTAAACTGTAGCTTACTCAGAGGCTGGGTTGATTAAGCCATGATTATGCCGCTTACTTCTGACAATTTTAAAGTAGCGGACTCAATGTGCTAACATATAATATCATATATTGATGCACTCACTTACATAATACGAATAACGTTATTAGCTGAAATAACATGTTGTTTAAGTATCTGCAGATCGGCAACTATTTTATAATTTTTTTAAAGTTTGCCTACAAGTTAAGAAGGTTTAAATCCGGCAATTGGACGGCTTATGGAGCAGGACCACTTCATCTGATCCATTTTTTAAAGAAGCTATTATTTAAATACTGACGAATGTTAACACTTGAGTGAGTAGTGCTCCATCGTGTAATGGCATATTTTCGAGAAATAAAGGTAAAGTAGATATTCTGGACTACCGAAGCGTTGTAGAAGACGATTTATCCAAATAGATGACTATCAATAATTCCAAATCAAATATCGATGCTAAAACGTTATTGATGATGAACTTTAATCATGATATGAAAATATTTCCTATCAAAGGTTGTTTTATCTTTAAAAATGATTTCTGACAATAATTCGCTAATGGTAATAGCCCGTTGTAAAAATCAGTTACATAATTTTTCATTTAAAAGAAACCTGCTTGTAACTTGTAACGTATATGCAAGTGACAAGAATAGTAACGGTTTTCATATAAGGTACCCAACACACGTGGCATGCACCACGCTAGTAGGTCACTTGCTTGTAGTTTGTACTGGAATTAGCATCATGTTTTGTGTAACTTGGTTAATGTGTGTAAAGAAAGGTTTCCTAAGAAATCCATGCGGCTTCTAACCATTTTCATGTGATTGTCTATATACTCAAATTATCTTTGCTTGTTCTTGATGTAAATAAGAAGTCATTTAAACAGCACTTCATAACACATTTTAAGATTTTAATTTAATTATGTATACGCGTTCTTAAGTAGTTATAATAACATTTAAACGAAAATAATAGTTTTTCATGTATGGTAAAAGGTTTGATAGTAATTTGTTGTTGTAGCATTCTTAAGGGTTATTTTTTAAATAAATTTAAAACCACATTTTTTCTTGTAAATACAACGCTTCATATAATACTGTAATATACTTGATTTTATGGAATATTATTTATTTCCATTTAGCAATTATTTAAAATGTACATGCACTATTTATATCTACATGCCGCCGACAGCTAATTAAATAATGTACCATCACTAATTATTTATTCTATTTAGTGGCTTTGCGTTGGCGTATCGAGTAGATTGCTGAGATCTTCCCTTACGATGCGTTTAAAACTTTTTGGAAGTCCATACGCTGCTCTGTCGCCGGATTTGTTCACAGCCCTCTAAGAAATCTTTGCTCCAGGGAGTTGATTCCTAATATGTACTATTATTAAAATTGTTTGGTCTTAGAACCGTAATAACTTATGCCTGGGATCGTGGAAAATTACAAGTATGCAACCCCAGAGTTGCATATTTTCTGATGGTAAAAACTTTGGATTGTTCTTTCTTACTTATTTTTAATTTATATAAACCTTTTTTAGTTTGGATTTTTGTTTTTGTTGATTAAGGTTTGTTACAATATTTCCTGTAGTATGGTTGTTTTTCTATTGTCATTTTTTTATGGTAATTTATTTAAATTATGTTTCGAGTTGCTAGAAATTCTACTTCTAACATCGGTTGTAATAAATTCGGTTTATTGGTTTAATTATCTATTTCACTTAAAAATTAAGCACACTAATTAGTTAATGCGCTAATATTAAGTATTTATTTCTGTTCTCGACATGCTTAGAATATCTAACGTTGTAGGTATACATGGATTACTTAAAAAGTAAGGTGATAAGAACACTTATAAAACACATTTAGAGTAACTTATGAAATATAATGAAACTATTAAATCTAGAGTCTAAAACTTATTAACTTGTTAACTTGTCAGTATATTGTACGAGGGGCAACTTTTGATCCAAAATACCAATCTTAATAGTATCTGTCAATTGACAGGGCTTGACGAGCTATTCTTAAAAACATAAAAATTTCTCAAATCAAAGGAGTAAAACTCTTGATTTGAAAGTACGATCTTAATAATACATATGTCAATCGACCGGGCGTGATCAGCAGTTTTAACATTTGATCAAGGCATATTCCAAACCGAAAACCAGCTTCTATTTCTGTCATTTCTGACATTTGTCATAAATGTTTAATATAATCAACTAATTATTATAAAATATATATATATATTATAGCACTACAGGCCTTATAGGCTTAGTGTACGATTTTTTTCCATTCCTTTCTCTGTCTTGCTTTTTCTTTCCATCTTGTGACTTTCAGTTGTCTTAGGTCCCTTTCAACTTCGTTCATCCATGTTGACCTTGGTCTTCCTCTTCTTCTGGATCCACCTAATTCGCGTTCGAGAACTTTTTTGGAAGGCGTTCTTCAGACATCCTCGTCACATGTCCTATCCATCTCGGTCTCTTGGCTTTTATTTCTCCTATTAGGTCCGGTTCGGCATACAATTCTCTTATTTTTCAATTTTTTCTTCATTCCCATGTGTCTTCTACTTTCTTTCCACCGTAGATTTTTCTTAATACTTTCCTTTCCCACACTCCTAGCCTCTGTTGATTTGCTTTTGACAGTGTCCACACTTCACTCCCGCATAAAACTATTGGTCTTATTATGGTTTTATAAATTCGTACTTTTAACCTTCTCGACATTACTTTACTTTTAAGCACTTCATTTAGCGCAAACACACACTTGTTTCCAGTCATTATTCTTGCTTCTATCTCATTCGTTACTGTCGGTGTTTTTGTGATAACCGTTCCTAGATAGGCAAAATTGGCTACTTCTTCACATTTATACGTTTTTTCGCCTGTCCTTAATTCAAATCACGTATTTGTTTCAAAATAGTCGTTACTCCATCTCATGTATTTTGTCTTCCGTTCATTTATTCTCAGACTCATTCTTTGGGCTGCTTTCTTCAAGCTCTTTACCACCTCCTCCAGTTCTGCTCTACTTGTTAGCAGAGCAATGTCGTCTGCAAATGCTAAACATTGGTGCCTTTTAAGATATATTAAGCCTGATCGATGTATGCCGCTTTCTTTAATAACCCTTTCTAGTGCTATATTAAATAGAACAGCCGAAAGTGGGCCCCCTTGTCTTAGTCCCATTTTAACTTCGAATCTACTTGTTAAATCTCCTTCCACTTTTTCTCTGTTTTCCGTTTTCGTTATTGTCATTTTCACTAGTCTAATTATTTTCCCTGGTATGCCTGTTTCAGTCAGTGCCTGCCAAAGTTGATTTTGATTAATGCTGTCATACGCTTGTTGGAAGTCTATAACTAACACATGTGTGCTTAATTTATGCTCGTAACTTTCGGCTTGTATTTTTCTTAATGTAAAGAGTTGGTCTCTTACTGATCTTCCTTTTCGGAATCCGCATTGGTACTCTCCCAAGGTTTGTTCTACTCTATTTACTATTCTGTTCTTGATGCATGTGGCTAGAATTTTGTAGGCAATGTTTAAAAATGCTATTCCTTTGTAGTTTTCGCATTCCGTCTTTGCTTGTTTTTTAAATATGGGGCATATTATTGCTTCTGTCCAAGATTCTGGCATTTTGTTCCTTCCATATTTGTTCTATTAGGTTGTGTATTATTCGATGTAATTCCTCTCCTCCATATTTTATTAATTCGGCGTGTACGTCATCACCTCCTGGACTTTTATTGTTTTTCAATTCTCTTATTACAGTTATTATTTCGTCTAGGTTTGGCGGTTTCTCTTCCAAGTTATTCTCTTGATTTACATCTGATAATTCCTGATTTTTCTCTATATCAGTATTGTCTCCTGAACTTTTGTTTAGTAAATCCTCAAAATACTGGGCCCATCTTTCCATTCTACCTTCATGTGATCCTATTAGATTTCCATCCTTATCCCTACAGAAGTTTGTCTTTGTTTACCATCCTCCTTTAACTCTTTTTATACCTTGATATAAATTTCTTATTTCTTTGTTTGTAAAGTCCTTTTCTATTTCTTCGTTCATTTCTGCTTTGTATTCTCTCTTTTTTCTTCGGCATATTCTTTTACATTCTTTCTTTAAGTCATTGTACTTCCTTATATTTTCTTCAGATTTAGAAGCTAACATACTTAGTCTTGCTTTCGTCCTTTCTGCTAACTTTCCCTCGCATTCTTCATCGTACTATCTTTTCATCTCCTTCCTTGTTTTATCTTGTAGTTTCTTTGTCGCCTCTATAATTGCTTTGTTTATTGATCCCCATAGATTCTATATATTTTGCTCTATATTGATGTTTCCTATTCCTATTTATATTTTTCTATATATTTGTTTCTTTCATTTTCTGGCTGAGGGCTTGTGATTTTATTACTCTTTTTCTTGCGCTTGGATCCGCTTATGCTGATTGGTATAATTTGTTTTAATTTTATTCCAACCATAAAATGGTCGGAATCTGCATCCGGGCCTCTGTAACTTCTTATCATTTGGATGCATCTTTCTCCTTTACTTTCTATCAACACATGATCGATTTGATTTGTATACCTATGGTCTGGTGATAACCATGTTTCCTTATGTATTTCTTTGATGTCGTAATACGTGCTTTTTATTTTCATGTTCCTTCCTCTAGCGAAATCAATTAATAATTTCCCATTTTCGTTGGCTTGCGTATGTTTGCTAAATTTTTCAATTGTGGGTCTATATACTTCTTCCCTCCCTATTTGGGCATTTACATCCCACAATAAAAATAATACATTTATTTAATAATTGGTCTTGGGAAAGTCTTTGTTTTAGCCGGGACTGAATGTTCCGCGTGCCAAGGTTATAGTGAGCTGCTCCACCGCATGCCTTGTGCTAACGTACACTATTACTCTGTACTTTGCTTTTGCGACACTTTAACTTTTAATTTACACAAAGTATGAAGGTTTTGTTTCCTTCAGTCTTCTTTCTGTCTTGTGCTGGTCGAGGCGCTGGAGCATGTCAGTATGAAGTCCAAGTGTTTTTAGGCAAATCTCTGTATTTCTTCTTTAATGCTTTCTATTTTGAGGTCTCTGTGTAAATGCATTTTTTTTTTGAATATACCAATGAGCATCCACAATATTTCGGAGCATTTTATTTTAAAATTTTTGGATCTTATCTAAATTGATTGGTTTAATCCAGTTCCAAAACTATATTCCGTAAGCCCATACTGGTTTTAAGACTTGTTTGTAGATAAGTAATTTTTGTTGGGCACTGACAATTACGATCTTCTTCCATTTAACCAGTACAGTTTTTTATATTTTATAATGTAGCTCTTTTCTTTTATTTTTCCATCTAAGTTCATTCCTAGATACTTGGCCGTATTTTCGTATGGTATCTGCGTTCTTTTATCGTGATAGGCATATTGTTTTGGTTATTTTTATTTGCAAAATTTATATTTACGGATTTTTGTTCGTTTAATTCGTTAGTGGCTTCTTGTGACTTTTATGTGGCTTTGCTTGCATGTGCTCTTCTTGCTAAAAGAACAGTGTCATCGGCCAACGTAGTGGTTTTGATATTAATCATTTCTGGTACATCGTTAGTAAACAATAGATACAAGACAGGAGCAAGGATGCTTCCTTGTAGCACTTCTGCTTTAGTTTGTTTTAATTCAAAGTATTTCTGTTTTTGTAAATCTACAATCCTCTCTACAAGGAATATTGAGTAAGTATAATAACAGGAAATAAAAACCGTCAGGAGAAAACACTCAGTAACAATTCACCTGTAGAAATATTTTTCAGGTCGCAGGACCGGGTTCTATTTAAACTTGTCAGGTGAGGAAAATCGATAACCAATTGGAGGGCTAGATTATTAGGTCACCATGAACTCTATTGTGATAGTCTAGGAAAATCGAAACATTTTTTTAGCGGCAAAGAAAATAGTTGTTTTTTACACAATACAGTGCTTTCACCAGAGTACGGAGGGTCTTTGTTTTTGGATTGAAATGTTATATGGTTCTTATCCGAGTAGGTTTAACATATTTCTATAGTTGTATTCCTTCGGTCATATTAGTTTTAGAACAGTTTTGTTAAACATTAGTTTGTTAGATGTTGATAATTTTCATTTTCTTCTCAATAATTTTGGTTTAAATTTAGATTTAATTGTTCATGTTTAGTTTGGAACTTGTTTTTCCATATAAAATGTTGATCTAAGTGCAACTCTAAGTACTTCGTACCTGTTTTAATAGAAAAAGGAATATTATTAATATGCACGTACTGCTGAATATTACTTGTATTGATTTAGTGAAATTTGATTTGATGCGCCCAATTATTTAAAATTTTCCAATGGTGTTGTATGACGGCCGCTAGAGGATTTTCGTGTGTAGATAGACTGCTATTGGTAGTATTATAAGCAATATCAATAATTGCATCTTAGCAGCATAAACCAGATAACAGAGGGGTTTAAAGTAACTACCTTGCGGAACATCTGATTTCACAGAATAATATGAGGGATATTCAAATCATAACTGAAGCAATTATCTTTTTTAAAATTCTAGTTGCTACAGAAATACCGAATTTTTTATTATAAAAGTATCATTTTTTTAAACACATTGTTGCAATCAGGACATTAGTGATTGATTGTTTAACAAAAGTGTTTAAATGCTAAATATAGATGTTTTACATTTTCCTGTTAGTTAGAGAATGCAATTTTAGTGAGAATTTCTGCATAATAATAATGGTAAGGCTCTTTATGCATTTTTGCATAAATTGGAAAAACACATTTATCCAAGACCGGTGCAAAATTTTCAAAAACTACCAAAGAAAAAGCGTAACTAACACTCTACGCATTTCACGTACTTCCACCTGAGCATGTTGACCGTTTAATTCGTGAAAATTGAGAAATAACAGTAAGAGTCTTTGCTGATATTTTTTCAATAAGTGTTGGTGGTGTAAAAGCTGTGGCCCACGATAAATTATAGTTGAGAAAGTCAGTGCTTAGTAGGTTTCAAAACAACTGTCCCCTGAACAGAAAGATCACGGAGTTCAAGTACGTTCCGCTTTTCTGCAACGTTTTGGAAAAGAGATTGTTGTTTTTTTTAAAGATCATAATCACTTGTAATCAGATTGACTCAATCATTTTGTACTCAAAAGAAAATTGCTTTTAATAAAATGATAAATTTCTTATAGAACAACAAAAAACTGAAAGTTCTTGTATCTGCTGGAAGAAATTTTGCCATTACATTCAAGGAGTAACTTTTGTGATTTTCTGGAAGATTATAGAACTGTAAATATTTAATACTACAGTAGAAAACAAAGATAGAATCTTTACTTCACAGTGTCCTTTTGTTCCGTGACAATGCTCGCCCAGCTCGCGGCGCCAGCTACATTCTAAATTTTACATAGCCTTTGCTGGAGAAATGTTCAATCTCATAGCTGAAGAGTTTAGTACTGACTGTAAAATATCTGCCAGAAAGGTAAGTCTCGAGTAGAAGGTAACTTGTGAGAAGTTTTTTAAATTTGTAAAGTAATTCGATTCAGCTGACTTTATCAAATGCTGGGCCAATGTTTAAGAAAACAACTGTGTAATATAACTTTTCTTTAAGACTTCATGAATTTATTGAGTTGTGGAATGTTCACCACAGAATCAAAATTGGTGCAGTGGCAGAAGTGATAATATTTTTCCACTATCAAAAGGAATTTAAGGAATATCTTCTAGGACAAGAGACATTATAGAAAGTTACATTATCAGATGCTTTTTCAGGTTTGTGAATTATTACTATCTTCGCAAATATTCATAAACAGAAGTAATACAATGTAATGTGTGGTGATAGTTGGTTGTTAATAATAGTATGGCCTTTTTTCGAAGCATCTTTAGTACTTGACTTATTATGATATCATAACCCGAGTCTTTATGATTGTTTGTTTTCTCTACCTCTAAAAAATGTTTGATAATTAAAATGGTTCAGTTACAATGGTTAGTTGTTCAGTAGTAGTACATGTTTTTTTCTTTTTAGACCTATTCTAAGTTTCGTTAGATTTTCTTATACGATGCAAAGTGATTTGAAACCTTTCAAATTTTTTCTTGTTCTAAAAATGGTATAGTTTTCAAGGTTGAGATGGGCAATAATAAGTAAAGAAGGCATTTTGACAATATATTAACACATAATTCGTTGAAAGATTATTATTAGGTACAACAGAATCCAATTTGATATATAGAAATCTAATAAATCAACGAGCTTATTAAAAATGTGGGTCGATATTTCGTTTTCTTAGTGTTGTGCTAGTTATAATTGTTGGTCATAATTGACTCAAAGAGGGTTCTATATTTTATTGTTATTAGTCTGAAACCCCAGTGGGGGTAATTAGAGTTCCATTATTGCACAACATTATATCTGTTTTCTAGGGTATAAAATAATTCAACATACTTCATATATTTATTTAGAGTGTGTACCTAAAAGAAAATTGCAGATAAATAACCACGAGATTGCGTTAACTTCAATATTCGAAGCTTAGAATTTTTTAATTTGGAATGGATGAAGCTGATGATAAGATATGGAGTTTCTGATTATTACAACAGCTCACGCATGTACAGTGATGGGGTAATTGGGAATACAAAGCTCTGTTCTGTCGGTGAAGTGTGTTTCTGATATTAGCAGTGTATATATCTTATAATATTAGATGTAGAAAAAAAATTATATCCTACTTATGATCCGGAACACAATTTGTTATTAAGTAGTTATACGTACTATATTAGTTATTATTAAGTTAGTTTTGTAACTAAATTTGACGCGAGAATACGCGTTTACCAGTTGTGCAAACATATTCTTGAAGTTTTATTGAACTTGCTTAGAACGACAATTAACTTTCTTTCTGTTTTGGTTTGATATCGCATAGGTAGAAATGCAGTTTGTAGGTTCGTAACCGGATTCGTGGGATATAAAGTAGGTTTGTTAGTATAGAGTTGTTTGTTGGTGAGCAGAGATTTTTTCACAGAAAACACATTTAGCTGTTATAGTTTTTCGTTTTTTGCAGGTTTTTGAATTATGCTGTTTGCTACGTTTAACACATGTATCATCTGCAACAGTAAATTGAAGATGAAGTCTTCACATAAAAAACAGCAGTTTTTTAATGTACAGTATATATACACTACAATCACTCTAATCACACATGTACATTAAAAAACTCCTATTTTTTATGTGAAGGCTTCATCTTCAATTTACTGTTGCAGAGGAATTATATTTTTAAGATTTTATTATTAATTTGGTCAGGTTCAAGATCATATAAAAAGTAGAAGTGGGTCTGTGGTTATCTTATATTTTCTGTTAATTATGTTTCGTATTTTATGTCATATTTTTATAATTTCTTCTTAATATCCTCATTAGGCAATAAATGATGAATGTATCACTACGTTATATGTGCGTTTGTTTTCTAGTTTGATAAGTATGGTGGATTATTTTTTCTTCTTTTGTATCTGATAAGTTGTTGGTGTTCTTCTGATATGTGTGCATTGGGTTTAAGTCTACTATATTTATTATATCTATTTATAATACTGAGATAGAACATTATCTTTAGTAGATCTGCTAATTCTGTTTCTTTTTTGACTACTTTCCAGGTGTAAGTATTACTATGGTGTTTTGCCAATTTAGTCTTTCTCAGTACGTGTTTAATTATTTGGGGAAGTAAATGAACATTGGGTTGTCATTTTTTTTATCATAACCAGAAAACGAAAAGTTAAAGTTTTTAAATAAACTTATGCTATACAGATAACCGTGCATAAATACATGCAAACACTGTTATTGTGTGCATTTGTCTGAAGGCGTTAGTGCGCATTAAGATAATTTAAAATTTCGGAGAAATAGATTTCCACGCGTCTTTATCTTACAAAAGTTACACGAGCACCACCTGATTTTAAAAGGCATTGGACAACGGTTTTGTATGCATCTGAATAGATCATTCGTCAAAGGTCAGTCATGTTCTAGAGATACATTATTAAATTTACCTGTCTTTTGAGGGCTTCATCACAAAGGAATTTATTGATGCATTTTTATTTGTTTTTATCAAGGGATATTTAGTAAATGTAACATCTTGAAATACCCCCTATACTTTATCTACATTCTGGATTGAGATTATGACCTTATTTACCATTTTCATATGGGATTACTGCATTAAAGCTTTACTTGTTTTTTGGCCTTATTGAAAACTATTTTCGGAGCGTTAGGGCTAGCTTTTTTCTTTCTTTAGAAGTCATCTCAGTGTACGTCCTAGATGCCCAAAAACATTTGTCAAAGCTGGCAAAAAACATGGGTATCTTAATTGAGCAAGTTTTCTTGATTTTGCACAACAAATTATGTATAAAAAATCTAACTCGTATGCATTAGAAGAATCTAATAGATTTTACAAATAGTGGACTACACCAGGGAAGTCTGTTGCGAAATAGGCAAAACATCTAGACACCCAAATGCCAACCTCACCTACACGGTGTACCCCCTGTTAGATAACAGACGAGGCTCTGGCGACCCAGCATCGGGGGGTATAACCTGATACCAGTTGTCCCGAGGTAACGGGGCCCTTGTGGCTGGGCTAATCACCCGCACAAAGTAAACAGATTCAGAGAACAAACAATCGCCTCGGAAATGGACGGAAAACTGGTAAACGAACTCGGCGCGAATTACGGATAAGAATTGGAACGTGGAATGTAAACGGTATAAAAAGAGGGTAGAACAGAGAGTAAAACACCTAAGAGAAGTAAAAAGAATGGCAGCCAACCGGGACAGCTTCCGGAAGTGGTTAGAGGACCCGACGCTTTAGGGCATAAGGGAGAAGGAAAATAAGAAGAAGAAGAAGATACAGCCCGTAGGAAAGGAATGGCGTCAGTCTTTTAGCACAAAAAAGAAACTTTCTGGACTAATTGTTTTGAGTAGGAATAAATATTATTAGGAAATATTACTCGGGACTTTTGAGTAAATAAAGATAGTGGTTAAAAAATACTGGACTGGCCTAAGAAAGTATTATTCATTTTGCTATCGATGTATTCAAGTTTTGTTGTTAAAGAAAAATGTAATTAACTTAAAGATCTTAAAAATCGTTGGTATTAACTCTTTCAGTTCTAAAACAACATTTTTGGTTAGATAAAATTTGAATTAAATACAGCATATCCGAATATTTTTAAGTGATTTAAAGAAATTTAATTTTCTGAAGAAATCGCAATCCTGGAAAAATGTTGGGGCAAATATGATAAACTTTAAGAAAACTCATATTATGAACTTTAAAACTGAATTACTCATCAAATCATTCTTTTATGTATATTACAGGCAAATGTGCCAAGTTAAGTTCCTGCTAGAGAAAGAAAATTAGTCATAAAAAATAGAAATATATAGAGCACACTTTCAAGAGAAATTAATAAAAAAAGACGTACGACTACGTACGTTACAGAAAGATTACAGTATTTGTAATAACAATATTGGAAACTTGATTATTTTGGGCAAGTTAGTAGGATATAGTACACCTATAAGGAATAAGCATAAACAAACATAAAACAATCAATGTTTAAAATAAGCAAAATATCTTGCAGTTTGTTACGGCAACGGCAGCTTACATTTTAGAATAAAATATTAAACTTCGCAATCCTAAAACGGGATAATAAAAATGTAATTGACAAACAGATGTATTAGATTTAATGCAGTTATATTTTTGGATAACTCCAGATAAATCTTTTCATTTCTACGATTTTAATAAATGAACAGTTTGAAGTAGTGTTAAAACTACATTAATCATTTAAATTGCGTAACTGAATAAAATAGAACTACTAAGATCGGCAAGGGGAATTTATTCATTAGCAAAAATAAAGCACGGGTGGGAGAATGCCTCTAACTTTAAGATACTGCAATAATAAACTTTCCAAGTAGGTTAACCGATTTATTTTATCTTAGCATCCTCTCCTGTTTTGTTTGAAGTTTGTAATATTCAGGAGATTGAAAATGTTTTGCAATTGTTTTGTAAAGTATGCAGGGTCCTAATACACTTTATCAAAAATGTAAATAATTACCTGTTTATTTTAATTTTTTTGTGTCAGTCTAATTTTAAACATTATAAATATTTTAAAATTATTACTTTCCTTATCCTATAATAAGGAAAGTAATGTAATCGGCGGAAATTTGACCTACCCAGTTTTTCACATTTCTGGACGAAATATAGCCTCAGGACACCAAAAAAGTTGGTTTGAGCCATTGGTTCATGTGTGTGTGTGTGTGTGTGTGTGTGTCTGTCGGTCTGTCAGTAAACAAGATATCTTGAGAACCGTAAGAGCTAGAGACTTGAAATTTGATATGCAAGTTACTAGTAGGTAGTGGACGCAGTGCGAAGCTTTTGGTAAAAATCGGCCGTGCCGTTTGATCACAAGGTCGCAAAATCGGTCTCAAAGCGGTCGCGTATCTAAACGGTTGAAGATACAAAAAATTTATGAGAATAAAAATGATTTGTTATCATGAAATAAACATGAATTTAAAATAAAAGTTGGTAAAATAGGAACTCGAAAAAAAATTGAAACTCAGGATTTTTAACATACCGGGTGTTCATAAAATATTTCGGGAAATTTATATTACTGGATAGATGAAACCGAGACAAACAAAAAATTAAAATGAAATTTTTGATCCGAGGTCAAATAAATAAGTTGTAGCCGATTAAAAATTAATTAAACGGACCAATCACAGCGCGCTCGGAGAGCTACCGGGCCGACTGTGGGAGGACGGGGAGCGCTTGGCCGCTAGGAGGGAGCTCGCACGGTTACCTTCAGTGACGTAGCAAAATTGTAAATACGAGTCAATTATTGTCTTGTACTGTTTATTTTTCACTAATTTATTCACTAAAGTTATCTTAAAGAAAACTATGCCAAGAAGTAGGAAGTAGCTTCAAAGTAACATGATTTCAAAAGATTCCCGCAAAGGACTCTGTAAAGTCAGTTCGAATAAAATAAAGCTAAACCTTTTAAGTTCTGCTTCAAGGATACCTTCCCGACTCATATGCTGTTCTTTCTGCACGTAAATATTAGATTAATCTTGCACATGCTGTTATAAGGTCATCTGAAGGATATTGACAAATTTCGAATTAAATAATAATGTAATGTTTGATTCTAATAGAGATATATTTGTGTTGTTGTAGCAATTATGCTAAGCTTTAAATATTTGTAAGTACAAGCGTAGTAATAAAATATATTTTTTCTGCTTGTGATCGATCTGAATCAGTCTTTAGCCTTAAACCCTAAAGAAATTCTTACTTAGATTTATCATTTTATTATTTTTTCTGATAAATTGAGTAGTAGGTAGCCCTCGAGAAGCCTTAATTGCAGAAAATGGCGAACCTTTTTTTTGAATGAGCATGGAAATGTGTACCTATCCCATCTTATCTTTCAACTTCAAAAAAATACCAAAGTTTAATTAATTTTTAGTATTTTTCTTAGATGTCAGTTTTAGTGCTAGAGGGCATAAAATTTATAATATCCGCAGGGCACATTTTATAAAGATAATATTTTGAAAAATAATGAATATTTATGTACCATGGAAGGTTTAGGAATTTTAAGGTTTAAGTAGAAGATTTCCAAACTAAAGCAAAAAATTATGTTACAGGTTCCATCCAAGCAGACGCTTTTCTTTTTAAAGAGAACGTATACAACTTGGTTTTTTCGCCAACATTCCTCCAGGTTTCCTTTACGACCAAAAGAATTGCTCTCGAACCTTTTGCAATGCCTTCTTAATCCCAAAAAGGTCCCCGAAAGCTTCATCTTGCAGGCAACGAAGGACTTTCGACGCTTAATTTTTTGGTACCAACCTCCGTGGTCATTTAGGTCGCGGATTTACCATCGATATTTTTTGAGTTTTTTTACGTAAAATTAATTGTTAATTTTAAGGAATTCTATTGTGTCCAAGGTTTTATGATTTTGTTTAGTTCATTTATTGATTTTTTTCCATTGCTTTTCAATTCTAGCACTACACTTAATTTTGAATCCGCTTTTTATTCTTTCTATAGCTGCTATGAGAACCATCGATCGTCAAACATGGTAGTTTTCTCCAAGTCTCATTTTTAATTTCTTTTTCAAGCTTCTTAAACACTCTTGCGAGTTTTCTTTCGAAGCTTTTTTAAAAACTACTACATGTTCTTCTTCAATGACTTTCACTTCTTCTTGTAGGTTTCTGAATTGCTCTTTTGCGTTCACCTTTAACTTTCTTTAAAAAATTTGGGAATGTGCATTTCATCTTATTTTGCCTCTTCTCTTAAGCAGAGAAATGTTCTGTGTTAACCTTTATTTGTGGAAATTTTTGGATCATTTTTCTGCACCCGTATTTGTTCTTGTAACTCTTATTTTAATTTTTCGATTAAACTTTTGGAATATTTTTCTGTATTTCTGTAATTTTTTTTAAACTTCTGGAGTTATTTGGTATTTACTTTTATTTCTTGGAACTCCTTTTAATTTTGTTTTAATTTCCAGGGTATTTTTCAGTGCTCGTGCTCAATGTTCTAGAACGTTTTTTAAACTTTACCATTAGATTAATTTGTTTTATAAATATTCTTTTAATTTTTCTTTTCAAATTTTTGAATTGTTCTTATGCACTCACTTTCAATTTTTGTAAGTTTTGTCTTTTTCTTACATTTTGTATTAACGCATCTGCGTGTGTTTGGGATTTTATTTTCACAAATTAGGGCCTGTTGCCTTTCATATAGCATGTTTTTTCCCAATTGTCTTAAAATTTTGGTTTTCCGTATTGCTACTTGACTTGTTCCGGCATAGCGATTTATTTAAGTTACTCGAGTTACTTCATATTTTATTTCTGGCACTGCTAAAAACGAATCTGACTTTTTTATCTCTGCAGTGGATTATTTATTTCCATTTACTAATGTGCCTGGCGCATTTGGGTTACCAAGTAAATTATCTCATTGTAAAGCAACTTCTGTTTGCAATTTCCCGCTTACTTCTAGATGCCTTACAGTTCTGCGTCGGCGTGTAGAATAGATTACTCAAATTTTTTTGCGCGACGCGTCTAGAATCGTCTAGGTGTCCATGCGCTGTTTCGTCGCCGTGGCCACCCAGAACTGTTCCACGGAGATTTGACTTCCACGGGTTCTTTGCAATACTATGAAAATATTGTTAGTAAGCTGTCTAAATTAATAATTTTTTTAACGACACTAATCTCAGCTCAGTACATAGTGCTATTTATGACACAAATAATTATTATACATTTAAACGGCATTGCAAGTATATGCGGTTATATGTATTCGAAGTGACAGTTTTGGTGAACCACATTGAGCACTTAATGGTACTCTGGTGAGAAGGTTTATCGGTATTTTACACTTAAGCCTGATATGAAGCAATAGTTTACCAATATTAAAGTATACAGCATCTTTCCAATGAACAGCATTAGTAGAGAATGATCTGGACACTGTTGTTATCTATTGTTGAATACTAGGTATATTCTTCCTCTTGGGTAACCGGGAGTTTCTTGTATATCATTTGGTGTTGATGATAACGCATAGCATTTTATTTTGTAATACTTGCAGTTTGTTCAAGTTGGTTTTGGAAATTGTGCTGCTGATATTATATCCATAAGTAAAGGCTGTACAACGTGTACATAAGGGCCCTGCATTTAAGACTTTTTATTTATAATAGGGTACACCATTATATATATACTTAATTTTGTATATGATTCTAACAGCTTCTTATTTATGTGTAACTGACAGGTTAAATCTTTTGTCAGGTAAGTTTTCAATATATTTCACGGCACTGTTTTTTGGGTTTCGTGATATTGATCATTTATAACTATATTAGCCGTATTTTTAGGGTAACAAAATGTGAGAACTACCGATTAATTTGATTAATATTGTTTTAAAGATTTGTTGAAGCTGTATTAATTTTATATGTTCGCATAAGGATTGCCGTATAGTCAGCATACATTAATACATCTGCTCCGATTGTTGCAGGAATTTAGTTCATAAATATATTAAATACAGTATAATAATATAGAACCTTGTGGTACACCTGCTTGTATTTGGTGAGTTGAGGAGTTAAAGGAATTTACTCATGCCTGCTGTGTAAGAATGATGTAGGTCTATTCAATAAGTGAAGAAGCACGTTCACTGCTATTATTTTTATAAAAGGACTTTAATCCAAACTCCGTCGAATGTCTGGTAAAGTTAACGAATGCTTTTCAGTGGTTAAATGTGATATTCTAAATCTAAACTGAAAATGTGGAAGTGCATTGGTTTTTGCTAGAAAAGTAAACTAAGTGAACGATAACTAGCTGGATTATGCGCAGCTTTCCTGGCTTGGAGGTTATGATTTGTTTGCACGCATTAGGAAAATATCCAGTTCGTAAACCAGGATTATATACTGCTGTTAGGTAGCAGTGGATTTTTGCGGTAGGTTTTTAAAGGGCAGATTTGGTATCATAGTCAGTCCTGCGGCTTCCTTAGATTTTCATTCTCTAATGTTATTTTAATTTAAAACGGATATACTTGTTATTTGCAGTAGTTAGATTTGGCGGGAAGAGAATGTGTGTTCAAGTAGTAGTTCTGCAAATAATTTACATTTATCTTTATTCTTGGGAGAAGTGTAGTTTTGGCCCTATTTTCGGAGAGTTGTGTTGTTTTATGGATATTAAATATTTTTTTAGTGGCTTTCCACATATTTAGATCTCTGGGAGTGACTCAATGCAGTTATATGATGTTATTTTGAGGTGATCCAATTTTGCTTTTTTCTATTCATATAGTGCAGTGCCTTGCCAGTGTCGACGAACCTTGTGTATTTCTCATATGTGTCGAAGTATACGTGCTGGAGATTTTTGATTCTGAAGGTGATGATGAGATCGAATATTTATTGAAGCTTGTTAAATAGTCTACGTAAGTGTGGTTGTAAAAATCCCCAGTGCATTGTTTACTTTCTCTGGAGGACATTTTGATTTTTTGTTTATTGTGTTTAGAAATTTTTCTTAATCAACTGGGCCACTAATTAATATTAGGAGACGAGGGTAATAATAGGGAGAGCAATTGAACCTAATAATGACAGGTATATGGTCTGGTATTAGGAGTCTAGTTCGGCAAACGTATATTTTAGTGCACGATAATATCAAAGATCTTGGGTAACTGATTGTGTCTATGAAGAAGTATGTGCATTCAGATGGTGCTGGTATTTCCATTCGTAGTTAAAAAGTTACATTTTCTAGTTCTACTCCGTTAGGTTTGATTGTTCTGCAACCCCAATTCTCATGTTTATAGTTTAAGTTGACTACTAATAATTTGTCCAAGTTGGTCTTGGAGCACTTTGTTAGTTAGAGGTTTATAATTAGAGCCAACTCTGAGAGTAGTATTGTTTTTTATAGTAAAACAGATTGCTACAGTTTCTAATTGGAGAATGTTTATGAGGCCTGCAAGAGTAGCAATAAAATTGCGTTTTATTATTATTGAAGAACCTCTCCATCCTATTTCGTTTTTTTTTAAATGTGGTAATCGGCAATTGTAAATTTTCCGTTTTCTGTTAGATGCCTTTCTGTGACGCATGCTAAATATATTGCTTATCTGTCCTCGATACAAGTTAAAATAACAGGTTATCAAATATTATAAAATTTTTAACTAAATCAGTATAAGGAGTGAGCGTTTTTAAGAAAGATTGGGGAGTTTGAGACGGACCGCGACAGCTAGCGGATGTTTGTTCGAGTGTAGTGTTCTCGTGGGATAACTCGTTACCTTCAAACATTGATATATTTAAAATATCTTGATAAACTTAATAGCTATAATAAAATACTTCTAAATGACATATTTTAAATTGGGTTTCTCGGATGGCTTAACTTAATCTAAAACGAAAGTTCTGAGCCCAAAACGTGACAGCAGTGATCTTCACCTTCCGTTACGGTTAGTAATAAAAGCTATTTATTTAAACCCCAATGCTCCATTAAAACTAACCCATACCATCTGTCAGATTATGTAATTATCGACAATACAGAATCAACTAACAGTTTAAATGAAACAAATAAAGAAACCAATAAGCAAGTAAAAATACCACCCATTTTTGTACTCTAACATTTCCAGCATATTTACTGCAGTCTGTAAAGATAAAACACTACGAATCAATCTCACCAGTAATTACGATTATCGTAGGATCACAAAATTTTACTTTGATAACGATATAAAATACATACATCTCCAAAGAGTGCTCTAATCAACTCTAGGTTATCACACGAAATTTGCCAATTTCTATAACAGAGGATGACTTTAAAAAAGAACTTATTAAATTAGGATACTCTATAATTAAAGTTGTAAGACTGTATAACAAAGAGAAATAGCCAATTTCTATCTTCTCAGTGGAGCTAATTAAAACTGATAACGCAACAGAAATTTTTAACCCCCAAATGCATATCAGCGAAACACCGGCAAAGAAACCGGTAGAACTTATGTCAGTATAGTACAAGATAACAATAACTTTGCTATCAATCAAACTGACGATCCAACAGATATTATTACAACAATAATTAAATTAGTTATCAAATTAATTACACTGCATACTGATACAATGAAACAATGGATCTAAATGACAACGCTCCAAATTTATAACTTTTTTGAAATGTAGACGTGGCTTGCATATCGGAAACACATTTAATCGAAAACGAAACATTTAAATTATTAGGCTATCTAATTTATAGAAAAGATTTACCAATAGCCTCTGGAGGTGTTGCTATCACAGTAAAATACAAACTTAATCTACTTATTAGAGATTTAAATAGTTGTCGAGTAATTAACCCAGATGGCATAAGATTAAATACTTATTCTACAATGCACGCAATACAAATAACAGCTCCAAACGATTACCTACTTTCCTTACCAGCAAAATAGGCAAACTGATTTATTGAATATAACCCTGCACAAGAATTTCATTAAACCGATATACCAACAGGTATTAACAGAAATGGACTCTGATCACTTACCGGTACTAATGTTTTCGTATACGCCTCAGAATAACTTTCCTATTCCAAAATTTATAAATCGAGTCACTGACTGGGAAATTTTTAGAAGTAGTTTGAACGAAAAGCTAAATGTACAAAGAATTATTATTTTAGAAGACATTGATATTGTGATTGAAGATTATATTAATAAAATAAAGTATTGTGTCAACGAAGCTATAATTATCCAAAAAGACCTCGAAACTTACAATCCATACAGCCATCAATAGCAATATTAAAATTAATAAAATATAAGAACCGGATTCGCCGAGAATGACAAAACATATGAGAACCAAAATTAAAAATTCTGTTAAATCGCCTATCTCTTCAAGTAAAGTAGCAACTGGACAAACAGGATAAATACATATATCGAGAATATATCCAACGCCTGGGATCGAAAGATAATAGCTTATTGCAAGCAACTGGACCAATTATAAAACAAAAGACAGTTATTCCGCCATTAATCAGATCGAAGAAAACCTAAATCCTACACAAAGCGATGACCAACAATTCGTAGAACAAATTGAAAATTTTGTGCCAAATCATATGCCACTAAATTCGGGCCTAATAAACCCAACATCGCATGAAGAATTAAAAACCAAAATAGACAAACCACAAATTCGGAAATTCCCAGGTCTTAATCTAAACTCAAATATTATACTACAAAACTTATTACGTAAAGAGTTAGCTTACCTTGCAACGATTTTCATTGTTTGTTTGAGAATAGGACATTTTCCAGCAAAATGGTGGCACGCACATGTACTACCGTTCCCCAAACCAGGAAAATCCAAAACAAATCCAGAAAGCTATCGTGCCGTAAGCTTACTGTCAACGTTATCTAAATTATTTGAAAAAATAATTAACAAACGCTTACTTCTAATCTCTTGGTCAGAATAATACCATACCCACATTGTAGTTTGGATTTAAAGAAAAAGATAGTACAGCACATCAACTATTACGCTTAACAAAAGCTATAGAGAAGGAAAAGTACACCAAAGTTGCTTTTTTAGATCTTCAGCAGGTCTTCGATATGGTCTGGAGAGAAGGACTTAATATTCCAACATATCTAATTAAAATAGCATCGTCTTTCCTTTACAATCGATCGTTCTCCAATGTAAAAAATATTAATGCAGAAGTCCCACGAGGGAGTAGTCTAGATCCTACACTATTCAATATTTATGTTCATAATATTCCAGAACCACAGAACTTAGACCTGATAACAATGTTAGCTGATGATACTGCTATCGCTTTCCAACATGAAAATCTGGAAATAGCGGTATCCAACTTGCAGGAAGCAGTAAACGGGTTGTGTGAATGGTTTAATAAATAACGTATTAAAATAAGGTCATGTAATTGCGAATGTAAAATATTTACCCTTCGAAGAATCAGGAATCGACCACTACTGCGAATAAATCAAACTGATATTCAATGGAACTCGAAAGATTAAGCAGTGAGATACTTAAGATTATACTTAGACTAAATTGAAATGGGGCAATCATATTAATAAAAAATTAAGTCAAGGTCATGCTTCATTAGCCATGTTGTACCAAATTCTAAGCAAAAAATCTCCATTAAAGATAGAATGTTGTTTCCTGATCTATAAATATATTTTCCGACCTCTACTTATTTACTGTTGTCCGATTTGGAGCAATTTGGAGCGCCAAAAACATAACTTAATAAAATTCAAGTGTTTTAAAACAAAGTGCTGAGAAGTATATTAAATTTCCCATGGTTCGTCAGAAATAATCTAATACACAAAGAACGGATTTTCTTAAGAAGCTAACCAGGAAATTTATGCTCAACTTACATCAATGTTCTGGAGCAGTGCACTGCAATATAGGCCAAAGATGAATTTATACCACATTAAAACAAAAATTTCCACGAGACATCTGACAACAAATCAACAACAGATTTAAGCGATTAGTGTTTCTTTTAGTGTTTACCGAACTTGTTATAAATAAATAATAATACAAAAAAAAATAGAATGGAGAATATTGGAGGTAGTATTAGAGGCAGAAGAATTTTATCAGTAATTGAGGCATTAGGGTTACAAGATCTTATTGCGGAACATGTAAATTTATTGTTAAATTGTTTTATATAATGTCAACTTCTGTAGTTTGCAGTATATTCCTCTCTGTAGCTGACATAAGCAGATTTAATGACATTTATTTAATGTACCCTGTGAATAATTATGGTGTTCTGTGCATTTAACACATTGTGGAGGTAATTATTGTGTGCCCTATACGTTAACAGTTAGTGAATTGTGGGATATCATTTTTTAGGTCGGAGTTGTACTGTTATTGCGTAGTATAATAATGTAGTTAGATGGAAAATAATCTTTGTTTTATCACCTTTGCGTAATTCAACTGCAAGTATTGGTATCGGGTTTTTGTTATGATTTTATAGTCGGGTGGTTTTAACGATAGGGGCAATTATTTTAGATATAACTTTTAGTTCCTTTATGAAGGCTAGAATATTGCTTATAATTACTGATATTTTTGAGGTTTTAACATATGTAATATTTTTATTGTGGTTATCGTAAAATTTTATTAGATTTATTCTAAGCTCCTTACTTTTACCGGAACTAGTAGAACCTTCTGTGATTGTTGATTTTATGTCATAAATCATATTTAAATAGCTGGTCCCATTCGGGAGAAATATTGGGGGAATCTTAGATTTATCGACTGTTTCGTTTGAAATTTGCGACAAAGAAGAATTTTGTTCTTTGGATTGCAGTATCTAAAATTGAGTGATTAAGGAGGCGCTTGTTAAAGTTATCGTCTTCTGGCAAGGATGGCGTCCGCTTCTTTTTATTTATTTTATTGTTTGTAGAGGAGAATCGCTGCCGCGGCGACAACTCGCTTTCTCACCAGGTAGGTCTTTCTAGTTTTGATGAGGACGCATTTCTGCTAATATACAAGCATTCCTGCTGTTACACAATTTTATAAAATCTATTTTCCACAATGTTTACTTTAACATAAACTCACTTTTTCATGCTGCTCAAAGGAACGAACTACAGGAAAGCTTCAAATATAACGGTTATTACTGTACACACGAATACACCAAATTTTTTATTTGAGCGGACAATGAGTTTTGTATTTACTATATATGTGAACGTGTAACGTAGGTAATATGATTAAAAGACCACAAAATTTTTCACTGGAGAAAAGTTTCCAAACCATTCGAATTGAGTGTCGGTTCATTACTTAATTTTTCAGCTTTCATAGAACGAGTGTATTATTGGTTGTTTAAGTGATATGACGAGTGCGGGCGTTTTATCGGCTAGCAGCTGTGCAAGGCTATATAGATGACCTGTGCTGATTGATCGTTTCGTTAATCGAGTGAATACCTGTATTATCGATGGCCATGGCCGCACAGCAAACAAAGATGTCAACCCGTAGCGGGGCTAAATTATTGGAGCTGGAAACTAAACTGCGGCTGACCTTAGAAGAACTCAAGGTCGCAAAAGATCTTAATGCCCGACTCTTACAAGAGCGAGACGATGGTGAAGAAGAATTGGCAATCTTCATGAAAAAATACACAGCGTTAAAAAATGAACTGACAGAGTTACACATTGATTATATGGATACCTTAGACCAACGCAATCAACTTCAAGTACAAGTGGACAGTCTCGAAAATTGCAGTAACATTCATGAACAGGCCCTGTCACAGATAAATCACCTTGAACATGAACTCAGTGATGCCCATAAGCAAATAACACAACTCCAGCAAGAGAAAATAGTGCAACAGTCTCAGGACACTCAGAATTTGTATGACAAATTAGTTGAATGTCGTTCAAGTCCAGCTTTGAATTGTAAATCTTTCTGTAGCCGTTCATATTTAGATAAATGCTTAAAAAATATTGTAAGCTAAATAAATTCATTAAAAAGTCACAAAGAAAATTAAAGTTTTGCAGGCCTATTAAATTATATACTACATACTAGCGGACCCGACAGACGTTGTCCTACATGATATCCTATGCACGTAACTTATATCTGAATATAATACGCTCAGTATTTACGTAAATGCGATACATATAATATCAAAAACAGCGTACAAAAAAATTAAATGCATTGAATGAATACATACACAAAATAAATGAAATGAATGAATGAATGAATGCATACACAAAAATTCATTCAAGTCGATCCAGCCGTTTAGTTGCAGTATAGATAAATAACCTAGATACCGACTGCAGCGCCATCTGCCGGGCTGATTTGTGAATCTAAACCATCCAGGGCGCCACCCAAACGCATACAAAAAATTCATTCAAATCGCTCCAGCCGTTTAGAGGGAGTTCAGTGACATACACACGTACAGTTGAATTATATATATAAAGATAAGAAAGATAATTCTTTTCTACTCGGCCAACTAGAATTATATTCAAATCAAATGGAACAAAATAAATCTTATAACTCTCACATTGATATGTTGCAGTGTGAAATTGATCAACTACAGAAATCTTTAAAGGAAGTATGCAATAAATATGAACGGGCTCAGAAGCAAATAAATGAACGTATACTTGCGGCTGATCAACTAATTGAGCAGTGTACTTATAATGCAGATCGATTTGATTCCCTACTCAGTAAACAAAACAATGAGTGCACATGCCAAATATCTTTGGTTGAACAGCTACAGGTATCAAAACCAGAGGTACCATTACATAGTACAGGACCAATATTAACAAATGACTTAAGTACTGTTTATACGGAAAATATGCATACAATTATGTTCTCAGATCGAATAGGTAGAGGTATAGGTTCATTACTTCACTATAGAAATAGCAATATTACTAACTATTGTCTGCCAGAAGCATCTTTCAAGCAAATTTTAGCAAAAATAAAGAGTACTCAAATCAGTCAGTTAACAAATATTGTGATATTAATAGGAAACAGTCATAGAGTAAGTAAAACAGATGTGAAAAAATGTATTGACCACTTACTGACAAAAGGGGCGAATAAAGTTATGCTATGTGCATTTCCTTATTCTGCTACCCTGACAAAAAATCAAAATGATACTATTCATTACTTGAATACACTCATATACAATATGACTCATCATGGGAAATTTTTTTTTTGACACTAATAAATTTATTAGTAATTTCATATTGACTAGAGATACTATGTACCTGTCAAAATTTTTTAAACGAGAGATTGCAACTTTAATTGCCTCTGATATAAATGAAAAGGGCATGCATCATCAGATAAGCCGAAGGTCATCTTCTATTGAGCAAGATTACCTCCTCCCATATATCTCAGAGACGAATGATCCTGTTATACGTGAGGAGAGTTGTATAAATGATAGCGTTTGCAATAGTAATAGTGCTATAAATATTAACAAGGACGGTTCAGATAAGAGTCTAGATTAAGCTAATAAGTAAGACAAAGGAGAAGCAAAATTATATTAAATTAGTTCATCAGAACTTGCAAGGCTTCTCTGGCAAAGAGTTGGAAGTAGAATTATTTTTAGAAAAATTTCAAAATGATGTCTTTTGTGTCACCGAGCATTGGCTGAAGGACTATGAAATGGTGTTTTCATTTAAGAATTATTATGTAGTTAGTTCTTACAATCGTAAGACAACCACACGAGGAGGCTTCTTGATTTTTATTAAAAATAACATAAAAGCTAAAGAGCGACAGGATGTTGTGAGTCTTACGGTTGAAAGCACTATTGAATTATCATGTGTTGAGCTAGAGAAATATATTGTTGTATGCGTATACAGGATTCCTCTTGACTCTAATTTTGCTGTTTTTGAATCTGTAATGGAGGATGTATTGACATTACTCAATAAAAGTGAAAAACATTTAATAGTGTGTGGCGATTTTAACGTAGATTTGTTAGTTAAGTGCGCTTACCGCCAGGTTAATTGATCTGTTTAAATCTTTCAATTTAAGTAATGCATTTCTGGAACCAACTAGAATCACTGAAACCACAGCTACTTGTCTTGATAATTGTTTTTGTAGCTGTCACTATACCGATAAAGCTGTAATCAATTGTCTTAAGTCTGACCACGGTGGCCAAACTATATCATTTCCATGCAATAAAACTGATGTACCTACCAAAAGAACAAAAATGGTAGTAACAGAAATCCGAATTCAAAAATATAAAGAAGTCTTATTAAACAAATTGTCTCATTTAGAAAACGTGAACCCAAACGTCTGTTACTCAGATTTTTTTAACGTCGTCAGTACTGAATTTGAAAAGATGTTTCCAATTAAAAGAATGTCTTTTGGTAATGAATTCAAATTTAGTGACTGGGCCACTCGAGGAATTAGGAAAAGTAGGGAAAAGCTGTTCGAATTATATGATATGAAAACTTATAATCATAACAGTAGTTTTAAAGAATATGTAAGAAAATATTCATCAACATTTAGAAAAGTTTGTAGAACTGAAAAGTCAATTTATTGAAGCAGTAAAATTAAAAAATCTGATAATAAAATTAAAACAGCATGGAAAGTGATAAATACTGAAACAGGCAAAGTTAAACCGCAGGATCGAGAACTAAATATTCAAAACGAAAATGGTCTTAATATTACCCCAGGAGAAATAGCTCAAATTTTTGAAAAATTCTTTACAAATATACCAATTAAAACAACCGAACATTTAAATTCATCTGCAATCATAGCAGAAGAATTGCTTAAAAAGAATGTGAAACCATATAACTCAAATTTTAAATTTTGTCGTACTAATGCCTCTCAAATAATTAAAACATTCAAAATGTTAAAATTAAAATCTTCAGAGGACTTGTGGGGCATGTCAGTTGCAGTGTCCCGATCATTTATTAATTTTCTTGCGCCTTACATGTCTTTTATTTTTAATGTGTGTGTTGATGAGGGGTTGTTTCCAGATTTAATGAAACATAATAAAGTAGTTCCGCTTTTTAAATCAGGCGATAAAAAGGATCCAGAAAACTTTAGACCTGTTTCAGTGTTACCAGTTCTTAGTAAAATTTTTGAGAATATAATTCTGACACCATTGCTATCACATTTTAATTTAAAAAATATCCTACACGATCAACAGTATGGTTTCACCAAAGGTCGTTCAACTATTGATGCAGGTATAAAATTACTTCAATATATATTCAATGTTTGGGAACATTTTAATGATACAATAGGGGTCTTCTGTGATCTTTCGAAATCATTCGATTGCGTTGCCCATGAAACATTACTCTTAAAATTAAAATACTATGGTATAAGAGACAAATCTCTAAGTTTAATTGCGTCGTACTTAAGTAATAGAATCCAAATAGTACAAGTAGATGGACATAACTCCAAAGGGTCATTTGTAAAAGTGGGTGTCCGTCAAAGATCCATATTGGGTCCGCTTCTTTTCTTGGTTTATATAAATGATCTGCCTTATGCAGTACAAAACTTGACCAATGTGGTGTTATTTGCTGATGACACGATGATTATTTAAATGACAAAGACGCCTGGTAGATTATTTCTCCGGGCCTGCTAAATAATATATAAACAATAATATTTGTAATACTATATTATACCATTGTACAAGAATATTTTAAAAAATGTGTGCTGAGAGTTTCTTTTCTCGCTTCTTCTCGATCAGCAATACACCACCCTTCTGAAGCGGCGGTAGATTCACAAAAAAGTAATCATTAAGTGACGTTAATAAGTTGATGTATAGCATCATTACATTAAATTTTGATTTTGATTTTGATGTTTCACATTCCATTGCAGTTCGATTAGGGTTAGTCTTATTTCCCCTAGAGATAATATTTGGTCATTTCAACATATATGTTGGAATTTGCTTATTTGCGATTAGATATTAGCTGTTTATTGGCAGATGAATACAATTTATCGATCGGAGCAGAATCGTGAGATTGCAGCGAGCGGAGCAGTTAATATTATAGTTTAATAATTTATGAGCATGCAAACACAAACATTAATAAAGTATTTAAATTAAAAATGCTGTTAACTGACTTTAATAATGGACTTACTATTCTGAAACACCTCGGGCACTGGATATAGGAGCACGGCACACATCCGCTCACTTCGAAATCGAATTTCAATAATTTTTAATAAAAATTATAAAATGACGACTTTAGAGATATTTAACCTTAAGTTTGCTTATTACATTTATGTAACTATTAATTTAGCGTTCTAAAATAATTTTAGCTTATTTTTTAAAAATATAAAGTTTACTTTTTAAAATAGTAATTTAACATATATTTTTGTCTACCTCTTATCTATTGCTTTAAACTTCGTATTTCCACCTTTCTCTAGAAAGATTAGTTTCGTAATCAATGAAAGGTAAGTTAATTAATTTCGAAATCACTATGATCAAAGACCTGAAGTGGAATCGATATTGGATACAGGGAGATTAGGAAACCTGTTAAGATTGTTGTAAAGGATGTCGTACTTAGCTAGAAAGTTACTTGAAATGTAAGGCAGTAAGAACACTTAGAAAGCTATTTAGATTGATTAATAAAATACAAATTATTAAGACTAAACCCCAAAAGCTATGTTTGCATTAATTTGTACAATTTGAATAGAACGAGTAATATGTTGTGCTTGATATGTGCACATAAAGTACTTTTTAAATGTAAAATACGTACATTAAGAAGAATCAGCTCTAGCAATAGACTATTGTTTGACAAAAAAATTAATTACATTACTAGCATTATTACTATAGCGAACCTATTGTATTTAGTAATTTAAACTAGCGAGTTACTACTAAAACGTCACAAACAGCTAAACTTTTTGACAAGATTCCAATTTGGCGGCGCTGCAGTCTACAGTCAACTTTCTAAACAAGCAATCACGACAGGCTTTTATAAAAAATACTTAATGTATTAAACAATAGATTAAAGTTGATCGAAAGTGTGATTGGTGTACTCTCAAATGAAGTGCTTGCTTTTTGCATCCGCTAGATGAGCATGTTTTTTATCTTCATTGGATAGTTTTTCCTGGCCCCTGGCTTTAACTGTGCTTTAGGTTTCTGTTTACTAAGGCTATAGTTGCTTGCATATTTATTAGGTTCACTTAATATCATCTATTCATTTTTATGCAAAGATTAGATTCTTAAGGCAAATCTTTCTTTCTCATAGGTTTTGGGTTGGTATATTTTACAAATTGATAAGTAAATAATGTTTAGTTTACATAACTCAGCTTTGTGCCCTACGTGCCATAATTTAATTCTAATGAAAATTGTCTCGGAAATTTCTCACGAGTTTACTCTAGTTTACGCCAGCATGAATCGTTTCATTTGTAGATATTGCAAGGTGTTTTGTTGTAGCAGATTTTACATCATTTACTTTTTTTTAATTTTTCCTTTATCTTTTGGTGTTTTGGCATTATTTATAATAAAAATATAAACATTGTCATATTTCAATCATATATAATAAAGAACTTAAAACCACAATACAAATTGCCTATGCACAACAATGAGAGTAAAACAACATCTTCCAAATATGCCGAGATTTTGATAAACATAATAATTTTAACGGATCTGTTTTAGTTAAGACTAGTTTCTAATACAAAAAACTGTAAATAATTGAATATATATATAAACATAATAACTCTTTAAATTGTAACTAAAATGATTTTATTAAATATTAGTATTAACTTGCTGATGATAGTAGTATTTATAAAATGGGTTTGGTGTATTAGTTTTAATTAGATAAATAGACAAAAATATATTCAGGTACGCATCTAAAGAGTGTTTCATAAAGGGCGCCAAATTTGAATCAAGTGGCACTTTTTGTTTTGAAGTTGGCAAGTCTGTTCTTATCATTTTTGTTGTCTATTATTACTCCGATCAATTTAGCTTTGGTTGTTTTCCAGTACATCAGTTTGTATTGATTCGTTTTTGTCATGGAACAGTTTACAGTAGAGCAACGTGTATTTATTGTTAAAATATTTTACCAAAACGGCAAAAGTGCCAGGAAGATTATGTAAAAACTTAGTGCGATTCTCGGAAGAAATGAAGCAGCCAACGAATATACAGTTCAAAGATTAACGAAAAACTTTGAGATGGCTGGTTCAATGGGAACTGCTTTAACGAAATCGGTCTTGCCGGACAAAGCAACAAATCGCCATTGTGAAAGATAATATAACAGCCAGTCTTGGAAAATCGATTCGCCGACGTTCGCAGTAATTCTGATAAGTTCCCTACATTAAATTTTGCATAATGATCTCTATATACACGCGTATAAAATCCAACTGATGCAACAACTTAAGCCTGCTAATCATGAGAAACCACTTGTGGAGAATCTGGACAAAAATTGCACAAAAAATATTTTTGTTTAAGTGGCTTCGTCTATAAACAGAACTGCCGAATTTGGGGAAATAAAAATCCTCGAATAATCCAAAAGCGTAAAGTGTGGTGTGGTTTTTGGGCAGGTGAAGTGAAAGTTTTCTTTGAAGATAATGAGGAGACTGCAGTTACTGCCAATGGAGACCGTTACTGTAACATGACATCCAATCGGTTGTAACCTACCATTGAAAATATGAAGATTAACGATTTCTAGTTTCAGCAAGATGGAGCGACCTGCCATATTTCGCACAACACGGTTGTCTTGAAATCAATGATTTCTTTGCACTGTAATCAGGAATGACCGGCAAGGTCCTGCGACCTTGTAATTTCTTCTCATGAGGGTTTGTAAAATCACAGGTGCACGCTAATGAACCACGCAAAATTTTTGAACTGAAGATGGAAATCATACGCATGATTGGAAGTGTGGGACCAAACATCTGAGAAAGAGTTACCAGTTTTTTGAGAATGGACATATGCCGACATCGTGTTTTATAAGTAAATAGGAGATTTTACTGATTATAAATATGTAAAATATAACTACTTTTATAAATATAAATTTAATGAATTATTAAATTCAGCGTCCTTGTCGAACACAATTTAGTATAATATAAAAATGTATACGAGATTTTAATATTACAAAAAAAGTCAGTAGAAAACTTTATTTTTCGGTAAAAAAGTTACGTAAAATGATATATTTTTGTTGATTTTAATACTCCATTTATTAAATGAAATTTATATCTCATATAAATAGTCCTGGAAACATATTTTTGTGATGTTATGCTACGTGAATACAAGGCGATAATAAAAACTGTATATGTGTTTTTTTTTTATATTCTAACAGTAATTTATCACTTAACGGTTACGTACATATATACATTTCGAGTGACAATGAAAAGTGGATACAATTGTAATATGTGGTATTATAAATTTCTTTTTAAAGAGAAAAGAGCAAAAGAAGTTTATCTACTTTTTCATTTTAGGTAAACGAATTCGAGTGTAATCAAATTAGCATTTGGAAGTCCAAAAACAGCGGTTATGTCATAAATAAAACATAATAAATTACACACAAAAATTGTCATGTAAGATGTGCTGCGCCTGCTCACTCTAAGCAACAGTATAGTCGCATCAGTCAATTACTAAAACTGAAATGACTGCGACCAGTACTTTCAGTGTCCAGTCCGTAGATATTTTACTATTTGGTCATATATTAAATTATTAAACAAAATTGTTAAAATTTTAATGGTATATGTTTCCAAATTCATCACCATTTCAAGTGTTATGTCATTATGTTCCGCTGATTTAATTGCTTCTTCTACCTTTATATATCTATGTATTCAATATTATTTCAAGATTTTCTTCTTTATTTCTTATTTGTTATTGTTCTGTTACCTCTTGTCCTGTTTTCAACGTGTTCTCAAAATATTCTTTCTAACATGCTATTATCTCGTTCTCTTTTTGTTTTTATCTATGTTCTAATTTTCACATTGTTTTTAGAACTTTGTAAAATAAGTTCTGATATTTTATGCCATAATGCTCCATTTTTTATCACACAGTTTCTATGATTGTTTTGTTTTTACCATTTTTTAACTTTTAAACTTTGCTCTTTATATCCGTTGTAGCTTTCTTAATTTTTGTTTCCCCGGTGTTTTCTGTTTCAGCTTCTTAAATTTTATTTTCTTCATTATTGCTTCATCGGTGGGATGATCTATTTTTTATAATATATATTTTTTTCTTGTTGCTATTCTCTACAAGTTTTTCACTTTTTATTTTTATTTTTAAAATTATCAAGAAGTGGTTTGAGTAAATTTCTGGATTTTGTTTTATCCTTATACTTTTTACTTCTTTTCCATGGGGGATTTTATTTATTAACTGACCACCTTTGTTTTTAACTTCTTTGATTTATATATTTCTTTATGTTTGATGTAAGTATTATTATTAATTTGCTCATTATAGAGAAATCAATTAGTCTTAATCCATTATTATTTCTAATTTTTTAAATGTTTTTATTATTTTTTCTGTTTGTCATTTTTTATTCCTGCTCTTTCATTTAAATTAGCTATTATCATTAGAAGTCCCTTAATACATTTGTTATTTTTGTAATTTTTTTCAAAGCTTTTCTGTTTCCGTTCGTATTGTACTATTAACGTGTTTGCTATTTGTTTATTAATTTCTAACTATATTTTTAATATTTATGTAATACCTATATTCACCTACATATATATTTTATATTATCATATTTTATATTACATTCTATACGTTCTTTTGCGCTTTCGTTCCAGTCTACTCCACTGTATAATAGTACATGTTCAACGTTCATCATTTCTCGGTTGCTTTTCTTTTCTGTTATGTTCAAAACATCTAAATACGCCTTTTCAAACCGGTCAATTAATTAGTTTTGTACCAGTTTAACTTCTACTATTCCTTTCCAAATATTTCTTTTGATGAGTGGATGTGTCTGTGACGCGCGTGTTATCTATGCATGTACTCGAATGCCAGTGACCCGCATTAATCAGTGAGTTTATTTTATTTATTTTAAATATGTTTCCGTCTCAACCACAAATGCCTATTGCTCAACAACAAATTCCAATTTCTCAACATCATTTATTATATCAAAACCAGCCATTAACGCCCTACACTAATCCTCCTACGCAACAATTATTATCAAGCCAAACATATGTTCCATATGTATCTTATCCTACTAATATTCCACAACCCATGCACTGTCCGCCACAAAATCCTAATAACCAGCATTCAGCACCTGAAATGACCACAACAAACGATGACCAACCCCAAACGAGCTCTCATGAGTGGCAAGTAATGAAAAAGAAAAAGATGCCACGCTCCCCTGATAATAACCTCGAATTACAAAGCCAAATCATCGATAACAACAGATTTAATTTATTAAATGACATGCACGAAGATAACGTAATGGAAACAACTAGAGACGAACCACAAGCTGCAGTTAAGAAACCCCCTCCAGTATATATACACGGAGTAGAAAATTATAACGCAATGATTACAAATCTGACAAAAGTATTAGAAACTGAACAATACAACTCAAAAACACTAGCAAACAACGTCGTCAAGATAAATACTAATAACCCTGAAACATATCGAAAACTTGTGAGACATCTTGAGACGAGAAAATTATTTTTCATACTTATCAGATTCAAGAAGAAAGGGCATTTAGAGTTGTAATCAGAAACCTTCACCCAACAGTCGATACCGCGTTGATAAAGAAGATTTGAAGAGAAAGGACATACTGTACGCAATTTAATGAATATAAGACACAGGGTAGACAAAACACCACTTCCTTTATTCTTTGTTGACCTCGAGCCTGCCAGTAACAACAAAGAGATATACGAACTTAGATCTCTATTAAATATGATAATTATAGTTGAGCCACCAAGGAAAAAAACCAATATCATCCAGTGTACTCGTTGTCAAGCATACGGACACAGCAAAACTTACTGCAGAAAACCATTCGCGTGCGTAAAGTGTGGTGGTAACCACAATACCCTGACGTGTACAAAGCCAAAAGACACTCCTGCTACATGTGCATTGTGCAATGGAGCCCACCCAGCAAACTATAAAGGATGCTCTATCTACCAACAACTTCAGTTAAAAAGAGGAAACAACACCGCCAACCCTAGGATGCAAGCACCACAAGTTCTAAAGGCGGCCACAGTTCAACCAAACACATACAGGGCAAACAGGTTTCCAACTAGCTATGCCGCAGCCGTGGCTGGACAACAAAATTTCATAACAACGTCAGACTCATACAACACTCAAAATCAAAACAGCAATGACATCTCCCTGTCTCAGTTCCTTTCCAAATTTGAAACCATGTTTAGCCAGTTAATGCAACAAAATACTATGATGCTCAACCTACTCACTAGCCTGATAACCAAAATCTCCCAATAATGGATACCCTAAGAATAACCGTATGGAACGCAAACGGACTTCTACAACGCCGTTTAGAAATAGAAGCGTTTCTAAACACCCAAAAAATCGACCTGCTCTTGTTATCTGAAGCACACTTTACTAATTACAACTACCTCAATATCCACAACTACAGAACTTATTACACCTGTCATCCCGACAACACAGCTCACGCTGGAACGGCAATTATAATCAGCAGCAAATTATCACACTACGAAATGGAGAAATTTGAAACATATCATATACAAGCCACAAATGTCAAAATGAAAGACCACGTTGGAGACATAACAGTATCATCAGTATATTGCCCTCCGCGGCATTCAATAACGCAGAACCAGTTCGAAGACTTCTTCAGGACGCTAGGAGACCGGTTCATAGCAGGTGGTGATTTTAATTCTAAACACCCCTTATGGGGTTCCAGATTAATTAACCCAAAGGGAAGGCAACTATATAAAACCATCTTAAACAATCATTATAATGCAGTAGCCACAGGTAAACCCACATATTGCCCAACCGATCTGAATAAACTGCCGGATGCATTAGATTTCCTTATTACAAAACATTTCTCGCCCAACTACATCGATGTTGCTGACTGCTACGATCTAAACTCGGATCACTCTGCTATAATATGCACGTTGAGTAGCTGCATAATCAACAAGCCTGCAAGGCCCAGCCTACACAACAGTCTTACGGATTGGGACATTTTTCGACAATATATTGACGAACATCTATCGATTCCAGCAGTACTTAACACCAAATGAAATTGAAATGGCAATAGAACGACTAACACAAACCTTACAATATGCTTCTTGGACAGCTACGCCCATAAAACTACAACATAAATGTAACAAAAACACTAACAACTACTCCTTAGAAATTAGACAAAAGATCAGCGACAAACGAAAAGCAAGACGGATCTGGCAACAAACAAGACACCCAAGAGACAAAATAAACTAAACACTCTCACCACACAACTAAAAAGATTAATCAAGGAACAGAAAAACGAAACGTTCAATGATTACGTGCGAAATTATCCCCAGTCAACACCATGACTACTCCTTATGGCGCGCAACTAGGAATTTGAAAAGCCTATTATCCCTATCCTCCTATTCGTAAAATGATGGCTCTTGGGCCCGATGTGACAAAGATAAAGCGGTGGTATTCGGCGAACACTTAGCTGCAACCTTTCAACCGCACGAATCAGACAGAACTCCACAAGATGATTAAAATTCTCGAATTCCTCAAATCACCACTCCAACTCCATTTACCCATTCGACACTGTACACCCAACGAAGTCCAAACAGAAGTTAAATGTTTAAAACTGGCAAAGCACCGGGATATGACCTAATTACGTCCGAATTACTCTGTCAACTGCCAAAAAAAGGGATAGCAGCTATAACACGTATATATAATGCCATCTTAAGAACTCAGTACTTCCCAATCCAATGGAAATTTGCCGAAGTAATTGTCATTCAAAAGCCAGGAAAACCAGCTCAATTACCAGCTTCTTATAGACCGATTTCGCTGTTACCACTCCTCTCTAAGCTCTTTGAGCGAATTCTACTAAGAAGACTTGAACCCATTATAGAAGAACTGCATTTAGTTCCGGAACATCAATTCGGTTTCCGCAGAAAATACTCAACATTGGAACAAGTCCATAGGATAGTGGATAAGGTAGAAAAGACTTCGAGGAAAACGGTTATGCCTAGCAGCATTCTTAGACGTGGGCCAAGCTTTTGATCGAGTTTGGCACCCTGGCCTCCTATATAAGATCAAGCAAACCCTACCGCAACAGTACTATCTGGTCTTCAAGTCGTATCTAGAAAACAGATACTTTCGGGTCAAAATCAATGACAGCCACTCGCCAATCTACTCAGTCGAGGCAGGTGTACCACAAGGTAGCGTACTGGGACCGACATTATACCAGTTGTTTACGGCAGACCTTCCTGTTACCGACAATGTTTTAATTGCTACGTTTGCGGACGACACGGCTGTATTATCTTCACACAGAGATCCACTTCAGGCATCAATATACCTGCAAAATGCGCTGGAAGCTTTAGAAAACTGGATAAAGACCTGGCGCATCAAAATCAATGAAAACAAATCGGCTTCAGTGGTCTTCACCCTCCGCAAGGTTGTTCCACCTCCTATAATCTTCAACGGCACTAACATACCACACAAAGAAGATATCAAATATCTCGGTATCCATCTCGATAGCAAACTAAACTGGAAAAAACATATACAGACTAAGCGAAAAGAATTAGATATCCGCGTGAAGAAGATGTTCTGGCTCCTCGGACGAAAATCCCAGCTCAGTTTAACAAACAAGGTGTTGTTATATAAAACCATGTTAGTACCGATTTGGACGTATGGGATCCAGTTTTGGGGATCTGCTAAGTCATCGAACATCGAGATATTACAGCGATTTCAAAGCAAAACACTTCGCGCAATAGCAAACGCCCAATGGTATGTGAACAACCGCACATTACATAACGATCTAAAGATCCCATGGATTAAAGATGTCATCAAAGCTTGCTGCATCAGATACAACGATCGTATTAGTGATCACCCTAGTGTTCTAATGACAGACTTATTAAATAATGCAAACGCAGTTAGACGCCTGAAACGGACAAAGTTTAGTGACCTAACAAATTAGTAATAAGACTTGTATACCTTGTAATGACAGGAGGTCACTCTTGGTGTTCCTCCCCACATGCTATGTACATTAACTCATTTGCTTGTTAGTCTAGTTAGACTAGTTGTAAATATGCAGTAAATAAAAAAAAAATTTTTTTTCCTTTTCTTATATCTGGTTCTGTATTAATTTTTTCTTTCTTATTTTTTAATATAATGACTTTTTAAACATGAGGAAATGCTATTAGAGTAAGTAAACCGTTCAACTCAAATAATTCCTAGAAAATAATTCATGAACTTGCTAAAGGCATTCAAAAAGACAAAACTTCAAAGGGTTGTGTAACAAAAGGTGCTAAGGTTGGAAAACAGCTATGAGGGGTGAAACGAGTTTCCCAAGTGATATGGATTTAACAGATTCCCTAGTTTGTTTAAGTACCACTTTAGAGGTACGTTTTTGCGATGTGTTTTTTCGGATATTTGATCAAAATCGCGAGAAGTTAAATGATTAGATTGTTTGTGGGTATTGAGTGAATTTTTCTGTGTCATCCCTTTTTGTCCGGTTTATCGACGTCATTTCACTTGCATGGCGGCAACAAGCTTTTTCGTATCTTGGTAAAAAGCAGCTGAAAGATCGCAATAACGTTTAACCAACATAAAAACTCTGTCGGAACAACCAAATACATTTTTATTAATTGAAATATGCTGAACAATCTTTTTTACAACTTATTTTTTTTAGTACAGATTCTTTATTTCGTTCAAGATCTTTTCTGGCATAAATATGAAAATTACAGGTATATCTAATATTTTGATGCTTATTTTATTTCTTTTAGAAGCAGAAACTGTTTAAGTAAGTAATAACTATTAAGTTGTCAACACTCAACGTGAGGACAAACTGCAAGCGGATTACATTTTTTTTAAGCAGGCAACCAAATCATCTACAGGTCTTGGTGAAATTTTCTAATTTTTTAGGATAAATATACATTTTTGAAAGAAACTTAAGTCGGGTCATAGCTTCTTCGATAAACTGATTTCCTAAGCTTTTTGTATTAGAACAGTAATTGTAAAAAGAAGCTGGGCTGTTGTAGCACATTACCGCCATACAACCGTCAACGATCTTTATTTTATAATAAATGCGTTTGGTATAAGTATTTTATTAGACTTATTTTGTTTTTAGTGTCGATTCTCTTAAATATATTTTAAAAAATATTTTTAAGAAGTAAGTATTTTTATATCCTACAAATATTCAGAGTCAGTGCTGTTGATAAACTCTGAAATATCGGCTTCTTCATCATTCTCTTCTTCAGTGCCTGTTTTAGGTCGCTCAGTAAGGTTTCTTTCTTAGAAGATTTATGTTTATTTTTCCTTTTAGATTTTTTTTAATAAATTTCCTGTACATGCTGAAAAAGTCTACGATTAATTAATACTGACGTAATACGTTCCAATAAAATATATATGTCCCGTTATGTTTATTGATGTATGTAATAACTATATAACACTCAGTTTCTGTATAAAAGCATAGTTTACCATATGTACTTACATTACAGTACACAATTTTTTTAAAACATACACAACACATGTAAACACAAATCAGAATTAAATGTGAACGAGCGATGCATATTTCTATCCAGAAAACAGGATAAGTTATACGAAAGAAACATAAACATTAATAAGACCACATGTTGTTCCAGAACCTACATTTGTAACAACAAAATTTTTAATGTATGTGTTTTGTTAGGCATGAATGGATTAAAACTTGACTTAAATAGATAACATCTTGTTAAGCGATTTATAAAGTTTGGCTTTTGTACAGTTGTGCATGAAGTGACACCTCCAAGTAAAGAAGCGAGTGTAAAAGCGATTGAAAAATGGAAATACGTTAACTTTCATTTCTAATATGTGTTGTGGTAGATCTATTTTTTTATTTGTTACAAATAATCTAAAAAATTTTTGCACCGGAAAAGTACTACAAATTACCAAATTAGAAGATGAAATTCTTAAAAATGATAGTACTGCTTGTAAATTATTTTTTATAACAGCTAGTTTCATGTTGATTTCATAAAGAATTTTGAGATATTTAAAAAATTACACAGGGTACAGTTTGAGAGTAGTTTTAACTGTTTAAATGGATGAATTAGCACGCAACAAAAATAATTTAGCCGTACTCATTTTTCACAACGTCGACGCTATGATTCCATGGCCGCGGCGAACGCTTCTTTAGGAGTCTTCTTTAATCACTGGAAAATCGGTGATGCAATAGCGGCGACTAATGAATTTGCGACTACAGATAGTGTCTTTTATCGTTGGAAACAGCTAAAAGTCGCTAGGAGCCAGGGCATGTGATTTGGATTTTAATAAATAAACACTTATGGTAGTGTTAAAACTGTATTAATAATTTGAATTGTATTACCAGATAAAATATAGCCACTAAATTCGACAAAAGAATATATTCACCAACAGAAACGAAAAACGAATGGGAGAGTGCCTTGAACTTTAAGATACTGCAAAATAATAAACTTTGTAAGTAGGACATCAGATTTTCTTAACGGCTTATTTTATCTTAGCAAACTCCCTTGTTTGTCGTTTAAAGTTCTTAATATCCAAGAGAATGGAAAATGTTTGCAGATCAATGAACTTGTTTTGTAACGTGTACAGGGTTTCAATACACATTTACAAAAACTGTAATAATTATGGTAAATATATTTATTGTAATACTGTTATATCAATTGAACCTAAAACATTATATTCTCAAATTATTATTACTATTAGTATATTATTAATAGGGTAACCATAACACATGCCAAAAAATTGCTACAAATTACCACTATGAATATTATTAATATGAGAGTATTCGAAAAATAAAAACATAAATCTAAGCACTATTGGTACTATTGGGAGAAGTTTGGGTTAAGAAATTAAAAGTACTTCCATAGCAACATGTCTTCAAAAGATTCTCACAAAAGACTTTGTGAAATAAGTTAAAATAATAATAATTTTAACGAGAAATACAGCGAGACAAGTAAAGATATCTTCGGTGTACTACTCCAAGCTCACCTTTCAGACTCGCATGCAATTCTGCTTGCCCGTAAATGTTAGTTCACTCTCATATATGCTATTATAAGAGCATCCAAAAGAGACTGACAAATTCGGAATAAAATTCTCGCTTATGATAATGTTGAGTAAGCCATTGTTTCATCCAAACCATATACAGTACCTGACTCTGATGGAATTATATTTGTGCTGTTATAACAACTACCATATTAAAGCTTCAGATATTTCTAAACGCAAGCCTAGTAGTAGGATGTACTTTCCCTGTTCGTAAGAAATTTGAAATAGTTTTTAGTCCTAAACCTGAAAGAAATTCTAATTAGTAAAAGGCATACAGACTTACCAAAATTATCATATTTTCTGATAAATCGATGAAAATTTTAAACTTGCTAATTTTCACATACATTAACGAGTTTATTAATCAGAAATGTTATGTAAGAAAACCTTTCAGCAATTAGCATAGAAACGTTAAAATTCCCTTAACTGACAGAAAACAGCACTGATAGTTTTTGATAATGTAAAAATCTTTTGTCGCACCTACTACAAGTTAGTGTTAGCCACGACGAGAAGACATCCTCTGCAGATTATTATTATGTTGCATGACAGAACGATACAGTAAATCCTATCTTGTAAAATTATAGCAATGGTGGTTACCAAAGGAATGCTTGCAAAGGGGAGTTTTAACACTACTGGCAAGTTTAATATACTTAAAGGTATGCCGACGACCTGTTAATATTTATCAACACAAAACTTTTCAAGGCGGTCTCAGAATTTATGCAGAAGGCTTTAGACATTCTGAATAGATGATACGCAATAAGAATCTAAAGCGTGATTAATCAGAAAATGAGTCACACATTTTTACCTTAAAACTTCCACCTTTTTCCAATAAACAGCAAGTGAGCTAGGAAGATAAGTACCTTAGAGCAATATTCAAAGTTGCAAACAAAAGAAAATAATATTTATGATTGCTAGGTAAAAGATAAAAACTTAAGCCACGCGCAGTGCACTGGTTGTACATAGCTGTGGTGAAATTTATGGTCACTTATGGATCGCTAGTATAGTGATTTATACTAATACAAGGGCAAGGCAAAATGACGTTGGATCAAATCCAAAAACTTGCTTGCTTATGTATTATATATGCAAGGATAAGCATTCCGACCGTAACCTCAACAGTTCTATGCAGCTTGCCGCGTTAAAATATTTTAATTAAAGGAGGGGAACAAGGATGCCTTCGTATAAGTTGAAAAATGTAAGGGAAACTGCTAAGACAGCTTATTTTCTATTTATATTCATTATTGGAAATGAGCAGCGATACTGTACCAGCTAGATAAAGGTATAATAAACCTTTTAAAATCTAGTGAAATAAAAGTATGGCAACTAGCGTTGTGGGGCAAGAAAACTAATCTGCTACATAAACCAATTCAAAACTGATAGAGTATCTTCGTCCTGACAGAGAGTTGAGCTGCAACAAAAGTTTTATTTAGTTACCAAATCAGTTTTAAATTAAACTGAGAATGTTTGAAGAACTTATAACCTTTACAAAATATAATAAACTTACTCTTATATAGGTGCCCAGATATAGAAGGTTACCAGGAAATGAAAAATCCGATGTGCTAGTAAAAAGGGATCATGAACTATTTTTATTGGACCTCAACCAGTATTTTGAATAAATAAACTGCAATTGGCTAAATAATTGGACATGTAAATTGTATTAAAACTAAAGCACAGTACGTGTAACGAGACGCTTAGAACTTTCTCTAAGAAAATGACAGATAAGGTATTGTGATCAAACAGATAGCAGGATAGGTTTGATTTTTGGACACTGTAACCCACATGCACATGATGTAGATGCAGAGTTAACTAATTTCTAGATTATGTAATGGAGAGGATGCAATAGCCTCATACATTATATTTAGTTGGAAAGCTCTTGCTGGATGGATAGTCTCAGTTTTTGTAGTAGCCATCTCTCAAGTAACTCCAATTGCAGAAAACTTAGTCTGTTAAGGATGGAGAAACTTTTATTTGAATGAGTGACAAAATGTGTAATACAGTTTAAAGTTTAATTAACACAACACAACATTCAATTTTTGTTATTTTATTACTAAATATGTTAAAAGCCGCTTGAATTTAATACCCGTCTTGTTTTCAAAAAATAATTAAGTTGATGAGTAAACTTTTAACATCAGAAATCTTGCTATCCAATGATTTTGAGATGACTTTATATAATAAATGTTATAATGTCCTTTTAACGAAACGACTTTAACAACATTTCCCTTATATGACATAGAAAACAGTTTTCAATTTCCAAAAGCTAATAAAATAACTTTTTTTAAATGCAATTTATATTTTGTTGTTTCAATATGTTACTTTTCTTATAAAATGGCCATTGCTTGTTAACTACTACTTAACCTTTGTTTTTAACGGTTTTAGCAATTTCAAAGATAAAAATAATGTGCTAGGACACATATTAAAACGAATTATATTTTGTGCATTTGCCGAAAGCTGTGTTTGGTGTACCTGATTGGCATGAAGTGTATTTTAAAGTCATCCTATTGCTACAGTAGTTAGTTTCTTTAATTTATACGGTTTATGAACGACTAGAACTGCCTTTTCATCGACTAGCTTTTTGTAACTTGGGACATAACTGGAATATCAAAGCATCTGGCGACGACTAAATCAATCGATATTTATATCCCTCTGTTAACTGTATGTGTAGAATTGTATATTTAAAATATATTTGTACTTTGTTAGTTCAAGCCTCTATCTAACGAAACTCAATAGTTTGAATGGCATTATCAGAAGACTAATTTTCTTCTGGGTGGTTGTTTAATAATTCATAATATTTACAAAAAACATGGTTTAAAACAGCAAATCCAGTTTTTAAAATTAAGGGTTTGTATAACCCAGTGCACATTTTATTTAACTGATTAACAAAGTATAGTGAATGCCAGAATAAGTTTGCAGATTC
The DNA here is from genome assembly GCA_036346155.1 of Sinelater perroti. Lineage (NCBI taxonomy): Eukaryota > Metazoa > Arthropoda > Insecta > Coleoptera > Elateridae > Sinelater > Sinelater perroti. The sequence goes on along the minus strand of JARFIY010000195.1, from coordinate 11,694,341 downwards.
GTCAATAGTTGTTCTATCTTTCACAAGAGCTGTGTGAATTTTAACGTTTAAGTGAAAAATTTTAAAACTGAAGTAAAAAAGTTATTGTAAAACAAGATGCACCAAAAAGTGTAATCTCACCGCTGCTAACTTTGTAACAGCTCCTTGATTTTATTGATGTAGAAAGAATTGTGCACTTACTGTAGCCATTACAACGATGAACTATATTCACTCAATTCATGTATATATACTTACTGAAGAAATTTAATTGCACCAATTTCACTGTCTTAAGCATCAATTTTAAGATTAATATAAAAGCAGTAAAAATAATTGTATAGAAATAAAATATTTATTTTTCTTCCCCCTGATTGTGTCATTCTCATGATCAAAACAAATCCGTACATACTTGGGCTCAAGAAGAACTTAGTTGTAGTACCATTATTTTCCCAGTATGAAGAGTTGTTAACTCTTTGTCAAGCTAATAAAAGGTGTTGTCATAAAAATCTTTTTACAAAAAAATAAATAGCCAGTTTTGGTATATATTCTAATTTTAAATAAGCATTTTATAGACACTATTATTAGAAGTACTGTTACAATATAAATGTTTAATTTCTGGATTGGATTGATTAATGTTTGTTAAAGTTGCATTGATCTCATTTTGTGGCCAGAATATATTCACACTTTTAATAATCCCTTAGATGCTAGTAAGGTAGATAAAATAAATTACATTCTCTGCTTTTGTATTGAAAGCTACAACGTTGTTATCAATTTTATTTTATTAAATGTGCATTTATTATTCCAACCGCTAGTATAATAGTATAGAGATTATTGTAGTATTATAATGTTAGCTATCAATTAGGAATAGGTTTTATTCCCGGGGTTGTTGCAACCAATAAAACCAATAAAGATTTCTTTTGTATAACGTATTCTAACATGATAACTTACGCTCTTCCTTCATTTTGCAATGCATTTGCAGCTGCATTACCAGGACCAGTTCTTTAAAGCGGAAACGGTAGCATATTAGAGGAAGGCGCATGGAAGATTACTGACAAAAACCTGTATTGCTTTTCTGAATATATACTGCACACGTGGCGTCATTGTAGCTAATGGAGGCTCTGCAGCATTTTATAAATCTTATTTTTATAACTTTTGCGTGGGCATGTTTGCACGTTCTGAGGATTTTGTGGGCTAAGGTTTTTACAGAAGATAATTTAGTAGTTCCTAATGTGATATTTATCTACAAATATCCAGGGATTAGTTTTATGCTATTTATGTACAGTTTTTTATGTTACTTTTTGTAGAGGCTTTTTTAACTTCACATTTACCTACACGAGTCCTGTTAGAGCGTTTAGATAGTACATACGTTAAATGAATGCTGTGTTATCATACTATAAATCTCGAACTGATATCACAGCTGAATTGTACAATTCGAAAAGTATAATCTTGTATATACCATTTATCAATTTTAATAAAATTATTATTGTTACTATAGGACTATACAGACGCAAATGACTAGAAAATAAATAATTAGTAAGCCGTGGAGTCCTCTGGTATTTACAGTGAAAGCATGGCATCAAATCTAAACCTAAATATAACATTTAATTCAAACTTTGTGCTAAACTACCTGCAATATAAAAATCATTTTTAACAACAAGTAATTGAAGCAACCCCAAGGTGAGATTTTAAACCTTCTCCTACATTCTCTCATTATGTTGAACATTTTTTTCAAAATGCTTGACTATCTTAACCTCATTGGCCAAGAAGGATATTTATAAATACATCAAATACGTATTAGAATGGAACCACTAAGAAAAGAAATAGAATTAGTTCAGTGCGCATGGTGTCAGATATGAAACATTGCAACATACCTTACGTTCGTGTCTAGTGCAGGGGTGTACATAATAACCACGACATGCACTAAAAGCCTTAAAAATCCAGCTAAGTGTTTTGTTTATGATGGTTTCTACATGGTAAATTACAGAGGTTTTGTAGTCTATTAACAACATCAGAAAAAATATCAACCCAACAGATTTTTACTACAACATGCAGCGTTTACAGACCAAACTTATTTTTTCAATCAAATTTTAAATAAATAATATACATTAAATTCAAATTCAAGTTTTGTATAAATAATAAACTAATCAGTTTTCATAAACTTCTTAGAGTTTACCAAACAAAATATGTACGGAATGCAAATGTGTTCCATCAAGACATCAATAAAAATTAAATTAAAGCTTATCTAAAAATAAATAGTAATGGCATCATGCTGATCTATGAAGATCACTGCACAATAAACACATATGTGAATATACGGCAATACTAAGCTACATCTAGAAGAAATAACTTATTATAAAAGAAAACCTAGTGCACCACAAAATGCCACAATTTAAAACATCTCACACTCAAGCCCTTTTCATTCAAGTTAACAAGTTGCCACGGCCATTAGAAACACCTGTAGTTTACTATTCTTTGCGATTGAAAATTTGTTACGTTTAATTCTTCCAATTTTTATAAATCATTAATAGTCAGCGAGACTAGAATTTCAAACACATCCATTGATTTTCAAAACTAATTACTTCAGAAGGCAGACAACTTTACAAATTTATAAACTTTTCTATGAAAAACCCACCTACTGATCAGCTATCTAATTAAAATTTCCCATCTTTTCGACTTCTGGGTTGTGACTGACATTTTACCAAGTCACACCAATATCCAATTAAATCTTTACTTGGATTTATTATTACTTCTCTATCATTGTAACAGCTTTTCCTTAATTATAAAACAATGTAGTAGTGTATTGTATAACAAACAAAAAAATTAAAATAATCTTCTTAACTATATCAATTAATAAATATTAATCTAGAATTTAAAATAAAGGAACCAGAGAAATTAAATAGAACTTTAAACCACTTAATAAAACTATACAAAAAGGAAAAATGCTCCACCCCCTACTTGGTACATCACTATACTACAATTAACGTCTTAGTAGAAGTTAATTAATTACAGAAAAAAGGAAAGTAAGATATTTGTCAACATACTTATAACATTAAACAAAAATAGATTAACCAATAAAATTAAAATAAAGTTAATAGAATTTAGAGATGAAAAACTTCACTCATATGAGTCTACTACCAAATTATAATACAGTCTGGTGTGCAACTAAATGCTTTAAGAAACATAATCGGTTATTTCACCAATTTGAACAGAAACAAGAGACACAAGAAAGCGGAAGTTCTTACATCTTATTTTGTAAATGTTTTTACTCCTCGTACTGCAAGCACAAGTATGGAAATACAAGACTTCTTGGATTCACCATTATAAATTGACTTTTCATTTTTACCTGTTTTGCGACAAGAGTTCAAACATAATTAATTTTGCTACTTAGAAATAAAGCACTTGGAAGTGATAAAATAATGGGACAGTTATTAAATGAGCTTCTCGTACAAAGGAATACGTAGTTTTAATTACTTATGTGTTATTTTGTCGATTTTATTGGCTCAAAAGCTTAAAAAAATGGAAATTATATTGCTATTAAAACTTCGAAGGCTGCTCTACAAAGTTTCATCCTATCATCATATAAGTTTTCTGTCGGTATGATACAAATTGTTGGTTAAATAATTCTCCAAAGAATACATAAAGATTATGACGAAAAAAATGGATACTTAACTAGTAATTTGGATTTTGACACGTACACTCAACTATGCAGCAGTATCAGCACATAACAAATAAAATAAACAAAGCCTTTGTTGCAAAAAAATATTAATTAGCGTTATTTCCTGATATTATTCAGGAATTTCATAAGGTGTGGTACCTGAAAATACTATTTGCTTCTAAAATCTTATCTTAATAATCGCTGATTTTCTATGTAACATCTAACTGTGACATCTAAACTCTGCAATATCAACTTTGATATATCGCAAGGGAGTATATTAGGTCTTGGTCTCTACCTTCTATACACTGAATACATACTATTAACGTAAGAAATAATGATCGGAACCTTCGCAGACGACATGGTCATACTGGCAACTGATAGAGATGATGTAGTAGCTAGTTAACTTATTAAACATGTCTACTTTATTAGCTAGAAAAATAAAAGATTAAAGTCAACTAAAAAAAGTTAGTGAACGTAATGTCTACACTAAGGCGATAACAGTGTTCTTCAATAAAAATAGGGTATTAATTGATATACATATAATATTGGGCTTTGGGGATGTTTAAGTCAATTATTCAAGGTTTTCAGTCAAAGACCAAACTAAACTATATATAACGATTTAAACATATCTTTCTTTAAAGAAGTTATTGAGCCACGGGCTGCCAAACACCAAGGTAAACTGAAAGCACCCCAAAATGTTAAAGAGAAAACTGTTATACGATATAGTAACTCAATGATCAATCTAAAATTTAAAAAATTACCTAAAAATTTTATTTTTAGTTAATTATAGTAAACTGTATTGCTACTATAATATATTTTGACGCAAAGCAAAATACCAAAATAGATATTCATAAATTTTAAATTATATTTATAATTTTAAGCTATATTATGCCGCATGCAATTAATAGAACTTAGTAATGCAGTAATTTGTTTTATTTTGAATATATTATTCTGTATATATGATAAAGTACAGCTCTGAAGCGACAGTGTACGTCTACAAAGCAGTATAAGAGGAATTCCTCAGAGGCCGTCTACAATGCGTTGACGCAATCTAAATGCGCCATTGCTTCTCAATTTTCTTAGCAAAATTCAGCCGCCTGTCAAAAGTAACTTTTATAGACATTTGACAGCACCCGAACAAAGTGAAAAAGTTTTGCAGAGAATTTGCGTACGTATTAAAAGAATTATTATTAAAAGCATTTTTGCAGTGCGTCTTTAAAACATTAATAGATAAAAATCTCTTAATTAAGTGGTACTCAATTCTTTGAAATCTGTAGCAATCCTACATAAATTTGATTTTGAAGTCGGATTAGTTCAACAGTAGGAGGGCATTTTTATTGTTAATTTGTAAAAGATATTGATGTGTGAGAGTCTCATGTAAACAAACGTATGCATGGTTATTTGCAATTATAGAAGAGTTTTATAGCGTATATACACTCTGGCTCATCTACCGCAAGTATAACAGTATTGTTTAGTCACAGTTTATTTTGCAACTGAGATTTAATTTTCTATAGCTCGTGTCTTGGTAAAATATTATTTATCTATACACTTTGATTATCACGAATATGACCAATAAATTATTGTTAAGCTTTCAACAAATTATTATATAATTAATTTACTAATTTCTAGCGATTTTATGATTGTGATACAGAGGTTATTTCGCAGGTATTTTGGAGTAGGTCGTCTAAAAGAGTTCCGACCAAGTTGTTGTAAGCACACAATTTTCCAAAAATTGGTTCAACATTAAAACAGAAATCGTCCGGTAGACCTCATAGCGTGCAGTGGGGCAAGCTGTTGTCACATTGTCACAACGTCACTCGCCTTGGAAATATTAAAACGAAGCGTGTGGGCAATTCTACACTGCGATCTATAGAAACTGATGGTGTTCCAGGAACTTAAAGAATGTGACTGGTATGCCTGGCAAACTGCTTGCGAGGTCATGTTGGCAAATGTTTCAGCTGATGCTCTTGCGCTCCATAGTATTGAAATTTATCTTCGTTTATTGGGATTTGTCAATCAGCAAAGTTTTTGGTATTGGGCTCCACAAAATTTTCGACAACTCTATGAGCGACCTCTCTACTGTTCACGGTCAGTGTGTAACCGTTAGTTGTGCTGTTACGGAATGTAGTATTATAAGGCCGTAATTTTTTGAGAAATCTAAGCGCGCAGTGCCCATCATATCTACCCCCTATGTTGTTATGTTACGCAATTTGCTGAAGCCCAGATTCAACAAACCACTGTGCACTACTGTGGTTCCAGCAAGATGACGAGAATTCCTTGAGAAATTAAGGGCAAATGCTTCCAGGCCTGCTCATATCCATTACATGGTGACATCTCATGCCCGGCTAGATCGTTTTACTATTTCTTTCTGCGAAGACACCTGAAAGCTGAAGTCTTTCATCGCAGAGCGCAAACTACTGAGGAATTAAAGGACGCTATTTGCAACTCAATCAGTGGAAATTTCTCCCCAAGGAGCGAGCAACTTTAATCAGAAGTGTATCGTTCATGTGGACGAACATATTTGAAACTCTTTGATGACTAAATGATAAACATTGTACTGTGTGATGGTATATCGAAATGTTTAAATTTATTGAGTTATTTTGCTGTCCCTATATCAAGAAAATAGCTCAGATGTCCACGGTTAATATTAAATAAATAGTTAAATTGTTGGGCTAAACTAGGACGATTGATCGATACTTTGCAACATTATATACCAGAAGCTTGTTTTGGAGCGACAATTGGGATCTTCCTCCGAGCATTCAGTAGTGTTTACTAAACTTAATCCAGTTGTTTGCTTTTATACCATATGTGTGTTCTTCATGTTAGCCCTTTGTCTAAATGCATTCCGAGGTATTTTACCTATGAAACTTAAGGAAATGATACACTATAACGTGAACGTGTGGCGTGTTTTCTTTACAATTCGTGAAAGTAATGTAAAGCTATTTGGTTACGTTTAATTTGATCTTCCACTTTTTAGTCAATTTAACTACGTTTTTTACATGATTTTGCAACATTCTTGTGTTTAACCAAGATGGCTTTATCATCCGCAAAGGCGGCTGTCAGTGATTGCGTATTGGTGGGTACGTCAGCCATATAAAGTAGGTAACAAAGGTCCTAAAACATTGCCTTGGGGGACTTCAGACTGTGCCGGATATAGATCAGTTTGATGTTGTTCATATGTAATCTGAAAGAACCTTTCTTTAAGGTAATATTTCAATATGATAAAATATAAATAAGGCAATGTGTGTTTTAGTTTATAAAGGAGACTACCATATCAAACTTTATCAAACGTCAGGCCTGTCATTTAGAAACATTGCTGTGTAGTATAGTTTTTGTTCAAAAGATTAGTTGATGTATGTAGTCAACTACGTGATAAACTTGCTGGTTAGTGAAATGCTCCTTTCTAAACCAAACTGCTGAGTAGTTATAGGATTTAACTTTTCTACGATAAGTGTTAGTCTTTTGAAAAGCATCTTTTTAAGTAGTTTATTTAGTATAGGCAATAGACTGGTTGGTCTATAAGAAGCTGCTTCGTTTGGCAATTTTCCAAGTTTAAGAATTATTATTACTTAGGCAACTTTCCCTTGCACCGGTAAATAGTCTAGCCTCAAAACCGCGTTATAAATAGTTGTTAACATAACATTTTTGGGAAGAAGTTCTTTGATAATTTGTCCCATTACTAAATCATATCTAGGAGTCTTGGTAACGTTTGATATGGGGTATATAGATATGTCTGGATTTCAGAATCTTCTTCTGGTCTTACACATGAAGGCAGAGGCTGGAACACCTTTTCTAAATGTTGCGCGAATGCTTCAGCTTTTTCTGAGTCAGTATGTGCCCAACTATTGTTAGCTTTACGCAAGGAAAGAATTGGCTTATTTTGGCATTTTATTTTTTTTGCCGCTTTCCATAAAGCATAATTTGTGTCTTCCGTAGGGCTTTTTCTAGATATTCTTAGAAGCTTTTGTTCGTCAGATCTTTGATTATCGTGCTTAGTTAATCTGTGACCTTACTCTAACGCATTCTGTCATATGGGTATCTAGTCATTTGCTATGTTTTTTTTAACCTCATTTTTTCTGAATTTCTTTTCACAGCAAGAGCACAGCATTCTCGTGTTTGTTTAGTTGAAACATTAGGTGTAGCTTTCCAAGCGGTGTCTTAAATTACATGCGTAAGGTAGGATACCGCTGACTCAACATATTCATTGGTTTTGAGCGGAATTTTCATGTTTAATTTATCATGAATCAAGAATCTAAAGTAGCACCAATCTATTCTTTTATTAAATAGCTTCAGCGACTTCTCTTTTTTGATAACTGTAGCGCTTACTGTAGCTATAACTGGAATATGGTCTGAAGATAGATCCAAGCATGATACGATGTTTTGATATCCTGGAACAATACCTTTAGTTATAAAAAATTTGAATATAAATTTTAGTGGAGGTTTGTCGTTTTGCTCTTTTTCTTTTGATTATCATTTGTCAGAGATGTTTACTTTTTTTTTATTATTTATTAACCACATACATTTTGCGAAACTTTGCGCACTTGTAGATATTATGAAAGAGCTTAAAAATATACGCAAATTTATATTTTGTTACTATCAGTACACGCACTATAACTCTAGATCTTATCATGCGTGGAGCAAATTGTTACGTCTTTGTTGCATGGGAATCAAATGCGAATTTTTTTAAGGACGAAGAACCATATTTCAACAAAGAAAAAGGATGTATTTGTTGGTCTACATAAAGGAGGCGTTTTTTACGAGAAACAGTCCGAAGAATTGATTGCTATAGCAGTAGTGTGGTGCAAATGGTGTATCGAAGAAAGTACTTATTTGCGATGATCGGGATTTGGAGCAGTAGGCAGGACAACGAACCGGGAGGAACGTCATCTTTAGACGCTTGCAATTACAGACCGTAACGCAACACCGGTAGGTTATTATACGGCAGCGACTGGCTACTTCCTCTGTTCATTACTTGCATTAAGATTAACAGCTTGATGTTCTTTCTTGCGATTGCCATTAACTTCTTTACATTGAAAACAAAAGCTATAATGGGCGACGAAAAAGCATCTTATCAGATAAATTCAGATTTTGTTTAAACTGAAACGATGATTGGATAATAATATGCCGTAGTTTTGAAAAAATACAACAAGAAGGCTGCATTTATACGAGCCATACAACGTTAACAATAGAATGTTATGGCAAGGGAAGCTATCAGTTATAATATTAGGTTACCTCTAGTCAGATTTGAAAAGATCTGGATCATTGCAAGATCTGCATCAACTAGATCTTACAGCTTGTAGCATATTCTTTCCTTGAGGGAGTGCTTCAAGTAATATTTCAATAAGATAACGATCGATTGCATGTGTTACGAAGCACGTTAAAATTTGTTCTACAAAACAAAGTGAAAACTTTTTTTATGGCCGGTCCAACCACCTGAACTTTGTGAGAAGGAACCTGCTTGAATTAAAATTGTGTCGATAATTAATAGCATGCAGTACATCAAGACTTTATTCGTTTATTGTTTGATTCAATACCAAGAAGAATGTATGTGGTGACAAAAGTCCAAGGTGTCATAGATTCTTGAGTAAATGTAAATGTTTATGGACAAATGTGTTATAAATTTAATGATTTTGTTTTATACTATTAAATAAATGTATCAGTTGTTTAATCTGCATTTATTCTTGGTGCTGTAATTTCAATAAACAGTAGTGCATTATAATTGTATGTTAGTTTTACGTTAGAACAATGCTTTAGTGTATATACCAAATTTTGTATTAATATCTAAAAAAACAATAACACAAATTTTATAGAAGTTTTTGTGATCTTAAAATCCAAAATTTGCCAGAGTAGTCGCGCGGTTGAGTCGCAAGCTGCGGTGCGGACGGACACGAGTTCATTCTTGGAGTTTTTTAGTGTCTGACGGGTAGCTTACTTAGTCACTGAAAATAATTGAGTATCTGCGTTTACTTCAAACAAACAGTAATAATGGCGGTCGCTTGAGGCGTGGTGACTGCAATATCACCTCGCACTAGAAATGGTGCGCGAGTACTGGGTACATTGGATAAACAAATGGGAGCTTCAACCTTCTCAGTTTTTAAGCCGTGTTCCCACGTGGGTGTTAGAACCTTACTATTCAATTTTAAATACTACTGTAGGCTAGTAATCAAGGGTAATGCTTCTCTGTCCAGCGACCTAGCGCGCGAGCGAGTTCCATTCTCACTGGGTGTATGTGACGTCGTAGCATTTAAGTTGCTTGTTAGTATGCACATTAAGCTCTTGATGCCGCAGTCCTAGTAAGTGCACACCAATAATAAAAAAACCATTTATTTTACATAAAAATAGAAAAAATTTTTTACTCAGGTTTTTTGTGATAAATAAGCATAGTTTTTGGAGTGAAATTTTCGTGCTTATCGGCTTTATAAGAGAAAAACAGATTAAGAACTAAACACTTTTTGCTCAGCTTTAGACGATATTTACACAAAAGTTATTTTTAAAAAATAATTTAAAAAGTCAGCTTAAAATGAACAATGGTTACCGTATATTGTAGGGGCAAATAAATTTAGTAAAATAGGCACAGAAAAATTAGATTGACATATGCAAGCTAATCAAATTGTTTAAATTAAAATACGTTAAATGGTTTAAACTAAACTAAAAAAGGTATTTTAAAAAGTATTATGCCTTTTGTTACGATACCCAAGTGAAATATAGAATACCAATTTTTTAAATGGGGCTTTTTTGACCGACAATTGTATAATAAATATGTCTAAATAAGTTTAGAAAAAGGTTTTACTTGGTTAAGTACAAAGCTTAGAAGCATTTAAGTGATAAGAAATTCAAAAATACACGATAGTGAAGACAAATATTATTGCTAAGCAACAAGTGACAACATTTAAATTGTTATTTCTAAAGAATGAGAAATTGAAATTTGTAAATAGAACAAAATATTGAGTTACTTTAACGTAAACTAACGATTTTTAAATTGTTGGTGCAGCTATTTTGGAATGGTTTATATTATATCTTTATTATTCCAAAAGCTTTCTATGTCTAAATAATTTTTAGAAAAAATATGATACTCTACACCTGTAATTCCAGATTATATGGTAATAATGTTGTGGAAGTGAAAATACTTCTTAATTTTTCTTTATGACTGATCAAAAACTTAAAAGAGTTACGTAGGACATTAGCAAAGTTTTGCATATAAAATGGTCCAAGCGATTTTCGCATGTTATGCCAAGTTTAAGTGGGTTGAGTTAGATTCAAATCTTCACTGCATTTAGCAGAGCAACTTCTGGGTGTCGATGATAAAAGGCCGCACTGTTATGTTAGCCAAAAAGTAAATACCGCGAAGGACATTTTGTAAGACAATTTTACTCGCTTCATCATTGTTTGGAAGAAAATATTTTTATATTAGATGATGGTCTTCACCGTACAACTATATTTGGGTGGTATTGAGAGATCCAGAGTGGAAGATTGGCGTGGAAGACGCATTGATGTTTTAGAATATCACTTTAATATTTAAAGGAACTTGGTTTTGTTTTTTAGCTTGAAGAGCAAAGATAAAAATTGTTTTATTAACTACGATAACTTTCTAATAGCGTATAATGATAAGTGCTCATTCAATTAAATTTAATTAAACGTGAAAGAGTTAGTTGTTTAGAATACGGTAGAAAGTATTAAAAAAAACGATGATTAAAGGTGTACTGAGGAACTTAGCATTACAGTACCATACGAACTATAAAAAAAGTTACGTATAGCATTTATCAAGTTTTAAAAAAAGAGTGGTTATAATGCTTCTAATAGGAAACGCTTTATTTAAATAGCGGGGAACGCAAGTGATTAAGTTCTATTTAAAAAACATTTATTTTAACAGGTAAATGAGTGCATTTACATGTTGTAGATGAATACGAAGACATGTACTACCTTTAGATAAATACTTTTGGATATTTACTTGGCAAATACTTTTAAATTTAAAAAAGTTAATCTGTTTACCAAGACGCGTAATGCTGTTTATCAACTTCTGTTAAGGACCGATCACATCGAGCCTCGTTATGTAGTTTTATTGTTTCTAAATTATATTCTGTGGCACTTCTAGCTTACCGCTTAATATTACTGATATCTTCACAGGCTTTGCTGTAAACAGCATCTATTCGTCGATAAATGTTAATGGGCACAAAACTCTCAACACGTTATTTATCATTTTAGTTAGGAGGCAAGAGTTTTCATAACATCTTCGTATAACAATGTTTTATCATTTCCACCTCATTGATTGCATTATTGCAATTATGGACATTGTAGATGACATTGTATTCTCATACTTTTATTGGGATGTAACAAATTTTTGATGATTGGTAATTTTTTTTGTTAGGAATTTAAGTACGCTTTGTATCAAAGATTTGCAGGCTTCCTCTTCCTTATATTCAACAAATATGCAATGATAAACACTAAGTAGCCGCTAATGATTTTAGAATGTTATTTTAAGTATACCGTGTCGTATTGTCAAATTACAAACAAATTGTAATTTATATTTGACCGTGTCTTGTATTTTATATTATTTAAACCTTAAAGTAATCACGTATTTTTAAAAAAGTTAGACCATTTATTTAATTACTTAAAAGATTCTATTTTTCTGAGTCGTTCCTTGTCATTCTTGCCCGTAAGGTTTAGGCTTTATAGGGAAAAAAACAGATTAAGCAAGTAAATTTCGTTCAAATCTAGATGGTTTACACAAAAGCTGTTTCTCCGAAAAAATAATTTTAAAAAGCTTCAAGCAATTACCACATATTGAACGAGAAAATCAATTTAATAAAATAAGAAAACAAGAATTAGTTTAACAAATGTTACGCAACCTAAGCCACTTGTTTAAGTGTGTTACATTAAAAATAACCTAAGCGATTTAAACAAAAATAAAAAATACTTTAACGAGTACTTTGTTCACAAGTTTACAAAAGTATTTAATGAGATTACATACAAAGCTTATAGGTGTTCAAATGATAAGAAATTTAAAAGTTAACAAGGCAGAGAAGTAAAATGTTATCAACAGGTAACAACACTTAACTCATTATTTAAAAAGAGCGGAAAATGCAAATTAAAATTTGTAAATAGAACACAATAGTGAGTCACTTCAAAATAATTTAGTGGTTTTTATTTGCTGCCGTAGTTCTTTTTAAATGGCTTGATATCATATCTTTATTATTGCAGAAGCTTTCCCGGTCGAGATAATTCTTAGAGGAAAATGTAGTTCCAGACTGTATGGAAAATGTCGTAGAAGACTTATTTTAGTGTTTGGTAAATAAAAATACTGATAAATTTCTTTCTTTTTATTTTTTTGATGACTAACCAAAAAGAATAAAAGATCAAATACAGAGGGCATCAGAAAAATTTCACCATATGACATAAGTTATGGTTGCACGTCGTAACAAGTTTAAGCTGTGTTTACAAAGGTTTAAATTTATATTTCAGTGAGTAGTATATCTTGGTGTTAGTAGTTCTTGAACTGTCCTAGTAAAAATTAAAATACCGGAATAATCGCTGATTACTGAAAGAAATGGCTACTGTAGTGAAACATGGCTGATTTCATGGTAAAACCACATTTAGATGGCATCAAAAAATCTAAAGAAAAAAATTGGCCCAACCTCTTCTATCAAGAAAGTGAATATCGTTGCAGTCAGAAGTATGTTTGTGTTTGACGGACATGTTACCTGATAATTCATATCATTTTGTATAACCAGCTGTAAGTGAAAAAAGTTCTGATGCCCCGTGACGTAATCAATGAGTAGATCGCTATGTTAACAGCATTGTAGTAGTTGATGATACCAGGCTTTATTGTTTTTAAATCCGAATAGCATGCAGTGACGAGTGCCTAGATCTTTGAGGAAATGTGGAATTGATTCGACGATCACTTAAAGTGTAAGTGAAAGTTTTAAAAAAATATGAGACTAACGATGTATTGTAGTATTCGAGTTCTCTACGTACTCTTTAGAAAATTTACATACAGCGTGTTTGGAGTCTTAGGAGATGGTAGTTTTAATGCTTCTAAAAAAACATTGCTTTATGTTTTAACTTTCAGAGAATCTGAGCGGCTAAATTGTATTGGAAAACATTTACTTTAAAGCTTAAAGTAGTGCATTCATGTTTCATTGAAAAACGAGAAAACATGCGTTACTTTCAGGTAAATAGTTTTGCGTATCTATTTAGCACATACTTTTAAGTTTGAAAATGTTGATTGATATTCCTATGCTTTATAGGGCAATCAGCGAGAATCAGTTTGGTTATACGCGCTTGATGTTGTTTATCTGTTGTTGTCAAGGACTAACCATATCGAGCTTGATCAGGCCGATTTGTTGTTGTTAAATGTTTTCTTAGCAAACTTTTCGGCTACTGCCTAATATTATCAATATTCGCAAAGGTTAATAGATGCATAACCCTCAGCACATTACTTATTATTTAGTCACTATAGTTGAGCCACCTGATATAGAAAAACAAGACTATATGTTTTGAGATGGAGAATATTATGATGCCTGTTTCATGTTGGAGAATATTACGATGCCTGTTTCATGTGTCTTGAAGCAATATCAGCTAAAAAGGAAGGATGTGAAAAACATCATAAAAATTGCTTACTATTATTTTCTTTTCACTAAATGTATTTATTGCTGTACTTGTAGACACCATAATTTGATATTTTCTTTAATCTCCAACATATTTTTCATGATTTACAACTATGTTGTGTTAGAAACTTAATCGCATTCTATACTAAAGTCTATCTTCCTTATATATGACAAATGAGCAATGGAAAACACTAAGTAGAAGTGATTGATCTTAAATAGGATTGTCATTCTCTATACTATTTTTATTGTACTGTTTTAATTTGACAACTTATGAATAAGTTATAATTTATATTGAAACTATGTATTACTTATATATTTTTAAAAACCACCAAAGATAAAGTAAAAAAAGTTTTATAACCAAATTTTCTCTTCCTAAGAGTGGTAAAGTCTTGTCGTTGGTAGGAGAGCTGAGTATGTATGACGATTTCGAGAGCGATGTTGGCAAAAGTAGCAGAAGTTACTAAGAATTTTACTAAGGTCTAAAATGAGCGCAGAAACTAAAAGCAGCTGAATTTCCGGGAACATTGAAGTCACTTAGTATCAGTAAAATTGGCGAATCTAAAGACATTCGCGTTATGGATGCCTCATATTTCAATGACTTTTGAAAGGCGTAACATAAGCCGCATAATATGGTAAGATGTGGAACCGAGAGACTTGTATAATCGGCCGATCTGTGAGGACAAAACCTACATGCAATAGAAGAAAATCTCTAAAAACCTGTGGGGTATTAGATGCTACCTTAGTATAAATGTTTTTCTTCGAAAATGAGCGTCACTCTAAAGATAACCGACTCTTTGAAACAGTATGGGGAGACATAGTAACAATAATATTAATAAACCTACAGTGAAAAACACAAAAAAGTTTATGGCCAGTTTTATAGAGGAAACTCCCGTAGAAAATACGGAGAAAGATGATGCAACAGATATTGTAAAAACTTCAGTGGAAGATTTGACAATCACAAAAAGAAAATAGAAATTCAACCTGATTGGTGAGATACAGCGACTGGAATACTTGTGAAAAATATTTGGAGAGATTAATCAAAACTTGAAACGTTTGAAAATTTGATTCACAAAAAGTAAAGAAAACAATAAAAACAGATATCCAAACAGATAGTAAATACAACCTGAAAAAGACTCACGCAAAAGTTGAGAGAACAACGGTTCTAGAAACGAACCATATTATTGAAATTATGAAACATATTTTATCTGATATTTTATCTTAAATGAGTCAAAGAAAGAAATATCTATCAAGTTTACTATAGTTTTTTAATTATTTTCATATTTTTACCTGCGTTCATTTTGAACAAAAAGTAATAATGGCGGTCGTCTAAGGCGCGGTACTTGCCACATTGCCTCCCATCAGATATGGTGCGCGACGATTGAGTACAGTGGACGAAAATATGAGAGTCTCAATCTTTTCAGTTTCCAGCCCGTACTCTCTCGCGGGGCGTTAGAGCTTTACAATTATTACCAATACCAATAAAGATGTAACGAATTTTAAAATCGTTGAGGTGTGATTGCGGTGTGAATGGACCCGGGTTCATTTCTGGGGCTGAGATGCTTGATAGGTGGCCTACTCAGTTACTAATAAATCAAATACTTGCATTCACTTAGAACAAGGAGTAATAGTGAAGTTGTCTAAGACGGGGTGCTTGCCACATCGCCCCGTATCAGAGATAGTAGATGACTACCAGGCAGAGAAGGCAAACATATGAAAGATGTAACTTCTCAGTTTGCAGACCGTGCTTCCACGCTAGGCGTCTAAATCTCACCATTATCAGAAAAGTAACATTCATACTATTGTTGTTATAGAAATTACGAACTTAATAACATGAGCTAGAGTTGCACCATATTTTGCAGAATCCTTGATATCCTTGATATCCTCTGTTACTACCTATTTTTTTTGATTAACTTTGATTTAAATGTGTTTATGGTTTATGCTAAATTATAAATAATCAAATGGTGTTGTAACTTTTATCATTACTTTCTTACGAAATCATATACTTTGTTTCTATACGTATGTCAACGCTAAAAAACTTTCTTTATCCTGTCGGAGAATAAATAAGGTGTTTACCATTGGCGCTTGTAATATACACCTGCTTACCTTATTATCATTGTCCTTCCAGTTTATCCTTTAGTTTCAAGAAAATAAAAAATAGTAAAGAATGGGAATTGTTAACGGATGAAATAAAGAAGTTTTTTAAAAGTGTCCACGTATTGGATGGAGTTCATAGTATAGCTAACCCCAAAAATTCAATAAGGACCAAAAGATAGTCCCTATTACTTTTTTGTAGAAGTAAAGGCTTTGCCTCTATGTTAGTTATTATTGCTTGTTCTATTGTCTAGGTTCTCATAAAAAGGGCGTTTTAACTTTACCAGTTTTCGCAAAGCCCAGCTATTTTTTTTCACAAAAAGCATTATTTTGCTCTATTACTTGTTTTTAAGTGTATCGTAGTTTTCTTATTTTCGTTTTAGAGAAGTTTTATTGTTTATGAATTCACGACAACTCTTTATTATAGCTGGCAGATGGTGAATTAACCGGTGATGAATTGGATCTGGCAATGAAACGATGGTAATAAAACGGCGGCGATGAACTGACAGTGATAAAATATTTTCGCCACTGTGTCCAAAACTTGTCACCAGTGACAATCCGGTGGTGAAAGGCTTCACTTTCGTGTTTGTATCAAGCCAAAAGTTATTGCAAATTTTATTTTGATTGTGTTTCACTTTAGCAGTCAAAGTGAGTGATATTCATCTTTTTTGTAGCATGAATGATGTGGTAGACTAGTTCAAGAATAATCTACGCAGCTTCAGCGATGTCTTGTCTTACGAAATTCATCTGCAGCTGTCAAGAACCCAATACATTAAACCTGATTAGGCAGATTTATTATGGTTGAATTTTTTAACCGACACTTATTTCCCATTGCCAATCAGTACTGACATATACACAACCATTGTACTAGAGTGTCCCGCGAGAGTGTTTCAAGACTTTGCGTATGGATTCTTTGAAACATTTTAAGCAAAAAAGTTTCAATAAACATAGGTCAAATTCTCAACTTCATCGTTCTAGCTTTCCCTTCTTTTTTGGAACCTAATACTATGGTTACCAAGAATATTTAGTTTTATTTTTATTATGAAAACGTTGTCACCTATAAAAATGACAAATGTAATAGGAAGAGACAATTTAACGTGAATTTTTCGAATTAAATTGATTTGAATTTATTAATTAATTTTGTAAAAATGCTGTACTAGTTTTTAAACGTCGAATAGGCCGACATGTTTTTTTTTGTACCGCTATTGCAATGGTAATTTATCTGCAGCAGCAGAAGAGTATATAAATAGATACTTAGAGAATTATCTCCGAGAAAATGAAATGTTTGTAAGTAAAAAAAGTAATAGAAATATTCATAGAAGAAAATTGGCAGAAGTAATACAGAGGGAAATTGAGGAGGATTCTTGAACCAGTGTAAGACGAATTTCAGCAGTTATAGGCCAAAGTAAAGGTTTAGTTTTAATGACCGTACATGAACATGGACTCTATTTCGTTTATCTAAATATTTTAAGTGCATATCATACTTGTCTAGATCTAGTTTCTCTAACAACTTTTCAATAATATTTGAAAAAAAGAAATAAAATGTTAGAACGATCAAGCACCTCCAAAAAACCCTAATTTGTTTCATTGATATCTCAAAAACGGTTGAAAATTTGAGTAATGCTTATAGAAATTTTTTGCTTATGTTTCAAAGAACCTATACGCAAAGTCTTGGAACATATGCGTAGGATGTATATTGTAACAAACTCAGCACTAAGTAATTAAACAGTTGATCTTATTATTTATTTTTATACTCGGATGGTCATTAATTAATAAATTGACATCATTTCCACGCAATTTAATTAATTTACAAGTTTGGTTGTGCTGCGTATTTGGATTATGGCTCTGCCAACTCTAACTCTTGTTGTGTGAATTGTACTTCATGCAGTACCTAAATAGCCACGCCGACCACATTCTAGAAGCCGATGCTTTTGGTGATCCGGCGTCGACGCCACTTCCAAGTGTGCCAGGAAGGTCCGGCATGCTTGAGTTGTGTTAATTCAGTCAATCAATGGGCTTCTCATAGTTACACGTAAGCAAGCCTGGGTTCAAGTTACTATTCTGTTGTCAAAGAAGTACTTAATTTTTCACTGTAGGACTTAAAGCAAGCTTTTATTATCTTTAGCAGTTGTTAATTTAATATTACTAATTCATTTATCACTTTCACACCTTTTCTGAGGGTTGCTATTAATTCATTTACAAATTTAAGCCAACCTTAAAATAATTGAATGCATTATTAGTATATTAGAAATAAGCAAAAGGAATAGTACAACTTTTTGCAAACACAAAATGTATAAAAAATTAATTTCAGAATAGAAACTATTTTGGATAGAATATTCTGCTATTTTTAAATGTCTGCAGGTTGTTATATATATGAAAGCAGATACATAATAAATATATTTTGTTACGTTAGATTTGATTTTTTTATATGCTTACGTCTGTAATTTTTTACAAGACTGTTAAGTTGTAACAAAAAAGTCTCTGCGTCTATGTAATATTGTGGATGTAACGGCTGTTTTTTATAGTTTACTTTAACAAATTGTTGCAATAAGGCGCGAATAAAAAGCATTTTTAAATAATAAAGCGCCTAGTAATTGCTTAGTACTATTTTCCACCAACTATAGAAAATTAATATTAGAACATTCATTTAGAATTTAATACGGAATAACCGAAAATAATTAAATACAATATAAGCTAATTAACGAAATTACAATTTATGTCATAAATATCAAACACTTTACTCTGTTCTTAGTTATGTTGGCCGCTTCCAAAATGAGAAAGAGTAAAATTGGTACGGTACAGACAGCAAAAAATATTTATTTATGAGAGTGCCAGAGTTTTGATCAGAGGCGTTTTTGCGAGATGCCATTTTAAAATTAATGTGGGAGTTTCCATTATACGTGTTTGCAAAATTAGTAAGTTATTTTAAACAATAAATTACCGATAATTTTTAAATTTTTAATAATTAATGGGATGCCACTTAAAAGAAAAACCGGAATTTATATTAAAAAATAATTTAATAAAGAATATTACATATTATTGTGACTATGCTATGTAGTATTTTTTATTTTGATGTCTAAGCAATAACAATAATAAATTAAAAACAGATGTGCAAATCTAGATTAATTGTAATAAAATCTTTTCATGTATATTTTAAAGAAGTTTTAAAAAAATATTGAGCCAAGTTATTAGAGGTAATATATACAATTGAGTATAGTGATCAATTGTACAAGTAGGTCGAAACTTCTGACCACCTTTTTTGAACTCCTCATTAAAAAGTAGAATAGGAATGTCTCATAAACCCGACCCATTGAAACACCCCTAAGGGGGATTTTCCCGCTTTTTTTATTTTAAAGCGACATATCTCATGAACGATAATATATATAGTGCTGAGACATTCATAGTTGATTGGTTGGTCTAAGTTTGAGTTTCCAAGGTGTTTATGAGTTTCAACATTTGTATATATTACCGTTTCGCCCCCTGATCTTGTTTGAAGAAATAATTAAGTTCCCATTATTTAACTTTTTTTTTTATTAATATAAGAACCTTACATTCTGTCATTTACTGACAATAAGTAAATATTAAAATAAATGTACATACATAATATAATGGAAAAAATTTCTTATGTTTAAAAAACTGGTTTGGTCTGGAGCTAACTTAACTTAAAATAACTTAACACTAACACGCATGCGTACAATCACGTATAACGATTTGGTAAATATGAAGGCTTAAACCACTTAAGCCTGGGCTTTTCTTCGTCTCTTTCTAATAGACACTTGATAATAGAATTAGGATGCTCAATAAGCCAATAGTGGTAGCGCACACTGTAATTTTAAATTTTCTCATTAATTGTAGGAATATTACTTTTTTTATAACTTCATTTAGCATATACCATGAGGCACTTACTATTGATCCAAAATCTTAGTTTGGAATCGCCTTAGTAAGTCAATGTTTAAGTAATTATATATATATATATATATATATATATATATATATATATATATATATATATATATATATATATATATATATATATATATATATATATATATATATATAATATATAATATTAAATAAATATTATATTAAATACAGTTGTATTCCATAAGGCCAGACTGATTTAATGATAGCTTTATATAGCAATAACTTATTCTCAAGAGATTGAAATTTACGTCTTAGTAGCCAATATATTTTTCTGTTTATTTCTCCCAGTTGTTTTCGTTTGGACCAGATGTGCTTTTTCCAAATTAACCTTCTATCAAGATGGACACCCAAATATCTAACACTTTCTTCTCGTTGGATTTGCTGGTTATTCATTGTGGCAGAAGAACAAGTATCTTTACGAGTTGTAAATGTTATATGAACTGATTTAGAACTGTTAACTTTAAAGCACTATTTTTCTAACTATAAGAGTATTCAAGTGAAGGTGGGGATTCTGCAATGCTATTTGCGAATCAGGGCGACAAGATAACATGGCTATGTCGTCGGAAAATGTAGCGGTCATTGTAGTTTCGATAGTAGGAAAATCTGCAATAAATAGAATATACAAAATCGGCCCCAGTACACTGCCTTGGAGAATGTTGGAACCCATAGAAAATAGAGTAGTTTGATATTCTCCAAATTTGACTAACAGTGCCTGTCAGCAAGATACAATTTTATAAGTAGAAAGCAGCCCGGAAGAACTATGTTTTTAATTTTGTTCGGGCTTTACTAC
This sequence comes from Sinelater perroti, assembly GCA_036346155.1. Lineage (NCBI taxonomy): Eukaryota > Metazoa > Arthropoda > Insecta > Coleoptera > Elateridae > Sinelater > Sinelater perroti. The sequence continues at coordinate 11,673,301 of JARFIY010000195.1, read as the reverse complement.
CGGGCGCCCGTGCGCCTTTACAAAAATACAACTTGGCGCCGCCGTGTATCAGACGCTGGATATCTCGGATGCGCCGCCACTGGGCTTTGCGAAGGTGCACGCGCTCGCGGGTGGCGCCGCGACATTCAGCGCAGAGACTTGACTCGAGCCCGTTGAGCCTTCAGACGTTAGCGCCGGTACGCTGCTTTCAAGGGATAGAGGACTGCGTGACAGGAAACAGGTCAGTGTGTAATCGTGATGATTGAGTGTATGCGTCCTCTCGTATTGTAAGGGCAGTATGTGTGCCTTGGGAAGGAGTCACGGCGCGTTCGTGGCCCTTCTGCGGCGTAGTGCTTTGCGGCAACCGTGTTGCTCGAGCCTGCGTGACAAGGACACAGCTCAGAGCCAAATCTGTACGTTTGATGTGTATGCGTCCTCTTGTGTTGTAAGGGCAGTATGTGTGCCTTGGGGAAGGAGTCACGGCGCGTTCGTGGCCCTTTTGCGGCGTAGTGCTTTGCGGCAACCCGTGTTGCTCGAGCCTGCGTGACAAGGACACAGCTCAGTGAGGACTCTGTACGTTTGTTGCGTATGTCCTATTGTGTTGTAAGGGCGGTGTGTGTTCCTGGTAAGGAAGCTCGGAGGTCCGTGTTCCTTCTATGGAGCCCGTGGGTTGGGCCCGTTCGCCTAGCTGGTCATCCTCAGTGAGCGATGTCCGTGGACGGCGACGGGACGGCATCACTCGCCCAGGTAGAGAGCTCATTGCGTAAGGAACCTGCGTGATCACGCTTGTTGCGTATGCGTCCTATTGTGTTGTAAGGGCAGTATGTGCGCCTTGGAAGAGTCACGGCGCGTTCGTGGCCCTTTGCGGCGTAGTGCTTGCGGCAACCCCGTGTTGCTCGAGCCTGCGTGACAAGGACACAGCTCAGTGAGGACTCTGTACGTTTGTTGCGTATGAGTCCTATTGTGTTGTAAGGCGGTGTGTGTTCCTGGGTAAGGAAGCTCGAGGTCCGTGTTCCTTCTATGGAGCCCCGTGGGGTTGGGCCCGTTCGCCTGCTGGTCATCCTCAGTGAGCGATGTCCGTGGACGGCGGGACGGGACGCATACACTCCCAGGTAGAGGCTCTCATTGCGTGCGGAAAGGTACCTTGCGGCTTGCGTAATTGCGTTCGCGCCCCTAGCGACGTTGCGACACGATGATTTGTATTGTCGGTTACTATGGTTTTTTGTATGAATTGCATTTAGCTTAAGTTTACAACTACCAATAAAGCCTACTCTTGCCCCGGCTTTCCTCTCTAATCGCGAGAGGTTTTATGCCTAGGCAAGTAGTAACATTCGCGTAACCCTATGTGTTTTATTGATTGGACCTGCGCTCACTCAACCCTTACTAAATCTCACCCTTACAGTAATTCTAATTAACCATTTTTAATTTTCTCTGTATCTTGGTCATTTGCAACCCAAACAAATTTTATAAAGCAAACCTCGATGCCAGACTTTGTCAAAGGCTTGTGTTACGTCTAAAAATACAGCCGAGCAATGTCTCTTTGTTTCATAATCTTTGATAATCTTATTGACGATTCTATGGATTTGTTCGATGGTAGCATGTTACTTACAAAACCTAAATTGATGATCAGGAATTAAATTGTTCTCCAAAAGTATTGGTGTAATTCTACTAAGCAACAGTTTTTCAAATATCTTGGATAGTAAAGAATCGGTCTATAAGATGCAACTTTCTCCTTAGGCTTTCTTGGTTTAAGAATCATAATAATTGACGCGACTTTCTATTGCGGACGGATAAAGTCTGGCCTCAGTAGTGTACTAAAATGGGAAGGTTATAAAGCTAAAGTTTTTGTTAGGTAGTTCTTTCAAAACTCTTTCTGTGACTAAATCATATGCTAGTGCTTTGCGTTGCTAAGAATTTTAGTTTTGATCTCAGTCATAGTAAACTAGTTTATAGGACTTTTAGAAATAGCTGGATTTCACTCTTTTTTTAATTTGTGATTTTGGAAGGATAAAGTTGAAATACATCAGCTAAATGATTTGCAAAAGTTAGTGCCTCTTCTTGATTTGTTCTGGTCAAAATACGGTTACCAGTACTTTGATGCTTTGCGTTGTTGTTGCGACTTTTTTAGACCTTTGGTTGCCCCCCAGAGCAAATACTCAGTAGCTTTGGTTGGTAACGTAAGGTAGTTCTGTATGGATTGATTTTTGACATTGGACAGTAGTTTTTTGATTTCAGTCGTTGCTTAATTCAAGCGGCGCTTGTCTGTTTGATGTTTTGTCACTTTGTTTTTTGTTTAAGTGTTATTGGACATTTTGAATTTATAATGTCATGTGTTTTTTGAGGAATTCGCTGCCAACAATCTTGTTGCGCAGATTCATTGATCCGCTTTGTTGCTGCCATTAAATTTTCTTTCATTTATGAGCTAACCTGGAGTGATAGTGTTTCATCTAATCATTTTCTAAATAGTTCCCAATTGGAATGTTTATTACATAAAGTCGGTGATTTTTGATATATACAATGGTTGCTAATGTTACAATAATTGTTGAATGATCATCAGACAAATCAAAGCTGGGTTCGATTTTAAGGTAGTTTAGGTTGATTCTTTAATTGTATTAATCTGGTGGTTTCCTTAGCTCTATGGGTCAATACTTTTAGTCGCCCGTCTATATATGATATAAAGCAATAGAGTTCATAGCTTTCAATAATTCACTGCGCTTAGTTGTGGCCAACCTTGATCCCTATGCATCAGTTTGGTCACTGTAATCGCCTGCTACTAAAGATCTGTTTCCTAACGTATTAAAAAATGCCCTTATCGCCCATTCATATTATTACTTGGTCCTGGGCAATTACCGAAGGAAAACATTATTAAAAATTAATGTTGTAGTAGTTTCATATCTATTCTTATACTGCGTAAACTAATTTTTATCACTATTTATTAGCTTTTTTTAGTTTAAAGTCTTAGTATTTACAAAAATACGTTTATATGGACAAATGCTTGATAATACTCGCACGCGCTTAATATTACCATTTTCAAGAAGTCTTTGCATATCAAAACTCAAACGATCAATATGATATTTAAATATGTACAAATTATATAGAAGCAAAGGTATTTTTTATTGGCAAAAGTGTTTTTTTTTATTGAGTTAATTTTATTGTTTATAATAACTTTATCAGAGTATCAGCACATTAAAAATAGCTACTATAAAATTATTAAAACTTTAAAACAAAGTTTTCTCAAATGTAATTATTTTTTTTAAAGGATAAACTATTTTTAACAAAAATATTTGATTGTTTATGTTACCTTAAAAGCAAGCTTCTAATTTGATCTGCTTAAACTTAATATTAGTAATTAAACAAGATCAGGGGGCGAAACGGTAATATATACAAATGTTGAAACTCATAAACACCTTGGAAACTCAAACTTAGACCAATCAATCAACTATGAAGGTCTCAGCACTCTATATATTATCGTTCATGAGATATGTCACTTTAAAATAAAAAAAGCAGGAAAACCCCCATTAGGGGTGTTTCAATGGGTCGGGTTTATGAGACATTCCTATTCTACTTTTTAATGAGGAGTTCAAAAAAGGTGGTCAGAAGTTTCGACCTAATTGTACAATTGATCACTATACTCAATTGTATATATTACCTCTATAATAATAATTGGTGTGGCGGCCTTTTCGCCCTTGAACCGCTTATATCGCGGCGGCATGATGGCGGCTGTGATATCTGCCCGTTTTGCCATCGCACACAAAACGGCATATGGGCTTTTGCTCGGCCGACAAGTCTGCATACGCCGTCGGCGGCACCTTTTGATAGGAAAGGTGCTGGCGAATGCAAATTGCCAGCAAAGACCTGCCGCCAAGCCAGGCGCGAAGCCCGGCAACATTCCCGTACCGCAGCTCGGCCAATTTGGTCGTGTTTAACACCGCACATTCAAGCACCGCAGCTCGGCCAACTTGGTCGTGTCTCAACCCGCAAGAAACTCGCCATCCGCAGCGCGACCAATTCGGTCGTGTCTTCACCCCGCAAGAACATTCGCTACCAGCAGAAACCCGATCCGCAGCGCAGAGGCGGCCACCTGGGAATCGCCGACGAAGCCGAAGCCGAAGCCGATTCAGGTGAGCGATTTGACAATATTCGTTGGTGGATATCGGTAGCCGCCCCCATCCGCTTACGCGACGGCCGTTTAAGGGACGATTTGGCCTTATCGGCTGACCTTCCAAACGGGCCGTACTACGTTTTCACACCGCATCACGAGAGCGGCTATTTGCACGCCTGCCTCTCCATTTGTTGGTCCTTACGAGCCGGATCGGTATCGTATCCAACACCGCATCCACGAGAGCGGCTATTTACACGCCTGCCTCTCCAATAATATTCATGATAATGATAATTTTATACCATTTTCCAAAGTCCGAATCAATTTAGTGGTGTTTTGAGTAGTTGTAATTATCCAAAGTTTAAATTTGTGTTTGGCAAATTTGCAAAAATTTCTAAGCTGTGATGAGCAAGGTATACGGTAATATTTAATTTTAGTGCATTTAGAACAGCGAGCATCAGGTCTTTTTATTACTAAAGTCAAGCGAGCACTTAATCTGGATGATGAAAACCACGGTAGTTTCATCAAGGCCATGATTGATAAAAATCCCCAATATACTGTTTATGAATTGGCAAATGCTTTCAACATTTCTCGAACGATAATCATAATCTTTTAATAAGGCGCAGCTACGTCAAACATTTTAAAGTATGGGTTTTGCATCAGCTCATAGAAAGTAATCTTAATTGGGTTTTCAAGTGTGATTTCCTTCTTCATTGACATGAAGAAATTGGTCACTGTATATAAAATTTGTATCTTCTATGAAAATGTTAAACGTTAACATAGTCCAATAATAAACTGTTTTTAATAGTAAAAAGACTCAATCTGTACTCAAAGAAGGTTTTGCTGTTTATTTAGTGGGATTGGAAGAATTTTAGAAACAAGTTGTTCACATTTGAATGAAATGTTATATTTCATATTTCGTATTCTCTAAATACCATTCCTTGTAATTATTATTTATCTTTTATCGAAATTGTTTGGAAAATGTTTTAATATGTTATTATAACAAAAAATATCTTACGTAACTCGGTAATTAAGCATAAAACAAAATAATATGTATATAATCCTAGTTATTAAAATGTTGTCAACTTTATAGGTACTTTACAAACTGACCTTATAATATAATTAAATGCGTCTTACTGCGAAGGCTATTAAATCTTATTGGTTAGATCTTATACTTTCTGTTAATGTTATTGCTAGACAAAGTTTAATTTGAGGTTAATAGATCGGCAAGTAAACAAAATTGACAATTATAGAGAAACAGAAGCCTTACAAATGTGGATTTAAAGCCCTGTAAAGTAACAGACTATACTATAGAGACATACTTTATAAATAGAAGCAAGGAAATTTACTTACAGTCGACAGTAAGCATAAGAGATTTATGATAAATTTATCTTATAGCTCTTTATGGTAACCAAACTAAATAAGCTAGGTTTGTAAAATATGCGATTATAAAAGGTTTATACAGCTTTATTTTCTTATTTGTGTGATGTTATTTTTGCGTGCCAATAATAAAAAATTTGCCATTTACAATAAATTTTTATAAAAGGAGTTCCAAAAAAAGTTTCTTTGTAAGGTAATCATAAAAAACAAAGAGACGTTTATTAAAAAAACTTGTTTGCTATTAAAATACAGACTTTGAAAAATTATTTTTTAAAAATAATGTTATATAAATGTGATCTTGCATACCCGCGACACGTAGACACTGCGCGGCACGTAGTATCCGTAATAACTGCCATTTCCTGAAGCATATTTTCTTTAAATTAAACCAGAACGCCCGGAGTGTTGTTGTATACTTTTGATTTAAGATATCCCCATAAGAAAAAATTTATAGCATTTAAATCAGAGCGCAGAGACAGAGGCCAGTTTATACCACCTCTTCTGGAAATCAATTTTTGGAGGAAAATTTTACGAATTCGTGGCAGAGGCATGTTAGAAGTGTGCGATGTTGCTTCATTCTATAGAACAATCTTTTTGATTATAGTCAGCAAAATTTTGCAGTTCAGGTACCAATAAAATGTTTAGCTTCTCCACATAACGCCCTGAAGTTGGTGTTAACGCGCGGCCCCTTTCGTCTCAAAGATGTACGGGCCGATTATTCCTCGAGCTGACATTGAAGTCTATACAGCACTTTTGGTGAATGAATGAGTTTTTTATGTTTGTATTGTGGGTTCCTAGCGCTTCAGTAACAAGGCGAAAATGTGCCTCATTTTTACGAACAGATAGGTTAGAAGTTATTTTTTGATAACCTTGGTCGTCCCGACTTACGTTTATTCATAGCTTTCTGATCAGAGAAACACTTTGCGTTTGATTTATGTTACGCAAATCATGATGATTACTGAACTTTCTCTGTGCAATGATCGCCAAATCATTGTGTGTGTAAAATTCTACTACTCAAAGCGCATGCGCTCCGCACCGCTCTGGTTCGTTGCGTTTACGCAGTGAACCAATCAAATCGAAACTTTTTGGGACACCCAGTATAGACTACATTAAACATTGTGGTAAAAATTAATGGAGCTACATATTTTGGGGTATTCTATGCAATTTTTATATTTTTATAAGGTTCGTTACAAAATTTGCCAATGCTTTCTCGTGCTTCTATTGTTAGAATTTGATTTATTTTCTTTCAGCAAAATGTATGTTATTTTTATATTTTTAAAGGTTTTATAAGTATATTAGTCCAGTCACTAACTATTTAATTAGGTGCTTTAGCTAAGCTAAGTAATTAGAATATGTTTTGCATGTTATACGAAAGTTTCACATCCCTTAGGCCACTCCTACGTATAATCGCATTTGATTCCAGTAGATTAAATTGAGATGATGTTATATGTTTTTTTTACTTTCCTTATCCTATAATAAGGAAAGTAATGTAATCGGCGGAAATTTGACCTACCCAGTTTTTTACATTTCTGGGCGAAATATAGCCCTAGGACACCAAAAAAGTTGGTTTGAGCCATTGGTTCTGTGTGTGTGTGTGTCTGTCGGTCTGTCAGTAAACAGGATATCTCGAGAACCATAAGAGCTAGAGACTTGAAATTTGGTATGCAAGTTACTTGTAGGTACAGGACGCTGTGCGAGGCTTTTGGTAAAAATCGGCATTGTCGTTTGGTTGAAAGGTCGCAAAATCGGTCGCAAAGCGGTTGCGAATTTAATCGGTTGAAGATACAAAAAATTTATGAGAATAAAAATGATTTGTTATCATGAGATAAACATGAAATTTTTTGATCCCAGTTCAAATACATAAGTTATAGCCAATTAAAAGTAATTAAACCAATCACAGCGCGTTCGGAGAGCTTCTTGTCCCACTGCGGGAGGACGGGGGCGAGCGCTTGGCCGCTAGGAAAAAGCACGCAGGCGATAATGGGGAAGGCCGTGCGGCAGAGCTCGCACGGTTACCTTCAGTGACGTAGCAAAATTTTAAGTACGAGTCAATTATAGTTTTGTACTGTTTATTTTAATCAGCTTTCGAGTGTTGGACTCGCGCCTTGTCCTTTTTTAAAATAACAAGACCCGGTATAATATATAATAATAGGATAAGGAAAGTCGTGTGATGTTCACACCAGATTCTTTATATTTGTTTTTTATAGAGTGGTACATTAATTGTTGTAAAACTATTCTTTGTGTTGTACTCAATACTACAAAAAATCTACTCCTAATTAAAAAAGGTTATTTGATTTTCTTAAGATCATAATTTTATTTTTTGCTACTTAGCATAAAATTGATAGATGAGCTGTTTCTGTATACTAATTTGTTTAAATATATACATTTATTAATTGTGGTACATTTACTTATTATTAAATGCTGACAAAGAACTTTAATAAATTATGCTTACGCTAGCTAACAGCCAAAATAAATAAATATATTAAGTATTTATTTTTCTGTTTATTTAACTCATATTTGTAGAGTATTAAAAGATTTCTTTGTTTTACTTCAATTAAAAAGTTCACTGTTCATTTAGGTTGACAGTAAAAACATGTTGTTAAAGTTATGTTAACTTTGTGGTTTTCTTTTGTTCTTTTTATAAAAGTATTTGCTTTAAACATGCTGGTAAAGTTCATTTGAACGTGAATAATTGTACTTACATTTTGATAATATATCAATCGATGATGAATCACAAATAAAAGTAATTTTTAGCGTCACTATTTATCTTAAAGCAAATAATATTAATTTTAATTGTAACAAATATCTTATTAAAAAAATCTAAGTATGAAAGCAAAAAAAGATAAAAATAAAATTTAGTAAAACTATACATACAAAATTTCATGTTTTGTTTTTATTTCATAACTATTATCATCCTGTATTAGTTAACTGTACACTTTTATTTTTAGGAATCTTAAATTAAACTTGTAAAGTTAATGTTTCTACAATTCATTGTATCTAAACTCTATCGGCACTTGTTTCAACAAATGACCTAACAGCAAAAAAAGTTGTGTTAAGTTTTGCGTATTTTAGAAATAATAATTTATAAAAAGAACACACATTACAAAAGAAAAAAATAAACTAAAACCATACGCTACAAGATGTAAAATCAAATAATTATAAAAATATTAAGAAAAATTAAGCTAACCGTATGAAGGATATTTCTACAACTAAAAATTTATTTTTTTGCAAATATACGAAAATGGAACGATAAGTAATACAAACTGGTATCCAAAGAGGGTAAGTATAATTTCAGTGAACGTGTATATTTTTTGACATTTAGACTTTTGAACTTTGACAAGATCTCTTAAAAAACTGCCGGAAGGGAATTTTATTTTGATATCGTATATTTATGAGGTAAAGATGATCAAAGGGATTTGCAAATTATGGTCTATGACAAAGTTGGGTATGTACCATGTTGCACCAACTATCATACCTTTGGAATATTGTAATATTAGTGGTAGTCCCCTACAGTTTTCGGTAAGATTTTGCAAACTAAGATTTTGTTCTCTAGCAAAAATTGCGAGTTTTATCCAATTAGCCAGTACACATTTGGCAGGGTTTGTGACTGCTGTATTTTTTCTGTAAATATATATTTACCCTATCTTATTTACCATTATTTAAGATCATATATTTGATGTAATGGTGTACCATTACATTCATTAAGAAATTTGTCTCTTTTGCACTATAACTGTTACGCATGTAGATTTTGTTTCATTAGGTAAATCTTCCCAGTTTTTAACTGTTGAGTTTTATCTAGGTTTATTTGTAAATTTTTAGAAACAAATGTTGGATATGCATGTGAAATGAGTATAGTTGTAAAGGTTGCAACGTTCGTCACCCTGGTACCAGTACGTTCCCCCGGGGCACTTTATAATTTATAGTACATATGTCTGTGTATTCATTTGGGTGTTTTATAAAGAAATATTTATTGTTAAAATACGATTTCATAATCTGGAACTAGAAATGTGAAAGGTTCAATTTTAACTTATAGCACAGATTAGCATCGCAGACATTGTCAAACACCTAAGTAATGTCTAAAGGTGTTTTAAGAAGTGTTAGTATCTCTGCTTCTTATTCAACAGCTTGTTTATCGTGATAAGGTGTGTAGACAATAGTTCTGAGAAAGCGTTTGGTTTTTCTTTATCGTTTATGTGCAGTACCAGTTAAAAATATATCAACTTTTAGAATTTTTGCCATAAATTTTTCGTTTCTTTGTATTGTCTGCTGAAATCTTCAAGAAATCTTTTTCAAGGTGTTTCATAAGGCTAAAAACTTTATTAACAAAGCAAAAAATGATTAAAATACAACAACAAAACAAATATCAAATAAAAGCATCTGAATAATTTTAAGTGAACAAGAACAGTCTAATTCTTAGTAGGATAGTCTTTGGCATTAATGACGGCCTGGAACCTGCAAGGAATGAAGTTCAAAAGAATATGGATGAAATAGAGGGAGATGTTCTTTCATTCCTCCTCGACTTAGGCATACCTCGCATCTATATTCTTGGCATTTCTGCCAAGCAGACTACGTTCAGAGCCTCTCTTTATATATAGGTCGGGGAATTGGCTGAGCCAGTTGAGGAGAGTCACTCAACGGCGAGCGAGCCAGTCCTGGACATGCTTCGAACAATGTTTTGGATCATTGTCCTGTTGGAAAAAAAATATTTTGCCCGTGTCCTGCATGGCGTATGGACGCATTGTGTTTCCAAGGATGTCTTCATACAGATAGCAATCCATAATGCTGTAGTCTCCTGAGACGACCCGTGCCAAAGCTAGAGACATAATCCCAGACCATTACCCTTTCGCCACCGTGCTTCATCGTTAGAATTTGGTACTTGGGATTGTAACGAATGCCTTAAAAATGATTAATATACTTAATCCCGTCCATTTTGACCAATATGTCACTTTTCCACTCTTTCCTCGTCTAGTTTTTGCGTGCCTCCACGCGCGCCTTCCTGTTATTTTTCGAAATCATCGGCTTCTTGAGCAGACGACGTCCTATAACTCCAGCTTCCTGCAGACGACGTCTGATACAGAAAGATGTTTTCGGGTTCAGAGGATCATACAATTGTTGAGAAATAGCAGCTGGCGGATGTTGTCGCGGGACATATGGATCACGTTCTTGTTGAAGGGTCTTAAGGTAATCTAGAAACGACCGGCCTTGAACTTCTTTACAACACTACCTTGAATCCTCCAGCGCATCAGGAAATGGGAAATGGTGCGCTTGTGGAGGTTGAACTGTGCTGCAAGCTCACAGAGAGTTTGACCTTGGGCACGACTATTGGCAATCACCTTCTGGATATCTAGGAATATGTTGCGAAAGTCAGGCTGCTTACCCATGCTTGTCACGACCATTAATATTTAAAAGATGCAAAAAAATCAAAAGCAATGAAAACAACGCGAAACTTGAGTTCTTTAAAAGTCAATGAAATAGTAATTTTCACTGATTATAGTAATTTGCACGCCCTTATCAGTCGGTGTTTGAAAAGGTCAAAATTTTGATTTAGATAATTGCGGAATAAGTCTCAAAACATTATTTGAAAATTTGGAATAAATTCATAAGCCTATAAAAATGTTATGGAAGAAATACCGAAAATGTAATATATTTGTATTGTACTTTTTTATGTTGGAATTTTTAATTGGCGACATTGCTTATTTTTATAGTTACCTTTTATGGCGTATAATTTTAGTTTCGGTAGCTGCTAGGCTATTAAGGTAGTTTTAAATTCCTTAGTATTTAATTTTGCTAAGGAGTGCGTGTAATTGTTTGATTACTTTATTGAATTTCCGTTAATTTTCTGGTGTTCTAGCTTTTTCCCATTGTTAGCGCAATTTGCGTTAGTCGACGATTATTTTTTCACTACAATTGGACAATTTTCTGTTGTATGTAGTTTATCTCAATCTGGTGTAGCTTGCCACAGTATTTTAAATAGCTTGAACAATCATCTATTTGTACTACTGTTTTTAAGGAAATTTTTAGGTTTGTTACGTTTCTAGTTTTTTTGGCCATATTCAAAGTCTTTTCTAAAAAAATGTAAGTTGATGTTCTTTCTTTACAGTTTCTACAAATACGTATAATTACGAGATGATCATAAAATACACCCAGACAGAATTTGATTTTTGTTGGTTGTACGTTGATTTCTTTTGTAATATAGAAACCAAATAAATCCAATACCTTCTTTATATTGTCAGTATGTTTTTCTTTGTTCAGGTAGATTATTGGATCGTATTGTAGTTAGCTGTTTTTTTTTCTTAGTTTTAGTTACTCTTGCTGACCATTGCATCTTTTTTGTGTTGTAGTCTTTGTCTGTTATAAATCTATTTTGTAATTTTTTGAAGAAATTATCGTGTTTTTTTATTGTTGCGTTTAGGTGACCATTTCATAGAGAAGAATGTAATTAAGCTCTTATATATTCCATAGTGTGATTTTTAAAAATTAAGTCATTATAAATTTTTATTTATGACTATTTTAAGTTTAACGTAGTACTCATTTGTTCAGTCAATCATTTAGGCATTTCTTTCAATTCGAATATATCATTATTTTACATTTGCCTAATCCTCTTCAGTTGGATTAGTTTATTGTGTGGATGATATTCCAGGTTGTATAAACTACGTTTTATTTACTTTACTTGTAGATGGTAATTTTATTTGTTGCAGCTGCTTATATACTTTGTATTCTTGGTAATTTGCACAGTGATTATTACCACAATTTATGGATTTGACTTTGTTGCCTTTGACTTATATTTAATTAGATAAAATTTTGTGAATTTTACGCAACCAGGTAGTTTGTGACCAAAATTTTGATTCGATTGGAAGCTACAAACTGTACCATGAAATTTATAAGAAGTTTGAGATCATAAATGTTTTTTGTGTATTAGTAGACGGGGTTTGAGTTGTATATTCTTGAGTAGCACAAGACATGCCATTTTAGTGACCACCATGGCCTGGAGACTTATTTTAAAACGGTAATTTTGTACTTGTGACTGAGCGGCTATTTCGTAAGCATTTTAGAGTACGTAGTTACGGAAAAGTTCCGACAAAGAAACCCATAATGTTGTTGGCATACAATTTTTGACAGACTGGTTCAGTATTGAAACGGAAATTACTCGGTAGATCCCGTAAGGTTAGGTTGTCACATTGCCACAACGTTCCGTCGCCCAGCATGCTCTCGCCTTAAGAATATCTAACCGGAGTGTGCAGAGAATTTTACATTACAATATCGTGTTCTATTCGAACAAACTGATAGTGGCGCAGAAGCTTAAATAACTTGTCTGGTACTCCCAGTAGGTTGCTTGCGAAGACATGTTAAAAAATCTTCCAGCTGATGCCGTTGTGTTCAGTAGTGACAAAGCTTATTTTTATTTATAGGGCTGGGTTAGCAAGCTGAATTTTTAATTTAACCCCAAAAAAGTCTAGATAACTCCGTGAGTGACCTTTCCACAGTTAGCGTGTAATTTTTTTATATGCTACTGCGGAATTTGGCATCATAGGGCCGTATTTTTTTTTGAGAAAGCAAGACGCCCAGTGACTGTTACATCTACATCTATGTTGCGATGTTACGCAATTTGCTGAAGCGCAAAATCAACGAACATGGAAATGCACCAGTGTAGTTCCAACAAGATGACGCTACTGCACACAAAACTAGAATTTCTTGAGTAGTTCTGGAACAAATGTTTTTAAGTCGCCCCCATTTCATTACATGGGGACATCTTACGATCGGTTAGATCACCTTTACAATTTCTTTCTGTGGAGACAACTGAAGGCTGAAGTTTTTTAATGCAGGCCGCGGACTATTGAGGGGAATTAAAAGATGTTATTCACAACACAATTGCAGCAGTACCAGTAAAAATGATTCGGAAAGCAGTGTGAAACTTTAAGTTAAGGTTGTAGGAGTGTGCGGGCAAACATTTAGATAACAATACAATAAAATATTGAAGAAAATCTATGTTGTTCTTTTTATTATTGTTTTGAGAGGGGAGGATTATTCTGCCGTACACTGTATAAAACTGTTTTTTATTTTATGCTAATTAATGTTTCATATATTTTTTGTAATATGTTATTTTTTGAGTAAAGCTTGTCTTATTTTATTTACATCAGTTGTTGGGTACAATCATAAGTACTGCACAAAAAGTTCTTGGTGCTTCTGGCCTGTGTGTATAAAAATCATTATTTCTTGTTTTTGGAGGATTAGATTGAACTTTGACTTCCTCACTGCTGGTTGCTTTTTTGTATTGTTATCTTTAACTATATCGGTTAATAAATAAGTTAACGGCTTGCAGTTTTTAACTCCAGATAGAAATATTGGAGGAGGTTTTCTAATGGTATTCTTATTTGTCGTTTTCCTGGGCGATGTGTTACATTAATTTCTCATATCTGTTTTGAATTGGAACAATTGCATTTAACCGACATTCAATTAACGCCTTTTATTTTGGATATTTTCTAACGGGCTTTTAAAACTATTTTTGTTTATTATTTCTTGCGGTTACTCAACATTATTTACTAATGTTCTTTACTACATATTATTTTGGTTTTGATTTGGTTGTCCGAATAAGTAAATGGGTTGAAATTGTGGTGTGCATGTTATTAAATTTTGTGATAAAAGAACAAAAGGTTGAGAAATATGTGAGTACGGGTCTGTTTACTGTATTTTATTGATATACTACCGAACATTAACACTTAAGTGAGGTAATGTTCCATCATGCATTAGCTATATGATCTGTTATGCTACTAACAGTGTATTTTTAAGGCATAAAATCAGTGTCTTTTAGAAACTGCACATACAAGGTCCGGTAGAGAGGTATTATGTTTTTGAAACGGGTATAACATTGCTAGCAGAGAAATTAGCGTATGCGCAATGGTTGATGTACACTCGTTACTTGCCATTTCAGTAGCCATAAAACCTTGGACGATTGAACAACGTGTCTTTGTTTACGACAACGTTGTTGTAATCGGCCATTTAGTGGTGGAGACAGCAAAGATTTCAAATTCTCTTCAATTTTGATCGACACGGTGTTGTCCTTTTCGCCCAACAATACTGAATTGGTTTAACAACTTTAGAATTAAAAAAACCTGTGAAACCTGGAACAGTATGTGGAAGTGATCCAACCGTTAGAACACCAGAAAATATCAAAAGAGTTCGACTTTACGATTTGCGAGAATTTTTAATAGCTAAGTTGAGAAGGATGGGATTACTTACCACATCTCAAGAGAATCTATTTGTTTTTTAAGGGAACAATTTTTTTGGGTGCCAAGCGAAGTGGAGTGGTTTTTTAGATAACTAGATTTTTGTGATTATTTCTTATGAAGCTAACTAAAAACCCAGGTTTACATTAAAAACTACGGGCACTTGAAGTTTTTTTGGAAGCAGTAACGAGAAATTTGAGCCTTTCCATGCGCTATGCTTCAAAAGTGGGTGGACAATTTTTTCACCCACCTTCAATAATGCCTGGATAAGAACGGTTGCCACTTAGATGGCGTCATTTTTCACACCTAAATTACATTATTTTTGTTTGGGCTTTATATTTCTTAAATGGAATTGTATGTGTAATCTTTGGAAAAATAAAAATTGAAATTTGTTTAAAAATAACAGGTAGTGTTTTGAAAAACGTAATACCTCCTTGCCGGGCCCTGCATAATGAGGGGTTAAAGCGTTATAGAAAAAAGAAAAAACCAAGTACGTAGTTATCAGTAATTTCAGTCCTAGGATTAATGCTAAACCATTGCTGATGATAAAACTTCAATCACTATATGAAAATTCTACCTAGCCCACAGATTATTGTTATAAGGTTCCACGACGGAATATTAGTGGCCTATTAGTTATCTTTTTCAAGAAAATTTCTTATTGTTAAATATATTGCCTTCGGGGCTTTCGTATATTATGATAATTAATTTTTCGTTTTGGTCATGACTGTGGACTATTTAATTTATAAAACTTAAGTTTTGATTTTGTCATCATGACAAAAAAACCGAGTCAATAAAACCAGGTACTTCAAAAACTAAAAAGTGGCGTTTTAAATACTCCACACTTCTTAACATCGCGGAATTAACTCTATCAATTATTCCTCCTGAGAAGTTCTAAGATTGTTGGGTTGGTCAACTATCTTCAAGGGTCAGTTTTTTTCTGCAGATCTGCTTGAAACAGGTTTTCTTACACTTTTTGTAAATATGTTTAAATAAGCTATAAAAGCATTTCTAAGTTATTATGTATGTGAGTATGCTCTTAGGCGGCTGGTTGATATAATGTGCACAACGGAAGGTACATTATGCACGCTCATATCTATGGCCAAGTCCCAAAAACACAATATAACCTCTTTAGACGTTCTTAGTCACAAAATATTAAATATATTAAAGATAAACGAATGTTAAAATAAAATAGACTATTATGCAAGTTCACGCCGTAGAAGAAAAATTGTCCGTGTTTAGCCACTTACATATAAAACCAAGTGAAAGAGAATGATAACTTTTAATGTTAGATTCTGCTAAGAATAACAAATACTAAAGAACTACTTGAGCGCTATTTAGATGGCTTCGCTTTTGTGGGTTGAAGGTATAAAATATTGGATATAATTTGTTTTTCATGTTATAGCAGAATTATGCCAGCGTTTTTTTTAATGTTTGCCTCTATTTTGTCGTACAGAAGTTTGTCGTACCCAGTTTGGAAAAGTATTACTTAGTTACCATATTAAAGTTCTTTTAATAAAGTGCCATGTTAGTAAAGTTTATTTAGTTTTTAAAATATTGCAGTGACCCATTGTTAAAGTAAACAATTTTTTCAGGCTTAAAATTACCTTTTCAATACTGAAACATAGTTTATCGATAACTGTAAATAATAACCGTAGTATCCACAAGGTAATTAGAGATAATAGCTACGGTGGCGTGTTGAACGTCGTCATATTCCTCGTTTTTATAATAAAAGCATGATGGTTAAAATGGTAGACTAATCTTTATTACATCATAATGCCTGAATAGCACCCTCTGCTCTAAACGCGTAGTTTTTAGCAAAATCGATCTGGTCGTAACTGTAACTTAAAGCTGAAAATTGTAAATTTAAAGTAGTGAAAGCCGTACGTTGATTCCATAATAAAAATGCAAATTTTGAATAGTAAAGTCATAGCTACATAGTTTAACGCTCGCTGTCTAAAGCTAGCCTTTAAAAGTAGCGAAGTGAACGTTCTACTAAGCTTATAAGGGTTGGAAATATATAGAAGATGTTACTTAGCAACCCACGTTTTAAGACTTTATTTTTTTGCATCTACTGGAAAGCTGTCATATTTAATACTAAAATTACCAGGATTGTATTGTTATTTATCCTACTTTTACTTTTAAACTAAATCAAACAAAATAAAAAAATATTTATGAAAAATTAATGTTTTGTCTTGTCCCATAAAAAACAAGATTTTCTGATTACAACAAAAAGATTCAGAAAAGTTTGAAACAAAAATTTTTCCGCATATTCGTGTATCATAAATTAATTTAGATTGTCGTCTCTAAGCAATAGTATTCAAGTAGTGGTGCTGAAACTTTTTCTCTATATTTCAGCTTTTACAGTGAATACTACGAAAAATGCATGAAAATGATAATTTTATGTTGAGGTATTTTCTACTACTCAGGTAAATTAAAAAAATTACAACTATTACCATATATGTAAAGGAGCACATAAGCACCCAAATGCCATACTAATGAAAAAAACTTGGAACAAGTGTATATCACCACATTTGAATCGTTAGAGTTTAAATGAAAATTTATAGATAAATAACAACTATTATAGAAACAGGATCATTTAAGAGACTGAGAGGTATTGAAGAAGGTATACTACATTCTAAAGAAGTAATATTTGAAAAAGAAGCAATCAACAATAGTTTTTGCAGAGACTACAAATATATGGCTGCGCATACATTGTTTTGACATCCATAAGCATAGACTCACCAAGAAACTTAAAATGTATCATAAACCTGATAATAATAAAAAAGTACGGAGGATACCAATACAGACCACAAGAGTCTATCGTCAACCAGAACCTGCAAGTAATTTTCATATGGTAGTAGAACATCTTGCTTATACGAAGAAGAATATTAAATAAACAAAAGAACGCAGATGTTATACATACAGACCATATTTTGATAATACTATTGAATTCAATAAACCAATTTTCTCAAAAAATACAAAAATCAGAAGCAATATAAACATAAACTGTACAAGTCTAATCTCCTGCAGGAACATAGAAAATACATATAAAGTAGTAAGAGCGCATAGAAACTGTAAACACAAATTATACTTTAAAATAACAGAAGAAGTTATTCTAAAAGTAATTCGAAAAGTTAAAGTAAGTAAATGTACTAAGATCTTAAAATGTAAGGAGAAAACTATTTAAATGCAATGGAGATAAAATTATAAATAGGGAAAGGAGAAAATGTTTCTAAAATATAGAATAAATCACATAATTATAAGCTCAATCTTTTAAAAAAGAAACAAAAAATCTTACTTTAAGTATAGGGAATGAGCGTTATTCCATTTATAGTTAGACTGTTTTAATGTCGTAAAAATAGGATAAAAAAACATTTCAATAACAATTAATATGTATGCTGACCAAGCATTAGACATGATACAGAAAATGTTTAGAAGTGGGAATTAAAACAGATACTTGACCTTACACTTTACAATAGCGAATGATCAGATTGTGTTTGTGCTAAATGAGAAATATATTAAACATGTACCAAAAAACTTCAATAAAAAATATAAGAAGAGGAGTTTGATAATTAATTATAAGGAGATTCAATATACATGTGTAGGCAGAGAGGCACACAGATTATTAGAATAAAGAATAAAGAGATCAGAACCTATACAACATGCAAATATAGGGGTTCACTTCTAATTGTAAGTTTGGTAGGTTTATAAGACAGGGATATTAACAAAAGAATTGCCATGGAGAGGAAGGTAACAAAAGCATTATACAGGGTAATACGGAATAAGAATATTAGTCATGAGAATGTTCGATAGTAAAATTAATGGAAAACAGTATTATATGGAGAATAGATGACCACTTACGACAAACATAATAAATAAAATTAAAACATTGGAATTTGATTTTATGAGAAAGTGGTTCCAAGTCACTAGACCAGGCAGACTTAAAATCGATGGAGTTTGGAGAACAATTAATTCCACACGGTCAATCATGAAAACGTTAGGAAACCGAGCTCTCCAACGATACGGACATGAGAGATGGATGCCAGACGACTGATGGTTAAAGAAATTGACACAGTGCTTTCCAAAGGGGGAAGGAAAAAACAGTCTCTTTCTTTAGAAATATATATAAAAACGGTTGTGGAGAAAAGAGGTTTGCAAGAAGTAGGCCGGAGAGGCAGACAAGACATGGAAACGAAAAAAGGTCAAACTATTTTGACTAAAAAGTAAATGATAATAATAAGAAAATAAAATTGGGTGCTTAAACTAAATTGTATAGTGATTGTATGATTTATCAATTAAATATATTTTTGTTTAAATAAGTAGCTTTTCTGGTAAAATCATATACTTAAATATTATGCACGAATAACTTTTTCTATGCCGTTTATAAAAATATTAAATTTTTTTTGATGACTAAATCATAGAATATAATTTAAAATTAATCAAAATGCAGTTGCAGGTGATTAATAATATCAAATAAATTGACGACAATTTTCTTGTCGCGGTTGCTCTAACGGAAGATTTGTTAGAGCTAACTCGTTGAAAGGAACAATGATGTATTAAAAAATAGAATTTATAATGCTATGGTTCAGCGGAAAATATGGTATATCAAAATTTGTCAAAAATAAAATAAAATAAAAATGGTAATCGATACTACGACTAGCTAAACAGTTTTAGGCTTTATTTAAAAATAAAAAACCTATTTTTATTTATTATTGCGTGAGGTTTCTCCGTTTCTTTTTTCAGTTTTTTTATTTAAATTAAATAGTGACTTGTCAGAGGTGGGGATTCGAACCTACCGCCCACAGAGAGAACCGCGACATAAACTCAGCACCTTAGACCACTCAACCATTCTGGTACCATGATAATTTTATAACGATAATTTAAATGTATAATAGTCTGTGATATCTGTGGAACATTTTTACGTGCCCACCTTGTTTATAATGAGTAAAATCTGTAAACTTCTTACCAATTCTGCTTTATTATACTACAGTTGTAAATATAAGCACATAAACATTAAAATATCGAACATTTTTAAATAACGAAGTCATTAGCATTAATTTCTTTTGCATTTTTAGTTAACTTTAAGTAGCAATACTTCAACTACCAGCCTTAAGCTGTCTGTGCGGCCAATTAAATTTAAACCATCAAAGAGAGCAGATTTGCTGCTTGAAAGTCTGCGAAAGCCTCTTAAGTTAACAAATGAAAAAATAGAATCAGATGTATTTCTATTATATTTATGGTAAGTATACACAAGTATATAGCAGAAAATTACTTTGTCACTTTTACAGACATTAGCGTGTCCTTTTTATAATGGCAATACATTTACTTCAAACAAATTAGTGCCGCTTATCTAAAATATATTGCTGCAAATATTTTTATTTATTTATTCTTAAATAAATTTTTACAAAACTTCAAATACTTTATAGAAAGTAGAAAATTATTTAATAAAATTGCTGCCAGAAATAAATATAGTTGTGGTAGGTAGTATGTAAGTTATAATTTAGTATTTTAATACAACTCTACATAGTAACATTTCAGAGCTTCAATATAATTTAAATTAAAATATTTTTATAACTTCGAAAAATGTTTAGCGTGATCTATAAGCATTTATATGGTAGACGAAATTTTCATATAATCTATACGCATACAAATATGCGCGTGCGCGCACATACACTCACATTCTTCCTCTCTGTCTCACATACGCAGGCATATAGAAGGGTGTCACGCTTTAATTAAAGTAATAAAATAAATACAGTAATAAAATAAATTCAACGAAAAGAGATTGATTATGGTACTTTTCAATGTATGTGTTTAAAAATACGAGTTGAGTTTTCACCCAACTTTAAAAAGCAATAAACGATTGCCGTCGTAAAAACTATCAAAATTGCCAGTGGTAACAAAAAATATTAAAAACCTCTCCAAACAAAAGTAGCCAAATTGTCTCAGGTGTCTGAAAAAAGCAGAAGTACTAATCAAACCCTGTTTACATAATATGGGGTTGTACAAACATGATGGAGAGGCAGGCGTGTAAATAGCCGCTCTCGTGGTGCGGTGTGGAAACGTAGTACGGCCCGTATTGGAACGTCAACCGATAAGGCCAAAATCGTCCCTTAAACGGCCGTCGCGAAAGCGGATGGGGGCGGCTACCGATATCAACCAACGAGTATTGCCAAATCGCTCACCTGAATCGGCTTCGGCTTCGTCGGCGATTCCAAGGTGGCCACCTCTGCGCTGCGGATCTGGTATCTGCGGGATGATAAGACGCGATCGAATTGGTCGCGCTGCGGGGTGCGAACGTTTCTTGCGGGTGAAGACACGACCGAAGTGGTCGCGCTGCGGATCGCGAATGTTTTCGGGCTTCGCGCCTGGCTTGGCGGCAGGTCTTTGCGGGCAATTTTCATTCGCCAGCACCTTTCATATCAAAAGGTGCCGCCGACGGCGTATGCAGACTTGTCGGCTGAGCAAAAGCCCATATGCCGTTTTGTGTGCGATGGCAAAACGTGCAGATATCAAAGGCCCGCATGCCGCCGCGATATAAAGCGGTTCAAGGGCGAAAAGGCCGCCACACCACATGACATCAAAAAAATCTTTGCTGACAACCTTTTAGAAGATTTTATTTGGTTGCAGACAACGTTTAGTTTTGTGTAATGGACTCGTAAATGGCGCCAAACACATTGACATTAGAAGTGATGGATTTCAATATGACTTCAATAATAACGTTTCCTTAAAGATAATGTTTTCATAAAGCATGACGTTCTTTCATCATCAAGCATGTACAATTACTGCATGAAAAGAGAAGCAGCATATTTAATTTTTGCAATGGTTAAAGAAAAAATAATACATAAATATTAAAAGAAAACTTTTTAGTTCTTACTAACATCATCACAAACGTTTAATATGAGCTCTTTGTTTCACATACGTCTAATTTATTTTAATCTACACAAACTGTAATGTGTTCCCAGTGATGTTTTTCACAGCAGCATTAATGCAGTCATGAAGTTCATCTATTGTTGTTGGCATTAGTGTCACGTATACCAGATCTTCAGTGTATTACCCCAAATTGCAAACTATAAGATGGGAAAACCTGAGAGTTCAGCCAAACAATCCACAATCCTTTCTAGCATATTGGCCATTTCAGTGACAAGAAAGTTTCTCATTTAGATAGTCACATGCTTTACCATATCAATAAGGTTTTTGTTGGAAGTTGAAGTTATAGAAATCCTCTGTCATTTGCAGAAACAATCATAACAGCAAGATATTTAGGTGTATGGTACGTGCTGTAATCTTTTCACTAAAGAAAAAGAGCTCGTTTACTTTTATTTTGAAGACTACACAAAAGATATTAAGTTTTAACAAATCTCTTTCCAGTATGGAACTTATATCCGGTTATACGCAATGTCGCCTAGTTGCTCTCTGTTACAGCATCGCCATTTTGTTGTTTTTTGAGCTGAAAAACTTGTGGTCAAAAATTGATAACCAAGGAAAAACTAAAATAAGGATGAGTGTTAAGCCCGATCCTGTTATGATATAATAACCAAGATTAAAGTTAAATGAAAGAAGCTATAAGTGAGTTACAAGAATATGAAAAGAGAGAAACCTAAATAATTTAGTAAGAGAAACTAAAATATATATAGAGACAACTGTAATGGTTTGAATAGCAAAGAAAAAAATGGGAAAAAGACCTAAGTCAATTTAAGATGATGTGGTGACAAAAAGTCTAAGGATATGAGATTTGCCATCGAATAAAGAAACAAAAAAAGTAAAAATTTATTTATAAATTATTTTTTAGTCATAACACCTTTGGACACAAAAACAATTCTAGTGGCAGATATCACACTATCTGTAGAAAACCTGGCTATATTGATTGATACTTAAAGAATATGTCTCAGTATCGTTCTCCTCAAATCCACTCATTGGTAAAATTTCTATTAGCAAGTTCTTTAAACTTTCCACTACTAAAAATTGATAAAATAACATTATAATTGACAGAATACGTTGCATATTAAAAAGTAAAATATACAATCAATAAACAATAAGATAGCTTAATTTATTCGTTCAGTAAAATATAGTTATTCTCACGAATTATAAGGCGTATGGAAATTATCTTGTATAGGCTGCAAAAGAAAACCCAACGAACAGGCAAATATTAAGACACGTCTAAGAACATTATTTAATTGCACAGAAGGATAACGACTCTTTAACACATGCTGTATATTATAGAAAGACCGATTATAAATTAATAATCTTTCTTTACCATAGCACCAACAGAAGCATCTGAGAAAGAACTGAATAAAAAACGTCCTCAATACGGCAACACTGAAGATAATAGCAAATAATTTCTTATTGTTATATTTGGAAATCCTTAATTATTCTACATCATACCTCTATAAATCAACAAATGATTATGATAAAATACAGCGTACCAAAACCCAGTCTTCTTTAAGCTCTTCTGATAACGGTATTAAAGTGCATACTAAAACATCGAAAATTTTCTGAAAACTGGTGTGATAAAAGTTTAAAACTATATATTTGCGTCTGCCCGAGATTTGGTTGCATAGTTTCTATAATATGATATGTAGGAGTGAAATAGGTTTAAATGTACTCTTAAACATACAGATTAAAAAAAAGAATGCATTGTCGTCGATAAAGGGTACAATATCAATAAGTTAGCGAATTTGAAAGAGGACGTATTGTTGGTGTACATAAAGCGTTCATTTTACAACAAAATAGATCAAAAATTTGATTTGTAGTGCTATGGTGTGAATATGGAATCTGTAAATCAAAGAAGGAAATGATTTGCGAATATCGGAGGGATTGCCTTTTTTGGAGTCTTGTGATTATAGACCGTAGCGCTTTAGACCAAGTTTAAGAACTTTAGTATAAAGTTGATGGATTATTATATAGCACCGTTTACTTTGACGTTAACTTCACTGGCGCAATCAGAGGTTTCTAGGTCCAGCCCCTAACCTCAGTTCTTTTGATACGACCTGGCGTGGATGGTCGATGGCCGATTAGGGTTTTGGACGCTTGTGATGGGCACATTGATGGACGTCATAATTGTATATGACACGGATAATAAAGTTTCTGTGGCCTTGGATACTATTGTGAAGGATTTGAGCTGGCTGGGAGATGTATTTCTGTTTCTATGGAGGTCGTAATTTCTTTAGAACCACGAGGGGCAAAGACGAATTATGAGTCCCGATTCTGGATGACTTGGAGCTTGCAGACGTGTGTCTTGGGGACCAGCCTCAAACTGGAGCCGCATACGTTATAATAGGTCGTATAATGGCCTTATAAGGTGATATGCAAAGAGTGGATGATCCAAAAGTGGTTGCATACCGGCAAATATCGCTGCGGTGAAGGAGTGTGTAAAAGAGAATCCAAAACTTATAATAATTCTTTGATCGCAAGAATTGGGCATTTCAGAAACCAGTTTACGCCGTATTATGCACAAAGATTTAAATTTACACGCTTACAAGCTCCAATTCACTTAAGAACTTAAGTCGATTGACCATTTCAACTGACGTGTGTTCTTTGATAGGCATCTTTAACATCGTGCAATTGATTCGAGTTTTTCATCGAAAATCATCTTCAGTGATGAGGCGCATTTCACATGGAATGGAACGGTGAACAAGCAAAACTGTCGCATTTGGGCCAATGAAAATCTAAGAAAATATCAAGAACAAGCAATACATTATCAAAAAGTGACTCTTTGGTGTGCTCTGTCGCCAAAAGGTGTCAATGAACCAGTTTTTTTGAAAATAAGACTGGAAATGCAATAACTGTAAAATCTTAGCTATACCGTGACATGATTAATGACCATTTCTTCCCAAAACTTAATTAAACTTACATATATGATGTTTATTTTCAACTAGACTTTTTTGTGGAGATATATGAAAAGTAAAGCCTACGTCAACAAACCAGCCACCATCCAAGATCTAAACAACAACATAATTACCGAGATATGTGCCACTGAAGCAACTCTATGTTAAAATGTTATCGAAAACTTCGACTATGGTATCGACGTCTGTAAAGCTAGTTGTGGTAAATATTTGAGTGATATCATTTTACATAAATGGCATACATGTATGTTTAAAATAAAATACCCTACTTAATTATACAATCATTATTATAGTTTTAATAAGCGTTTACTTTCCTTCATCTGAATTGGCGGACCCTATGTAAAAGCAACTTATTGTTGGAGGATAGTCGGTTCCCGATGTGAAAGATTGGACCAAGTATTGATCTCTCTGCTTTTGCTCTTGTGACCGTCCTGTGTATGTGCAGCTTCCAAGTTCCAAGTTTTTTGTCCAGAATTATTCCAAGGTAAGATGTTTAGTCTTTTTAGGGTATCTTCTTCCCAAAGATATTGAGATTTGTCGAGTCATCTCGACAGTAAAGTGGTCTTCTGGTGGAGAGTAGGACCGCCGAACTCCTCTATACCTTAATGCTTATTATCCACCTGTCGCACCACTGTTGCAAGAGCTTTAGTTCCTCCTGGAATCTTCGGGTGACGATCTTCGTAGCGAGCTGAACAGCACCGCCGTGTCGTCTGCGTACTGAGTTAGTATAGTGGAGGGTATCGTTGGCATGTCCCGGACGTAAATAATTTAGGGCATTGGGGACAGAACGGAGCTTTGGGAGATACCGGCTCAAATTAGCCTCTCCGATATTCTTACGCCACCGAATTTGATGCGGAACAAGTTAAATCATTGGCAGCAGGATTGCAGTGGAGGCCATCTTGTATACTAGTCCACGATGCCACACCTTGTTGAAGGTCTTAGCCACATCTAGGAAGACTACATCGGTGGTTTGTTTTTTGGTGTAGCCCCTACTACCAAAAGAAGCTAGAGTTGTTGAATTAGTTGGCGTTTGTAGATTACTTGCTCCACAAGTTTTCTTACGGCCGATAAGAGACTTATTGGCTGATAATCCTGGACTATCTCTTTTCTTTGACATAGATTACACACAAAGAGACTAATAGGATGATGCCCTTCTTGCGACTACCATTGTCTTCTTTGTATTGACAACGAAGGTTATACTGATCAAGGGGAAGAAATCTGTAGAAGCGCGATTCAACTTTTCTGATAAATCAAGATTTTGTTTAAACGCAAACAATGGTTGTATATTACATAAAGAGAGGGACTAGAAAAACTGCA
The DNA here is from genome assembly GCA_036346155.1 of Sinelater perroti. NCBI lineage: Eukaryota > Metazoa > Arthropoda > Insecta > Coleoptera > Elateridae > Sinelater > Sinelater perroti. The sequence continues at coordinate 11,647,463 of JARFIY010000195.1, read as the reverse complement.
TTCGTACGAGGAAAATAATGTCATATATGGGTAGTATATGAAAAGCCTTGTTTATAGCAAAGAAAGAATGGAATTTTCTATTGCGACAACGTCCTAGTTAATCAGTCGCCCAAGGTGCATGAATACCTAAGAAGGTATAACGTACATGTTTTTTGTTTCTCAGATTCGCTGAACTTTGCTTTAATTAAATTAAAGGCCAAACAATTGCTTAAATTGCACAGCTTTACATTTTGAAAAAGTAGAATAAATGTAAAAACTTAATTTTCTTGATGTATAAATATTTGTTTTTTATTTTATTTGTATGTTAGGATGTATGGTTAGATTTGGTACGTTTTTTATATTGACGTAAATTATGTTAAATCTGGTCATAATGTTAGCAGCCATTACAAGTGTGATAATACAACTCACTCCTATTGGATAGGAATAAGTAATTTATTTTTAATTACGGTGCAAATGTAGGACATTATTTATTAGTTGGTTTTTATATACCTAAGTAGTATCGCTGTTGTGAGGTACATTATTATCATATGCCTATATATGCCTATATATACATATACATATACATATATATATATATATATATAATTTTAAAAGTCGCACGCAAATATCTCGTCAGGAGAGTCACCAATCGACAAGTGACCTTAATAAAAGTTGTTCAGTTCAAAGGAAGCTATCTAATTATACAGGGTTGTATCCAGAAGTAGTAGGACTGTTTTTTTTTCGCGCGCGCGGAGCGTTGGAGGGGGGTCTGCAAGGCCGGATGTTATGGAGGGGAGCCTTGGGAACAGGTTTTGACCTGCGGCAGTCGCCTGTGTGCGTTAGTTGAGTGTAGACCACTGTTTTAGTGACCTCCTGTTGTGACGCCTTGTCGTCAGTTGCGATAAAGCGAAATTTGGAGCAGCGGTATGCCATCAAGTTTTGCTACAAACTTGGAAAATCAGCGACCGAAACCAAGGCCATGCTTACGCAGGCCTACAAGAAGGATACCATGAGCCGTTCCTCGATATTTGAGTGGCACAAGTTGTTTCGGGAGGGGAGGGTACTCGTCGAGGACGACCAACGCCCCGGGCGTCCGTTAACCTCGCGAACGGAAGACAATGTGCTGAAAGTTAAGCAACTTTTGAACTCTGACCGACGGTTGGGCATTAAATTAATTAGTGATGAGCTGAATTTTTCTTACGGAACAGTCCAACGCATCATCACAGAGGATTTGTCGATGAGAAAAGTGTGCGCGAAAATGGTGCCGAAAGTGAGGGATCTCCTGGCCAAATTCGGCGTTTCCACGTTGCCTCACCCCCCCCCCCTACAGTCCTGATGTGGCACCGCCGGACTACTTTCTGTTCTCACGGATCAAGAGGCAGTTTAAGGGGCATCGTTTCGACTCGGTGGAAACAGTCCAAGCGACAACGACGATGGCGCTGAACAAGCATCCCGGAGGACGACTTCCAGAAGGCCTTCGCGACCTGGAAGGCTCGCTACCAGAAGTGTGTGGACGCCCAAGGAGCCTATTTTGAAGAGTATTAAGTCGATGTACCAAAATGTTCAATAAATTTTCAAAAAAAATCAGTCCTACTACTTTTGGATACCACCCTGTATAGTCCGACACTCTGGTAAGGCCCTGTGATATTCAACTTTTTTTTAAATAGGAACCCCTATTTTTTATTTATAAAATATGATTCTATGGGAAAAAATACGTGCAAATTACTGTTCCGGTATATATCAGTGCAGAAAACGTCACATTTATTTTTGTCTATTTGGTAATTATAACTCTAATTCTTTGCAGTGTTATTTATAGATATGGTCTGCAAAAGAACTATTTTGGTTTTATTAGAATGAAATAAAAAATATACATTTTTATAATTGAACCGCATTGACTAGTGTCTTATAAGTAAATGAATCAAAAATAAATCTGAATTATTTTTCTTAATTTTTTAAATATCATAAAATAGAAACATACAAAGCTTTTTTATATATAATGTAACATATAATTTGTAATTACCACAAAATTTTAGAAAAGCGTAAAAAGTTTAATTATAATTCGTTGCGCACCAGATGTCACTTAGAAGCCGTGCGCTTTTCGTTCATGCGCAAAGTAGAAATTTAATTTTATACTTAATTTACCTACTCATTTGTAATTTTTGTATTATTAGAAGACTAACATATTTTTGTTTAATTATTTTATGTGTACTAATTATTTATTAATGAGATTTTTGTTGTAACGATGCAAATAAATTTGATGAATTTAAATTCAAAATTAGTTTTATAGTCCAAAAACAAAAAAAAAGTAGTTCAATGTGTGCTTAGTTATTTACAGTATAATGTAGACCCATTTTATTTTTTGTAAATCCGCTGTTGTAGGGAAATTTTCTTTATTTTAACAGTTTTTCAGTTAATTTTTTTGTTGAACTAATATTTTTATTTTAGTGATGAGTAGTTTAAAATTGTGTGAAAAATACACATAATGACAAGAAATGCTCCGTAAAAACACAGTACAAAAATTTGTATCTTTTAAAAATGTATGCATCAGAATTAGAATTTCAAATCAACATTGCTACCATAAACGAATTTGAAAATATAATTTTTTTATAAGTAACTGCAAGGAAATAAAAAGATAGAGGTAATCTATATGGTATAAAAAGCTGCAACTTTTAACCAAAATAGACGATTATCGGTTTTTGTTAGATTTCATTTAATGCGAAAGAGCTCAGCACTTAGATGATTTTACATAAAAGAATTATTTCTGACCATTTCTACGTATATCAAGTACAGCGTGAATGATATATAGGTATAAATTTAAAAAATTTAATATTGGAAAAGCATGAATGATAAAAATTTTATTCATTCGTTGTTTTGAAGAGAAAAGTATACGGTTCAATGTATAATATTTTTAAAGTGCTTTCCTTCTGATTCAATCACGTGACGGAGGCGAGTCTCAAATAACAAAATAACGCGATTCGCATGTCATCTGGGATGGCCAAAATCTCTTCGGAGATTCGATTCTTGAGTTCTTCGATGTCGTTCGGTTTCGGAACATACACTCTGTCCTTTAAATAACCCCTTAAAAAGAAGTCACAAGAGTTGAGGTCGGGTGGAGAGGCGGGCTATTTGACACCCCTCCTGCTTTTTGGGGTGCATCCAGGGCAATCAGTCTATGCCCATACGTTTCAGCCAAAAGAGCAAAGTTGTTCTCAATTCAATGAGCTGTGGCGCCATCTTGTTGGAACCAGTACTGGTAGATGTTCCTTTTCTGCTTAGCGATTGGGATGAACTTCCCGGTAAAGGGACCCATTTACATGTACTGTGAGAAAGAATAGTCGGATAATTTCGTGGTAAGAAATTGCACACCAGACGCAGACTCTTTAGGGGTGCAGGGGGCGTACAATGCTCAAATGGGTTTTTTTTCTGAGCCCCAATAACGCTGATTTTGCTTATTGATATAGCCTTCGAACTCAAAATAGGCCTCATCTGTGATGTGGATGTGCTTGACGTCGATCTGTTTTTCGTCAAATGCTATTAAAACTTCATTTGCAAATTCACGCCTCCTCTCAATATTGACCGTGGTAAGCGGCTGTTGAGTCTGAATTTAGTATGGAAACAAAATTTTAATAAAGAAATAATAACACACGTTAAAATTCTTAAATCAAAAAATTATCCACATAATCAATTTGAATGGTAAAACTGCATTTAATACATTTTATTATACACAGAGTTAATACTTCATTTTGTAAAAACTTATCCAAATAATTAAATCGGAAACTGTAAATTATTAGTTAATTAAATAGCATCATATAAACCTTTTAGGTAAATTTTGTGATTATATAGTTGTATACAATTGAAAAATGCTGTTTAGTATTATACATTTTATTGGATTTGGTTTTGTTCTGACTATTATTACGACTATTAATAATAGTAAAAAGTAGTATTGTTGTTGTTATAAATTATTATCTAAAGAAGCTTTTGTTATTCAATTCTTTTATTATCTAAATCCACTTTAAGTCAAGTTAGGTATTAATGCACTTAACTCTCACCATTTCTATAAGCTTCTTGTTTTGTTTTTTAATATTGTTTTTTCTTGTAGGTTTGCTTTTTTCCTTTATTATGAAGCTAATTCTAATAATATTTTTGTTTTTATAGACACTACAGCCTCACACTTAGTTTTGACGCCTTGTTCATAATATTACAATATGTGAAGGCTTTCACGGTCAATGTTATGATGCACTGTGTGGTTGGTTCACGGGTTTTTAGGCTGTGGTCGGAATATGGCAATTCTAAAAACTTTTAGATGATTTTCTTCTGAAGATATCAAGAGTTTTCAGACTCCGACCAGACAGTAATAACCCGAAAAGGAACAGTACGATGCACCATTAAATAATTTATATTCATATATTCCAATAAAAAGTACACTACAAACACAAAATACAAGCTTATTCTATCAAAATAATTTAGATTGTCAGGCATGTATAATGCAATAATCTTAAGTTATAAAATAAAAATATTAAATAACCATGAGGTTACAATTTTACGTAAAATTACTGAAAATTATACAACTTAATGATGATTACAAAACGCATACACGTGGTCATTACCGTTGCAAATATTTGCAATGAATAATAAAAATACGATTGCCCCTCTTACTTGCCGAACTGAAAACGGATGGTAGTGACAAGGATTTTTATAAAATAATTAAATTAACTCACTTTATAATTAATTGCAAAATAAGAAATCTTGCATTACGCTAGATGTGAACGAAACGTCTATCAAAAATTTCCTTAAGAGGAATACAAGATGCGTGTAATGCACTGACCAGTGTCAACGGAAAAAATCGCCACATAAAATGGGTAAACTGTAGTCACCTTGCCAATTACAAAGGTTGTCATGTTTATGGAGGGCAAGGGGTGACACCCAGTCCAGTCACCCAAATGTCAACCTCACCTGCACGTGATACCCTATGCTAGATAACGAACGAGGCTCTGACGACCCAGCGCCGGGGGGTATAACCTGGTACCAATTGTCCTGAAGTAACGGGGCCTCTGTTGTTGGGCCAATCACCCACACGGAGTACAACGATTGAGAGTATTCAGGGGAGCCTCGGAAACGGACGGAAATCAGGCAACGGAAATCAGGCAACGGAAATGCGAGGAAAAAGATAAGATTCGGAACGTGGAACATTAAAACACTTACTGGAAAAGAGGAAGAAATAGTTGAAGAAATGCAAAAATATAAATTAGGAATACTTGGTATCAGCGAGATCAAGAAGAAAGGGCAGGGCTATAAAAATTTATCAAAAAATTATACACTGAGATATGCAGGAATTCGGGCCAAAGAAGGAGTAGGAATAATAACGAATGCTGAGATCGAAAGTAGAATAGTAAACTGGAAAGCTGTAAATTCCAGAATTATTACAATGAGCCTAGAATTAGAAGAAAAAATAGGATTAATACAGGTATATGCCCCAACAGAAGATGCGGATGCATGAGATAAAGATAAATTCTATGAAGACTTACAAATATCAGTGGAAAAACGGAAAACAAAAATAAACAAATAATGATAATAGGAGATTGGAATGCTCGAACCGGATGGAAAGAAGAGGATGGATATGGAACGATAGGCAAGTCTGGAGGAGAAGAAACTTTAAATAACAATGGACAGCAAATGATCGACTTCTGTATTGTAAACCAGCTTTTAATAGGTAACTTTTTTTACAACCACAAAACGATACCCAAAATAACATATGAAGCTGAAGGGAGAGCACAAAAATCAATAATAGACTATATAACATATGCAAGATCAATGAGATATGTAGTACAGGATATTAAAGTCATTAGAGGAGCAGAACTTAATACAGATCATAGACTATTGATAACCGATACAACTTTTAAAATACCAAAAAAAAAACCCTAGAAAACACAGACGACTTAAGTTAGAAGAACTAGAAAAGATAGAAAAACAAGAAGAGTACCAAAAGAAATTAACGGAAAACCTAAATACATTAGAACAACAAAAGAATAACCAAGACTGGAACATACACATAAAATGGCAAAAACTAAAAGAAACCTTAATCAAAACAGCGGAAGAGATATGTGGTACAAAAACCGTTAACCATAACCAAAAACAAACAAGTTGGTGGAACGACACAGTGAAAAAAAAAGTACAGGAGAAAAAACGAGCATGGATTAGAAGAAACTAAGGAAGACTATTACCAAAAACGAAACGAGGCAAAACAATAAAGCAAGCAAAAGCAGATTCATGGGAAAAATTTGGCAAAAGAATTGAAGAAGATTTTACAAGCAATCAGAAACAATTCTGGAATGCAATAAAAAGATTAAAAGGCAATCAAAGAAAACAGATAAGGAACATTAAAGATCAAAATAGGGAATTAAAAACATCAAATAAAGAAATACTAAAGGCATGGAAAGAACACTACAGGGAAAAATTTAAAGAACAAGAAAGAACACAAACTCAGCATGAAAATGAAGAAAGAGAAGAAGAAGAAGCACAGGATGAGGGAGAAGAAAGTGAAATAAGAATAGAAGAAGTAGAAGAAGCCCTAAAGACAATGAGAAATAGAAAAGCAGCAGGAGAGGATAATATTGCACCGGAATTACTAAAGAAAGGAGGAGATAAACTGAAAAAATGGATATGGGAAAGATGCAAGGAGGCATGGCATACAGAAACAATACTAAATGAATGGGAAAACAATATTATTGTCCCAATACATAAGAAAGGAGAAACTACCAAATGTGAAAACTATCAAGCAATGTGCCTCTCGTCAGTAGCTCTTAAACTATGTACAAAAATATTAGAAAAATGTTTAAGAGAAGAAGCAGAAGAAAAATTAGAAGAAGAGCAAGCAGCGTTCAGACCGGGTAGGCAGATACAAGATCACATTTATACAATTAGAACAATAATGGAAAATACATTAAAAATGGGAAAAGACCTATACCTGGGGTTTGTGGATCTATCAGCAGCCTTTGATACGGTGCTGAAAGAAGAAATATGGAAAGCACTAGGAGCGTTAAATATAAACCAAAAGTTACAAAGAACAATTAAAAGTGTGTATAATAAGGTAAAAGGCTGTGTCAGACTAAATGGAGAAATGTCAGAAAGCTTCAATATGGAAAAAGGTATGAAACAGGGGGACAGCCTAAGTCCACTACTATTTGTCATATTCATGAACCAACTAAACAAGAAATGTAAAACAAAAACAAGACCCTCTACTATAGGTCACTACAGACTAACACTAATAAAAATATTAGACCTAGTATATGCGGACGACATAATGCTGATAGCAAGTACGAAAACTGAACTACAACGAAAAGTTAACATCTGGAAAGCCTGCTTAGAAGAAAAGGGAATGCAAATAAATATAGGAAAAACCAAGATCATGCATATAACAAAAGGAGAAGAAGATGAAAACATAAATATACAAATAAATGGGGAGAGATTGGAAACAGTAAACAAATATGAGTATCTGGGTACCATCATTACCAAAAATGGAACAATAGATAATGAAATACAAAATAGAATACAAAAAGCAAGCAACATATACTATCAAATCAATAACACAATCATAGGCACAAAGGAAGTAAGAATAAATACAAAAATAAGAATCTATAAAACCATATATACACCGACCCTTACATATGGATCTGAATCATGGCCGATGAGAGATAAACATAAGTCAAAAATTGCAGCGGCAGAAATGAGATATTTAAGAAAGATCAAAGGGAAAACTAGAAGAGATCGAATAAGAAATAAAAGTATAAGAGATGATCTAGAACAAATACCATTAGTGAGCGAAATCGAAAACAAACAACTGAGCTGGTATGGACATCTACTTAGAATGCCAGAAGAAAGAATTCCCAGAAAAATAATGGAGATAGGAATAATCGGAAAACGAAAAGAGGCAGGCCAAGGATAAAGTTACCACTCTAATACCTATAAATTAAAGTTTAATTTATGTCTGATCCATGCGTGTGCATCTGGGCGTTTAATAGTAAAGTAGCGTGCGATAATCAGTTCAGTATTGAAAGAATTGAAACGACACTCTAGAGACTTGCTCATAGTTATGTAGAACTTCAGATAAAAGTCAACGACTTAATGATATCTCAATTTCATTTGTTGAAAATTTGTTAAAACATTTTAGAATACACAGAACTATACCTATGTTCAAAGAAGAAGGAAAGAAGAGATGAAGAGTATACCATATCGACAAGTTATGAGGCATTTCTTTTCTTAGCATTACCAGTGGATATATTATTTAGTGTAAGAGTTTTTAAACAAATTTTAGAAAACTCATAGCCGGTCTCCCATTGGCGCGAAATGGAGCAACTATGAAAATATGTGAAAGGGGCTAAAGATATGTTGCTTTACTACCAGAAGAAAATGTCAACGTTCAAATTGAGCGGTGATTGCAATGCAAACTGTGTAGGATTTAGAAACAGGTATTAGTCATCTAATGCTTTTGCATTTTTATTTGCAGGTAGTGTCATACCCTAAACCTCAACTCGTCAGCAAAAACAGAATAGGTGGCCGGCTGTCAGGTATTGAAGGGCGTGATGTGGTTGAGAAGACTGACTAAAGATATTAGCGCTTGTAATATAAATCCGATACCATTCTATTGATAACCATAGCGGCGTGAGTTTAGTTCTGAACATGGATTTCTACAAAAGGCTCAAACATATCAATATTCAATATTTAGTCAGAGAAGCGTTAGCGGAAGAAGTCACCTTGGTCCAACATACTGCGATGATAGACCAGTTGGGCGATCTCCTAACTAAAGGATTGCCACTGGACGCATTGGAACACCTTCGACTTGGTCTTGGATATCATAGAAGCAATTTGGATAATGGTTAAGATCACTCTCTGCATGAGAGTGTTAAGAATAGGGCACATATTGGCCAGATTCTGGCAATTACTAAGTGCTTGTATTGTTGTGATATAATTTCGCTTTTTTGTTTGATAAATTAACCGTCTAAAGTGTGACATACACACGCATACATGAACGCACTCACTCATTATAGATTCTTTGGTCAGTATCATGATATCAGACCAAGGTACCTTCCGTTTTGAAAAGAAATTTTTCTTACGACGAAGGGTATACAAGTGGTATGAACAATTTTTAGAAAAACAAAAAACAGCTGAAAATAAAGGTCACTGACTGATGAGGACTAGCGTGACTAGGAAAATATTTGCATTGCTCTCCGCTTTCCCGGTATTGACCACTGATTAATTGTAAAAAATAATTTTGGGTTTAGCAGTGCTTAGAAACTCTAAGACGTCTAAGAACTCTGTTGAGGGTTCGTTGTAGACTTTATTGTCTTACGGGTATGCTTTGTTTGGAATCTTAGAAAAAGCACTTTTAGAACAGAGATTTAACGGTGATGTTATTGTTGAAATGTTGGTGTGCAACATTCAAGAATAATGAGATCACAGAGCTACCTATGGGTTGGAAAAATGCACTTTTAAAACAAGCAAGCATGTAGAAATATAACTTTGTATGTTTGTATTTTTATAATACTTTAATAATTATTTAAAAAATCCACAATATAAGTACTGGAGAGGCAGGCGTGTAAATAGCCGCTCTCGCGGATGCGGTGTGGGATACGGTACCGATGCGGCTCGTAAGGACCAAAAAGTGGAGAGGCAGGCGTGTAAATAGCCGCTCTCGTGGTGCGGTGTGGAAACGTAGTACGGCCCGTAGTGGAAGGTCAGTCGATAAGGCCAAATCGTCCCTTAAACGGCCGTCGCGTTAGCGGATGGGGGCGGCTACCGATATCAACCAATGAATTGCCAAATCGCTCACCTGAATCGGCTTCGGCTTCGGCTTCGTCGGCGAGTCCAAGGTGGCCACCTCTGCGTTGCGGATCTGGTATCTGCGGGATGTTGAGACACGACCAAATTGGCCGAGCTGCGATGCGTGAATATGAATGTATGCGGGGATGCGAATATACTTTATCAAGGAGCTATTAACAGCGGTTTGAAACAATATTGTCATTAAATTCCTGAAATTAATTATTATATTTCAGGTGCGTTAACTTGCGGTTAGATTTATATCGTAACAAACTATATATAAATGCCCTATTAATACACTATCTATATATACATGAGTCAGCTAGAATATTGTTTATTGGGTTGGCAAAGGATATAGCTTGGTGACAGGACGTTTGAACGTACCTGACCCGGTTTTTACTGAAGCTACGCGGATTACACCATCCGATCCGGGAAAAGTCTCTGTTATAACGCTTAGTGGCCAAGTTAAAGGAGGTACATTATCTTGACCCAGGAGAACAACAGTACCGATCTCTATTGGGCGATCGCGTGATCCCCACTTCTGCCGAACTTGCAGCGTGTGCAAGTATTCAACTCGCCATTTTTTCCAATAAGACAATACAAGCTGATCTAAAAGCCTTTTGCGGTTTGTTAAGTTCAAGCTTTCTTCTGTCAATTCAGAAGAAGTTAAATACTTGAGGGGACTGGACATTAAGAAATGCGCCGGAGTGAGCACATCCGGATGCGGATCTGATGATAAAACACTAAGTGGTCGAGAATTTACAATACCTTCCACTTGCACTAGCACGGTCAAAAGTTCCTCATAAGTGAGCAACTGCTTGCCCATGACTCGATACAAGTGTGTCTTAACGGTTTTAATGTTAGATTCCCAAATGCCTCCGAAGTACGGGGCGCGTGGCGGAATCATTGTCCACTCAATGCGTGTTTTAAGAAGCTCCCTTTTGATATCAGATTGGACAGTGGAGTTTAACAAAAGAAAATAAATTTCGCCGAGCTGTGCCTTAGCTCCGACAAAATTGGTGCCATTGTCTGAGTATATAACAGACACTGGACCGCGGCGGGAAATAAACCTTTTGAAGGCGGATAGAAACGCATCGGATGTAAGTTCCGATACAAGTTCGATATGTATGGCTTTAGTAACCATACAGACAAACAAACATATGTAAACTTTCTGAGAGCGTTGACCCCTACGGGGAGTAGGTATATAAGCGACAGGTAAATTATCGTGTATTTTAGCAATACGATTGCTGACAAAAATAGACCACCTATGTGGCGATGAGTGGATCCACGAAAGCGCTATTGTAGAATCCGAGAAGGCGTAAACACCTGTAATAGGTAGACGAGCGGAAAGTTTGTCGCGGCCACGCGAACAAGCAGACAACAGCAAAGCGGCGACAAGTTCTAATCGAGCTAGCGTTGTTATTTTAACTGGAGAAACCTTTGACTTTGCACATAAAAGCCGGACGGTGATATTACCTTCAGGATCAGTAATGTGCAAATAAACACAACAACCGTAACCACTGAAGCTCGCGTCACAAAAGGCTACGATGTTCACTACGGCTTTTCCCGCAATGCCAATATGGCGCGGAATTTTTAGAGAGAGAGTGCGGAAAATCGCGTGCAAAAGCTGAAAAGCGACTGATGATGGATTCCGGAGGAACCTCATCCCAGTCTATTTTAGCTAGCCATAGTTCCTTAATAAGAATTTTGGCGTACAGCACAACTGGAGCTACAACGCCAAGTACGTCGAATAAGCGGGCAACTAGCGATAGAATCGTGCGCTTTGTGCATTTATCTTCTACAGCGATTGTTGTTAAAGAAAAGTAATCGTCAGCAGGATCCCAGGTTAAACCAAGGATTTTAAAATTGTAAATATCGTTACTCATGCCAGAAAAATTTACTGGTGAGCGGTGAGACTCGGGAAGAACCTCCAATAAAGCGGGTGAATTAGTGGCCCATTTGACAAGGTCGAAAGAGCCTAATTTAAATAAATCGATTAATTCGCGAGACAATCGCATGGCAGTCTGTTCATCGGGAACCGAATCGACATAATCATCCATGTAAAACTGAGTTTCTACCAGTTTAGAAGCCTCAGGGAAGCGGTCACTATGCTCGCACGCTAAGTTGCGTAACGTACGCATAGCTAGGTAAGGGCTAGGCTTTAGCCCGAAGGGTACGCGGTCAAAATTGTAAGTGCGAATAGGTTCGTTCCTACTGAAACGAAATAAAATTCGTAAGTATTTACTATGGTGCTCGTTTACTCCGATGCGCAAAAACATTTGTTTTATATCAGCGGTCATTGCTATTGGGAATGTACAAAAGTCGAGTAACAACGAGAACAAGTCGGCCTGCAAATTAGGTCCGACATGCAAAATGTCATTAAGTGACAGCCCTGAGTGCGTTTCAGCACTAGCGTTTAAAACGATACGGATGCTGTCCTTATCTGGTCTGACAACGGCGTGATGCGGTATGTAGTAACCTCCTCTGTCAATTCAGAGTCAGGCACCTGGGACAAATACCCTGCGTTATATAATCGGCGATAGTTTTATTATAATTTTCTCGTAGGGTTGGCACGCAATCGAATTTACGCTCGAGCGCAAGTAGACGACGGTGAGCCAGACCGCGTGAATTACTCAACTCCGAGGGGTTTCGAGAAAAGGGTAAATCAACAAAATATCTGCCGTCTTTAAATAAAATCGAAGAGTTAAAGTTATTTTCGCAATCTAATTCATCTGGACTAATAAAACGTTGAGATGGAATTTCCTCTAACTCAAAGAACTTCCGTAAACTTGACTCAATGTCAACGTTAGCAAGCGCGGTAAACGAAGATGTAGTACTATGTAGGCAGGTTGCATCATAATGACATGCAATATCTCCCATAAGCACGTAACTAAAGCTGGTTAATATAGCGGGTGGTGCGCGGTTACCAGAATCGACCCTATCTCCCAAATAAATATAAGGAAACAGTTGAGCACCAAGAACAACGTCAATTTCTTCCGGTATATTCCAGGATAAATCGGCAAGCGGTAAATTATTTAAATATGACATATCTTCATTTAATGTAATGAAATTTGCGGGAAGTTTGTCTGTAATACAGTCAACTACTAAAGCACGAATGTAATATTTGTTGTTAGGATTAATTCGTGATTCTATTGCGAAATTAATAAAACCGTGTACAGGTCGCGAGGTCATACCAACACCTTGTAAAGATGAATTGCGTAATTTAATTATGGGAATGTTCAAGTGTTTACAACAATCCATAGTAATTAAATTATTTTGCGACCCGTTGTCTATTAAATACCTGACGACGAGCATATTTCCGTTTTTACCATGTGCATAGATCTGTGCGGTCGATAAAAATATAGCTGAACTAGAAAAAACTGATGAACTAAGCGATACGGAAGACGTGTCGTGAGATTGTGATACTGATTGCGTTGATATGGGCGCATGGTCAGCTGCTTGCGGTCCAGCCGCGACAGACGGCTTAATAGGGCGGTCATTCTTTAAGTTGGAAAAATGCAGTAAAGAATGATGCGGTTTTTTACAAATTTTACAAACGTTTCGTGATTTACATTTAGTTAACGCGTGAGATAGACTTAAACAGTTTATACAGCCGCGTTTCGCTTTAATTAACTCGAAACGCGCTTGCGGTGATTTCATATTTTTAAATTCAATGCAGCGAAATAGCTGGTGGTCGCATAGCGGGCAACGTGTATTAGAAATCTGTTCACTCGATACAAACGACTTGCAGGCACCTTGTGCGACACGACCACGGCTGTGATAAGGTAAACTGAAATTTGCGCGCGGCTTGGTCAGCGAATTATTAGCATGCGAGCGCTCGAGTACTTTGACATAATCTTGCGTAAATGAAATAAATTGTTTACAGGAGGGTAATTCTATTCCGCTCACCCTATTTTAGAATTGTTGAAGCGTTTGGGGATCAAGTTTTCTTAAACCACAATGTAACAAGACAAAATCTAATAGGTCGGCAATGTCTAACTGTTTTAATGCGGCGATGGACGCGGAATATTTTTCTATATATGTATTCAAACTAACAGCATTACCGACGCATCCTTTGATGTCCAAATTTAATAGTTATAAACTATTTAAAGTTTCTGTAATTAAGCTTACTTTTTCATTTACTTAACCTTAGGCTGCAGCTTACTGAGTTTATGGGTTAATCAGGCCTTACAAGCTTCATTCGGCTGTTCACAAGTGGTTTTGTGACAACTTTACGAAAATTGCCTGAACGTGGCAAAAGTGCATTGAAAGTAAACAAAATGTGTACTCACTGCTTTGCAATAAAAAATTAATTATGGTGATTTTGAACGCTTTAAGTACATTAAATATGGAAACGATAAACAACAGATTTCAAAAGTTTTATTTGTGTTTGCAAATATTGAAAATATTTTTAATGTTGACTAATTAAAAGAAATTATATATTAATACAATATTCATATATGTATTTTCGTACTACACTTAATTTTAACTAATAATTTTTCAGATTTTAATTTAATACTTAAGCAAAAACATGATTTGGTTAGCATTTTGCAACATGCTTGTTAAAAATGTGAATTAATTACGATTACAAAGAAAGCATTAAAAGAGAAAGATTTTGGAACAAATTTATTTTCCGCGATTAATAATCTGCTTTACAAGATGTCTCTAAAAACTGATATTTATCTTAACGGAAATTGCGCATGTAATTGGTTTTGTCATTTATTACACTATGAAGTTAATTTAATGGAATATATAATCTATATTTTACCTACACAAATAAAAACATTTATAAAAACTGGATTTATAAATTGAAACATGCAGAGCCAAAGCAAAAAAGAGGCAATTACATTCCTAATGAAATGGGTTCATAAATATATAAACCCAATGATGTGTAAACTTATAGACTTTATTTTTTCACTAATTTCGCAATTGCATGCTCTCTTGAATAGTTTGTAAAATGTTTTTTTTTATAATTTAATATTGCTTATTTATTATCTACTTTAAGATAAAAAAAAGTAATAAGTAACTTGTATGTAAGTAAACTGGTTTGTATCAAGAACCTTCCGATGACAGTTCGCTGAGATTCAATTGCAAAGATCTTTTGGCGACAATCTTTTTAGTCTTCTTTCAACAGGTAGCTGATTGAGTCTGCAAGTTGATTGCTGTCCTACATCTGTTTTTGTAGTTGATGGCGTTTGGTTTGATTACTTCTGCTTTTTGATACCCTATGTGCGTCTGCATCGTTTGATAAGATGGCCGTGTGGTTAGTGAAGGTGGCCATCAGTGTATCGTTCATTAGTGTGACATCATTAGGATACACTAGGTAAAAAAATGTGCAAAGCAGACTATCCTGCGACACTCCCGATTTGATACAGTAATAGTCAGATAATTCGTCATTGTTTTTTACACGAAAATATCGCTCGTTAAGGTAGGACTTTAGGCTAAGGTATATTTGACTAGTAAAGTTATTTTTCATTTTAGAAAGTACCCTGTATGCCACACTTTATCAAGAGCGTGTTAAAAATTACATATCTTTTTGACTTCAAAACTACTTTTTATTTGACTAATTAATCTGTGGCACTGTTATATGGTCGGGTGGTTCTGACGAAAGCCGAATTGATGATTGGGGATAGTATTGCTCAAGGAATCATCTAGTATATTATTGGAGGATAGTTTTTCAAAGAGTTAGCCATAATAAGTAATAGACTTCTTCTTCTTCTTCTTAGCCCTCTTTACATCCAGTGTCGGATATGGGCCTCCCCTCTCATTTTCCATTATTCTCGGTTTTGTGTCTCTCTTGTGATTGTGAGCTCGGCTGTATGCTTTAGGTCGTTTTTCCACCTGGTCTGAGCTCTACCTCTTGATCTTTTTCCCAGGCAGGGTCTCCATTCTTGTATCTTCTTATTCCATCGGTCGTCAGATTGCCGCATAGTGTGTCCGGCCCATTTCCATTTTAGGCTTGCTATATGTTCTTTTACATCAATTACTTTTGTTTTTTCTCTAATGTATTCATTCCGTATCTTATCCTTTATCTTTATATGTAACATTTAACGCTCCATTGCCCTCTGCGTTTTGACTAATTTATCCATTATGCCCTTTGTCAATGTGCAGGTTTGTGCTGCGTATGTATGAACGGGTAATACGCATTGATTATATACATTTCTTCTTAGCCTTAGAGGAATTTTTTTTTTAGTTAGGATGTTTCGTTGTTTTCCAAATGCAGCCCATGCCAGTCTAATTCTTCTTTCTATTTCTGTAGTTTGATTAGATTTTCCGCATTGTATCACTTGTCCTAGATATATATAGTCAAGCGTTTTGTTCCCTATCCTTATGTCAAGTGGGTTATGGTCATTTGTCATGGCTTTTGTTTCATTTAGTTGTAGTCCGACTCTTTCGGATTTTTCCTTCAGATCGTTTAACATTTTTTTGATTTTTTGGATTGTCTGATATTAAAACAACATCGTCGGCGTATCTTAAGTGATGTAGTCTCTCTCCGTTTATGTTTATTCCTGTCTTACCCCAATCTAGCTCTTTAAAGATCTCTTCCAATGCGGCATTAAATAGTTTAGGACTGATTGGATCGCCTTGGTGTACTCCTCGTTTTATAGGTATGAGTTTCGTTGTTTCATGCGCTTCTATTGTCATTTTCGTATCATTATAGATCGATCTTATTAGCTGTGTATATCTATAGTATATTCTATTGTTGTTCAGAGCTTTTTCCACCGCCCAGGTTTCAATACTATCAAATGCCTTCTGATAGTCTATGAATATTAAATAAAGCGTTAGATTATATTCTGTGGCTTTCTCAGTAAGCGTTCTAATCGTTAGCAGATGGTCACTGGTACTAAAGTTTTTCCTGAAACCTGCTTGTTCTATCGGTTGGTTAGCTTCCAGTTTGTTTTCTAGTCTGTTGATTATTATTCTAGTAAATAGCTTATATATCTGCGACAATAGTGATATTGGCCGATAGTTATCTAGCATTTTCTTGTCGCCTTTTTTGAACAACAGTATTGTTACGAAATTATTCCAACTGGTTGGTATTTGTCCTTCATCTAAGCACTTATTTAGCAGTAATTTTAAAATTTGTATAACTGTTTCATCTCCTTCCTTTATTAAATCAACTAGCACTTCGTCTGCGCCTGGAGCTTTGTTATTTTTCATGTTTTTCAGAGTTGATATAATTTCTTCTTCCGTTATTTCTGGTATTTCCTCAGAGTTGATGTTGAGAACTTTTCTCTTTACATTTTCTTTCATCTCTTCTGGTATATCATTTTTTGATTCGTACAGTTTTTGATAGTAGTTTTCTATTACTCTTGGTATTTCGTCTCGATCCTTTATTTCTTGCCTACTTTCATATTTTAGTTTGTTAATTGTTACTTTTCCTAGGCTTTTTTTGATTGCTTTCATATTTTTGTTTTCTTCTATTATTTGTTCCATCTGTTGTTCCAATTGTTTTCGTTTGTCTTCTTTGATTAATTTTTTCAACGTTTTATTAGTTTCTATGTACTGAATCGTGTTTCTTTTATCCTTTCTGAGTAACGGACTATAGGTCTATAAAAGCTACATTATGTCGGAAGTTTACCAGATTTGGGTATCATCAGGATCTGGGCATATTTCTAATGTGTTATAAAGGCGTAGTATGCTGTTATAGCCATACCCAGGAGCTTTGCGTGGGTTTAAGAGAGTTTTGTTTTTCTAAAATCTTCTTTTCTAGTGAATGCTTTTATCGATAGAGGTAACTGACAAGTTGTATTTAGTAAATTTTTAATTTCTAGGTCATTATTGGTTGCTTCAGGTAGGGAGAATACATTTGATAGGTCTCAGCAAATGTTCGGTCCGGTTTTCTAATTGGTGGAATAGCTACTGTAGGTCTTTTAAGCTTTTTATTAGCCTTCCACAGCAAATGGTCATCGGAGAAAGCTTTGTGATATGATTTAAAAGAATAGCTTTTAGAATTGTGCAGTGATTTTTGTAGTTTATGTGTTAATTTATTAGGGTGTGCTTCATTTTAAAGGATACTTTGTCCTTTGAAATTTCTGTCTAGGTTTTCGTCTATCTTGTAAAAGATTTATGATATGTAGCTAGAAGTTATGATTAGCTTATATTGTCCTGAGTTTAGTTGAAGTTGATTTTCAAGCAGCTTCTTGGATTATTTGTGGCAGGTATTGGACAGCTTGTTCTATATCCTGGTTATTTTTTAAGCTAACATTAAATCTTGTAGTTTCATTAATATAAGTTTGAAATAGATCCCAGTTTGTATTTTGTTGCAGAGTCGGAGAGGTGGTTCCTTTCAGATTATATCTGTACTCAGAATTATAATAATAGGGCTGTGGTCTGAGCTAAGGCCAAAGCTGGATTTAATAGCACTACGTATTTCAGATATTCTGTAAGAATGTTAAACCACATAGAAATAAGTTATCAACAGTGCAACATTTTTTTATTATTTTTGTCATTTATTTTATACAAATTTTTAAAGCAATAAATACCACAGCGTTCTTAAATGGTTTACATTTAATTAAATAAATGTCTAAATTCAAGTAATATAGGTAATTTAATAATTCATAACATTTGATGTACGTATGAATGTATGTTTTTACTAATTTACTAAATAAATTTCAATGTGACAAAGGTGTCTTTATAATTACATTTATTTATTTCCAGTATAATTTTAAATAATAATAATAAATTCAAATTTTATAGTTATTGTATGGGTTTACAATATATTTAATGTAATGAATGCATTGATAAGCATGCATCAATAATGGTAAAATATTATTCCAATATAAATTTTCATGGAAACTCTCAGTTCAGTTCCATTTCCGCAACAAGCCGTGTCTTTCATTGTTCAAAGACCTTGGCAAATTAACGACTCCAGTAGAATAATGCAGTAATGTAAATGGCATGTATTATTCAAGGTCATCCAATTGTACGATGCGCATTTTATTATTACTAATGAGCTGAAAATTGATTTTAAACATTGTATTTTTAAATAGCTAATCAAGCGTTTAAAAAATTAATAAAAACAATTAGATTGCTATTGTATCTTATAATCCAAAACATGTTTAAAAAAAACCTTGTTGGAGGCTGGATAATTAAGCAGGGTCACAATAGATATATACAGTAACATAATCATCCAATGGTAGTAAGAAAGCTAAGTTAGCTTACGTGTAGAGAAATGAAGAAATGCAAAATAGAAAACACGCCAACAAGCGTATAGAAAATTATAAAATATTATCTTGGAGAAGTTGGAAACAATACACGCATTTATTATATAAATTAAATATATTCTATAATTAAATAAAATGAAAGATAAAATATTTAATGTAATGGAGAATTTAATTTACCTAAGTTTTGCACAACAAAGGAAAAGGAAAATAACAAAATATTGGAGAAGAAATTATTGTCGATAATAGAAAATCACTTATGCAATGTGTATCGTAGTTCTAGATGGGCACATCTACTTTTCAAACGTCTGCTTGACAACCACAGGTGTAATCACAAAAAAGATATTTAGATATATAGGAGTGCGTAAAAACTATTTATCAAACAAATAAGCTTACTAAAATACGTTTCCATAGTTTAAATGATTTAATAAATATTCAGAGTGTACGATTTAACCAAAGCTATGGTTTAACATCTAAAAATGGATAAACCTGTACATTTTAAAGTATTTTTATTTAAAGTTTATGTAATTACCTAAAATTTATATTCAAAATTTTAAGGCAAAATTTTAAAGAGGCATTATCTTACCTTTTGTAGATTTTTTTCGTTGTGGTATACTTATCAGCACTGAATAAACTTATACTAAGACTTAAAAAACAACTGGCGTCAAAGATTTTGCAATGGGTGTTGTGATCGCATTTACTTGAAAATACATTTTTTCACGTCAAAGTTATGGCCGCAAAAAAATGCATAGCACATCGATATACTTATTTTAATAATGTAACCATCTAAATTGGAAATGTACCTCACCACTCATAACAATTGTGTACATCATCAGAAGCAGCGATTTTAAGTCATTGGCCCCCCCCCAACTTTAACCTTTGACATCTCAAGAGTAAACACTTTAAAATTTTCAGAAATAGAAATGTTAATCTGCCACTAATTGACTACTCGAATGCCAAATTTCATTATGGGACAAGCACGGGCTCACAGTAAAAAAATTTCCAAAATATGTGCAGCGTCCATTGGTTTCATATATTACAATGTAAGACCATCTATAATGTGCTCTAATAAATTTTTTTTTTGTTAAAGGAAGCGTTTTCTTGAAGTTGGACTTACAGAATATTTAAAAAAATGATTTCGTTTTCAATCCCGTCATTTTGCACATCAGGATCGTTCCAACAGCAGCAGTAAAAACTGTTAAATATATTCGCAGTTATTTCTCTTAAAAAAAGTACACGCAACTTTTAACTCTTCTGAATCTTTTACTGAGCTTTTTAAAGGTCTTTTCTTTGTTTTGTGCTACGTGCTCTTGATTAATTTAGTAGCACCTTCTAAAGAAAATGAATATATTTTTGTTTCTAACGTGTTCTTCGTTTTAGAGACGTATAAACGGAGTTTTTGGGTCTCAACGATCGTTCTTAATAAATTTTTTGAACATGTTTTCTTCTTCGGCGTATTCTTGATCTTCACAAACTCAAACGTCATAACGGAAATATTATTTTTGGCGTATAGATATAATTCTATTGGATTCCCTATCTGATTGTCGTACGGTCTCTGGAGACTTGCTTTAATAGCAAGTCTTTTCAAAGCGCCGCTAACGCCGTGGCACGCTCCCTTTTTATGGGCAGTGGCTAAAAATGCTACTTAGCAGCTATGCTTCATGTAAGCTTAAGTTTTTGAAATTTTTGTAATTTAGACACCAACTTCGAATCTTTAAAATAGTTTAGAATTTTTTTTGAAACAATACATTTCTTTATAGTTTTCTGTGGTTACTGTATCCTGTCTAAATAACAGCATTTAACTGTCTGCTCGTAATAATCAATTTTACGTTTTGATGAGAAGTACACACGCAGACAGAATGAGTTCCATTGGCTTCAACTAAAATAGAGCGCTTTGGTTCCGCAAACTTTGAAAACTCTGTCTACCAGTTTTGATTTTGTTTTTTGAATAGTTCGTAAACCTTCTTTAAATTTTCAAACACTAATTTTTTTTGAACATGTTCGCGTACGTTTTCACTGTTTTTGACCAGAAAAACATAGTTCTTTTTCTCAGGCATTACTCTACTTACGTCGTCACTATTATAAAAGTCTTTCGCTGATTGTGAAGTTCTTTCACCTAGTTTTTTATTATCCGGTTTCGGATTTGGAGTTAATTTTTTCGCTTCTTCTAGGTAATATAATGATGTACATATTTGTTTTTTTTACAATTGGAGATTCACCCAGCATCATAAGTGACCCATTTAAATGCTCCATGGATATTTCGGAATCAACAAATATATATTCTGTTTCTGTTTCTTTAACATTTTTAATATTTGAAGTCGTTTTTTTCCAATGTTTCTCTATTCTCCTCACCTGTTTGCAGCACAAATTTTCCAATCATCTTTGATACCCAAAGTCGCAAATTTACTTCATTACTTTTCTTAACAATCTAGTAACTCGATGTGCAGGGAGTTTAAATGAGTTACAGCACTTATTCAAAATTTCCTTTCGAATAGTTGCTTCCATTTTTTAAACTCAATAAAACACAATATTTAAAAAAAAATCAAAGTGATTCCCGTCACGAAAAAATCAAAATTACTCCAAAACCAATTAACAACATGAGCTACAAGAACAATGTCTTTAGAAACGATTATTTACCTAAAATAATAAAAATAATTATAAATTTGATGGAGAGCAATTTAATAAGTCTCATAAGACTCAGAGATTGAATATAAACATACAGATTTAAAGATACTGCAGTACGTTTTAATACAAGATCAGAAATAAAAAAAGCAGTAACAATAATAGAGAAAATATTAAGTAAAGAAAGGGCTATCGCTGTAGCTTCGTGGGTACGGACATTGCTTCTTTATCCCGTGACCCAGCGTGCGGGGGGTTTAAGTCTCGCTGGAAAACTGTCGATGTATGTGACGTTCTAGTGTGAAAGCTCTTGAGATTGCAGTATCAGTAAGTGCATCCCAATGAAAAAGAGGTGATGGAAACGATAGATTGAAAAAGATAATTGGTTTAGCAATTAAGGAAAGGAATGCACATAAAACGTAAATTTAAGTTTTTCCTACAAAAAGTAATAGAGAAAAAATAGTTAATAACTAGATAATAAAAAATAGGACCAAAAGTAAATAAAATAACAATAACAATGCACATAAAAAGCAGTTAACATATATAAGTAATAATGTTAAAAGAGTGTGAGAAAGAGGGGGAGGGGAGAGAAAAAAAGAAAGAAAGGGAAAATAAAGAAATACAGATATTACTTCTTGTTTTATAAGCGGTTTAATGATATTTCGTTCTTGGTAAAATGTTTATTGAATGCCTATAAATTTTATCGCTTATGTTGAAAACGCTACAAAATGTCATTAACTTTAAATGCCACTAAAAAATTTAAAGCAATTTTGCTTGCAAGGTAAATTGTGGAAGCCAAAAAGTCTTCAGTAATACTTTAGTGTAAGAGCTTATTACGGTAATTAAAGTTCCTGTTACAGAGTACATTATGAAATGAGCTTCCTTATATTTGTTAATTAACGCATGTAATTAAAGCTTCTAAAATTGTAGTAACAATAGTTTAATACAAAATGTAATTAGTGTAATTAAAAGCCACATTTTGTAGTGTAAGAGCGTATCACAAATTTCAAGGTTGTCAGATTTCACTATGGGTTTGTAAGTTTCTTACAGAATTTTTCTTTTTATTTTAATTCGGATATGTTGTTTTAGATGATAATCTGTAATTTTAAGATGATCTAAAAAGTAATAAATTGGGGACACGTTTTAACTGCGTTGTTTTTGTAATGTTGCTAATGTTCTATTAAGTTCTTTGTTATAAGAACTCATCCGGTTAGTGAGAGCACCCTTGTTTGCAAGATAAGACTGCCAGATTTCTGTAACACCGGAACGCAATTCAATTAAGATTTCATAGATTTACTTGTTGCTTTGTGCCTTGTATAGGGAATTTATCGTTTGACATACAAAGATAGGTAGTAGCTAATATATTTTATTTTGCATTTAAAACTTAATCTTAAAATATGTTATTAAATAACCACATATGTGTCTTACAACAGATTTCAATTGTACTGAAAGTTATCGTCTTCAATCTAAGATTGATGTTTCTTGCAGTAATAGTAATAGTTCTTTAACCGTTTACTAGTTGCTACATATTTTTGCAACTGTATTATAAAATATTTTAATGCATTTTGCATTTATAACAAATTTGTTGTAGCAATAATTTTTAATATATTTGTACAGTTAAACAACAAGGAATTTTGGAGTATTATATAATGATAGCTTTATGAATCACTTAATTTATCCTTTTGTATGTGAATTGTTGATTAGCTTTAATGGTTCTAAGAAAGCGTCTAATGAAGTAATGCAAACTTCTAATGGTTAGTAAGTGCAGTCCTAATCAGAAACTAGCCTTGTTTAGTTATATTATTTTAGGTACCCTATAGTGGCACAGTGTCTCTTTTTTAGACTTGGAATTGTGATATTGAAGAGTAATGATTGTTTACGGTGGGTATTACTATGTCATCGCTTTGCAATGATGATTTTTTTTCTTAACTAAGTTTGCAGCATCGAAAATTCTTTTGACGTAATTGTGAAAACAGACGACAAAAAAGACATTTCCAAGTCTTAAATATGAACATGATCATCACTTCCTTGTTATACATGGAAAGATTTTTATCATGGAGGAACATTATAATAAGGAGAATGATGACGCAGTCAAGTGCTTCGAAAAAGCGTTAAAGGTGTCTCAATCGTAGTTTGGCGGAAAGTTTTTTATGATGAGGTAAAGGAATTTTATTTTCTGTGAAAAAGTAGTAAGGACATTAGTTATAGCAAATTAAAAAACAGTCTTGGAATATTGTGTAAAGTTTTCAAATAACGCAATGTTTGAAATTTAGCAGCGGAGGTTTCACTACTGAGAAGTGTTTGGAAAAAATACCAAAAGATTGACATTTGGTAAGTATCGCTTTTAATATGATGGATTCACTTTCGGAGGATGCTGTTTGCTCCAAATATAATTGAAGTATTGAATTCTTAAAGCGTTCACTAACTGAAACCGTGCCACAATAGACTAAAAACGTGTGTTTAGGTAAGGAGTGGTTATATTGAGAATCTGTTTGGTAATTTGTGGTTGCGTCTCAAATAAAAAAATAAAAATAGCAAAATAATGCTTTATCGTTTCAAACGACTTAACGGTATTTGTGGCCAGAATAAGTAATATGTTATAGATTGCTCAAGATAGATTTATCGTGATTATGATTTGTTAATGTCAAGCACTAATATTTCTGCTGATGTGCTTTTGTTGTTTGTTGGGTAGACAAGTTTGTAGTTGTTACATAGATTAACACTTTTTTTATTGTATTTACATTCTATATTTGGCCTTGGCTTCATGTAGTTTCTACCTCCACGCCTGTCTGTCTCTTGTCATTCTATTTTTAACTCGGACTCCTAAAAGATCTCGTGCGTCTTTTTGTACTCCATTTTCTCCTAGTTTTTGTGGTCTCTCCACTGGTGGATTCGGCTGTTTAAGATTCTTTTTGGTAACCTTTTATCATCCATTCTGACCACATGTCCAGCCTACTGTAGCTGTTGTAGTCTAATAAATTCTGAGAGCGGTTTTTTTTTAAAGTCTATATAGTTTATTGTTATATCTTGATCTCAATATGCCATTTTCCCTATCTGGTCCCATTATTTTCCTCAGTACTTTTCTTTCAAAATATTGATCATGTTTATTGTTATTTTTGTCATGACCCACTCTTTACTTCCATAACTCACAATAGGTCTTATTATTGACTTGTACACTCTTAGCTTATTATTACGGTGTACCTTTGCTGATTTAAATACGTAGGACATGGTGAAGTAAACTTTGTTGGCTGTGGTTATATTTCGACGAATTTTTTTGTCTTCTGTTCCATTTGCGTTTAGTTTAGTCCCACCCTCAAATAAACACATTTTAATATTGCCTCCTACTATAATTTGTGTCTCTCTATCGTATCCTTTTTTGTATCAACGTTTTTGTTTTTGTCACCTTAATCTTAAGCCCAATACTTTTAATCTGTATTTTTAATTCTGCGTAAGCTTGATTTGTCGCTTTTGACCTTTGACTCACAATACTGATATTATCTGCGTAGGCGGCCAGCTGTAGTATTTTGTTAGTTAGTAGGTTTTCTTTTTTGATACTCATTTGCCATATGACATATTTCAGTGCTAGGTTAAATAGTGTGGGGGCTTTTTGCTTCAGGCTTTTCGAAATGTTGAACATATCAGTTAATTGGTTTTGAATGCCGCTACCGCGTTACCTATTATTGATTTTATCAGTCTTATTAGTTTATGCGGTATTTCAAAATGCGAGCAATATTTGATAGTTTATTTCTGTCAATCGAGTTGACGCCTGATTGAAGTCTACCAACATGTCAATGTCGTGTTTCCAGGTTTTTGGTAGAATTTATTTGACCGTAAATATCTACTGCTTCTGAAACTCGCTTAGTATTCACTTATTATGTTTTCTGTTAAGGTACATAGCAGGGAAATAGCGTAGTAGTTATCCCATTTGAATTTATCTCCCTTTTTGTGGACAGGGCATATGATACTTTTACTACAATCATTGGGTATAGTATTTTCTTCGCAAATTTTTCTTATTATTGTTTGTATATGTTCTAGTAATTGATCACCGTCTGATTTGTAGATTTCGGAAGGTATCTTGTCTGTTCCTAATGCCTTTTTATTTTTCTGAGAATTAACTGCTCGTTTGACTTCTTCGAATGAAGGTGGTTCTATCCTCTCCTCCACATCAACCCACAGATTTCCACCAAATCTGATTTTATCTTCCTTTTGTGCCGCAAGTACAGCTTGAAAGTATTTTTTCCAAATGCTTTTAATGTTTTGGGAGTCACCTTCTATTTGTTCCGTTCCGTTTTTACAGAGATTGGTCCTAGGTGTGTAGCCCTCTCTAACATTTTTTTAGATATCTGTATGTCCCTCTTTGTAATAAGATTGTTTTCGTGTTTTCTTTTCTTGTTTCTACATACTTTATTTGCTTTTTCTGACTTGTATTTTTATTTCTTTCTTCTATTACTTCCTCGCACTTTTCATCAAAAGAGGTTGTCTTTTTCTTTTTTTTTTGTTACATATTACTGTTGTTGCTACATCTGTAATTGTTGCTTTAAGAGAGCTCTAATAGTCTTTTACTAATTGGCATAGGAGATTTTCTTGAGTTAGCTTTCGCGTGATTTCTTGTTCGAAGACCATTCTTACTTTATGGGACTTTAGTTTCTCGATGTCCAGCATTTTTATTTTCTCTCGATTCTCGTTTTTTCTATAGATATTTTTCATCTGAATTTAAATTGCACTAGGTGGTAATTTGACTCACAACAGGTTCACCGTATTCATCTAACACCCGATATGCTGCTAGCCACTCTTTTATCTATCACAGTGTGATCTATTTGATTGGTCGTGTTCCCATCTGTTGACGTCCATGTGATTTCATAAATAATTCAGTGGGGTAGGGCAAGTAGAACTTATAACTATATTTTTACTAAATTATTTATAAATTCTTTATTTCCGTTGGTTTCGTTATGTAGAGAGTGGTTTCCTATTGTTCCCATGAACTGATCTTCTTTATCTATCTTGAGATCAATTTTAACATCGTTGTTATCTGTACATTGGGTATAGCAATATGTCTGATAACATTTTATGTGAACATGAAAAATAATTTAAGCTTTAAAACTGTAAATCTAAATTCAGCATTTCTATTGTTGCTGTTGCTTTTATCATTTATTAGACAACCTTAACAAACGCTGCCATTTTAAAAGTTGCCAGTGTTACGCAATAATGACCGTTACATCTGTAGTGGTGAAATAGTTAAAAAAATTTCAGATTTGAACTCAGCACTCTTTAAATATTGGATAGAAAAGGTTGCGGCCAACTTTGAGAAATTTTTTTCTTACATTTTCGGAAAAGTTTTACTAGAGATAAAAAACTTCAGTGATGATGAGACGCTTTCCAATTTAATCGACGAATCAACAGAATATCACAAAAATGTTTTCCATTTTCATCAAAGTTACTTACAACTTATATTGTTACTTATTTTCTTTGTGTTGTTTATACACAGATATTTACATTTACATCTAAAAGTAAATATAGTAAAACTCTTATTTTATAAATTTCTTTTTTACGAAACACTATTTTAAGAACATCTCCTGTTATTGAAGTAGTTTGTCATAGTATTTTATTTTATTTAAAAAAAGACTTAGTATTGAAATATACCATCACACCAAGCAGTTTATCAATGGTTTAAAAAGTTAAAGAACGGAAATAAAAATAGAAAAAGTGTGTAAATTTAAAAATCTGAATAAGACTGTGTATAAGTGCAAAAAATCCCATTGTCTGGTGTACTAATACGAGAAAAGGTAGAATTCTTTTAGAAAGGCTGGTTTACATAAACCTTAATAATTGGAATAAAGAAGTCTGTATTATTATAAGTAACCTAAAATAAAAATGAAAAGACTTAGAAAATGAATTTTTGAAAATTATCGATAAGTAATGGATTGAGTATACATGAATAATAATTTCTAGAGTACTGGTTTACATACAGAAGAAGATATCGTAAAAATGTAGTGAATAAAGGAAACGAAGATCAAAACATACCAGGTCAATCGTATTCGAAGCATTTCAAATAATAAGATGCACCTGCCAATTTCAAGTTTATTTTTGCAAAATAAAACTGCCCACTGCAAGTTTTATTTTCATGTATTTAAAGTGGTTATTGCTCAAGTTACCTTATTTATTTTCGATGTAGTATTAAAGTCTTATTCTAGAGTTCTTCATTATTCTTTCTACCATGTGTTAATGCATATGTCTGATTTATTTTGTAGTGGCTTGGAGATTCCTAGTGCGGTTTATCTAAACATTAGCTTTGGTATATCTTTATAGAAAGAAGTTATTTTGAGTGAGATTAAGCGAGCGGGTTGACCAAGCGATGTTAGGAGCCTAGAAAAAAAAATCTTGTTATCTGGGCTGTAGCTTCATACAGTTAAAACCAAACGTTTTCCGGTAAGACTGCGTTGAGATTTGGTGCAAAAATTGTTGAATTATTTTATTATGCCGATTGGCCTCCCTCCTGAAAATGTAAAAGCGTTTGTTGTGGAGAAGCCTTTAATGAATATTTTGGAGCTTGTTATCACTTCTATAACAAAATTATTGTTTATTAACACATTCCGACAAGTGAAAATGCGCTTCTTTGATACAGAAAACAAGTCACGTGGCACATTTTACAATCAAGTTAGGAAAATTCATATACAACAATAATTTTGTATGGATAAAAACGGAGGTTTTGTTGTAACAGCATGTTTGCGTACAGATTGACCTGAAGACTGCAAAATAGAACGTCTTATTGCATTGATGTTTTTTATTGTTCGCGCACTTCTTTCCTCGTCATTACAGAATCAGTGCTTCTAAAGTTTTTTAGCAAGTTACTATTGGGAACTGAAACCTGAAATACAATTTGAAAATGCGCTGTGGTACCATATTTGGATGTCCGTTATTTTTTCATGTGTCTGTTACATATGCTTTCCTTTTTTCCGCTCTCTGGTACATTATTTTGTTTCGCTTAATATTTCGCCTCTTGACTGTCCAATTATAATTTTATTTATCTAAGCCATTCTCGGGCTTTCTTTGTTTTTATTTATTTAGCTTCTATAATTTTCTTTGGAAGTCATTTGACATTCTAATGAGAGTCCGTTTCATTTCAATTATTTTCTTTCTCTTTTCTTTCACATTGAATCTTATTGTAAAATTGATTTGATGTCGCCATTCTTTATGCGATCTAATTTTGTTTCGTTTGCTAGCTATTTGCAAATGAAATTTACTATCATTTGAGAATTTAGGTATTTTATCAGTAATACCAAAAATTTTCCTGTTATAGTTAAAATTGTAAGCATTATCTACTGATGTTTTATTATATATTATTAGGTACTTTATTATTATCTATCCTTGACTTTTATTTGTAACTTATATATTTCTATATTTTCATCAATCGATGCATTTAGAAGTTTTGCATTTATTTTTACTGTTTAAAATTAGTCCTATAATATCTAAATATAACACATCATGTTTTTATAACAGATTATAGTCTTCAAACCTTTGTGTTTCTCCTTATAGCCATGACTAATATAAATAGAAGTGGTCTCAGCCTATCTCCTTGTTTGATCTTTATTTTTAGATAAAAATCCTTCAATATGCTTTTATTCACTTGAATTTTTGCTTTGGTATTATTATATACCGAGTAGACGAGATTTATTAGTTTTTTAGAGGTTTGTATTTTTTCTAAACATTTATTTACTATTGGTATTTTGTGCCGCATCAAAAGCTACATGTAAGCCTATGGAGGTTAGGATCTTTCCTACTCTTGTTTTCACCTTATTTTGAATTGAGTTTATTATAATAAATATGTTGCTATGCTTTTGTTTCCTTGCTCTAAAAGCTGTTTGTTCTTTTTTCAGTTTGTCTTCTATACATGCTCTTATTTTCTGTTTTATAATTCTTATGTATGTTTTATATGCCACTGATGATATGCATCTTCTTTTCCTGTTTACTTTTTGATATATTTTTCATTACTTAGTGGATACGTATATTTATATATCTATCTCTTCTCCAAATATGTCAGCTTCTATCTATTTCCATCGTTTATCATGTCTAATTAAAACAAATTTAAAAATATAAACTTGCCAACATTACAAAAATGGTTATTGTGCAGCTTGCTTAAATTATTTTTGTCTAAATAATAATTTGTTATATAATTTAAACTATTCAATATACATTAATTGTTATTAGTACCGTACAGAACTAAATTAAAAACTAAAAGTAATATATTTTTTTAAAGTTGTTAAGTTAAATGCAAATTATTGTGCAAGTATGAAAACGTTATTTCCTGCATGTAATATTATTGATGCCATAACACCTCATAATATGAAAAAAATGTATGGTTAGAGATATTTAAAAACTTTTAGTCGGATTAAATTAAATTCCTGTTAATGTAGATAGCCTAAAGGAATGGATAATTGTGTACTCTAATTAAGGATTACCCGCCGCCAGAATTAATCTAAAGTTTAGAACTTTATTAGATTTAAAGTACCAAGATAAAACTTTTAATCTATTCAAAACTAGTAAGATAAAAAATATTTACACAGAAGTGAATTAAAGTTGTTTTGTAGTTTTTTAATATTTTACATGATGATTTCATTTGCAATAAAAATAAAGGTAAGCCTGTACAATACCTTTATCAATGTTTTGCACAACGTCAAATGTTAATAAACATCTTATCTTTAAGGAAATGCTGTCGTGATATTTTTTAAGTACCTACATAAAAGTTCGCGCAGTTGTGCTTTTCAGGTATTGAGCTGCGTGTTGTTGGTGAGCCTTTGTGGTTTTTTGTGCGCTTAAAACAAGGTAAGAAACTTCATATTTTCAAAAATATAATAAATGGCTACATACCTTATATCTTGTAATGATATGTACATTTGAGTAGATTGTAATAGGATGTAATTTTTAAAACTTTTTTGACAATAATAATTAGTACTTACTTTTAAAATTTTGCAAAATTTTGTGCTTAAAACAAATATAGATTACATTTTACTAGTTGAAAGCATATAAATAACTAATAAAATAGTATATAAAATATATAAAGTAGTATATAAAATAGTAATGAAATTCAAATTTCGAAATGTTTTTCTCCCGCGATAGATAGATAACTTAAAATTATTAGCAACAATAAATGCATTTTTAGCTTGCTTATTCTAACGCTTATGTGATATAACTTGAAAGTAACTTTTTTTTACATAATTTGTTTTTGTTTAGTATTTGGCATGTCTTGGCGAATGTACAGGATTTGATAAAAATAAATTGTGCTACAAGTTATATCGTTGAATAGCACCCACTTTTTCATTTTGGTCGTAACAATAATGTGCATAACGAATTTTATTTTATAAGTACAACCTCAGCACTTTGAGACTGTCAATAAAAAATCCATATAATTTCCAGTTAAAGAAAATTTGTTAAATTTAAAATGAATATAAATCTACGTAATCTCATGTAGATAATGTTTGTCATGTGTATAATGGTAGGCGGTGTATTCGGAAACAATCTTAAGGGTGATCTTAAAAAGGTCTTTTAGTTTAATACGAACCCCTTTTTTATAGTTTTTGTATTGAGTTTTCCTTTTGTTAGGGTAATATTACTTTTGTACTCATTTTTTTTATTTATTAGCAGTTTTAGAATCTGCCTCTGACATTTAGTGAATGGTCTATCATTTCAATGTAAAACATGACAGAAATTGTCAATTAACAAATTCATTAATTAAAAAAGCAATTAGTTTGGTTTAGAGCTAATATAACAACACTCAGGTTCACTCAAATCTATGCTTTAAATCTTTTTGGGTCTGCACGCTTCTTCTTTTTCTTCTAGTTGATGCTCGACTAGAGAATTTGGGTGGCAGTAGGCCGATCTTGGTCACGTACTCTGCATTTCCTTATCTCTTCGTTGATTGTGGTGATACCAAAATTCCGAGCTATGATTCTAGGCATCAACTATGGATCTCAGCGTCTTAGCTTGAAAGCGTTTTAAAATGTTGATATTAGAGTTTCTTGCTGTAGTATTATGCTCTCCAGCGATAGTTGAGATTTTTTCTTCCAGATGTTTGCGTTTCATCCAAATGTGTTTCCTTCATGTCAGTCTCTTGTGTAGGTGGATTCCTAAGTATTTGGTGCTCTCAA
This sequence comes from Sinelater perroti, assembly GCA_036346155.1. Lineage (NCBI taxonomy): Eukaryota > Metazoa > Arthropoda > Insecta > Coleoptera > Elateridae > Sinelater > Sinelater perroti. Next base: position 11,615,746 of record JARFIY010000195.1, on the reverse strand, counting down.
CTTGTAGAACTTGCTTATTATTCAGCGTAACTGGTAGACAGGTGCCTCTTTTGTTGCAAATGTCACTTGTATTAATTCTGTTTCATTAAATTTGATGTGCGTAGTACAGTCAGGTGAGGTTGAAGGTTGTGAGATGTCATATTCATGTCCGATATAAGTACAGCTGCACAGTACCTTTTTGTTTCAAAGTCTTTGTTTATTTTCTTACGATTTTCTTAACAATTATATGTATTTGTTCGATGGTAGCATGTTGTTTCCTAAACCCAAATTGGTGATCCGGAATTAGGTGGTTGCTTATTAACATAGGTGTAATTTTATTTAATAACAACTTTTCAAAGACTTCAGATAATGTCGGAAGCAGACTAATTGGCATGACATATTTTCTTTAGGTTTTCTCGGATGTGAGCATGACATCGATATACCGATTTGTGAGAAAAGATATTACTTTGTCTCTGTGTTATGACAGGCCATTAGCTACTGCTAGTTTTTGCGACAAAGTCGTTGGTAGACTTAAGATCGTTTCTGTTTGTTTCATTAGCCCTTTCATCATTCCCTCAGTTCACTTATGTCTTCATATGGGCTGTTTGATAAACTTTTTTTGTGGTTAAAATGTTGTTGAAAGTTATGGGCACTGCTTGTGCATATGTATGTTGCGGTTGAGGTTCCCACGCTAGATTCTGTGCTATAACTATAAGTTGATTTTTTCTTAGTGGAGGGAACATTCTTTCTTGCAGTTCTTTGTGCACGAAACACCCTCTATAGTTGGGTATATGATTTCTATTGCAGATGCATCTTACGTCATCTTTTTTTTTGTTTTTGCGTGAGCATTCAGATGTCATGTAATTTTCAGTATAGATAACACAGCGTGAGCTTCTATTGCAGAAGTTTTTAGTAAGGCGAAATCGCTGACATTTAGCACATTGAGGCATTTGGTGTTTTAGGTGAAGCGTTTCAACTGTCGCCACTGCTTGTATTAGTCTATAAATCTTGTAAATATCTTCGGTGTTGTCTGCTGGTATTACTTCAACGAAGAATAGTGGCAATTCTTTCTTAGTAACTCTTTGCTTGATATTTATTTTTTATTTGATTGTTCTTTTTTTACTTTGTCTGTATTAGTGATTGGGTGTAAGTTTTTAACGACTACTCTAAAAGTATGCTCTTGTTTTCTTTGGTAAGTATGAAGCTTTGTATTTTTCTCTGCTAGTGCTTTAGTTATGATTGTGCATTTCTCAGACATTTTAGGCTGTATTTTATCCTTGTCATTGCGGAGTATTTATATATATATTTATATAATTTTCGCAGGTGGCGTGTTTTGAGATTTGTCTTTATCTATATTAGTACTATCTAACGAGGCATAGCGATTGGTAGGATTTAACCAATATTTTGTGGTTTTTGTTTGCTTAATCTGGAGAAGCATTTTATCGTTACCTTCTTTACGATTGCATTTTCTACTAGGTACTATTTGCTACTCAGGGTTTTGGAAAGTATGGTGGTTGCAAATGCTGGTAGATTAAACCAATTTGACCAGATAAATTTGAAATAAGATTGTCTGGTGGTTGTATTGTATTATTTATAGAGAACTGGTATTATTGTGAAGCATATGGTGGTTGGAAGTTTTGGTCGATTGCATAGGGGAAAATTGGTAGTTTGGATTTACTGAGTCTTTTAGCTGGAATTAAGAACTTGCTCGTGCAGATTATTGAGGCTCTTCAATCGAGAATAACACTTATCTTGTGGTTTGACGACCAGATGCATTAGGACACGTCTTTACGCAGGTATACGGCTGGGACCGACAACGTGGCGTGGTCATCGATACCGTGCCAAGAACACCCAGAAAACATTTTATCACACGTTTGGATTGCTTGAGCCACAAAACTCGAATGTACACTATTTTTGATCTACTAATGTTACATTTGAATTTTTTATCTACTGTGTTATTGACTTTTTTACTACTCCTTATTTTTTATAATTTTTTTTTGTTCTAAGAGCAAGAGCTCTGCTTTTTAAAATGGAGCTAATTGTAGTTTTATCTTTTACCGATGCAATTTTTGGAAAAATTGGCAATTATTTCTTTATAGCAAAATTTGTATACTTGCAAAATTCTTTTTTAATTTGTTGTCATATATACTCTTTACTTCACTTTCTAAATATTTAATAATCGACTTTTTATAGCATTTTTGCGAGGTTTCTTCATTTTTATAACAAACAGTCAGATCTTTTGTTTTCAGTAAATGCTAGATACATTGATTATAAAAGATTCTCTATGTGACACACACACACACACACATATATATATATATATATATATATATATATATATATATATATATATATATATATATATATATATATATATATATATATAATGCGTTGCAGATCAAATAAAGACTAAATAATTTTGTATACAGTCACTAGAACTCGGGTTCAACTTAACGTTTATGTAAACTTAAAATATTTTGTTTTATAGACTGTCAGGTATCATTTATTTATATCGAAAAGTTGTATAGATTTTGAGTTGAGATCCAATAGATTTAGTAACTACTTTATAGCCAAACAATTTCTGGTAGAAAGATATTGTTATGTAATATAATTTTATAGTCTACCAGTTGTGGATTGAAAATAAAAAACTAGTAGTTTTTAAAGCTGTGTAAGCATTTTACTACATAAATAAGTACAAGATATGCTTAAAAATTAATGAGATTAATTTCAGAAAATTTGTTTAACTAAAGATATGTTTCTAAACACTTAATATTCTTCAAAATAACATCACAGTATTAATACATGGTTGCTAGCTGTTTTGCCATGCACCGTAGCTAATCTGAAATTCTTGAACTAAACTCTCCTTTAAAGTACTTTTTATAACATCATACATATTTGTAACAGTCCCAAAATAGCGCATTTTTAAGTTTCAAGGAAACAAAAAGTAGCTGGACGGGGTCAGGTTTAGGATAGAGAAGCTGGGTCAGCGTTGCTAAGATTTGTTTTACCAGAAATTCTTTTATCAACAACGATGCATGGCTCGAAGTTTTTTCGATCTTCGAACGAACGTGCATAACTGTTTAAGGACTTCCATGTAAAATGCATTTTAACTGTCTGTAGAAGTTAAAGAGCATCTCTTTTATCTTTGATTTGTTCATTTTAGCCTTTTTGATGGAGGAGACTAGATGGCGTGCTATTCAGAGTTCTGTATTTTCGTTTCTGTATCGCACCTAAAAACTTACATTACAACTTTTTACAAAAAATTAGGTTTACTTCTTACTTAGTACAATAGCTGATAAGAAATCATTACACGATTTTTTTTCTATTTGTCGGACAAAATCGTAAGAACCAGTTTACCATAAACTTTTTGCATCTGCAATTCTGTCGTAACAATTTTATGCAGATTGGATTTTAAAGTCTGATTTTATCTGCTCTCAAACTAATACTTGGGGGTGGGACAGACTCCAAATTCGTATTTATAGTGGTTACTATTCCGAAGTTTGAGACACCAACCTTTTAGTTTTATGAACATTTTGTGCCACCTAAATACTTGTATTTTCAATAAAAAAAATCTTGTACGATTTATATATCAAGGCATGCATTTTGGTTACAGTTCTTAAATTTAATACAAATTTTTATTGCGTATTGCTGTATAGGTTTAAAGGCAAAATAGATGGGTGGGACCGTTTACCTGACATCCCCTACCAATTATCAGACTCAACGACTTTTTGTACTTTGTGTATTCGCATAAAGTGCAAAGAAAATTTTACTTTCAGATTTTTAGTTTCATTATTTTGTATGGCTATATTTCAAAATTTCTAGTAGATGTTGGTAGATGAAGTGACAAAGCTCATTTCTACTTATCAGAACGTATTAACAAGCTTAAATTTGTGTATTTACAAGGTACCATTTCTGATTCCTACATTAGTGAATGTGTTAGTGTTTAATGCGCTCTTGTGAATTTTAGACTAATATATTTACACTTTTTTGACAAAAAAAAGAATATGAGAAAGAAACACATTAAGCAATTTTTTTGAAATTCAACAGGATGGTGCTACTGATTATACGATTCCAAAGCCAAGTAGGAAAGTTGCTAAAGAGCTTAATTTCACGACTAAGTAGAAGTACGTTGATTTAATCTTCGTGATAGATACAAAATGTCCTATAAATAAGTTCAATTTTGATATATAAGTAAACAAATATCAAATTTTTATATAAAATAAATATATATTCTAAGTAAACCAACTGTTCTTGAAAAATCACACCTTAAAAATTATTTTATTTAAATGCATGCCATTACGTTTCCGGCACTCGCTGAAATGAGTTTTCAGATAAGATTATTGCTGTGCACTTTACTCTAAAACCTTTATATAAGTAAAAAATTACAAACGTTAAGTTAAAACTTTACACAGAACATTTTATGCCATCTTATGACTGGAGTGTGTGACGTATTTGAATTTTTTTGAGTCACTGTCATACGTTATCCGGAATTTAAAATTACTGCGGGGCTTCTGTCGTTTTCAAAAAAGTATATATAGACTGATTACTTCGTGTGTCTACTAGCAGTCCAAATTGGTATTTTAGGAGAGTAAGTGCTTTTAATCCTTCCATTTAGGTTTCGTTTCGATACAGTATCGGTAGTTCTGATTTTCGACGAGGTCGTTGGGATGGATGCATGCCTCATCAGAGAATAAAAGTTGGAAATGTGTTACATATTTTATAAAGATTGTACTAATTGTATTTTGTAGAAGTCCAAACATAAATTTTTGCAAGGAACACTCTATAGGAGCTTTTGTGCACCTTTCGGATATTTAATCATTCACGAAATAACAAGTCGAAATTCTTACTCCACAATTGCGTTGTTTGATAACATTTGTAATTACCGCGTTTGTAGATTGTATAATGTTAAGCCAGTTTCCTTAAATTTATTCAATCTTCTTTTAATGAGGTGAACGTTGTGAGCTTTAGTTCCGTTACATAAATAATAATGTGCGCAAAGTCTTCTGGGTATTTTAGCTAAAACTATCGACACAGTATGCAGGTTCCGCTTCGTTGCAATTTTCAAGAATTGAGTTTGTGCTTTGTACACTTACAAATTTTATTATACTTGTTATATTCATTCAGTAAGCTAAATAACTTATTTTTGGGACATCTAGTATTTGAAAGATCCCTGAGGGTTAAAGTCGACAAATATAAAACCGAAAACGACCAATAAAAAATATTTAAAATACACTCAAAACCGATCTAAACCTGCACTAATTCTAAAAATAGTCATTAAAGTAATATAATACGTAACACGTGTCATTTTGTAGTTTCTAAAGTTACTAAGGCTTTTTGTCGCCCCCTGTAACATTAAACGTTGTAACGTGTTTCACGTATTTATACAAAGAATTGTACAAGTATATACACACTCTTTTAGGATTCTTTGCGTCAGTTGCTGGCGGGTTTCTACCTTTATGCTACCTCATTGTTATTAACATTGAGTAACGGCTCATTGCCAGAGGTCAGGGTATTTACGTATGCCTGCGGGAACAAACGTACCAGTATTAACATGAATGATTCATAGGTCCAGCAGGAAATACCGTGCTTGTCGGCATTGTAACGAGATCACGACTACAGTTCCTTTCTCCGGTTCTTCAATGATCGAGCATCAATAGTTGACCGCCGCAAACTCTCACATTTCAAGTGATGTTGGTGTATTTAGGACGTGAATAAATAGCTCTAGACATGCGGGTTGTGTATTAATATAATTTTATGGCTAATAGTTACATATGTTGTTAAAGCCGCGTTTGTACTAAAGTGAGTTGAGCTAATGTGGAATGTTACTAAATATGGTATGCATTTATATTTACAGTATATTCTATTACAAGCTACATAATTAAACATTAAATTTAATTTGAATTTTCCACATCTTAAATTATTTGTTAGGTATAAAAACGCAAGACGCAATTTTTTATTTGTGAAGGTAGTTACGCAAAAGAAAGTTTTAGAAAGCATCTTAGTATTACTAATACAGCATATTACTGGAATTTTATTTTCTGTGTAAAAATATTACTTCTATACTCGACTGACAAATATCAGGCTCGGCTGAAGCGCAGAGGTCCGTAAAATGAGCAAAAGGAATGTGTGCAGGTCAAACTTCAAGCCTTTATGTGGAACGTGGTTTCATATATTTGTTAATAATTAACACAGTAAATAGAGGTAAATTTTAAATTAATTTATGCGTTAGCATTTAAAAACGTAAATAAATTCTTTCTTAAACGGAAACACCAAAATATTAAATTAAATATTCGTTTGATGTTTACACTGCGTGCTCGCATTATGTAGATAAATTAACAGGCCGTTGTTGCGAAAAACAAAACAGCCCATTTTGGTTAAGTGTCAAAAGATTAAATTAAAAAGCATTTTAAGTAGAGATAAGTATTATCGATACTTGTTTTTTTTCAATTACCAGAGCTACTACATTCGATCGTTGCAAATTTATCAAATACGAAAGAGTACCTCAAAAATATTTTTTTAGTCAAATTAAATACTTTTAGAACAAATTAATGTTATTTTGGACTACACAGCAAACAAATTAGAGTTTTTTTGGTATGCTAAAAATCTGTTAATTTACTTACACTACGTTATTAATAAAATAATACATAAAAGTAAAAAATTATTAACATTTATATGTTTACGCATTTTAATATGAAAATAAAAAACATATCAGTGCCAAATCAGAACCACAAAGAAAAATTGTTTCTCTGTAATAAATGTGGATGTCATTTTGCCAAATGCCTTATCGAATTATTTACAATTACGCTTTTTGTACACATCGAGTTTTTTAAGATAATTAAATTTTTGAACGGTCATTTTTTATCTTTGTACATGACAACCTTCAGGCAGTCTGATGTTTAGTGCGGAAATTAAATTGCAGGATTTAATTTTCTATTCTATCCTGAAAGGGATAGAGCACAAAGAAAATTTTATAGCTCTTTTATCAACCACAAAAATTGTTTATCTACCGCACCGATTTAATTAAAATCACTTTGTTAGTTACTCAATTTTTAAACTGTGTTTTCAAAAGTAGCCGGTTCACTTTCACGAATTTATGTAATAAAGCAAGATAAAGTAGGTTAACGTGCTAAACTCAATGAACTGGCCAAGCGACATTGTGGTTGCGATTCAAGGTTGCCCTATTCAATCATTCTGTGAGCATCTGTTAATGATAAATACAACGGCGGAATTTTTATGGCGCTTTAAAAAGTAACGGATTTCGATAGCACTATCAGATATGTATGTGTTTTTATCATAACCATATGTTATTTCATAATGCACGTTGCTCATGTAAGCTGTGCTACCATTTACTCTACTGTGTAGTATTTCAGACATGCGACAGTGTCAACTTGAAAGTGTTCGTATTGCAATAACCGGATTATTGGAATGCAAATGCGTATTTGTTGCAGAAACAACAGGTGGACAATGTCTAAACCGGCAAACATAAGGAACGGAATACCACTGTACACGCTACTGCTTTTAGTTGGGTATCTGGCAACATTCGCAACTGCTGATTACAATGTGGGAATTGGTATCGCTGATGCTACAGGGCCAATTGCTGAAGTTACTTTTGTAAGTACATTGTTTATTTAACAATGGTAGTATCTAAAAGGATTGTGTAATTTTTAAAATTGTTTATTATATTCTGGGGTATATTTTGCCATTTATTAATTTGGTTTTGTTGCTAACATTTTGTAGTGTTGGATCACGTTTTGTTAGTGTTCAAGCAGAATGATATCGATAGCATACACAAAAGTTGGATGTAGCTGGAGGTAGCATGATTATCTTGGTATCAAGCAAATAATGCAAAACTGTTTCATAAATTTTTATCTGCAGGTAGTTTATCCTTTTTTGCTGAATTTACTTTATTAACTTTTATCTATCGTATATTTTGTTATAACACCCTACTAACCATAAAAGAAAGCCGTGTTGGCTCGGCGGTCAAGATCACTGTTCCACTACTGTCCTTGAGCCGGCGTGGGCGAGTTCAAGTCTTGCTCAACTCATGGGTGTGTGTGTTGTTGTCATAGCATTTAAGTGCATGTTAGTAGGCCCAATAAGAGCTTGAGATTGCAGTACCGGTGAGTGCTCAAAAAAAAACAATAGTCGGGTAGTAAAAGTTCACACACAGAAGGCAAGTTTCAAAAATTTGGGAAGACCTTTTTGGCCTTAGCGATTAACTAACTTTTAACCAGGTTCGAATAGATAATTTACAGATATTAATAAATATTTCTTAACGAGCTATTTTTTCTTATGGTATAATAATTAATAATGATTTAGACAAAAGATAAAAGAAAAATATTTGTGAACTTAGTAAGAATAACAAAATTTAAGGTGTAGGTACATTGTGTTTGTTCTTGGGTTGTTAGGCCGCGGTCGGAGTTTGGAAACTTTTGAACTTTGTTCACAACAGGCGCCAAAGATCTTTAAAAAAATCTTCTTCCTTTTAGAATCTTTTAAATATATCGTACTGTGTTGCCGAGATCAGAAAATCCTGAGCACCTTTTAAGCTTAACTAATTTGTCAAAAAACATAAGTTACCTTAGTCACAAAACAAGTGCACACTAAAATGAGGATTCTTAGTTGGTGTTCTAGAACTAAAAGCATATCAGCCTGTCTATCAGAATTTGCATAAGTGACTGGGATACTGTAGACCACATTATATTCCATTATTGCGAAAAACATAGAACTACTGCCACCAATAAAAAGTCTTCCAAGTTTTAACGTTTACAGAAGAAAATCGGCCCTACAAAAATTGATTGTAAATTAATAGCAATAAAGATTTTTAAACATAAAATTAGCCAAGAAGTCAAAGAAAAAATATTGCGTTAGTCCCGAAATTCATTTCAGTTGGGACAATCATAGTTAACGTAGAAATAGGTACGCAAAACCTTTTAGCGGATAAAACAGAGGAGTTTGTGTAGAGACTTTACACATCATACGTTATTTTCAGGCGCCCAAGAAGAATTTACTTAAAATGGAATTACATGCTCTTTAAAAACTCAAGAATAATAATACCATCAACATTTTATCAGCGGATCAGGACAATGCTACGATTATGATGTCACAGAAGAAGTACACAAAGAAGGTGACCGAATTACTCGATTTGAAAATTTACACAGTTTTCAAAAGCGGTCCAAAAGCACATATACTATGCAACAAGAGCAAAATGATAAAAAGTTTTTCTTTGGGTGATGAAATTGAAGAAAAGAATGACGATATCAAAAATGCTGCCACTAAAAATATATGAAAACCCCAAAATCCACAAAGATGGTGTATCACCGCGATCAATTGTCAGTGATTATCAATGCCTCTACCTACAAACTGGCCAAATACTTATCCAGTACCTTAGAACCACACATTGGACTCACTAGCAGTTACATCAAAAACTTTGTGCATTTTCTCAACCGCCTGCAAGATATTCAGAAACAGGATGATAACCTAATGGCCAGCGCTGATATAACATCCTGTTTATGGAAGTTTAAATCCTTGACCGCTTGAAGCAAGTTTTTCCTAATGACATCTTGCATTTTTTTAACAGTGACTTACGTCCTGTTACTTTGTTCGTTAAGTTGCGTCTTATAAATAAAAAGACGGAGTAGTGATAGAAAAGCTACTCAGGCTTAAAACCATCAACTATGATATGCAAAATTTTAAAGCGATCGTCATCAAAATATTATCGTTAAAACCCGCGATATGGCTAAGATATGTCAATGAAACGTTTGTAATATGGAAATACGGTGAAGAGACACCATCGTAGTTTCTTAAACATCTTAATTCGATATACTTGAGTGTACAGTTTACCGTGGAAGTGGAATCGAACAATACGATTGCGTTTCTAGAGGTACAGCTGTTAAAATTGAAAAATATACATTTATAACCCATTGTATATAGAAAACCCACAATTACGAATCGATCACAAATTACCATTTAAGAAAAAAAGAATGGTTGGGAGAACATTGGTAAATCTGTATAATATAATAATAAACATAATAGACGCACATGCAAAACACAACCAAAATTGGTCGCTATAGACAAAAATTGTATACCTCATATTAACAGAGTTACGGGCAGGATAGGGAGGACTATTAAAATATGGGAACTTGTTTTGACCATCTAAGAACATAAAAAACCCATAGGATGCAGATTTACATTGGGACTACAGATTAAAAGATCACCAAAGACAGCTATGTCTCAATCAACCCAAAATATCAGCCGTTGGTAAACAAGCTTTAAAAAGTTTCGGCTACAAAATGGAGTTTGGGAGAACACAAGTTTTGTTTAATTGAGTGTCCAAAATCCAGCCATAACCTGAGAATGAACAATAAATACGATGTCTCAAAACACCTCCCGTGAAAGGCTTTGCATTTATTTGTGATCTGTAGATATCTTATTTGGTTTGCTTTTTAAGAAGAATTTTATGGGCCAAATTGTTACGTTAAAATGTCTCTTAAGACCCAGCGTAAACGATGTAGGAAAGAATTGATTATGTGCCCACTATGTTATTTCATTCTGCTAAAAGAGATTTCAAACTCTCGTAGGACTTGACGTAAACTTAGACTTAAAAAAATCTGGTGTGAACATCACACGACTTTCCTTACCCTATTATTATATATTATACCGGGTCCATCGTCTCAGCCCTGCGCTGCTCTCGTCCCGGAACTTGTTATTTTAAAAAAAGACGAGGTGCGAGTCCAACACTCGAAAGCTGATTAAAATAAACAGTACAAGACAATAATTGACTAGTACTTAAAATTTTGCTACGTCACTGAAGGTAAACGTGTGAGCTCGGCCGCACAGCCTTCCCCATTATCGCCTGCGTGCTCCCTCCTAGCGGCCAAGCCCCCCGTCCTCCCGCACTAGACCATGAAGCTCTCCGAGCGCGCTGTGATTGGTCCGTTTAATTAATTTTTAATCGGCTATAATTTATTTATTTGACCTCGGATCAAAAAATTTCATAGTAATTTTTTATTCGTCTCGGTCTGATCTATTCGGTAGTATAAATTTCCCGAAACATTTCATGAACATCCGGTATATTAAAAATCCTGAGCTTCTATTTTTTTCGATTTCCTATTTTACCAACTTTTATTTTAAATTCATGTTTATCTCATGATAACAAATCATTTTTATTCTCATAAATTTTTTGTATCTTCAACCATTTACATTGGCGACCGCTTTGCGACCGATTTTGCGACCTTGCGACCAAACGGCTCAGCCGATTTTTACCAAAAGCTTCACACTGCGTCCCCTGCCTACTAGTAACTTGCATATCAAATTTCAAGTCTCTAGCTCTTACAGTTATCGAGATATCCTGTTTACTGATAGACCGACAGACACACACACACGAACCAACTTTTTGGTGTCCTGGGCAGGTCAAATTTAGGCCGATTACATTACTTTCCTTATTATACGATAAGGAAAGTAAAAATAATCGAGATAATTTTTCCTGCACCTTTAGTCATTCTACCTTTGTGAAAAGCGACATAAACCTGCCAGAATGTCAAAATTTACCCCAAAAATTGTTTTTTGGCCCAATGTAACACAAAATAATTAAAAATATTATTACAGTTTCAATAGAGGTTTTTGAGAGTGAAAAAAAGTGAGTTTTATCTGTGATGTAGATTGAATCCCATATAAATACAGATGATATTCAGTGACATCAAATTGTTTTAGGTGATTACAATAGTTTTGATTATTGCCTGCTCAGTTGTAGTCTGTAGAAAGAGTATTTTTCAGTTGATTAGCTAGGACACCATGTTTGAGTTGTTTTCTTTTTAGCTGTTTATATACATCTGTAAGATACTGTCTTCTTTGCGACTGGCGTGGGACTAGTAAAAGATCTTTATTTGCCACCAAACAATCGGTTTTTTAATTAATGGAAAATTCCCTTGCAATTTTTCCCATTCTAACCCTTCGATTCTCTTGAATTCTTGTGTTTTCGAATAATGTGAAATTTGTGGATTGTGACGGTCTCTTCTTTCTCTTCCTGAGCGATTTTCATTACGCTCGAACTCCAAAACTGCTTCGAGAGAAACACCGAGAATAAAGGTAAGTTAAGAAGAGAAAAAATAATTAATGGTTAAAAAGATTACAGAATCGATGTGTTCCACGACAACAACCGCTTACATACAGTAAATTTAACGGAGATGAGCTGGAAATATTCTTTCGTGTTCCACTTTTATCATGTTGTTTTTCGTAGTTTACCTTTTTTAGCTAGTATCTACAAGTGCACTTGAAAAATAAAAAGTAGATCTACAAAGCAAATGTTGATAATTTTATCTGTTTGATACGGCTAAGTTTCTCACACTAGAGAATCTATAAGCAGATAGCAGAACAATAAAGAATATCTTAATTCCTGATATTGTTTATTTGATTTAAAACCAGTTATCTATTGTCAAAAAGATAGGATTAATTTGTACACTGTATATTATTTCAATTACTATAAAATTATCAATAAATAATTTTGTATTATTTGTATAACATGTTTGAAAATTCAAAATTTGTAAAAACTATAATTAAATTTGTTTAATTGATTGTTACATTTCCATATATTTCGAAATGCCGCATAGCTTAACATACGCAAGCTTTGCGAACTATCCTGATATTTTGAATAAATCATGTAATCTATTTTAATGGAAAACAAGTAAATTAAATTGACTAATAAATTAAACTAATAACAATAAGCCACAGCTTTTTCAAAATGTAATATATATATAAAAATATATATATATAAAATTTACTATGAAACTGAATATAAGTTGATTGTGTAATTTTAAAAATTAAAATTATTGAATATTTAAAGACGAGAAAATATGTAAAACTAAACTAAATTATACTATTAGCTTTTATCAATAAATTGCAAAATGGTATTTGATATTTTATCATTTTTTGTTTTTAGATGGGATATGCAAAGGCCGCACAAAAAGGACGTGGCCTTCATTTGCGACAATATGCCAGAGCTTTTATAATTCAAGACGAAAGTACTAGAGTGTGCTTTGTTAGTGTGGACTATGCCATGGTTGGACATGGTGTAAGGAAAGAGGTATGTTTTGATATTGTGTATTTGAATAATATAATACGAAATATCGAGTTTCCTAAGTACAAAATAGAAATTTTAGCGCCGTATCAATTATCGCGCAATTACGAGCTTGTCAGATGAGTTGAAAACCAAATGCATGTTTCCTGGCATTTTGTAAAGAGTTTCTACAATGCAGTACATTAAAAATTGCCAAAAAAACTTTACATGCAATTGAATAATATTATTTTAGGCGCAACGACGCTTTGGAAAGGTGTAAAAAATAATATTAAGTTGTAATTTTTAAACAGCAATTCTAATAAACCGTATATCGTCACGTTAAATTACTAAGACAAATGGAAGATTTGTTTTAGTAACAAATTTTGTTAGTGGTAAATAAATGCAAAACTAAAAGTGTTAAAATGAGCTTATCTTTACTTGATTGTACAACAATAAACACACTAATTATAATTAAAATTAAAAATGTTACGTACAGTTGTTAGGGTAATTTATTTTTGCATTGTAATGTAAATTATGGAAATTAATTTATCCAAAAACTTAAATTTTGAAGCAAAATATTTCCCGTAAGAATTTATTAAATTAGTTACGGTTATGATTATAATAAACGGAGAGGCTTGAAATTATAAACTATTTTATTTTTATGCATAAGTTTGCTGAAAGTTCTTCAATTAAATAGAAAATACTTGTAACCAGTACTTTGCTATTAGCATTTTAGAGGTAATTGGCACGTGTAAACAACAATTATAAGCAATGGTCAAGTACAATCGAATTGTAATTTGGCAGTTTTATAATTTCATATTTCTAATAATTAAAGTTTATCCTCATCTAGCATCGTTAACGAAGGAAATAAATAGGACTTTTAATCATTTGTCATCATTTACCGTCTGCCATATCTTTAACAAAGCAGATATATCTGTTTAAAAGCTTTATTCACTCAATGCAAAAAATTTAATTAAACCAATTCGGAACATTATGGTATTTTTCTAGGGCAACGCGTGACAAAAGGAAACCCATACCCAAACACGTAAATTTTCCAAGGTGTGCCAAAATCGACTAACCAATATCACCATACATAATCTTTCTGTCTATCCCATGAGTAATTTGGCTGTTACTTCAAAAACACATCATATCACAAATAGAGCCCTCTTTTTACATTTGTCCTGAATACGTGGCAAGATGTAGCCATAGTGCTGAGTACAATTTGATTACTAAACTCAAATATTAAAGCTTCCAAATTAGATGTCTTTGAAGTTCGAAGGCAAAATAACAAAATTACAATTTTGCAGGTAAACATGGGTAACGCTACATTAATAAGATTGCATCAGTAAGATAGAAAACATGTTAAAATCACCCAACTATCGTAATATATATAACAATTTTGTCACTTTGAAAATAAAAACATTTTCCACATACTCAAACTAACAAACTGATATTAAAAAAGTTCTTATACCTCTCGAAAGATCCTCTAGAATTCCAAAATTATACGGCCTCTCAGTAATTCCTACAGATGGTTCATTCAGCTTTTCTACCAACAATTTAGCTAAACACCTCTTCAAAGTTCTTTAACCTCACTCTACGTGTAAACTTCCAACTATTCTTAGAAATACTTTGAACATTACTTATACCCAAAGATGATATCATAGTCAGGTTTGATGTCGTATCCTTATTTGTTAATATTTAAATTCCTGAGACCCTACACTTATTGAAATCTATTTGCAATATAAAAAAAGATGCCATATGTTTAATTAATTTTTAGCTATGTTACGTTTCAAAATAAATTTTATCCCCAAACTAACGCTGTTTCTACGGATTCTTCACTTTTACCTACCACAACAAATCTTTCAAGCCCCATTTTAAAATACAGATTCTCACTTTTTTATTGTGAACTTGCGTATTGAATATGTCGATGATATGCTTGTTGTCTGGTTTTATGGAAAAGACACGTTTTCCAAATTTCTTTTCCAAATCTACACTAACATTAAAATTACCATGAAATTAAACAAAACAATTTACTTCCTTTCTTAAACACTTACAACAAGAAATATTTAAACGACAGCTTTTATTGTTTATAGAAAACCTGCTCCTACTAACTACTTCAGTAAATTTGAAATTTTATCATTACCTAAAGCCATTCTATTTCAAAATATCTTATTTGCAGATCCATCAGATTTAAAAAATGAAAAATGAAACTAAACTATTGTTATAACTCTACTACCTTCCAATAAATAAAAATCGTTCTTGCCTTACATCAGATGCATGGTCTATAAAGTAAGCCGCATTTTTATAAAGTGAATATAGATGAGTTTCGTGATTAATAATAAAACAGTTGACTTTATTATTTTAGTCAAAGATCGCTAACCTAAAAGAATACATACAATACTCTGTGATGACTGCCAAAAAACCTATATAGCAAATAAAACACTAAAAATATAGCCGATCATATTCATTTGAAAAAGAAATAACTATTCAGCAATTGCCAAGCACCACAAAAAAAAAATAAACCACAAAATTAATTTTTCCTGTACAATAATCATTGCTTCCATCTTTTATTATTCATCAGGAAATTAAAATAGAAAAACTCCGCAATAACTGAATACAAAAGACGATTTGAAAACTGTTTATTATTTAATAATGACAGTTTTGCAACACCACCAAATCAACATATTTTGCTTGGCACAGCTTATCTCTCGGCAAACTTGTACTTCTAATTTTGTACACACATAAGATTAGTCTTCTTTAACGGCTCATAGCTCTCTTCCTGAGAATTAGGTAAATTAAAACCTTGAGTAAAGAGCTAATGCGCATTTCACACAATGCAAATGAGTGACATTCAAATCCGTTAAAAAGAGCGTAAACGTTTTTTCACATCTGTAAATCACTGGCCCCTAACCATCTCTGTGATTTTTCCGTTAGTTAGTGCAAGTCTTCTAGAACCCTTTCGAAGAGTTTTGTGGGACATTCTTCTATCAGACGTATGATTAATCTATTTTTTAGATTTAATTTGACAGAAATTGTATTTGGGAAAGTTAAAGTAGATTAAATCTTGCAATGTTCTTCCATGCAAATTTTTATTTTTTATATCGTCAGTTTCCCATTCTTTTAGCCACTCATTTCCATTAGCAAAAGTAACAAAGTTTTGTTAATTTATTCTAGTAGGCGGAGTTTGTGACTAGAGTAAAGAATTTTTGTTGATAATGGATAATGGAAATACCGTTTGGGAGTAGGTTTTACATTGATAGTTATTATATATGCCTATATAGCTTAGTTCAGCCAAATGCCTCTAATAGACAGGTATGGTTGCTGTTGAGCTTCAGAGAGGAACAATACTTTATAGTAAGAAAACTATAGTCAGTGCTAACATTCAAGGTAGTTCGACATCTGTACTCCGTGCAGATAAGTGTTTGAATTATATTGTTTTTAGTTTTAATTTTGGCTGAGAAATTTGGTAGATGGTTTTGAAAGGTGAGTATGCTGTCAAGAGTAACTTTTATACATTTTGATGAGTTGTGTCATCTAGCAGTATCTTGAAATGTAAATTATAGATTATAGTTAGCTGTATGGTTGTTCATACAAATTGGGAATAATTCTGTTTTTCTTATATTTACTTGTAGGCGCTGATAAGTGAGATAGAAGTGTGTGTTTCAGAGATTAGTGGTAAGTGTTAATTATACACCTTTAAATTTCTTTCGGTAGTCAATACCATGCGTATAAATTTCTGTTATATAGTATTTCGTAGTTTAAAAACGTAAGCACTAAGTAGCAGAGGTCTAACACAGACTCTCACAGTAGATCGTTTTGTAGGTTCCTGAAAATGCTAATTTTCCCTTCTAGATGTACTTGAAACGGCGATCATTTAGTAATTTATTATAACTTGCTTTTTTGAGATTTGATTTCGGACTAGCAGGCGGTAGTACAGAATTTCTTAAAAGATTTTGTAGCAGATACTTAGAAGGACGCTCAGTATGTAAGTTCTTGATAATTTTTTGTATGAATATGTCTGTTCTTTTTGAATATCGATGACAGTTTATTCATTTGTATTATTTAAATATAGAAATTTTATAGACAGTACAGTTTTTTTACCCGAAACTTTCATAAACTTAAAGTAGATGTCTAACTGTTCTGCGTGTTTGCATCTTATTGCTTTGATGGCTATACTCAGATAAACTTTGAATTAGGCGAGTTATTATTGTTTTGCGAGTTGCTTCAAGCTTTCAAAGAAAATGCTGTTGTGTTACTATGAGTAAAATTGGGCCACTGGATAGTTTTATTTTGCTGCCCTAGAATCATTTGGAAAGTCTAAGAATGTTTGCCTTATTTGAAGATTGAAGAATAGTGTTCGGTCGTTTAGTAGCTTGTAAATGTTAGCGATAGTACGGTCGTGTATTTTAACAAAAAGGTAAATAATACTTTCGAGTGACGGAGGAACAGCTTATGGAGAGATTGTTCAGTCCGTTTCTAACATATCTATGGCTAATCGACGATAGAAGTTATGTCCTGGGATAAAATTTCTCTTCTGTATCTGATAGTCGCCTGCTGTATACATTGTAGTGTGAGGGTGACCACGTTGTTTTCTTTTAACATTCTACTGAAAAGTTTACATTTGCCTTGGCTCATGCTTTTATATTGAGTTGCCATTGAAGGGATTAGCGATGAGATAGCTAAGTAATATTCAGGACAAAATTTAGTTAGAGGTTTTATTAACTAGTTATTATTGTATACCGTTAAACTTCTGGTGCATACATTGTAAAGACCTCAGAGTAGTGTCATTCGACTCAGATAGAAGAGTAGAATCTGAAAAACTAAGTGTCATCTTCGGGTGCTCAAAGGTTAAAAAGTTATAACGTCTTCACCAGTGATTCTGACAAGCAAAATTTTGAAGTGTAAATGTTTGTCTAACATTGTACATGTCATTTTAATATTTAGCTACCAACCGTATATAATTATGCATTAAAAAAATATTAGTTACCAATCACACAAAAAATTATAGACTGAAAAGTCGCCAAGTAAAAATTTAATTTATTATAATTTTCTCTCTTTATTTTCGAAACAACTTATTATACATATTTACAAAGTTAAATTTGTTTTAATCGGTGAAGGCAAGATGCATTTACAAAACGTTAATTGCTTCCTCGCGGGCTTCGGCATGCGGCCGCCGCGGCAGGGCCCGCAGTGCCCCGGGCCAGGCGGAATGTGACTCACGAATACTGACGGAACGAATAATCGTAGGAACGTGATTTTTGACACAGGAGTGCTTTATTACCCGCTCTCAAATGAAAATTTTCTATCGCTTGCGGTTCCGGAAATATAATACTTGGCCGCGCCTGCCGCCGGGCCGGAATTTGTCCTTCGGAGGCGCTGGGTCGGCACGGAAAGGCACGAACGATTTTGCTATATATTTGTGATGTCAACATAATATCAACGCATATTTCATCAATGTGTCAGAGCGAGACGGAATTAGGAGACGCGCAAACAAAATTATCGCGGGCACCGTCGAAATTTCTCTTCTGTCTGCTAGGACGGCGGTTTTGGCAGGAAGGCCGAAATTAACTCGCGAATACTGACCTAAGGAATAATCGTAGAATTGTGATTTTCAATATACATATTCTTTAAGACCGGCTTTCAATTTTAGAGCAGGCAAAAAATTTGTATCACTTCCGGTTTCGGAAATGCCAAATATGGGTCCTCCGTTCAGCGTGCATAAAAAAGTCTTATACAGAAAAATGCCCAATTTTAGGCTCCACAACTTGGTAAAGGAGCCGTTTTTGTATCTCTTGCCGTTTCGGAGATATAAGCGAAAAAGTGATTTTTCCAAATTTGGCGCTGTTTTTGGACAGGAAGGGGGAGAATAAGGACACGGATTATGAAGCGTTTTTTGAAGCCACTTTATAGTTCTACAACTTGGTCTTTACGGCAAGTCGATACCTGCAAAAAGGTTTTCTTTCAACCCCATAAAGCCCTTAAACGTTCGTCAAGGTTTTTAAATTTTGCAGAGATAAACTTCACAAAAGGGTCTATAGATCACGAAGACTCCCAGAGGTATCCTCATCTGTAAGCGGCTCACCAAAAAATCAAATATTCAGGGTGTTTTGAAACGCTTTTTATCATAATATACATTTTTAGCTTTTGTAACTGCAATTTCAACTAGTATATAATGTTATATATTGTGACCATAAGACATTCCACAGTAGCTTCCTTGATTTTGTTAAAGTCTTTGTGTACAAATTATTTATGAACGTAGAGTTATTACGATTGGAGAATGATCTGAAGACATGTCAAGACATTGTTTAGTATTTAGATCATTTTGTGTAGCTTCTAGTCGTAAAATGGGTTTCAGAGATTCGAACTATATCCAACTCATGATTGGTAATAAAGGTTTATAGTTCTTGAATGTGGTTTGACAAGCAATTAACGTTCCATTCTGTAATATTGAGTATTTGTCTTATTATTTTAGTTGAGCGGCGATGATTATGAGGAAGTTAAACATTGTTTTGATATTCTCGGCTAGTTTTATCATAATATTTTTTAACTTCCCCATGTTTGATATTTGCGGTGTATCTCCTTGGGGCGAAGGGGGTTGCTGCCCGCTTGATACAATTGTGTGTCTTCTTTCGTTGTTCATTAGCAGTTGTGCTTTGGTAAAACTTGGTTATGGTGTGGGTGCTTTCGGACGTGCTGATGGAAGTTTTCTCCTCTTTAACTCGACACCTTTTATAGTTTGAACCGCTACATAAAACACACTTAGATTAAGTTTCTTTTGTTTTAATGCACGTTTTTGTTGGGCGATTTGCTCCGCATTTCCCACACCTGGCTTGATGCCTAAAGATCCTCTACGTGTGTGCCCATACCTTGGAAAATTGGGGATTGTTGGATTTCCTGTTTTGGTATGGTGGCGAAAGATAAAATTGTTTGTTTGTTTCATAGTGGCAACTGGACCAGAAAAATGAAATTTCACCAGTTTTCGCGAGTTAAAGGTAGAAAAAACGAAGTTGAGAGTGTTCACATCTTAGTTATCAATGTGTTACAACTAGCATCACAATTATTCGTGTATTTCCTAAGACTTTCCAAATGCTATCAAACAAATTTTCTCCATAATACACAGAGTGTGTGAAATGGTGGCAGATAGATATATAAGACTGATATTGTATACTGTATCTAATAAAGCACGTCTCATAAATTCAAATTAAATCAATAATCTGAATATGATATACACAAGGTGTTTAACAATACCATCAAGTTTCAAATCACGCCAAATAAAAAGATGTGGCCTTCACCACGATACAGCGTATAACGTTTATAACACGCATAATACGTTAGTTTGTTAAAATACGTATCAGTTATTATATACAGAACAATACTTTATAAAAATATGAGTTTGTCATCCTACTGTCGCGTATAACAAAAAAAAAAAAACGAAAAGGAGATCTAATAAATTAAAAAAGTATTTTGTTTAACTTATCGCCTATGCGGACGGCGTGCGTAATATAATAATTAAAATATAAAAGCATTAGGAAACTTTTTACACTAGGCACGACAAGCCAAATTCAGACTGTAATGGAACCTTAGTGTAATTTATACATAATCTACAAAGAATAAATATACTTAAATAAAATTTTAAAAATTATTGAAAATACAAGAAAATATTAATGTCGGGATTAGCTGATTTCCACACAACCCTGGAGGTACAGCTATTTTGTGCGGTTTTTTTAAGTGCTGTTCCCAGGAGGCCTAATGCACTTTGGAAAGGAAATAACACCAATCGATCGGTTCTTTATAGCCACTAGGCAACCGTTTCAACACTGCTTATACCTAACCCCTTGAGAACGTCGACCTCTTTGTAGAGAGGGATTACAAATGTTCAGGGCTGGTACATCCCACCTAAGTGGTACCTGTCGTGAGGCAACGGTCGATCGACCAATCAAAGTCTAAATTGTGGATTACAGAATCGGAGTACAGGTAGTAGGGTGTTATCAATCAGTTATAATATATATGTGTATGTGTATGATTTGAATCTAACTCTGTGTTCAAAACTCTTAATTACGGAGAATAGATAGGTCGGCCAGATCGGGCCGATTAAAATTTGAAGCTGGGAAACCTAAAAAATTATAAAAAAAACATGACGCGACCGAATAGTTGGTTATTTAATATTAAGGGACAATTTCTCGACTACACATATATAATCCTTAGCTAGGCTCGACTAATTTTCACCGATACAGATTCAGAAGGGAGAATATGAAACAGCTTTTGAAATCCAAAAAGTTTTGTTAATACAGTGCACTCTGCGCGTTATAGATAGGAAATCGCAGTTTGGGACTGATCCGAACGAATATGGAAGCTACTTATTACACAGAAATAAGATAACAGGACTGAACATTTCTGCACTGCTTATACTAACCCTTAACTAACTTTAACCTTCTTTGCAGGGAGTAATTAATAACGTTTAAGAACTAATTTGCTTCCACGCCATTGGTATATATTGTGGAGAAACGGTCTACCAATTCATAGAGATCCAGATGCGAGGAAACATTCGAATTTAAAAAGTGTTTTGCAAATGCAATGAATTATTCGCATAGTAGAATTGGGTTCTATATATTAGATCGACCAGTTTAAGGAGATTGATTGGAATTTGGAGCTGAAAGCTTATAGCCACGTAGAAAAAGATAACAGGACCAATCAGCCGGTTCTTTAACGTCCACTAGAGACCGTACTACTGCACTGCTTATACCTAACCCTTAGCGAACGCAGACCCTTTTGTAGAGAGGGATTACGAACGTTCAGGGTTGATACACTCCACCTAAGTGGTACCGGTCGTCAGAGACGGTCGCCCGACTGACAGAGGTCCAGATGGGGGATGCAAGAAAACTTGCAAAATTCAAAAGCGTTTAGATAACGCAGTAATTTATCTGTGTAGAACTGGATTGTAGATAATCGATTGGGCAGTTCGGGCCGATTAGTTTGAATTTGGAGTTAGGATATTCCCATTACACAGAAAATGATAACGGAACCGATTTGTTGGTTCTTTTACAGTCATTGAAAAAACACTTCTGTACCTAATCTTTAACTAACTTTGACAACCTTTGTAGAGAGGAATTAATAATGTTTAAGAACCGATTCGCTTCCATGCGAGTGGTACCTGTCATGGAGGAATAGGTCGACCAACTCAGACGTCCAGATGGAGGAGTACGAGAAAATATTCAAAATGATTTGGGTAGTAGAATTGAGTTATACATTTTAGACTGGTCAGTTCAGGCAGATTAATTCGAATTTGGAGCTGTACTCTCCTAGCCACGTAGAAAAAGATAACAGGACCAATCAGCCGGATCTTTAACGTCCACTAGGAGACCGTACTACTGCACTGCTTATACCTAACCCTTAGCGAACGTCGACCTCTTTTGTAGAGAGGGATTACGAACGTTCAGGGTTGATACACTCCCACCTAAGTGGTACCGGTCGTACAGAGACGGTCGCCCGACTGACAGAGGTCCAGATGGGGGATGTGCAAGAAAACTTGCAAAATTCAAAAAGCGTTTAGATAACGCAATGATTTATCTGTATAGAACTGGATTGTAGATAATAGATTGGGCAGTTCGGGCCGATTAGTTTGAATTTGGATTTAGGATATTCCCATTATACAGAAAATGATAACGGAACCGATTTGTTGGTTCTTTTACAGTCATTGGAAAAACATTTCCGCAGTGATTACACCTAACCTTTAACTAACTTTGACCTCCTTTGCAGGGAGGGTTTAGGGTTGATAAATATTCATAAGAGTGAAGAGACGGTCGACCAATTAATAGAGGTCCAGATGGAAAAATATAAAACTATTTTTGGAATCAAAAAAGCGTTTCATTGATGCAGTAAATTGTGCACGTAATGAAAATAATTTGCAGATAACAGATAGTTTATTTTGGACCGACTAATTCGAATATAGAGCTGAAAGCTACTTCTACTTACATAAAAAAAGATAATGGAACCGATTGATGGACTCTTTTACAGATACTATGGGGACATTTCTTGCCTATACCTAATCCTCAGCATTGATTTATTTTGTAGAAAGGCTTGCAAACGTTCGCGTTAATATACTACCACGCAAAAAAATTCGATAATACATGAATTGTAAATCAGTAAAATTCGGTTGCAAATAACGAAACAACTAGTCGAGCTATTGGGGTATGGATTATAACCGCCTCACTGTAAGTGCTACATTATAAGCTAAATTACTATTCTAATTAAAACATCATAAAGACTGTTGTATTTCTTCTTTAACTATCCACATTTTTGATGTCATATTTGATACCTGCAATTGTAAGTAACCCATGCGTACCACCAATTATGTGTAGCGCTACACAACTGCATATCTTTATTGAAAAGCATTCCCAACAACCGACCATTTGAATATCCACGTTGATGAAATTTTTAAAAACTATTCTTTTTGAAAGTGTGGGAATAATTTACGAGCGACATGTTCAGCCTTATTCCTTTATCATGCATCCCATCATTAGTAGAAAAATAACAAACGACTTACCAATTGTTGAGTTGAGGGGCTCTGCATTCACCTAACCCACAGCAAACGTTAAATTTTCTGTCAGGGAAGAGGTGTTTACGCACCATTTCCATAACCGAGGCGCGCCTGAATTCACTCGGTCGGCTGGTGGTGAGAAAATTTCTTCCAAGCTGGGAACGGCATACAAGGAACGTCTCGGGCGAAACACCAAAACCGTTGTTCAAAAATTTTAATGGGAAAACTCGCGTCCGCTCGCTCGCGCTGCTATTAACAACTGACTGAATATCTGCTATGCAGCTAACTTGAAGTAAAAAGTTTGCTTTTTTGCAAACCGAACGAAGGATGCCATGACATAAGAACTACACCGTTGTTATCGAGTAGGTAATGATTGAATAACAGTTTTGTTTTTGATAACATTATGTATGGTATTGATATAAATAGATTGAACTTAATGCAAACATAAGCGTTTAATTACACTTTATCGCTATATGCTATTTGCAAAATATTAATAATTAATAAAGGCTTCCGGTCATCTACAGGAGTAGTCAAGCCAAAATATTTTCTAGTAATTTTCTAATCTATTTTTTGCGCACCGTTTATTTTCTGCTCGTTAATCAATAACGCCGCATATTTTACGGTACTTAACAGCGAAAAAGGTATCTTTATATCTAATACAGTACCCAAGAAGTGGAATTTGTTGTCAATTTTTAGAGCTTCTTTGAGCAAGAAGGAGTAGGAATAGGAGGTTGGTCTATTTAACGTCCCACCCTGCTTTCAAATGGTCTTGATCAAAATAAATTGATTGGCAATAAGTCTAACTATATTTTATTACTAAGGAAAAGGGCATCTAGCAGATATTTGCAGTTCGATTTTGTTATAAAATTTCTTAATTTATCTTATAAGCATCCTGTATATGACCAATTTGCAATAGCTTTTAATTTCAGAACGAATATACTTCACAGGAGATCAAAAGCTAAATGTTGGTAGTTTAGTTGTTTAGGTCTTTATTGATCATTTAGTGTTAACCAAGAAGTAAGTGTAATGTTTCACTACAAAGCATTGGTAGTCGACAGGTTAATATTTATCCATTTTTTTTTCAAATAATATACACCTGTAGTTATAATTTATTGCTTTTGCTTTCAATTCTTTTCCATAGAGCTTCAATAATATTCTGGTTTTGTAAAGACTACTGTAGTATAGCCTTTATCTGTTTATAGTCAATAACATCTTTGAATTATTTTAATGTATACTTTACATTATTGTAATGCTAACATGTGTAACTATAATTGCAAGCTTAACTAGTAAATAACAGCATGTTATCTTCTAAAATGTTACATTTAAAGAAAGTCACCACATACCCTAACGCTGTTATCACCATATCTAATAGTAGACGACACCATTACTTCCAAACCATACTTATTTTTATTTGTTATATCAGATTACTCCCTTTCATTGAGCGATTATCTATTCTTTTCATTAATGTGCGATATCTTTACCATTCTCTTTTCATATAACTGAATAGCACTTAGAAAACGCCTCATTGAACAGAAAATCAGCGTACTATGAATAAATAATTCGGCAATGAAACAACTGCCCGAAGAGGATTTTCTAGAGAGAAGTAAAATATGTATGCTGAGGGTGAATACTTGTTTTAGATCTCTTCGCAACTCTCTCAACAAAAAAAATTAAATGTTAAATTAAGTTACAAATTTAACCTATATGAGTCTAAGCTTTGTCTGTTTGTTGTTGGTGCCGTGTAGTTTTAGGTGTCTTCTTGATGTTGCCATGGTTTACAAAGAAAACTATATCGTTGAATATCTAATTTTTATAGAATAAAATAATAAAATTTTTATTTATAATGTGTGATTATAAGATGTGGCAAATACCAGTTATGAAAGGTCAGCTTGATATTTATTAAGTAAGTAAAGATTACACAAGAAAGTTATTTATGTAAATGCTTTATAATTTTGACCCGGATTGTACACTGGTGACAATTCTTATGCAACAGACACAACATCAAATTAGCATTTGATTCTCTGGCATCTAAAATAGGTCAGTTTATAATTATCTAAAAGAATTTTACCTTTTGTTATTCAAAAATATTATGAATAATGTTCTTGCATTTGTGGCTCTCAGAAAGCTGAATTTCTTAAAAACTAATTTGTTCAAATACTTGGAATAAAAACCAAAATGCAAATGTTAGCGAGTTTATATTATATTTGAAATTAAATGTTTTGTGTAAAAAAACAGCCTTTTCTTTAGAAAGATGAGGTGTTTTGTTCGTTTTTAATCGTTTTGATGGTATAATCAAGAAATATCCCTAAAGACCTTCCAGCTGGGCATTGCTCTGCGAGTTTTTAGAGGGCGCTAAATACTATTTAATTTTATTTAATAAAAATGTTAAATTCAAATAAAAAATCGTTCTTTGTATGTATATTCTATAATCACACTACTTTCCTCAAAATAATCTAATAAAAATTGTACCCTATTAGCTTATACTTTGATTAAAAAGAAAACAAAAAATGTTTGATATAGAATCGCATGCCTTACACAGAAATATTCATTTTAAAAATTGTGTGGGGGTGAGAAAAAACAGAAGAAAATGTTTCGCTTTAGAAAAATATTTTATTGGACTAACTGTACAATAATAATAGTACAATTTTTGTGTATATATTACATACACAAAAATTGTACTATAAATCTCAGTTGACACGAGCCACACTGTAGGTAAAATAAACTTTAAAAAACCCTGAAAAATTTAGTTTTAGTAATTAATAAAGCACACTGAAAAAGATAATACATATATCGTATAGCTTAGACATCGGTAGTGTCTAACTCTTGTAGTATTTTTTCTCTTTTTATTTATTCTTACGGTTAATATAAATAACTGTTTGCTTTTTTCAAATAAACACTTGAGTTACTTGTTTGGTCTTGTCCAGACGTGCAATTGTAAAGAATTATAGATTTAGATAGGTTGTAATTTAAAAAAGTCTTGAATAACGATTACTAAGGTAAATTTCTGTTCTTACCAAGTTATATATGTAGTGCAATAATAACAATACTAGGGCTATAGATCTTGTAGACTAAATCCTTCAAAATTTTATTGTTAATCTACCTATACATATATTTTTTTATCTTTTCCTGCGAGTATCTTCTTTAAACAATTGTTTTTGGGCTTCGTTGCAACAGATCTCAACCATCTTAGCCATTTTTGCTTACAGTGTCTTAATTTGTCTTTATTTCTATTCCGTTTGTAACTACAAAGATATTTTACGCAAGATTTTTCTTTTTCAGATATCCAAATCTCACTTCCATACAGCATTGTCAGTCGTATTACTGTTCTGTAATTTTGGCTTTTGCTGTTCTAAATAAATATTTTGCTTTGTGAATGCTTTCACAGATTTTGCCTATTTCCATTTCTTTTTTGCAGTTATTTTTTAATGTCACACCCAAATAAGCGCAATTATTTACGTTTTGTTATTTAGTATCTTTATGTTGATTTGGTTTGTTTTTTGTTTTGGTGCATATTATAATTAACTTGGATCTCTTGCTCTGTCCTTTGATTTTTTAAATATTATTAAACATCTGCTGCTTTATATCTGTTATCTGAAGTTTTATTTAAAGTTACTGATATTATACACAACAAATTATGAAAATGGTGATCCTAATTGCAAATTGCAGATTTAAGTCAATTTTTGCTATTAGAAATTTGCTATAGAATGTGTATAGTATGGAAAGAATTGTTTATTAATAACTTAATAATTATAATTAAATTACATACAATGCAATATACAATGCAAATGTTCAGAATACGATGCAGAACTGTTTACATTTTGTATTAAAACTTTTTTTAAGAAGGAAATACAGACAAAGTAAGATATAATTACATTAATTATATTGTAACCTGATATTTTTAGAATTAACTATTTTAAAACTGTATAAGCACTCACTTTATTTATTAACTTGTTTTCGAATAAGCACTGCTAGTAGTTGTCCCATTTTTAGATATTATCTATATGCTATGCACAACAGAAGAATAAGAAGGAATCTTAATGTCTGAAAAACCAAATCTATTCTGCTAAATTAAAATACAATTATAATAAAATCTGATTAAATTGTTTCTTAGTGAAGACAAAATAGTCTACCAATACAGATTCTTCTGCAACTAAATGGAAATAATTGAAAAATAATGTATATACGATAATAGATAGTTTGAAGATATAAATTAAAAATATGTTAATAGCAAATATTATAAGTTTCATCAGACAACATGTGTGGCAAGATATTGGACTAAAAATGTTTTGTGGTTTTTATTATAGCTACTTTAATAAAGTAAAATAAGAAAAATTAAAAAAGTTTTTTACTAAATTAACTTAATAGTACCACCAATTAAATCTGATCAGAACAATTACAGACGAAAAAGAAAATCAACGCTTGTAGCCTATATACGTAATTGCGTTTCACATTTATTTTCGTATATATACAGTGTGTTGTAAGAATTCTAGGATCTTTTCTTTCAATAACTCGGGTACCTTGTCGGCATCTATGCTTCGTGTCGCTTTTTTTGTTATGGTCGGTATAATTATTTTTTGAGTGGTGGCGCTGACCCTAGTTTCTTTTTTTGTGATCCACTGCGGATAGGAAAATAGACCAGTATTGTTTTCGGTAGACGGCTGTAAATCTGAATATTTGCAACTGGGGCAGTTTCGAAAGTAACACTCTTGAGATAATTGCTTTTTATTGCATGTCACTTTGGCCAGAACTTGAAATGGTGTTTTCTCCAAAATAATTTTCTTTTTGTGTAAAGCGTCAATCAATAGTTTAAAATTTTATGAATCCTGCAAGCACATGTGTCTCTCTCAGTGATTGATGGTTGTACAAAATAAAACGGACGGAATCTGCAGAATGTTTTATATGATGTTTTTAGGTCAGTTTCTCTCTCGAATTTTGAATGCAAATCTCGTAAAGATCCTTTTTTTTTGTCCGAGTTATAGTACTCTTTTTACCGGGATCGACTTTACTGTTTGCCATCAAAAATTCTTTCACTCTACTCTTCATAGTGCTTGTTCTCAGTAATTTCCGGTTATTAAGATGATTTTTGATTCCGCTTCTATTCGAGATCCCAACTAATTTGCGTACTTGACTCTGTTTCTTGTATTTCTGGATGATACGACCATATATGCAGTCCTTTATTTTTTTCCGACTGGATGATTTTTTGCAAATTCAATACGAATCTGCTTCCTTAAAATAGCATCAAAAACCTAAAAAATCATCATATGGTAAAAGTTGTTAAAATGATGATTGTATAAAAATGTTCGTAGAACTTTGGGCTCTTACCAGGCGGTTCTCAACCTCTTTCGGCACTGCGCGTCCCTTCAAAAACTTTTTGACTCCCATTACTGGAGAAGCGATTTTTTGGCACTTTTCTTTGGCTGCATTAGCTCGCTTCAATTTCTTCTGTAGATATTGAATACGTGTTGCTTGGGCTTCTGTTTTTTCTTTCAATTTCTGATTTTGATAATAGCATCGTCTCCTTAATTTTTGGGCTCTTTTTTGTCCGCTGATTGCTTGATGCGAGACAAGATTCATTGGCAAATCTGCTGTGCTCTGAGTTGATATCTCAGGTAAGGTGGTTTTTCCCGCTCTCGCTCGGCACGCTTAATCTCTCTTTTTTTCTTTCGGAAACTCTTTTTATCTCTCCTATTGATATCAGCGACTAATTTTATTTTTCCCTCACTTTTGCGACGATGGTATCTCTCTCGTTCAGCTTTTAAGTATAATTCATATTTTGGTGGATCAGCGTTCATTTTCTCTCGTCTTTCTTTCTGGGCAATTCGTCTTTGCTCTTTTTGTTCTTCCAGTCGTTTCTTGTTGGCGCATTTCTGAAATAAAATACAACGATGAACACTCCAATATAAATAAAAACATTGTTTGACCGGGATCGCGGCCGTAAACATAAACAAAGTTTCTATGTATACACAAACACAACATGCATATAAACACACGCACACACTCACAGTGCGCGCGCGGACGTACACAACAAACACCCGAAGTCGCACCGACAGGCACAATGAATTGAGCATGCTATACAATGTTTATTTCTTATATTCACTATACCTACTTTCTTTGTTTTATGTTCTCGGGATTTTTTCTGGCACTGTATTTTCCATTTGTGGTTTGATTGAGCGATGACATTTTTTTTTCTCTGCTGCTTCGAGTTACGTGTAGTAGGTGCCATTTTTCGAAAAATACCACTGAAAACACCAGAACTTGAAAACCGAACGATAACAGATACGGAGGCGACAATTACGGAGGCGACATTTCTTATAAAAACAAGTTTCTCATTCAGTCAATAAAGAAATCACTTTTTCCGAAAATTTGCTTATTATGCACGTATGGACAAACTCAGTCAGCGGGCCCCGAAGAAGATATAAACACACACGTTACAGAGGCGACACTTGATTTTACTCTTGTAGTTTCCCTGAGTGTTGCTGCTTTGTTTACTGAAACTTCGCTGCCCACACGCTTGATCAGCTAAAACTATCATTATATCACACGTGAAGATTCGTTCTTGCTACTGGCGCCTGAACAACTAATTTCTCCTCCGTATACGCTATTTTCTAAAATCCTAATATAATTATTGAAAACCACCGGACAAACTGTAAACCAGCAACTTTCAATCTGGCGCGTACTATACTTCATACTACAGGGCTGTGATCGGCGGTGGATCACTCCCGAATGCATTTGAGCCCCTGCGTGCGTAACGATCGTGTCGTTGGTGGCCGTAAGTGGCGTGCCGTGACGTAGAAACGGAAAAATGACAGGTTACGGAGGCGACAATTTTGGCGGTTTTCCAGTCGCCATTTTGCTCAGGAGGATATCCCATGAAAATGCATGCAGGTGTATCTTCTTATAAACTAGAGAAAACGTTTTCAGTCCAAAAAAATTTGATTTTGGATTTTCAGCGGAACAACGACGCCCGGACATCCAGAATCACCGTTCCGTGACAATCACCCATATACGTTTCTTCTAAATCGTGTTTATATCAATGTTTTGCGCTGACTGCATCCAATTTAGATCTGCTGTCAATATAGGCTCATCTACCAATCTCATACATGTATATCATCTGGGTCGTTTCCAAGAAAAAATAAAGTATTTTTGTACATCTTTTTTGACTAAGTATCTTGGAAAGATCTACAGCTTTGCTGTTCTTCTACTACATAAACAATTATTTGCCTATTTTCCTATACTTAGTTTATTTTCTTATCTTTTATTATAGTAAAACTACAACATTCATTTTTCAATAGCTCACTTTGTTGTTCTTAGGATAATCATATTATTTTTGGTCATATCCCAATTTTGTGCATTGTATGTCATGACTGGAAATATATAAGAATTAAATATTTTGGTTTTTGGGTGGATGAGAAAGTTTCTGTATTTTAGGATAAAACTGACTGTCGTATGCTACCCACCCTAGTTCCTTCTGTTTGTGTTATCTTTTTTAACATAAACTTGCCCTAAAAAATAAATTTCTTTTTACTATTTACTGTCATAATTACACATTATAAGTCACATTTCTTTTATTGTCATTTATTTGTAAGCCGACTTTTGCAAGTATTAGACACATTTTTAATTTATTTTTGTTTTCTTACTTGATCAGTCCAATACAATTTGAAGATATGCTCTATAACCAGCATACACCATATAAGAGGGGAGATACATGTAAATGAGTTTTTTAAAGAATTTTTGATAATTTGTTTTTTGAAAAATTGGTACATGATCACAGGTATCTTCAGTATTTCTTTTATGTAAAAATAATTCAAAATGGCGGCTCCGCAGCTGATAGAAGTTGATACCTCTTTTTTGCGCCGGGTAGCCTACAGGTCTCAAATTTGATTTGAAATCAAAAAACTAAAAATTATTGTTTTTTATACATGTGTACGCTTTGCATAACGGAGCGAAAAAGTTAATTTTTAAAATAATAAAAATTCAGGACCATTTTTTTTATAAATAGTTAGTAAAAACAATATTTAATTTTTTTTTAACAAAATGAGACCTTTATGCAATGACCTATAAGTAAAATAATATTCCTTTACAATTTCAGAAAAATTGGTTGAAAATTGATTGAGTTACATTGCCCGGTGCGCGTTTAAAGTTTTTGATACAAAAAATGATAGTTTAAAAGTACTCACGGCTTTATAAGCTTAGTTTGCGACACCAGACCCGTACAATATGTCTTCCTTTTCTGCGAATGCATTATTTGCAGCCACCTTCTCTTTTTGATCGACTTCGGCTACGACTGTTCTGCGAACTCGGCGTGAAGTTTGCATATTTGCGAAACTTTTGCACTGGCTTCTTATTTGGATCTCATATACTTCGAATTTCAATTTGAAAATTTGTGAGCATATTCTACAGATGTTAAACTAATTATTTAAGCAAAAAAATCGATATTTTTGGCCCGTTATATGTATCAGAAAGAAATAACTTGTATTCTTGCTCGGCTCCCATTTTTTTTGTTGGTTTGGATGGTGTTCCATTTGCTTGGGTTATGCTATCAATTATTATTTGTATGTTTCTTATATCAGTCTGACAGATACGCAGTCAAATGCTTTCTTGTAGTCGACGTAAGATAAAACTAATAGAATCTGATATTTGAAGTGCTTTTTAATTAAGATTTTTGTGGTTAATAGGTGGTCAGATGTAGTGTCCTTTTCAAAACTTTGCCTGCTTGTAAGATTGATATCAAGCTTTGTTGTTAAGCGTATTGTAAGCATTTCCATAAGAGTTTATAGGGATGTAACAAGAAGCTGATAGTTTTCTATTTTTCTTTTATTATTTTTTTTAAATAAAACTATAATTCTGAATTTTCTATTTTCTCAGTATTTTATCTTGACCGGCGTAGCATTACTAAAATATAAATTACTGCTTTATTCCTCTAACTATAGGTTATTTTATTATTTATTTCTATGTAATTTCTGGTAAATATTCAGATTTAACATTTTGTAACATTTCTATTGACAATTACATTCTTTGAATAGTTTGTATTTTGGACGAACAGTATAAAAATATTTTATTTTCAGTATGCCTTTTATATCTGTATTTATTTTCCTCTTTACTATTTATTAAAGAAATCATTTGTATTCTTTCAAAACGCGATGTTAGGAATTTCATATCTTTTTTTTCTCTATAGCGTTGTCGATTAATGCTATTTGTTTATTTTATTATTTTATATTTATTCTAGTTTCTTTATGCGAAACAATATATTCTTTTATGTTCCTTTTATTGTGCATATTTAGTTTTCTCATTTCTCTGTCAGCTTTTGCCTCTTGTAAGCTTTTCCTTACCATTTCGCTAATATTTAGTAAGCAAGTTTAGTACAAAGATATCCTAAATTATATATTTATTGTTGGTCAGAATATAATCAATTTCATTTCTAGTGCTACTATCGAGACTAATACACTTCCACTTTCTATTAGGATTTTTTTATGAAAAGAAATTGTATTCATGTATAAAGTGCAGTAATGTTTTTCTTCTAGGATTGCAGTTATATTCTTTAATAAGGATTTTATATTCTTATTTTATTTATAATTTGACGTTAAAACATTTTGTAAGTAATCTGTACTTGAAATCGGTTCTGATCTCTTTACTGGTCAGGGTTTAGGCCCGAATTATTTTTATGGTTGCGCGTTTATTGCTTCTTATGCCACTCTACCCAAATTAGCTTGTAGATTTGTACAGAAGATGATACTTTTGTATCAAACAAGAAATTTAAATCCATATATACATTAATAAAGCAAAAGTCATAGGATAGTTTGCATAGTTTTCGTTGCCAATCTTGTTATTATTTTCTCTAGAGCTAAAATTGTATGAAGCTATTTACGCGGTTGTCTTATAACGGTTTGGTTTAACCTAGATATTTTTAACACCCCTTTCTTTATTTAGCTCTTTCAATAACGCTGCGATTAAGGGTATGGTTTTATTCTTTCCTTGAATGAGAAGTTGAAGGTTAGGTCTTACGTGTACTTAGTGCGCGTTGAGAATAATTTCGAGAGAAAAACAAGGGTAGTAGATAAGATCAGGTAAAAAACATGATTTCATACGGACATAGAGATGTGGTAAAAAATCTTCCATTAAGAAGTGCTGTTTTAAATTAAAAAACAATGTTTTTTAAAAATTATTGGGATATTTTTACTTAAATACAGAGCAAAAAGCTTGATTTTAATCATGGAAGATAATATCTTCCAAGTGGTTGCCTAGGCTCTTCTTACAGACGGTCACTCATTTGAGGAAATTTTGATAATGTTTACTGGACCATTGACGTAGACCTTATTATTAACATAACCCAAAGAAAAAAGATATAGTGGAAATAAATGTTGCCTTCGTGTGTGGCATTTATTTCTAACTAAAAATGCCAGTCATAATTTTACGATAACATACATCATTTAGTGAAACGGTCTCACTAGTCTCACTCTTAAGAAAAGTGCACCAAACTGTAACTCGTTAAGGGTAGAGAGGTTTCTTCTCTATTTGTCTTGGATTATTAGTTATTAATTATATATAAATTATATATAATTATAATATTATGTTTATTTACTTACCCAACTAAAAATAGCTTTATCAGTCAAAATAATTTTCTTGAAAAATAGAGGTCAGTTTTTTTGCATATTCAACTACGAATGTACTGAGTTGTTCTTAATTTACCAGCATGTCTTTGTGCCAACTGAATTTTGTAAGGTTTTTTAGGTTGAAATATTTGTACAATCTACGGTACAGACTAGTTTATGAGATGTCCAATTGTTGCGAGCGTCTTGTAATCAATAAATTGGGTTTTTGCTGCAAAAGTGATGTTTCCAACATACATCTGGTTGCTCGAGCTCGCGAGCGGGTTCGTTACATCGGAAGAAACTAACGATTGGTTTCACAACTGCTGGGTGACAAGGCGTTTTATTAAGACCGAGAATTGTACGGCATATGTAAACAATGTCTCCTCAAAATTATTACAATTTTAATACATTGTGCAAGGCGCATTGTTTCATTTTTTAAACGCGTATTTTTTGCTACTTATGTAGTCGGAGAATGACAGTTTTTAAGTTTTTCAATGTTTTAAATATCCGTTCAATGTTTTAAATATCACATACTAGTTCAGATACCTAAGGTTAAGTGTTAAAGCCACAATTTTAAATTTATAAATAGATACAAATATGACATCAGCAGTAATTATTCAGGAACAGTACACTTGTATTATTTCTCAATCAATTAAAATAATAATTTTACAGTTTCAAATATACAGAAATAAGGAAATATAATAAGAAAAGATATATGGATATTTTGTTCTGTTCAGCAATAAATCAAAATGTATGTTGGCAAGCTGAATCCACTCAGAAACTACTTAATATGCGGAAACGGCAGCTTTCCACAAGTGCTACACTCAGAAGAAACCAATAAAAAGTAAAATTGAGACTACTTATTTTAAAGGGATGGCAGTGTTTACAAAGCCATGCATTAAGTGAATTGAGGGTAACGGGGTGCTTACTGAAATGTAGACAAGCTTTTGTAGTTTTATCTTCCACTTAATAAATTAATTGACAATCTAAATACATTATAATCAATTGTATATGTATATCATAAAATATTAAAATACAAATTTTCAATTAGTAGGCTTTTTATTAAATATCCTAAACAACCTAAATATTTATTTAAATACTTCCATTTGCCAAGTCTCAATAACATTAGCAAACAAATAACAAAACATTATGTCGGTATGTAAATGTGGTAAGCGAACCCATCATCAGATTGGTTTAAAACGCAAACAGCGTAGGAGGCGATGTACGGAAAGACCTCCATAAGCCATCTGATGCCCTATAAAATCAATAATGTTGCTTCCTCGATACAAATCGCGAACATGTTAGATGTTTATAATTGCGTACAAATGCCCCAGGGCATGTAAATTAGATCTTGAAGTCAACAATTAAAAGCACGGAGTTTTATATGAATTTCAAGTTGTTTTTCAACTGATCTTTGTACTAACCCGTAAAATAAGAAATTTGTTTATGAACTAAATAGTAGTCAGAATGCCACTTAAAAACGTTGAATATTTTAAGGAGATGTGAGTTATAACTCGATGCGCTTATTCCATAGAACCAGTTTGCGAAGCAGAAATTCTACTTTTCTTGAGTCATTTTAGAGACAAGGTTTCTGCACCTTTCTACGACATCTGCGAGAATTGCAAATAGTACAACGTGCGTTTTATTTTTTGATCGAGAAAATAACGCAATCAGAATGTACTAGATCAGACAGTACGGCGTATGATCTAGAAATTTTAATATTGAAGCATCCAAACACTGTTTTGTTTATTGCACGACATGATTTGTAAAACTACTTTAATTAAGTGGCGTCATAAATTTTTGTTCTATACATCTGTTATGTTGTCTATTAGAAACTGTAGTTATTTTGCATTGTTGATTATAAGCACAACGTCGTCGGAATATCTAAGGTTATTTTTTGGAACACCATTGATTTTAATACAGTATGATAAATCTGTTTTTTTGAATATAGTTTCTAAATAGAAGTTGAAAAGTATTGAGGACAAGATACATTCTTGCCTCACACGATATTTAATTTCAAGATCTGAAAAATTTTGTCGAACTTTTTTTTAAAATCTAGAAAGTACAAATATACATTTCTATTCATATCACTGTTGCTAAGTTGTTGCGAAAGCCTAATTGGGATTCGCTAATATTTTCTATTTTTCCATATAATCTAGAATAAATCGTAGGAAGAAATATCATTAAAGCACAATCCATTAAAATATTTTTCGGACATTTTTTAACGTAGAGTTTTTTTGAAATTGTTATAAAGATCGATTATAAGGGCTACTCTACTTCTATGTTTTCCGAGTAAAAAAATTCTTTGAATAGCTTTACTAGAGAATTTTTTTTTTGAAACTTTATAAACTTCCGTGTTTCAGCTGGAATTCGGTTAAGTCAAGGTTTTGTTTATCCCTATTTCTACTTCTTCAAATATTATGAATGGCCCAATTGTAGAAATAGTTAATTCAACTTTAGGTTTTATATCCTCGAATATCTTCTGTTTATATTCATTACATCTATTTAACTTCTCGCTTAGTTAATTACCAGTTTACCATATTTTGCTAGGATTAGATTTGTTGTTGTTCGTAACTAGCTTTTTTAAACTTTTATATTTGTTGAAGTTATCATGTTTTTGTTCCAGTTCTTTAGTACCTTACATCTGTTTTTGTGCCAATCTTCGTTTGCTTGTACAATTTTTCTTTTATCATTCCTTGACTTTGAAATTTTGTGACTCATCCATTGTTGCATTTTCTTGTTTTTTTTTCTAGTTTGGTTTTTAATTGCATTATATATAATTAAATTAATGTTGAGCCATATCTGTTAAGCTTATTCGTTGATTTTTTGTGTTATTAAAATTATTTATATTAATAATAATTCTTTATGTATTAATGAAGTTTACTTCATACTCATTGAATACTTTTATTTTGTTCAGTTCTTTTAATTTAAGTGTTAACTTACTAAGATGTAGGATGTGATCCAAAGAGACATCTGTTCCTGGGTTTGTTTTAACAAATTTAACTATGTTCTTACATCTTCGATTTATAATGTAGTCTATATGGTCTATGCAATTAAATGAGTTAGTGGCATATTTCCATATATACAAGCATCTTTCAGATATCTTAAAAATACAGTAATTGTACAAAGTTAATTTTATTTTTAAAATTTAACTAATTAATTTTCTTTTACGTTTTTTATAGTCAAGTCAAATATTGCCCTCCTTACCTTTGCCAACCTTGGCATTTAGGTAGCTCATTAGTATATTTATATCGTTTTTCTTGAGTTTATCTGTAAGAGTGTTAATATCATTATCGAATTTTCCATGTTCCTATTCGAAATCTTGGTGTTGATTTGATATTAACTTATCGGGAGATTTTTACCATCCTTGCTCCATTTAAGGAACCGAACTACTCGGGGCTAGTCGTAGAGTTTAAAGCAATTATTTTAATGTTTTGGGATTTTTTAGCCCGAAGTGGTTTTCTGTTGCCGTTTTTAGGGGACTAAGGAGAGAGATAAATTTGATTATTGTTAAGAGTTAGATTGGGGCATGTTTTTCTCTTACAATAGGATATGTAAAAAAGTTAGGGTTTGTGTGGGGTGGCTTTTCTGAGGTAGATATACCCTCTAACAAGTTCTTGGAAGAATATCTACCCACTATCAAAGGTTAGAAACTATAAGATGGATCACTGAAAAACTCAAACGAGACGAAGATGAAAGACCACTCTCATTTAAAGGAACAAGAGTGGAAACATTAGTGTGTTTTCGTTAATAAACAATGAGAATTGCACCTTGTACCCGCGTACATGAGATTGGTTTAATCTGTTGTAGTGGCCATAAAAAAAGTGTTAGTTTAGAGTTCACTGTGTTCACTGCTAACAGTAACTCACCACGGGCGCGCCATTTCTAAACAGATTTAAAGGGACTAACACTTCAAGGTCAACAAAGAGATATGCAAAAGAACAAAGAATTCGATCCGACTGATCCATCTTAATAGTTTTTAATCTTTGCCGCTACCTCAATTTTAAAATTGAGGTATATAACGAAGTAAAAACTAAGCCAATGTTTTTATACAAAAACGCAAAACAAAAGGAAAGCATTGACGATAAAATGTTTAGGGAAACTTATTATGTTAATTACCACCTCGATTGAAATTCAAATGCACATATTTTTTATTACTACCAATTGTAGAACTGCTTGAGATTGCATTAATTTTATTTATTAAAAGTTTTTTTTACATTATTCTATGCTTTGTTGCCTTTTCTCCGTTAAATTGTGAGGTATTTACCTCCAACGTTAGTTCCTTACACCTAAATAATTATGTAAAATCTTGTTGTAGTCGTGTGAATTCCAAAGAAACCGTTGGAATTTCATTGTTTTGCAGTCAAATTTGTTTTGAAAGATAGAATAGGTATTGCATAGGCAATAGTTAACGGTGGGTAGATTCTAGAAGTTAAAAATTTTTGGGAATGGGAATATTGATAAACAGAGGCACAACATCTAAACTGACCATTATGGCATTTTTAGGTATAGAAAAAATTTTGAGAATTTTTAAAAAGCCATACGAGCTTCAGATGTGCGATGACACTTGTTTTATAAGAGACTGAAGGATTTTTGCCAGGCATTTGTTCAAGTTCTGTATAGAATAATCAAAAGCACTGACATTGGGTGGTAATGGAATATTTTTTTATGAATTTTTGAAGTACTACATAATTTTGGTATTAATAAAAATGTTTTTCATGGCACAAGAAGTTTTTTGATATCGGTGGATTAGTGATGTAATCCGAGTTGTTAAGAATAAATGCCACTTTGGTCTGTCGATAAGATTACAACGTTTTCGTGTTGACTTGGAATTTTTAGTGCTTTTAATTCGGAAGGATTAATGTTGGCTTTAGATACCACAGTGAAATATAATGATTGTAGATTTATCTTAGTTTACAATTGTACGCATGGCATGGGTTTTGCAGACAGACTTATGCATTTGTACTTTAGATCTTTAAATCAAATTAACTATGTCCTTTAAAATTATAAAAAAATCTAATGCCTCTTTCTTGAGTGAAACTAACTTAGTGTCGTTACGGAGATTTAAATTTCGTTCACATAACATAATTTTAAAATTGTTAATAACGCATTTCCATTTTATAGTTGCTTAAAATTTTATTGTTTTAATTCTTTTTTTATATTGGCAATGCGTTTTATAACTCTAATCACTAATGGTTTCTTAATTAAACCTAAGCCATTTTTTTTACTAGAGCAAGAATATAAATGGCCATGAATAACTTCCAAATATAATAACTTGTAATATACTTAAGCTTTAATATTTTACAGTTTACTTTTTCTATGTTGTTTGAAAGACTGTTATCACTAAATAAGATGTCTGATATACAAGTTTCTGTTTGAGTCACTTACAAATAGGTGGGCAATGAGATCCAGCCAACATTATGTAAACAAATTAAAATAAATAGTACAAAGAACGTTTTGTTTATATTTTTAATTCCGCCTGGAATATAATTGAACTAGATGAAAGGTAAACACTATTTTTTAGAGTAATTGAGCATAGTGCTAAAACGACTTTGTATCCGTTAAGGAACAAAATATTTTGCGTCAACCCAGTATAGTAATTGATGCTGTTTAATGTTATACATAGATTAATTTGCAGTACCTAAATTATACTTAGTTGAAATAAATTTATAATTATCATTTTTAGTTTTTCAATTGAGCAACTACAAAAATACTACTTTAAAGCAGCATAACTAATACTGCAAAATTTGTTTTACTGACTTTATTTTGAAGTATGTTTACTCAAAGTTATCAAAACAGTTAAGAAGCTTTGCAAAAAGCCTAGAAGACAAGCGCGCAAAAGTTTTTCGGGACTTCTTGCAGATTATTATATGACCTCCTTTCTTACCTTTGTTTGTAGCGAATTGTCTTACGAAATACTAACAAAACGCTTACAACAAACTTCTTGGTTGTCTTTAAGCTTGTTTGATTAATTAATGTTATTAGATAACTCGGGCTTAAGAGGATATTTTCATGTCTATATTTTTAAGCTTTTAAGTTACATAAAATTTGGTTAGCTTATTATACATTTAATATTTTAATTTATATAAAATACAAAAATATAAACCAAACTATTTTAATTTAGTGTAACCGAATCAAATATTAATAAATGTCGATTTTCTATTTTTAACCTTTGAAAAGGCAAATGAAAGATTCAGGTAGGCATAAAAGTATGGTGGTAACAATGACAGCTAGAGTAAAAGGAAGTGTCTAATTTTGATTTTATTACCTATAAACAAAAATAGAAGATATATGGGAATATTGTAAAAGAGGGGGTTTTAAAGCTAAAGCAGGCCCAAAGAAAAAATTGCCGAGCGAGAGAATTAGGAAGTTAATAGAAAAAATGAAAGACTTTAAGACAAAAGTCCCGAATGACGAACATTTTTTTAGAAAGTTAAAAATTTTAAAGATTTTAAAGAGCTATATGCAAATGTAATTGAGAGGCAAGAAAAGAGCAAAGACAGTCATAATGGAGAAGAATGGACAAATGCTATGTATAACAGGTAGAAAAATGGCAGAGTATTTTACAAAAATGATGTACAGAGACAATCGACCTGACAGAAAATTGATAAAAAAGAAACAAAAAGAGAGCCTATAATTCAAGTAAATGTTGACCCGCCGTCAAAAGAAGATGTAATAAAAACCATCAAGCAACAAATAGAGGCAAAACACTCTACGTTGATCAGATTACAACGGTCATGTTAAAGATAAAGCATGAAAAGAGGAACAACTCCTACAAAATTGAAAAGAGAGCCAATTGACAAAAAAAAAGGACCAGAAGAAATGCGAGAACTGGAGGAAAATTTATCTACTAAGTGTCGTAAGCAAGATGTTCTGTACGATTATTTTAAAGAGAATGCCGGTGAAAATAGATAAAAAATTAGGTAAAGAGCAGTGCAGTTTTAGATCGGAAAAGTCGTGTATAGACCAAATAAACACGCCGAGGATCATTATATATATAATATATATATATATATATATATATATATATATATATATATATATATATATATATAGAGAGAGAGAGAGAGAGAGAGAGAGGTCTTAAAAAACTAGGGTTGTTAAAAAAATAATTAATCTTATTACGCCAGGGTTGTATATTATCAACATTATTGTTCCTAATAGTACTAGAGAGACCTAAAAAGACTAAAAGTAATGTGCATTTATATAAAAGCACTGAGGCAACTAACTAGAACGTGCAATAATAGAAAATATTAATTGTGGCTAGAATAAATAAAGCAAAGAGTGTGTTTATACAACTTTCTAGTTCCTAAAATTTGCCTTTTTTTGTAAGAGAAGGTAAATAATGCAGTAAATTACAAATTTGCTGATACGTAAAAAGGTAAAATACTAGACAAAAAATGAGTTTAATATTTATTTGGAATTTCTGTAAGGTTTTATACGTTTATAAATTTATGTTAAACTTTAAATATTAATTGAGCTAAAAAATTAACATTGTGCAAACTTAGAAAAAGTTAATTTCATTTATTTACCAAAAGCTACTCATAAATTATAGCATATTCAAGCTAAATAGATAAACTTGATAATTTAATTTCTGGTGGTTTAAAAGAATTATTAAAAATAGATATTTATATATAATTTAGTATACTCTAATAGATTTGCAATTATGTTTACCTAGATTTTTTTTTAATTGTAATATTTACTGTGTAGAGATAAATCGGCATGAATACAATTTTAAAATTGTGTTCTAAAGAAAATACGAAACAACCGGTATGCTATCAATCGGATAATTCCATTTTCATCGGAATAAATCAATCCAACGAAAATTCCTCCAATGTGCTCGAGCTACCATGCCGGGTTGGTTGCGGTTTAATTTCTTTATTTACAAATCCAGCGACTCGACCGGGGAGTTGAAAATTAAGCACGTGGAATAATAACGTGGGGTGTTAATTCCGGCTTGTCGATTTTCAACAAGAGAGAGTTGCTGAACGAAGCATGCGGAGGGAGAGCCGGCCGAAAAAAATTCCGATTTTGCGTTAATGCAAGGCTTCGTTTCGGCTTTGAGAGAGAAAAAAGGCGATTTCTAGGTGCGGCTAGCTACGATAACAATTATTGTCGCGGCATTACTGAAAATTTGACAGTTTATTTTGCCGAAGCGGCACAGAAGACCGAAAAATTATTACGTTCTTACTTTCTGGTTTATGAAAGTTTACCCGTTGTGAGCAGCTGCTATAACACGAGATTTAATAAACGCAATAAAACCCTACTTCATTGTACTTTTGGCGTATTTTGTGGGATATATATAATAATTTGTGAAATTATTAAATTTTAAATGAAATACATTGCAAGTGCTTAATAATATACATAAAATTAAAAAAAAAGTTATAATTTTCACATAACTTGCTATATTTTTGAAGAATTTACGATACTAATTTAAAGCCTTTTTATTATTACTTAGTAATAAACTTTTTTGTGGTGTAAAATGGATTACGATTTTTTACTGTTTTAATTTTTTTTTGTAATTTTGTAAAGTATTTGCAAAGAATTCTATTTATAAATTTTAATTTCAGATACTTCAAGAACTCCACAACAAACTGGGAAATGTCTACAACGAACAAAACTTTGTTCTTAGCGCCACTCACACCCATTCTGGACCAGGGGGTTATATGCAGGATTTACTGTTCGATATTTCATCCTTTGGATTTGTAAAGGAGTCCTTTGCTGCGTTTACTTCTGGAGTAGTAAAGGTAAGTTTAGAAATTTTGTTTAGAATATTTTTATGAAACCGCGGTTAGATATGTGAATTATTTATCTTCATCTACCAGCTAATATTTTTATTTTTTCTCATAAATTTAACA
Organism: Sinelater perroti; assembly: GCA_036346155.1. Classification (NCBI taxonomy): domain Eukaryota; kingdom Metazoa; phylum Arthropoda; class Insecta; order Coleoptera; family Elateridae; genus Sinelater; species Sinelater perroti. The sequence continues at coordinate 11,572,729 of JARFIY010000195.1, read as the reverse complement.
ATTTGGTAATTTGTATATCTGTTTTACACTCACTGGGAAAATACTAAGTAAACGACTTATTTTTGAAACTGTTGGTGACAGACAACAAAAAGTGGATTGACTATGAGTCTTTGCAAACAACCTCAAAAGCTGGATTGTACCTGAAGTGGTGTAATTTCAAGACCGTCATGTAAAACACTTTACTGTGTACTATATAATGTTAACAATACTAAACTAAACAATCCGTACAAATCGTATACAACTGGAAAATCGGGAAGATATTGTCCTCTGTCATAACACTGCTAGGCTTCATACATCTTTGTTCATTCGCAATAAATTTCCTGTTCTTTGGTTAGGATATTTTACCCAACCCTCCGCAGTTACAGAATATGCCTTCTTCCTGTTATTATTTATTTCACTTATTAGAGCACTCTATAAATAAGAAAACTTCCAGTAGTAGACAGGCTGTCAAAAAGTACCTGGATCGGTTTCTTACCGCTACTCTAAGATTTATAAACGTGGCAAAATATAGCTGGTAGAAAGATGGAAAAAGATTATTAATAAAAATCAGCAATGCGCAATTGGTTAAAAATTACTTAGTGTGTCAATATTAATGCGTTCTGTTTTATTCTAACAATTAAATAGACTTATTTGCCAACCTATACATTGCGGGTCATATATAGTGCCTACTACTGCAGTATAATTGTATAATTTATTATTATAAGAGTAAAAATCAAAACGATAAATTTATTTTTTTAGACTCTGCTAATATCATTGTAGCGGTGTTTCGAAATTAATATCCTATCTTTTAAGTTAAAAATACGCACGAAAGATATTTAATTTGTCAAGTTTAAACTACTTTAATTAAAACACTAACAGAAGTGTTAAAATAATAAAGATGATAGTTTGAAAAATACCTAACAGCCAAAATTATGAGAAACTCGCGCAGAAGAAGACCGCGAGTATGATAGGTAACGCTAACAACTTTTGGCTTTATGTAATATAAAACGTAATTATCGTTTTTTTTTTACTAAATTGTGATATTAATTTATAAGTTAACTGTCCATCTAATTTTTGAAATAATTTCCTTTTCTTTCTATGGATTTGTGTCGTTGTAAGAAATTACAGAAGTGGTAATCTAAACCCAGGTCAGTGGTAGTTACCAAAGTAATTTTGTCGATTATTGGCCACACGTTGTTTCAAAGAATTATGATTTTCCTTGTCCTTTATTGGTAAAAGACCTTTTTGTTTTTGCTAGTAACGCGGAACAGTTACCATTTTACTTATAATATAAGACGCCACCACCATACATGCAATATTCCTAGCGTGGATGTTAGATCGTACAGTACTGGTCATCTAGACAAACCCATAATTTTCACTTCTTTTTATTGTAAGTTACAATTAGTATGCAAAATTTTCTTCTCTTATCTTTTTTATTGATATTTCTGTCTGATTTCCTTCATACTTTAGTCTATGGTTTATCAGTTTTCGTAGATGTCATCTCTTCGGTGGTCGGCCCGGATCTCTTTTCCTTTTCGGTGTTAGGTTTCCTGCTATTTTAATGAATCTGTCCTTACTGGCTCCATGGACATGACCAAGAAATATTTTTTTAAATCTGAAGCGTAACGCCATAGTTATATCATAAGATATACTCTTTCTCTCACCTCTGGGTCCTTAATAATTTTCCTTATGAATATTTCCTAGCTTATAGAGATGTAAATAGTTTGACGTTTTACTTCAAATTTTTACTAGCTTTGATTGTGTGCAATAGTCAAAAACTTGCCCCAATTGTTCATATTTGGCTTTCTCTAGCTGTCTAGAACATTAGGGATCTTACAAATACTAAAATCACGTTTTTCAGTTACTGTAGAAAATAAATACCTTTTTTAAGGTAATGCAAATTCTTTTCCATGCTTTATTTTTTGGTTTAAACACAAAAAAGGGAAGTGTTGTTGGGAAATGTTTGTCATACAACACCGCTTTTACCACAGATTTATAGATTGTATGGATAAAACATACACTTTTTGCAGCGTTTCACTAAAATTATAAGATGGGCACGATATATAAATTTGAGCAGCTATTATCATTAGAATTAAGACTAGAATTAAGTTGCTTTTCTAATATTTACGAAAATGCCAAAATGTTAGAAATTTCTCAACAGTCGACGATGTAGTTTTCGAAAAAAAAACAGAACCTAAATTTTACCCAACTATTTCTTTTAAATGATATTATAAAGAGTTCACAGTTTAGCATTTCATAACAAAAATACCATGAGCGTAAACTAAGTGCCCTTGTCCTTTTCATTTCCGCTTTCACAACGTTTGGTGAATGACCAAGGCTGCCGACCTCAATATCGATTGCCCGGTTTGCAGTAAAATTTTAGGACTTATCCGTCTACTTTCGTTAGTAGATGTACTTAATATAATCTTGTCGATCAAAACCTCTCTTTCGGTACAAAGAATATCTTCATAATAGTATTAATGTTATTTATAATGGATTTGACTCCATATTAGAAGGCTGTAAAGAGAAATACAAATTTTACATAATTATTACATGGACATGTTAAAGCAAGGCATATAAAGAATATTTTTTAAGCCGGCAAATCTTTTCACCCCTATGTGATAAAAGTTGCTTAGAAACTTTAAAATCTGTTTTTTAGTTTTTCAACAGAAAATCTTAACATTAAAAAATATTGATAGTCTTCAATATTTTTCGTATTTTTCTATTAATATTACTATTGATCGTTACTAACAACATACAAGCTGTTTCGGAAATGTAGTTATCAACGCTCAATTTTCTTTGATTGTATGTTTTTGTTGGAAAAACAGTCCAAATATTTTCATCTATAACTGGAGGAATTGAAGCATATGAATCGCACAACACAATAACTGGGAATATACTAAATGAGAAAGTAACGTGAAGGTTGTCTTACCGAGAAAATTTGTATCCTAATTGTTTTGACAACTAAGCAACTATGTGTTGGTTATTTTCAATCGACATTGCTATCCCGATGTTGACATTTTTATTGTATCTAAGGTAAATTAGCAAATTATCATTTAAAATGCGTTTTTATTCTATTTATTAAATTAAGACTTTACCACGAAGAAAATATTAAATAAAATGGACTGATAAAATTACATAGAGTAATATCTAGAGAGTACAAAGGATGAGGTAGAACATCCTAGTTGAATGTTAATGTGATGTTTTGTCTGTTTGCTAATTTTGAACTTTCCATTTCAATTTTTTTTTGGCTAAAATTTTGCTTCCATAAAACTTTCTTATTGTTGGACCAAGAGCGCTCAAGGTTAACATTTTATAGATAATCCAAGTTTTACTTCTAGTAACCAATCTTTTCATTAAATATTTGTTTTCGTTTTGTTGACGAACCGAGCTTTATGAAATCTACCTTTTAAACATATACCAACATATCGTGGATTTTAATCAAATTTGAAAAGGTCCTTTTTGATTAAAATTGTCAAGTCTGAATTTTCCAAACTAAGTGTGAACTGTGTGAATGGTGCAAATTATGTGTGCAGCATTGTTTTTAATATTAGCCTTTATGCTTTAAATCCCCATAATGACATACGGCGCTCAAACATGGATATTAACGAAACAAGTAAAAACAAAACTGGAAGTCACTCAGCGAGCAATGGAGAGAGCAATGATTGGAATTATAATACGAGACAAAAAAAGAAATAAATGGTTAAGAGATAGAACTGGGGTCGCGGATATAGTGAAAAGAGTGACGAAATTGAAATGGGAATATGCAGGACATACAGCTCGGTTCAAAGACAGTAGGTGGAACGTTAAAATCCTCCAATGGAGATCATGGACAGGCAAGAGACAGCGTGGCAGGCCAATAATGAAATGGCAAGACGACATTAAGAGAGTAGCAGGACTGCCATGGATGAGAGTCGCACAGAATCGCGCTACATGGAAGAATTTGAGGGAGACCTACGCCCAATACTGGGTGCAATGAGGGTTAAAGAAGAAAGAAGAAGCTTTAAATTGCTAAAAATGTTCAAGGGCACATACAAATAATCTAGATGTGTGTATAAAATGATCAGAAATGGAGATATAGGTTTTGTATCAAACATACAACCTACCAGAGAGTACTATTATTTATATACAAATGAGGCTTCTTTAAAACAAACTCAAAAGAGCTCGTTATCGGTAAATGTAACGTTACTTTAGTCGTACTCAAAAATTTCTTTCCATTACATCATCATCTGTCTAGGTAATTTCTAATCTAGCTGTAAATGTTTCATTGGCTCACATAAATATTTGCATTGAATATTTAGTAATTCTCCATTATATACAAAGGTACATTAAACTGGAACTTATTTTGGCGTGACTTGAGGTGAACAGAAACAGATGAGGTTTTTGAGTTATAGGTAGGAATTTTTCCCGTAGACTATCTGGCACTATCGCTTATTTCATAAACAGATATTCGTAAAACTGCTCAAAACTTTGAGAAAATCTAGGCAAAATTTGAGAGTAACGTCCTTAAGAAGTTAAAAATGAAGATTATCGACATTGTTCCAGGACCACCATGACTAAGGAAGAATTTGCGTTATTTGCTGCTTTTTGAGAATAACCACCAATTGCTTCTAGGGTTGAAGTAGAATACGGTAGTGCCCAGATAATCATGACTAATGACATTATATAACTGTTCAAACTCAACAGAAAATTGAGGATTTGTTCTGGACTACATTAGGACACTCTCCCTACAGTTCGTAATTATGTCCTGCGTTTATTATTTCTTTGGACTGTTAAAAAAGCATCTTGAGGACAGGTATTTAACAACGATATTGCCATTGAAGTGTTTTTACGCTTCTAGCTAATATTTGTTTCTATTTTGAGATGATAGGGTAGGAAAAGTTACCTACCGTTGCAAAAACGTATTATCTAAGTCAAATGATTTGGTTGCCTTAATTAAAAGAAAATTCAATTTGACCTTATAGTGTATATTTATGACAAAAAGTAGGAGCCTGGTTTTAATAAATTTTTAATAAAATAAATATGTTATACCAAATCTGACATAAATATCAAACGAGCTCGTAACGGCAATAAATAAAATTCTTCCCGCAAAAGCTCGCGTAGCCTGCAGTAATTTGTAGGAGGTTGAGCTTAGTTACGCCTACCACGAATATTGTCTTGTGCCGCTTTGCATTTGTCGGTAGGCAATTTCTGTTTGGAGAATAAGTTCAAACGGAAACTTTAGTAATTAGCAAGCAAATGGTTTCGTAGCAGTTCGATGAATCTGAAGCTTTAACAATATAACATTTAATTAGTAATTCAATTAATCTGTTTGGCCCACACTTTTTAAAATCGCGTACTTATTTTTAACTCGATTAGTTCAAGAACTACTAAGTAACAGTAGTTAGAAAAAATAAATAAAGGTATTATAGTTCGCACGTTTCTTAAAAATCACTTACTATAAGTAATAAATTTTGTAGTTTTCTAATTAGAGTCGCGATTGTATTGATTTTTTATAATAAAACACATTTACTCTGACGTCTACTAGGGCGATTCGTACTAATTATAAAAAGTTATTTTCATTAGTTCCTTTGCGCTTAACTTCAATAGCCTGTTTTGAGTATGCTTTTTAGGCTCTTTTTCAATTATGAAAAACTTGATGATATGCCTTTAAACAAAATAAAAGTTTGTGATGTACAAATCATATCGAGATTGGGTGACTATTTTGTAGTTCATTTACATCAAATAATTATTTGAACTTTAATCTGTGCACTTTAAACAGGTGGTGTATTATAAAGGGTCATATGCATTTTAGGCAGTGCTTCGAGCGCACAAGTCTATGCAGAGGGCAAAAATATACCTGAATTCTGGAGAAGTAAGTGATGCCAATATTAATCGAAGCCCCGCAGCTTATTTACTCAATCCTCAAAGTGAAAAAGAAAGGTATTGGTTTAAAACTGTTAGATGTGTACAGTTCCTACGATTTAATTTTTTTACAGATACAAGTACAACGTAGATAAAGAAATGACACAACTAAAGTTCGTGGCATCGTCAACGAAGAAGGTGCTTGGAGTAATACAGTGGTTTGCAGTCCATCCTACTTCTATGAATAATTCAAACGTCCTGGTGTCTTCGGATAATGTTGGTTATGCTTCAATATTGCTGGAACAGCATTTCAATAAAAAACGTTTGATTGGAAAGGTAAGTGAACAAAAACTTTTACAATGCTCCACGTATTATTTCTATAATTACAGTTTACTTCTTCCAAATTAAACAATTGGAACTTAAAAAAAATCAATATTTAAAACTAATTAAGGTAATATGTGTGTGTGTACATATTATACAAGAAGTGCCATGCGACAGTCAAGAGAAGCAGTAAAATGTGTGCAAAAATATGCAGATTAAATTATCAAAATCAAATTATCTAATTATATTTACATTATCACCTTGATAAATAAATTTAAAATTCTATAAAGCATATTTTTGGAAGTTTCTTTGTCAATGGAGTAAGGTGTGGTAAAAAGTAGAAAAGCAAGATTTGCTATGCCAAATTTGATATTTGGGTTGTCCTTAAAAATTAAAAATTAATTTCTTGATTTTTCAAAATTCCCCCCGGTAGTAAAAGGAGAAAATGGATAAAAATTGTAGTTTCACATAAGATTTAGTATAGCTAGTTCAGTTTTCACCTCAATCAGTAAAGTATTTTTGTAGTTTAGCTGCAATTTAGAGATAAAAGATCTTATCAGTTGTTGATATTGTAGTTTGCAGTTAACTGTATACACTTCTAGAAAAAACAATAATTAAATTAATAGGCTTCACCATATTGGTTATCATATTTGATATTCTACCATTTTGAAATTAAATTTATTTTTAGATTTAAATATGATCTATAATTTTATTACTAACAGTATTTTTAAAATGCTTAGGAAATAAAGATTTTGCAAACAAAGAGCAATTGTTAAGGGGCTAGGTAGGCCTGTATGTTTTGTAATTTACTTATAACCACAATATTAGTATTGTAATAGTTGTATGGCTCAAATAATATTTTGTCATATTTGTATGTGTCATGCAGTATTTATTTACAATAGCATTTGAATTTTCAAAGTCAATGAAAAATCCTTATATAAAATCTAAAATAGTTTGCTTTCTATCGCCAAACATTCATTACAAATTCGACTCGTACTTGCAAGCAAAGGACGCACATGTCGATGTATGCGTGCGCTACCGTTTGTTTTCTTTATTTGTATTTAATACCCATATGACAATGAATTTAAATTGAATTTCAAGGAGCAGAACCCATTATCTATTCACATTATTATGCATGATCAGCTACGCTCATTTTTATTGTCATATGTGTTATGTTAGTGCAAATTTAATGCATTCATCTGTATATCACATGGAACATGAGTCGAAAACTTCAGAAGTGAAAGGTAAGAGAAGAAATACATGACATTTGGGACCTGGCACGTACGCAGTTTAGGGGTAGTAGTCCAAAATTTACTACGGAAAGTTAAAAGATGTAAGGTGGAATATAAAGAGATTTTGCCTCTACACGAAATGGGATGGAAAGAGAGTGATATTATTGACGTAGAAGGGTATAGCACGTGCTACAATGGGGGAGATAAAGGGAAATTGAATATAGGCTTCATAATAAATAAAAAGTACATAAACACCATAATAAAATATATACCAGTAGATGAGTACTAAAGATTAAAGCAAAATTTTACAATATAGTACATGCATCAATTGAAGTCAGTGAAGAAGAGGAAAAAGAAAAGCTGTATACAAAATTAGAAAACATACTTGCTAATATAGGAAACTATGATGTAAAAGTAGTGAAAGAGGATTGAAATAAAAAGGTGGAGAGGGAGCATATATATATATATAGTAGTGATGATGGAACGCGATTAGTAGATCTGATCATTAAAAAAGAAAGCGGTACTTAATAATATAGTACTGAGAAATTGAGAGCAAAAAAAGAAATAAAAAATAAGTACTTAAACAGGATAAAAAGAATACAGAAGATTACAAAGAAATTGGAAGGAAGTAAGAAAAATAATTATAGAAACTGCAGAAGAAGTGGTAGCTATAGGTAAAAAAAAATAAATCCTTTGATGAAAAATGTGAACCAACAATAAAAGAAAGGCAAGGTAATAGATGTTAAAAAATGTTTTTCAAGAAAAACTAAAAACTTAAAAAAACAGCACACCAAGAAGTAGGGAAAAGAAAAGAAAATATAAATAACAACGGTTGTAGAAAATGGAAGCCGCGGGAGCCGCCAGAAATAATAAGGTAGTTTATAAAAAAATAAAAACACAAAATTCTGATTTTTAACTAAGATCGAAACTATATAAAGATGAGGAAGAAAAGATAATAGAGGGTAAGCTGAAAACAATGAAGAGATAAAAACAGTTCTTTGAAAAATTATTAAACCCGGCTAGTGACGATACCCAAACAATACAGAAAACATGGAGAGATTAAAAAGGAAGAGACAAAATAGAACCAAATATAAGTAAAGAGATTGAACAAGTTATAAAATTGCTAAAGAATTATAAATACCTAGCAGAATACGGGATAGTGGTGGAGATATTAAAATATGAAGGATTAATGGTAACGAAAGAAATACATAACTTAGTAGAAAACATCCGGAAACAGGAAGCAATACCAAAAAATGGAAAGTAGCTGTTATATGCCCAATATATAAAAGTGATAAAACAATATGCAATAATTACAAAAACATAATTTTACTAAACAAAGGCTACAAAATGCTAATCAAATTGATGGAAAGGAAGCTGAACAGCTAAATGGAATCAATAGTAGGTGATTATTAGTGTGGTTATAAAATATATGATCATGTCAATAAAGTTCGATGGATATAGAAATATGACGGAAACAACGGCGTATCAGCAAAAATATGAACAAACTAACAACTTTAAGTATCTAGGATTGGTAATTGATAAAAAAAGCATAGGAGAAAAATATAAACTGATTAAAAGGTAAGATAAAATGAAGCGGACGTTAAAATAAAAATGTTAAAAACTACAGTGGCATGCTGCAGAAACATATTACCGAAGCAAAAGTGAAAGAAAAATCTAGATCTATAAAAAGAAAAAACCTGTAGAAAGATATGGTTCGGCAAATAAAAATGTAATACGACAAATGTTAACCAATCAAGAAATAAGAGGTAGGTGTACGGAAGCATGTATATTCGCAGATATTAAAAGTAGAAGAGTTAAATGGGAGGAGCACCCATAAGAGGAATTAAAAAGATGTTAACAAGTAAATCAGAACGTACGAGAGGCAGGAGTAGACCAAGACTCAGATGTTAGAAAGAGCAGAAATAGCCGTAGGAGTAATAAGATGGAAATAGAAGACGTTAAATAGAAAAGATCGTAGCGAACATTAAGAGACAAGAATAATAGTAAAATAATCAACCATCCATGCAAAGCAAAAGGGGATAGAAATCGGATCCTTCGAGATATGATCTGAGAAGGGTGGAATGCGGGTAACAACCACTCATCTATAAAAACAAGAATTAGTTAGAACTTAAGGGAGGTCAAGACCCTTGGTGAGCAGAAAATCCGAATCAGGATAAAACAAGCGATAAATTTATTTCAAAAAACAAAAACGTTTTATTCAGCCTTTCGCTTATAAGCCCATTGTCGAGACTTAGACCGTAACTATAGCTATGCCAAAAAAGTTGTAAGCGTATCACGGACATCAAGGATAACTAACAAAGAAATATTAAGCCACCTCAATGAACAAACAGCAATTTTGAATATCACTAAGCAACGGAGGCTGTAACATCGCGGCCATCTCATGTAAAATAGCAAATATTACTTGTTCTATTTAATAACTCACAAACTAACAGAAAAAAATGGTCTAACATCATGGATGAAAGGGAACATCGCTTTCTAGAAAAGCCGCGAATAAAATGCAAATTATGCTATTGATCACTAACATTCAGAGAGAGCAAGATATTTGAATAAGAATACTATAAAGGCTGTACTAACTACAACCAAATAATTAGGAACACTTCAATTGGCACAAGTTTCAACAATCGTAATAAATATTTTAAAAAGGTAAACTGCCGGAGTTGTATTCACTGTAGCTATACACAGTAATATCTAAAAGTTGTAAGTAAAAGTAGTTAGAAATTGCATGATAGAGGTGCCTTACAGGCACCGAAACTGTAAAAATACACATTTTATAGCAGTAAAAAAAGGAACAAATTCTTGTGTTGAACAGCTTTATTACTTTCCGGACTTTAACTCTTTGCAAAAGTATTCAAACTTAGCATTACTAAATGTAATTGTTTATTTAATATTGAATAATAATAGATAAAAATACTGTTTTTGGGTCAAATTGTTTTTATTATTCCTAATTTTGTAAATGCCTGAATTAGCCGTAGATATGATCGGAAACTTGTGTCTGCCTTAGAACTTTGTAGTGATAAAACAAGAATATAAAAATATGTTTCTAATATCGTTGTTGAAAAAGATCTACTATTGAAATTTGGTAAGCAACATATTTTTGTAACAGTTCTCATTTTTAATGTTCATTTCTCAGTATAAAAACCGTAATATATTTAGTGTTTAAGATAAAAATTGTACTTTTTAACTTAACCATGCTAATAAAAGCAGCAAAATGTGTCTGGTTGTGCTGAAGTTATAACTTTCACGTTAATTGTATATTTCCTATCAAATAGTACGTACGTAATGACTCATGAAATAGATGCTCCAACAACTACAAACTGTCGTTAGCAATTATAAAAGCTGTTAGACATTGCATAGTAATTATTGAACTTAGCTAAAATTAACAGTTTGCTGTTATCATCGTTATTAAGATACATTTATATACGAACATATGTTATGTTGCAAAAAATACTTCAACAAGCTTGCCAAAAAGTTCAGCGTTATTAAATCCGATGTGTGGGAGGATATAAGGGTTGCTCTCGCTCGCTAAATTTTATAGGTGGTATAATATGGTCATTGAGCTCACGCACGGTTTAAAGCTGTAGAAAGGACGATACAATAAAATTTTTATTTATTATTTATTAATAAATTGGCATCTAAACTGCCTTTTATAAATATAGAAAATTCTTATAAATTTTGATAACAATATATGTACAAATCATTTAAAATTTTATGAAAGTGGAGTTGTATTTATTGATCAACTCGTAACTAAAATAAAACTAAAATATTTAATAGTATTTAATACTGTACTTAGGATGTGTAATCCGAAATCAGTTTGGATGTCATAAGGCAAAAGATGTAGTAAAAATTTCTTTAGATGTGTATTCGACATATTTATAGTTGGCAACTATTTTCGGTTCGGAGGAAATTGACCGTATAGTTGTATTTCAGGGTAGAAAATTTTAATGACAAAAGTGATTTTTTAGATTATTTTCAGTTCTCCTACATAACTCAAACTTCGTAGCTTTAGTAAACAACTGTTCGTATTATTACCTATAATAATAGATGATAAACAACAGTGATTTAGCAAAGATAGTACACATACTGAAGTATCTACTTTAGTATGTTTACTATATTTTGGGTATTTAGTAACAAATTATATGAATTTGTGGACCCTGATAAGGAACGTAACCTTCAAGGAACTCATATAAAACGTTTTTTTTCTGTGACGGTTTACGAAGTCGGGCAATACATACAACGCCACATCAGGAAGTAGAGGCTTAGACTCAAAAAATTTAACGAATATAATGGTTTTCTTCACGAGCTGCCTGGATAAAGAAGCTAAACAAAAACGTGGAGGAAATCCCTTAGAGAATTTTATACCAAGTAAATTAATAAAAAGGATAAATACAAAAGGGAGAAAAGAAAAGAAAACTTTGAAAACGTAATGATCAAACGATATGATGAAAGAGCTTCTCAGGAGAAAATGAAAATGTTAAAAGAAATGAGAAAAGATCAGAAAGAAAGCTACGAAGAATTATTGACAGTAAAGTAAATGAGCGAAAACATAAACATGGAAACAAGATCATTTAAAATTAATGTTAAAAAACATTTTGCAAGAATTACAAGTAAAGCTAAAACTGATAAATACAGAGAACTTATGCAAGGAAACACGCGCAATAGAAACAGAGTATAACTAACAAAATAAATATACTCAAAAATATGCATTAAAATCTATAAAAATAATAAACGGAAAAATACGAATCAGCAAGAGCAGTAAGAACAAAGTAAAAAAAAGTAGTTACGTGGAATGTACGAGAAAAGCAGTATGAGCTGTACGACGAATTCGACGAATATTAGCTAGATATTCTGCCAGCATCAAAAGTAAATATGAAAGAATAAGGAAAAAATACTAACACAAGCATATAGCCGAGGTTTATAAGAGAGAAGAGAATAAACAAAGAATTAGAAAACTAGCCAAGGACATATGTAAGGCATATCTGAAGAGAATATTTGCAATATAAATAAACCTAGAAGGACAACATAGCAAAATCTTGGCAGGTTACGGATCAAATAAACTAATAAATAAAATGATAACAGATGAGAAGCAAATAATAAATAAATGGGAATAATATTTTTAAGAATTACTAGAGGAAGTACAAAAAAAATGAAAAACATAATGAAATACAAACAGCAGATATATCCAATATTATCAAAACAGGAAAATATAAAACAAAATACATAAAATCGTTATGCAAGCTATCAAAAGCTTAAAAATGGGAAGGTAGTAGGACACGACAAACTAATTGTACAAGAAATGCTGAAGGAGAACAATGTTTTATAAAAATATGTAACAGAACTTGAGAGGAAGGAATAGTGTCAGAAGATTGGTAGATATAGTGCCAATACATAAAAAGGTGATATAAGAAAATGTAACCACCACAAACCCATAACTTTATTTAGCACACATTTTAAAATATATAAACCAAAACCGAAAAACTGAAAAACAATAAAAAATAACCAACCTTAGGGGAGGAATAAAGCAAATTTAGGAAAGAATACAAGATATAATATAGAAAATTTTGACTAGAACGTTAAAATGCATACTATATGTATTTATAGAGTTACAAGGAAACATTCCCATTACTATAGTTGAGTCAATGAATGAACATTCAATATCGATTTTAAAGTTACTAATTTTTACGGATTTGGTTTAAAATCGCGTTCAAAGGTTCTAAGATATAAGTAAATACTATTTTTAAACCTGTTTTTTCAGCCAGTAAAGGTGGCGCTGTGGGTTCAAGCCCTGGCTAACAATGAGTTAATTCTAGAAATATGGGTTTCGAACCCTAGTCATGCCTTTTTTTATTTCATTAGATCATTTGTATTTTAGTTATTATTTTATTATGCACTAATTATAATTTTATTTATATTACTGTAGTTTTATTTTATAATTATATTAATTTCTTTCATATTGCGAAAAAGACTAATTTCATATCCAGCAGCATACCAAGCAAATTGAAACATTTTTTGAAACACTTTTCCACACAACTGATTGTAAACAAGTGACTGTAGCTTAATTATTGTATATCTATTTCGGAGATCATAAGGTAGCTGATGGAAAGTAACAAAGTTTTATTGGAAAATTCTATTTTTTTTGTAATTAATATAATTATAAAATAAAATAATATAATCAACTTAACTATAATTAGTGAAAAATACATTTTTTTTCACTTCTCTAACTCTCCGTGTGGGATCACGGCGAACTGAAAGGTTAAGGTTCTCATATGTTTGTGTTCTCTGCCTGATCGTCGCGCACCATCTCTGATGCGGGGTTATGTGGTGAGCACCGCGCCTAAGACAACCGCCATTATTACCCCTTGCTTGAGTGAACGCAGGTACTCAATTATTTTTAGTGACTGAGTGGGCCACCTGCCAGGTGTCAGAGAGCTCCGGGAATTAAACCCGGGTCCGTCCGCATCGCAATCCGCGCCTTAATTGCTTGGACCACTCTAGCAAATAATAAAATAATAACTAAAAATATAAGTATTGTAATGAATTTAAAAAAAATGCGTGGGGTTTGATCCCCACACCTCCAAAATTAACTTATTGTCAACCGGAGTTTACCCCACAGCGCCAAGCTTACTGGTTGAAAAAACAGGTTTAAAAATAGTGTTTACCAGTACAATAGAACTTTTGAACGCGTTTTTAGACCACATCCCGTAAAATTAGTAACTTTTTAAAATCGATATTAAATGTTCATTCATTGACCTAAATTTTGCCATTTTAAAAATTACAAATGTAACTATAGCCATGGGAATGTTCCTTAGAAAAAGCCTTTAAGCTAATTAAAAGAGAAAAAGGGTGAGAGAGCATGTAAAAGAAAAAATTGGAAAACCACCTCATAAAAGCAATAAAAATCATATAAAAATACGCATACACAAACTATACAACTTTCTAAAATAAAAAGTTGCAAGTGCTTTAACAAAAAGACTCGGAGAACAGTATTAATCTATACTCTGTTTAATATAGAACCAGATCATTAAAGAGTGCAACCCTATTTGAAAGAACTAACCGTAGGTTACAATAAATTCCACCAATGGAAATATTAAAATAGGTCTTTTGAAAGGACGTAGTAATTACGGCTAGTAATAAAAGGGATTATAAAATAATGTAAATATCTGGAACATATTGCTAAAGAAATATGAAATGTAGATTAATACAGGAAAATCCAAAAGATTGAGTAAACTATCAAGACATACCACATAATCAAACAGAATGTAGGTTTATATTGCATTTTATAAACATATATAATAATTAAACAAAAAAAGCACAGACAGTTGAGATAAAACATTTATGAACGGTAAAAGAAATAACGAGAACTAGGAACTAACAATAATGGAGTACATCGAAGAAAGACAACTGAACTGGTAAACCAAACGGGACCGGTAATAAAGGTATAGAACATTAAAGCAATAATAAAGTGGGATAGAGGTATACCTAAAAAAACGCGGAAGAACATAATATGTTATACTCATGTAAAATGATGCAGAAAGCAAAAACACTAATACATGACTGAAAATAGTGGAAGAGATTTGTGCACAAAGTACAGTGATATAGTGTAATTATGAAATATATATTATTCCCACATTAAAAGGTATAAAAGGAAATGATTATATATAATACATAAAAATATAGATCGTTTACCGCTCTTTAATTTAGGCCTAGGCTGAGAATGTTTCACTCGCCTTTCCTAAAATGTTTGCAAAGTGAAAACGTATAAATTTTAATCAAATGGCCGTGACAGATGCGCTTTTTGCGTTTGGCAAAGCAGAGGCCCAATAGCCGCGGCCGCCTGGCTATTCCGTAAAGAGCGAGAGCGGCCCCGTCGTGCGTGCACGAACGCACCGACCTCCTCGTATAAATTAAGAGCTGTGGACTATGCCACATTTATTTGTTTACTTTTGTTCAAATGTATAGATAGATAATGAGAAACATTTTAGACACACATTTTTACTACAAAATAAAGTATTATGTCCATTAACCATAAAAAATGCTAAGTAATTGTCATGTTGCCATATACATTTGTAATATGTAAGTCTATAAATTTAGTTACGACACTGAAACGAAAGGTTTTAGAAATGAAAATATTGGTATATCGACTATACACCGAGCAATAAAGAAATGTGAAATGGTGTAGAATGCAACGTTATAAAAAAGCTGGCAAACCGAAACTGTCAGTCTCAAGGAGAATTAACAGAATTATCTTGTATTCTGAAAGCAGCTTGAACGTCACCCCGTAAATTAGCTCTTCGATTTGGAATTTTGCATATAACTTCACAGGATGTTGACCAAAAAAAGAAAACATTAAAAAACCGTGTTGTAAATATAGTTGACAAAAATTTTCGAATGCTGCAAAATGTTAAGACTTCAAAATTATAAATAGAACCAAGTCGTTCAATTCGAACGTAATTCGTAATACAAGTTGTCGCATTTCCAACATCAACAAGACAAATTTATCGACAAAATTTTGGTTTCGAGCACTAATTCTAAAGCAGGCATTTTATGTCCCGTACATGCAAACGTTTACATTCATATCTTCCAAAAAAGATTAATATTATAAATACCCGTCATTATAAACATGAAATAATATTCTAGTTTAATATTACTTAATGTTATTATGTCAGAGTATCTCTAGTATAATCAAAATACGGTCAAGTAATTAAAATATGTCCTTGAGTCCCCGGCGCACTTTAAAAGATGACAGGATACAAAGAATCTCGGAAAGAAAACAAATATAAAAACAAACACATGTATCGTAAAAAGTATTTAAAAAGATGTTGGACAACACTATAATAGAGAAGAAAAGACTTGGTATTGACTTATTAGGACTGAATAAGATGAGATCGCCAGCATCAGGAAAGCTTATCTCAGATGATCATGTAGTACACTATGCAGTAAATGACGATATTGATCTTTAGATTAGAATAAACATTATTGTCTCAAAACTTCTACATAAGGCCATAACGAGTTTAACCCCAATATCCAACAAAGTAACAATATTGAGGAAAACTGGGAGATATAAATGTAATACAGGTGTATGCCCAACATTAGACAAAGATGATAAGGTAGTAGAACATATTTTATAAATAATTATAATAGACACTGAAAATAACAAATAAATATTATAATAGGCGATTTTAATACACACATTGAGAAAGGTAAATGTATGGAGTATGTGTGAGATTTGCTACAATTATGTCAAGAAAAAGGCTCAATTATGTTAAGTATCTTTTTTCAATTTCCAACAAGATAACTGTATGCATAGAAATTTCTACGATATAGCCCTGAGAATGTAACACTGAACCAAGTGGATTATATTTTTTAAAGCAGCGAGATATTTAATCGAATTAAATCTTTTAACTATGGTGGGGGTGTAATTCCCAGAGAATATTGTTTCAACTTTTATAACTCTGTTTAAAATAAAAAACGTCAAAAACATGCTCTGATTACAGGACAATACGCTTAATGAATCACATTTTAAACATATTTCTGAAAAGTGTCCACGAGCGGATATACAAACGGTGCGAAGAATACACCAGATATCCAGTTTGGAACACGCAAAGCTTTGTTTTGTCTATATATTCTCTTACATACTTATGCTTCTTAGGTGATTCAAATCTTACAATGAATAAGCTTTGATTCTAAGAATAGATGCATTGAAAATTTCTTCTAAAACAGAAAGGCACATGTTAAGGTAGACAGTGAACTTTTCGATTTATTTGACATTAAAATACAGAAGTAATACAGTAATGTATTATTTTTCCCTCCTTGTTCAATCTTTAGTCGGGATAAATATATATTCAAAGAGGTTCTATATGAGGTTTGGTCCTCAATATAGGTGGTCAGAAAATGAAAAAGATATGCAAGGATTATTGTGTGAAATAACAAAAACTAGCGAAAGATATGGAATAACAAAAGAAACTAAAACGTAATGCTTTCCAGCCACAGCCATAGATCCTAATTAGTAGCTTTATTCTTGAAGATATTCATAAAAATAAATATCTAGGATGTATAGTAAATAGCTCAGGAAAAATAAGATGGAGAATTAAATAGTCAAGGCGAGCTTTTGTCAAATGTGGAATTTGCTGAGTAATGGCAAATGAGATTGCGAGTAGCTCTGTTATATACTTTCTATTTTATTATACTGAGCTGACACGTGAACGCTTAATAAAGCAAGCGTGGGTTTATCGTGTGTGAAATGAAGAAGTGCCGAACAAAGCAGGGAAAGAATTAGAGATGCTACTGTACATCAAGAGAACAAAATTAAAATATCTAGAGCATATACTTTGACCAAATTGTCCAAGTCATAATGTAAGTTAAAATCTAAGACAAAAACGGTTTACTATAGATGAATATCTTGGTTAACCTTAGAGACTAGAATGGAGTGTCCAGTTCTTCATTGTTTCGGTCAGCTGTGGGCATGGTGAAGGTTGCATTAATAAATGCCAATCGGGCGAGACAAATACTGAAAGAAGAAGAAGATAATTGTTGTTTATTAGTTTGGTAAAATTAATTGGATATACGACAAGCCTCCTACTTATGTTCATGTATCAATATAATTTTACTACTGTTTGTTCATGAGCTCTAATTTGTATTGTAGTTTAAAAATCGTTGTACTTGCACTTTTGTTGTATAATGACTTTAAATTAAGAGAACATCTTTGTGACAATTGAATAACATTAAACTAAAAATTAAAACGCTAATACATACATAGAAATACCTAAACTAATTTTAAACGTTGTTTGCAAATAAGATCGTATCGCATTATAATTCGTATAATTTACCATTTTTTAATTTTACAAGCCATGAAGCTATGAAGTATTTAATAACTAATTTAAAAATTATAATTATATGGATTAGTCAATATTATGTAAAATGCGACCTTTGAAGTATAACAAGTCCTTGCCGATGCTATCGTTCGTTGTAAGACAGTTCTAGCGAGTATAAAAGGCATTGTAAAAAGAAGCGAATGAAAGTTTTTGCCATCTTAGGCTGAAAGACAAGTTAAGTGTGATATGTTCGGATGTAGTTCATTAGGAGCTGATTGGCAATAGAGAGTTTCCGAGACTTTCAGTTGCTTTCAGTTTCTTCGTTATTTCGGAATAAAGCGCAGGGAATTTATAGCAAAATTGTACAGAATAAGGAAAAATATTGGTTTAAAATTTATTCATCTAGAGTTTTACATTAATTTTAATCTATAGAAAGTATTTCAATGTCCCATTTATATTGTGTTTAATTGAATAATTATATTGTGTTGATTGTGGCTGATAACGCAACGTTTTAAATGTGAAACATGTAACGAAATGAATTAAAGACGCTTTAACGATCTTGATTTCCAATTTAACTAAGTTAACTAATTGTTGTAAGTATTCCATTAAAATTCTTCAGATTTCGAATATTCTCTTGTATTTGTAAATAAAACCTTATGCAATTATAGCAGAATTACCGCTATCTTTAAAAATAATTAGGCTAAATCTCTGCCTGCTAGTTTAAAAGAAATTATATCGGGCAATTAAGGCAACATGCTGTTTAATACCTTTATCTGACAAGTCTGTTTGCTTTAAAATTATTGGGCAGACGTGGACTTTTGGTAGCCTTGGGGTCACATTGTATTTATCGAACTTATGTTCATTTTGAACTTAAGACATGTTGCAAGGCTTGTAGTTTCAGCAGTACTGAAATTTCACCAGGGCTACCAACGACTTCTCTGATGTACTAGACTGCTGGTTAGTTTTGCGTAGTATTACATTTCTAAATATTTGATTAACATTCCGAAGGTAGAGAAGTCTAAGGACCGTAAACTATTTCCCGAGTATCTGATTTTGTGTGCAGCGCAAATTAATTTTGCAGTAAATTAGTTTATGTAAATATTAAAGGGCATCAATCTAACGTAAATAACAGGTTTGTTGTTTGACTCCCCTTCTTATTTCAATTTCGTCAGTGATGTGTCTCGCCACTATCTGCTTAAGATTTTTGTAGATTTTATGGTGTATGACTTTTAAAAATGTTTTAAATTGTGGTTCCTGGGATTTATTGTGTACATACTCTTGCATTTGGATTTTTAAGAGATACTAACTAGTTATTTGGTATTATTCCTGTTGCATATATACTATTGAATAGGTCTACCAGTACACAAATATTTGCTTTATCAATCACTTTCAGTAACTCAGTAGGAAGTTCACTTGAATCCGTTGCTTTTCATATTTTAATCTTTTAACACCATGGACAACTTCTTTCTTAGTTATTTCTTTCTATTATTTTGGGATTGAGAATAATTTTTCAATTTATTTTTGTTTTTGTCATCACTAAATAATTTCAATCTTTTTTCAATGACAATAAGTATTTATCCATCTTTATTTATTAGTATATTAGGTTGTTTACGTTTTTATGTCTCCAATTAATCCTTTTACTTTTTTATGCACGTTAAAATTGTCATGTTTTAGTTGTAATCCTTCTATTTCTTTGCTTTTTGTGTCATTTTAATTTTTGTTCGAATTTGTTTTTGGATATTTTTATATTTATTATTGTTGTTGTTATTTTAGACTATTTAACGATCATTTATGAGTTGTAGGATTTCAGAAGTCATCCAAATTTCTTTTTTTGACTTGGTTTAGTAAGTATTGTCTCGATTGCTTTCATTTGATATTTGTGTTTTAGTGGAACATTTTATATTTTAAGTTATTATATTTTTTACTTTGTATTTCCATTTTTATTTTTTGATCTTTTAATAGAGATATATATTTCTTGTCTTTTTTTGCTGGTTTGCCAATCTGATGGCTATTTTAGCTATAAGAGGATTATGATCAAAAGAAACATCAACCTCTGGGTACGTCTTCATTATATTTTTGTATCTCTGATTAATCATAAAATAGATCTAGCTTCTTACACCTTTCCCATATTTATCTTGGGAATGATTTAAAAGTATAAAGCGTTTCGGTAACTTGAAGAAGGTGTTTAATTATACTTGGATTGTGTTCTTGACTGAATAGCACTAGGCGATCTTCTCTTTCGTTCCTTATGCCAAGTCCATATTTATCCACATATTTATCGCATTCTTTTTTAACAAATTATAGTTATATGCCGTGTCTTTACTAACTTCGATATGGTGTTTATCTATTCATAAAATGTTTTTAACTTTTATCTTTTTTGTTTTTTGAAGGGGCATAAATTTTTATTAAATTGAGTTTACATTTTCTGGTTTGTGTTTGTATTTGTATCACAATTCTATCTGACAAAGGGAGAAAGTTAATCACAGATTTTACTATGTTTTTACATTATTATAAGTTCATCTCTGTGATTGGGATTGTCGTTGCCGGTATATAGTACGATTTGTTGGATGCTATTAACCCCTGTTTGGTCATCTAGTGTCACATGGTGTTTATGTTCATTCTCTGCATTTTTTTTTTGTTATGTTATGCAACTTTCCAGATTTATAAATGCTTCTCACGCTCCACGTACTAATTTTTATAGCGTTTTTTATAGCATTATCCAAAATCATCCCATCCAAAAATCCTATTAGGGGACTATTACTTCCGGAATATTTAACTTTAAAATTACCCATGATCATTTTTTGTTAAAGGTATCCATAAAAATCTTTAATGCAGTGGTTTCCCGTTGCCTTCTGCACCTTCATGCCCTTAACCATTTAGTGGTGGTTTATTCTTCTATGTTTGCTCTTCCATTCCCAAAAAAGGTTGTTGGCAGCACTAGAGAAATCACTTAGTTTGCTTAGTCGGAGACTGCTTATTCGTTAGTTACTTCTGCTTGTTTCGAAGCTAATCTCTATATCTAGAGGCCGTTCATTCGCCATCTGTGACCCCAGCGATAGCCTACAGCACAGCAACAGCGATATTAATTCTAGTCGAAGCATTAATGTTCAAGAAGCTGTGGCTTTTGGAAAGTGTTTGTTTGGTGGAAACGACATTTTACTAGATAAAGTACTAAATTTGTTTAACTTATTCACTTAATTTTATTTATATCACTTAGTACGTAACACTTAAAATCTGTAACCGTTTGGGGCACTTATTCTACAAAACCTAAATACAAACTCAAGATTGAAAATAACTAGTATGACCGACATTAATCAAGCTAAACTAGCACAAAACATTGGCTCAGCTTGTGTTAAATAAAAATAAATTATTAAAGTTTTGCAGTACTGTAAAAGTATTATCAAGAAGTGAAATAAAAACGTTTTATTTAGCTCTATATATCTTTACAAGGCAACTAAACAATATGTTTAAAGGTTTCGCGACTAATTGTTTATTTTATTTAATATTTAAGTTGCATCTATATTAAACTAATTTCTTACTCATGTTTTTACATCAACATAAGATAGAGAACCAATATCAAATTCAATGTTAAACCAAAATTTGTCCGTAATGAGCACAATATTGCAATAAGCTTTTGAATAGTATCGTAAAGATCTGCAAAACAAGGAATAAGAAGGATACGTAAAAATCAGACAAGCGTTAGTTAATGTGGCTGTGCGAATGTTGACAGAAATATTTTATACATCAAAATTTATGGTTTACAATATTTTACGCAATTACTTGGATAATAAAATCTATTTACGTTTTGTATCTTATCATTTAACTGAACGTCAGTAACTGATTCGTGTTGACAAATACCTGTGTCGGATTATCCGTTGTATTCGCTAAACCTTGCTCTATGTGCTTATTATCTTTATTTAAATTATATCAGTATAATAAAAATCCAACAAAAGGCACTTGTTATACAGAGACATTTTAACAATTCAAGCGTTAACAGAATTTTGCAGGTAATTCCATAAGAAGGCTTCTAACAACTAATTTACGCGTTTAAAATTGTGTCGTCAAAGAAAAACATTTTCAATAAAATAAATGCTTTTGCTTCCAGATATTGGTCGTTGTTTTTTTACACGTACTGTGCATGTATGCACCTAAAAATCAGACCAAAACTTAACTTACGTATATAAAAAATATTTGTATATCTATTACTTATAATTATTGCATTGCCGCTGTCGGCATATTTGCCACTCAATAAATAGCAGCACGCTGTTTTACCCCAAAATTGCTTTTTGTTCAGAGATTTTACGAAGTAACAAGGGCGTCCTTTACTGAAATTAGCAACCAGTCATGATATTGAAAAATTCCTGGTGCTCGGAATGTGAGGTTCGTTAGACAGTTAAGTGAATCTATCCCTACTGTCTCCGATCTAAAAATTTATTTTAAAACGTAACAAACACTGGTAAAGCTTTATATGTGTTTTTAAATAATATTGATTTTATTCAAATTAGAATCGTACAGTCTATTGCGTGCGTCTATATTAGTTAACTTAACCGTTTCATGTAATTTGTCATGCAAAGTAGAAGACGTTCACTGAATACCTAAAGCGGTGCTTTAGCAACTGACTATAAATTTGCTCCTCAATTCATATTAGCAGATATTAAATTCCAACATTAGCAAAATACAACTTTTACAAGTTTTGTTTCTACAAAATTTTGCTCTGTAAAATACAAGCTGTTATTAAGTCATAAATCTTTCGAAGTCAGTTGCTTGCTAGCACCTTTATTTCAAGTAAGCTCTTTCTAACCTGTAATCTCATAATCTTTTAAACAGCCGAGCTGCCGAAGAAAATTCTAATAAACCCCTTGGAAAACGTTGCACGCCTACATCGGGCTGGCGTAATTAAGAATAACTGTCTTGTTTACTTCTTCATTGTGTTCACCTTTATTGCCATCTGAAGTTTAAATATTCACTTTACTTAGACTAACGTCATGTTTATGCGGCTCCGTAACTTTATTTAATTTGGAATGGGACGCGTGCGAATGCAGCGTGTTGTCGTTGCGGGTAGAGTTTATTTTTCAACGTACTCGTTTTTCAGGGCCCTTTTGTAGCGGCGTTTGCGTCCACCAACTTGGGCGATGTATCGCCCAATATTAAAGGGCCTCACTGTATAAATACGGGGAATCCCTGTGATGATGTGTCCAGCACTTGCGATGGGGTGGCGAAGTACTGCGTGGCGTTTGGTCCTGGCAAGGATATGTTTGACAGCACGAAAATAATAGCTCAGAGACTGTATAGGAAAGCTTTGGTATGATGAGATGGAGGTGTTTGGAGAAGCGCTAAATTTCGTGGTTTTATTTAGGAACTCATGAAAGGTGAAGATGCTCGTGAGGTGGTGGGGCCCTTGAAAGTTGGCCATAGGTTCGTGGACATGCCAAATCAAACTGCAGAATATACATTTCCTAACGGAACTATCACTAAGGTGAGTGTGAGCTTTGCATGTTATTGTAATTGTTAAGCAGATTTTAATATTACAAGCGTAATAGTAATGATTATTAATAATTAATAATATTGCTGCTTTTCAGTATTTTTGTTATTAAATATTTATTTTTGGTTTGATTTTTATTTACAAAAATAAAATAAAATGAAATGTTTACTTACATAAAAAGCCAAAAAAAATGATTAAAACAATTTGATTATATAGGGGGTTGTTTGACTAAATTAAAAAAAAAATTAGAAACTAGAAAGTTCTTTCCCTTTACAAGACTTTATGTAAAACTTACAATGAGATTTATGGGATTCATAAAATTTAAGTAAGATATCTTTAGTTTATTTGTTTGTTCATTGTCCTATTATTTAGCCGTCTTTTTACTATAAATTTAACTAAAAATTATAAATTTTTATTTTGGCATGCAATTTATAAAACTCAAAATACCTACTCATTAAGATGATCGTTCGCCCATCGTCTGTATAACTTAGAAATTGACAAGAATATTTGGCAATTTTTTTGGGAAACGTACAAAGTTTTTCAAATATTTTGCAAATTCAAAAGTATGTTTTCAAGCATTGTTTATTAAATTAGTAATAAAAAATAAAAGTAAATTAATAAAAGTCCTCTGTGGTTACCACTGCTGCCCTAAAGCAGATGGTTTAAAATAAAAAAGCAAACGGATTAGTTTTTACATACAATTTTTAAACGAAAAACTTTTTAAAACATTGGTTTTTAAAATAGTGGGCGTAATTTAAATTAAGAGTATACATTTTTGATGGATAAGTTCCTTAATCTCATCAACAAAATCAAAACTATTTTTATAAAAATGTTTTGTTCAAGACGTGTTTTTAAGTATCTAAAAGAAACTTTGGCGACAATTGATGCAGTATTTTTTTTAGACCTTATGATCACTATTGTTAAAAGTTATTTTGAAAAAAACGCGTTTTATATTTTAGGTGGAGTTTATCTATCTATCTCAACGAGGTTTCTAGTTTTGGTTGTTCCTTGCATTTCAGTCGCTATAGTCTCTTATCTTCCTGGTTGCCCTCGTTAATTTTTTTTTGTCCTAGACTTATTTTACTACATATTTCTGTTTTTTTATAGCTTATCTGTTCTTCGTATATTCTAGGGGCGTAGTTTATGATTTAGGTTGGTTTAGTGATAGTTTATGTCTGTACTATGAGTTGGTAAAATTCTGTTCTATTTGTTATGCTTTGCTTACATTTGTTAGTTCACGTATGACATTGTTTCTTACGTAGTTCAATCTTGCCACTATGGCATCAGTATTCTTGGCCATTTTGAAATGTTTTGAAACCAATATTTTTTCTATAAAATTTATTTTTATTATTTAACGTAGTCTCCTTTTCAGTCAATACACTTTTTATAGCGGTGCTCTAACCCCTTTAACTCGTCTAAATAGTAGTTGTTTTGCAAAATAAGCATAAGCTAACTGTTGCTTCTTCCTGCTGGAATCACATTTGTTAAAGATCCACGTAAGCAGAGTTGGTGTTAAAAATACTGGGTTATTATGGAAAGGTTGCTGTTTACAGTAACAGCATTTCTAGCCATCATCTTTCAAGACGTATTGACTCGTTGAGGGTGTATTGCTTTTCATAAGTTACGCAAAATGTTTCAAACTCCAAATGTAACAATTTTGTTTCTTATAAACCTGTCGATTTGAAAATGCGCCTCATTGCTAAAGATATTTTTTCGACACTTTATGATGCTTTAAAAACTAGTTGATAAATTGTCAACTGTAAGAATAACCAGAAAGCTTAAGCTTTTGCGTCAGTTGAATTTCGTACGCGTAAAGGTGCAGATGTTCAGGTCGTTTCGATTTGCCCAGTTGTTGTGTACGATGCTGACTCGATGTTTTTGTATTTGCAGGAACATCTTAACTACGACAATGTTATCACTCACGTGGGTTTTTATATATTACCAATAAATTAGTAGCTTTTATAATTACCCTTAATTCATTTTGTATACTATTTTTTTCAAAAATTCTATCAAGTTGTTGCACCTTTTGCACAAAACTTTTACCATTACGTTTTAACAATAACAGTTTGCTATTATTTTTGTGTTTCGTACTTACTAACCAAAAGAAAGCCAAAGTATTAGAGTTGTTGACTGCAAAACAAATAAAAAGCTGGAAGTTTACATCCGCGTTTGATTTCGGCCACCAAACAAACCATTGGTTAATTAAATCCCAACAATCGCTATGCCCCGTTAGATAGCATCAATGCAGATAAAGACGAAACTCAAAATTCGGCACCTGCAAAGGCGGATTCTAAGCTCCCACCGATTTTTATATCGGGCCTCATAACGATTGAACCTTTAATTAAATTGTTAGAAATAATTGCCAAAAATAAATATAAAACCAAGGTTATTTACGACGAGAAGGTTTAAGTAGAGCATAAAACCTCTGAGAAATACACGATTATAATTAAAGTACTAGCAGAGAAAAATAGAGAGTTTTATACTTATCAAAGAAGCAAGAGAGTACTTTCAAAGTAGTTGTTAAAAACCTACATCCAACTACTAACACAAACGAAATAAAAAAAAACTGATGGTACATGGGTACCAGGCTACTAAAATATCAAGCAGAGAGTTACTAAGAAAGAAGAGATAATGTAAAATGCATCAAGTGTAATGGAAATCACCGAGCCAACTATAGGTGTTTTACAAAAAGTTGCAAAAAAAGATGTTCCCTTCACTAAAAAAAGCAACTTGGAGTTATAGTACAGAATTTATCGCAGCAACCCCAACCGCAACACGCATATACCCAGGCAGTGAGAGTAATTTTCTCATGACTTTCAATAATACATTTCAACCCCAACAAAGTATATTAAACAACTCATATGATGACTTAAGTGAACTGAAGAGAATGATAAAAGGGCTAATGGAACAAATAGGAACAATGTTAAATTTACTAACGACGCAAAAAAATTTACTAACGTCGCAAAAACTAGCACTGGCTCAACGACTTAGAATAGCCTGTCACAACACAGACAGGAAACAATATCTTTTCTTACAAATTAATATGTCGATGTCATGCTTATATTTGGAGCACACTTCACGGACAGTAGCTATTCAAGAATTCCACACGCCGGTACGGCTATAATTGTTAAAACCTTAATATATCACTACGAACTTCCTGAATACAAATACGAACACCTTCAAACAATCACAATTGTGATCAAAAACTGAGCAGGATCGCTAACCTAATATTGTCCTCCAAGGCACAACAACAAACAGGATAAATACGAGCAGTACATCCACACTCTAAAAATCAGATTTATACCAGGAAAAGATTTTAATGCTAAAAATGTACAATGGAAATCCAGATTAATAACAAAAATAGATAACTAAAGAAAGCAATAAACCATCTTGGTTTATCAAATCTATCGACTGGCGAACTAACATATTGGCCAACAGACCTTGCAAAAATAACCTTCTTTGTTTTTGTGTATTTAAGGGTTTCAACCTAAATTATATAAATATTCAGCCCTGCCTCATTATAATAACAGTGGAAGCACACGTGTTAATTACTGAAAAAACACCGGCCCTGTGTAATAAACACACTGGGGATTTATATAGGGAATCTCTGCTACTAAATATTCCTTGAAAACTGAAGATAAACTAACTAAAGTTATAGAACTTTTCAATCGAGTGTCACAATAAGTTTATAGGTGAGAAATTTTGCAAAACCATTAGCATATCATAATCCCAGAGTGTCCTACAATACTAAAACAAATAACAGCCGAAAAAAACGCAGACCTTGACGAGATGGCAAACAAGACGTTCGGCGGATAAACGCAGTCTAAATCAAGCAACTGTTAAACTCAAAATATTCCTGTCTAGAATCAGTCCCTACACAACTATCTAAAATCCCTCTCTCTAACAGAAGTTATTGACTACTCACTCTGGAAAGCAACTAAGGAGCTGAAAAGGCTACAGCAAAATAAAACAGCACTTTGTATTGATAATATAAATTAAGCAGGAGCTGACCAAGAAAAAGCACAAAACTTTGCAAACCACCTAACTCAGGTAATCCAACCATTCCCTTAGGAAACCTCAAATGACGAAGAAAATTAAATACAGCTGCACCTAGACGACCCTTTTCAAATGTTCCTAAATTTTAAAATTATTATTATAAATAATAAATAATAAGCTAAACCCACGGAAAGCACTCGGATACGACCTGATCCCAGAAAAGAACCTGAAAACATTTCCGGTTAAAGGCATTAGAGTTATTACATACCTGTTCAATGCAGTGTTACGATTAGGTTTCATCCCTCCACAGTGGAAAGTTGCCACGATTATTTTAATCCTCGAACAGGGAGAACCTAAAGAAAATATGTCATCTCACAGATCAATTAGTCTGTTTCTGATATTATTTAAGGTCTTTAAAAAATTGTTATTAAATAAAATTACACCTATGGCAATGGACAACCACCTAATTCCGGAACACCAATTTCGGTTTAGGAAACAACAACAAACAACAACTGGGACCTATACTATACCTCCTGTTTACAGCAGATCTACCCACCTCACCAATAATAACTGCAACATTTTCCAATGATACAACGGTACTATCATTGCATTCAAACATAAACATGGCATTCCACAACCTCCAAGCTCACCTTACTCTACCACAACTATGGTTTATAAAGTGGCGCATCAAAATTAATAAAGCAAAATCAATACAAGTAATAATACAATTTTCAACAAAAAGAGGCACTTGCTCACCGGTTACGCTGAATAACCAGCAAGCTGAGAGCGCCAAATAGTTAGGAATCTACCTAGACAGAAGACTGACATGGACGAACACATCAACATCAGGGAGAAATATATTGAAATACGTATTGTCTCTTAGAACAAAAATCCCAACTATCGTTAAAGAGCAAAATACTATTATACAACTCTAAACTCAAACCAGCCTGGCCCTAGGGCATTTAGCTGTGGGGAACAGCAAATAACTCTAATATAGACATTTTGAGACGCTTTTAAGCTAAGATACTAAGATCCACAGTTGATGCTCCATGGTATGTACCAAACGAAATCATATGTCGGGATCTTGGTATATCCACAATCAACGAAGGAATAAGGAAATACAGCTTACGTAACCAAGATCGTCTTGGTGGACAATTTTCGTAATGCATAAATCTCTCTTATAATTACTTATTTAAATTACCCATTTGAATGCGTTAAAGTAAATAAATAGAAATATTTTATTTACTCAATAGTAACAAATTAATATAGAAATAGACTAAAAGTCTATAAGAACTAAACCCAAAATAACATTCACATTGTTTTTTAAACATATTTTTAAACAATAATAACAATAACGTGAGCAAGTTTCGGTTTGTATTTATTATTTTTGTTTGATCTGCAGGAAATTGAAAGCGTTGATATTTTCGATATGTCACCGAATATAATTTTGCCCATTTAACATCTTCAGCGAATTCACAGTTCCTTTCAAAACAGGGAACTTACATAATATTCTATTATCGCGCACATAAACAGAATGCGATACATTTCCGATTCAAGGAAATAACTTTCAGTATTGCTGCGATAAATTAAATTTACATGACAGTCTGAAATATCGCCACTACATAAAACGCCTTTCAGGTTCACGGCTGCGTACCTGCGATGGGTTATAGTTTCGCAGCGGGCACAACCGACGGGCCAGGAGAATTCGACTTCAAACAGGGTACAGTCACTGATAACGCTCTATGGAACCTCGTACGGGATTTCCTTGCTCCTCCCACAAAAGAAGACATTGAGTGTCATCATCCTAAGCCGATACTGCTGGCCACCGGTAGGGTAAGTATCTATAGGTATTACGTACTTTCACAAAACTTTAATTTTAAAAGGAAACATTAACAAGTTTTGAAAAATGTAATTTTTCAGAATCAAGTTACTTCTGAATTTAAATTTTATAACATCTGGGGTACTAATTTTAAGGCTACCTTAAAAGAAAAATAATTATAATGGAAAATCGTGCTAGAGGAACGATATTTCCTTGATTTCAGCAGACGGAATATAAATACAAAAGTTAAAATGCTGCTTTGTTGCCACCGAAAAATTATTAACAACCTTAATTTTTATTTAAATTCTTTTGCACGTTCTTGTAAAACATTTTAATGGAGTTAATAATTTGGTTTACGTTTTATTCTCGAATTGCGTTGTGTGCTTTACGTTACATAAATGCGAGAGAATTGCTCAAATGTAGCTTAATAAAGATTTTAGGATTTACCTTCATAATGCTTCTTAGTGCTTGTTCCTAAGACGTCGAGCTTTTCACTTCCTACAATGTTAATGCCTTGAAAGTTACACAAATTTGCTGTAATGTAACTCAGATGCTTGGAATTAGAACATAGAGGGTGTTAATTATGTTGCTGGTTTTATAGATAACACGATCTAAGTCATTGGCGCAACTTGTTTGCACTTGAAACACACCAAATATGAGGTGCCCATTTTTTGTCTTGATCACAAACATTGAACACAAAATACATTTGAACTCGCACATATGTAACAGCATTGTCTGGGGCATTTGTACATTTACGTGACGTGTTTCTAGGTTCTGTTTATTCATGGATTTATTATACATGCACTACAGAGTGGAAATTAGTTTTGCTGACTAATGTTAATAATATTGTTTTGACTGTAGTTTAAATTAGTTACATACCCGTAAGTGGAGTTTAAGTATGGAGAATTTATTTTTGAATACAAACATAACACGTGAACTACAAGATGTCTATTGCAAATTGGCAACCCTGGGTATTCTAGGTGCAATCGGACATTTGCATTTTTGACAGCATACTCAGAACGTTTTGTCATGCGGATGCTATTTGTTGTGTTGTCATTTAGTGGAAAATTTCCTTTCGGCCAAAAGATGGAATTAACTCAAATATTTTCGGCGATGATTTTTACGAATTTTGACGTGGATTATCTCAACAACACTCCGTCTGTTAATTTACTTTGAGTTTTGTGATGAAGCTCCATACAGAGCCACTGTATATTGTTAAAATGAATTTAAGTATTGGTCGTAGTTTTCTGGCGGATGAATTTAAAGAAGGCCGTCCAAAATCGACTGTAGTGCAGGCAAACATTGATGCCTTGCGCGAACTGAAAAAGCAAGATCGTTATGTGACTTATTCTAAAATTTAAGCATTCTTAGGCATTAATATGACTAGCATACATTTAATAGTGCACAAACATTTAACTGTGAAAAAGGTGTGTGCGCGTTGCATCCCGCATAAGTTAACGATCGCTCAAAAAGGGCTGGTGTCGATTGGTCGAAAGAAATGCCCAAGAAATACTATTGCGGTGCTTCAGATACTGTTTATAACATTTTCACAGGTGACGAATGGATTTATGCGTATGAGGCTGAAAGTAGACAACATGTATGGGTTTTCCAAGAGGAGCCTAACTCAACAAAAGTCGTTTACGCTCGAAGCACTTTGAAGCAAATGGTCGCCTGGAGATGCAATCGTGGTTTTAGAAAATCGTAAAATGGTTAATTTTGAATGGTACATAACCCTTTGTTTACCAGAAATTTTCATAGAAATAAAAAAAAAATGAACGAGCGACCCCGGATCATTTTGCACCATGGCAATGCGAGCTCACATATACATCGACGCAGCAACGGTCTTTTTGAGCACGAAAAACGTCGAATTGATATGTCATCCGCCCTACAGTCTTGATTTGGCCTCTAACGATGGTTTTTGTTTCTACACGTAAAGAACGAATTTCGACACTGGAAGAGATTGGTGCTTTCAAAACCCATGTTTCAAAAAAAAATATTTTTAATGTTATACTTTTTTTGGTGTGACTTTGAACCCCTATTCGTTTTATAAGAAATACATATATGATCAATATTTTGACCTTCAATTTGATCTTACATATACCACATCTTCGTAAAGAAGATGGAACCTGGACCAGAAGCAACTCTGAAAAAGAATTAGCATTTACTAATTATCTTTAAAAGGTATTTGAGCCCTATCCTCTTAAAACTACCCACGAGGAAAAGAGAGGAATCCACCAGTAAACTACACCTTTTCAAATGAGCTTAGCAACCAAATTCTTCACAACTACAGAAGTATGTGCTATAATCAAAAGTTTAAACGGCAAAAAATCACTTGGTTACGACCTTATCACAAACGAAGCACTCAAGGAGTTATCCGAAATAGGCAAGAGATTTCTGACAAAGCTATTTAACGCAATACTTAGATTAGGATACTTGCCCTATCAATGGAAAGTGGTCTGTATAATTCCAATTCACAAACCTGGTAAACCACCTGAACAGGTAGCCTTTTACAGACTAATAAGCTTTCTTCTCCGTCTTTCCAAAGTTTTTAAAAAGCTGCTATTATCAAGACTCAAAGCGTTAATCGTGAATAACAACTTACTATCGCATCACCAATTTGACTTTCTTGAACAACACTCCACGGTTGAATAAGTGCACAGAATAGCTGATAAAATACATAAAACATTAGAAACTAAGAGATACTGCCCTGCAACGTTTTTGAACGTTAGCCAGGCATTTTACAAGGTTTGGCATAAAAATCTATTATTAAAAATAAAAAGAATATTACCAGGTAACCTCTACCAGATAATCAAGTCATACCTTACTAGCAGACATTTTCTGGTGAGAATGCTCTACGAGACTATTACATTATTTCCAATAAAATCTAGGGTACCACAAAGCAGTGTGCTGGGTCCGCTCCTCTACTTACTGTACACAGTGGACGTACCTACAACAAGACCCACGACAATAGTAACATATGCTGACGACACAGCTATCTTATCGGCCCACCTAAACTCCACAATAGCATCACAAAATCTACTAATCCACCTAACTAGCTTATAAAATGGCGTATTAAAACCAATGAAGCAAAATCCAGCCATGTTACCTTTACGCCCTCCAGTAACTCTTAACGACCAGCAGATACCACAAAGTGCTACTGTTAAATAATTAGAAATCCATCTGGATCGTCGACTTACCTGCAGACATCATATTTGGACCAAAAGAAAGCCATTAGGCTTAAAATACCAAAAAATGTACTGGTTATTGGGTAGGCAATCTCAACTTTTAATAGATAACAAGGTTATTCTCTATAAAGCAATTTTGCAACCAATTTGGATATACGGTGACCAGCTACGGGGTTCAGCAGCCAATACCACTATTGATATCATTAGAAGATTTGAGTTTGGTATGTACTCAATGAAGTCGTTAGAAAAGACCTTGGGATAAGTTCAGTGAGTAAAGTTGTTACAAAACCCAGTGTTTCCTATCGTGACAGACTCAGTGTGCACCAGAACACTTTAATTAGTGATTCAACAATTATTGCTAACGGTGAAGTTCGGACACTCAAGAGATTCAAACCCTCGGACCTACAAAATAGATTCAATTAGTAACTATCTATAATGTAATGACTAGTTAAGATCTTCAAAACAAGTCTAACATAGGCTAATGTATAAAAAGCAATTACCATTGAGTAACTCCTCACATGTCATTTTTTTATATTTATAATATTTACTGAATGCTAATATGTAGTGGGAGATTGTAAATTCTTGGTAAAAAAAAATTGATCTTAAACCTACTATTAGAATTATATAAGAGACTTGTTATTGCTCGTCTCATACGATTTTTTAGAATTATTCCAAGTTCACGTCACATTAAAAAAAATTAAATCAAGTATCATCGCAGAAGAAATTTAATAAACTTTATTTTGTGTTAAAACATTTAATATTGTAAAGGATTTAATAAAAGTGAGTGTCTACTTTCAACACAATAATTGAAATTATTTTATTAGTGAAATAATATATGCATTTATCCTAGTTAGGTATAAGGGGGAGTTATAGGTGTATCAAGCTTTTTATTTAAATAAGTAGCACGTGCACGTATTGCTGCTTGTTAACGTGGATTACTGGTGAGGTATTAAATTTTCTGTGTAGTAGCAATGATGTATAATGTGCAAGGCATTAGTACATGTGCAGAAGTATCTTTGAATAGCAGAAGGAATATAATGCTACAAGTTGAGTGCTATAAATAGTTTGTGTAATTTTTATAAAATGGCGACGTTAGTTCATTTTATATCCTAATAAAATTATTTGATTTAACATTCATTCCAATATTACTTTTAAATATTCCAACAAGATATGCGATCGTACAAAAGTTTCAATGGTATATTAAAAAGAATCTTTGATATACATACATAAACATCTCTGATATATGGGGTTTCATTCACGAAAAACCAAGGCATCCACAAAAATGCACTGTTTTTACATTGGCCCCTACTTTTTAAGGGAAAAGTTAGCAACACATTGCTGTTAATGGTGTGTGCTATCTAAAGATGCAAACAATTTTTTTAATGAAACCAACGATTTGAACTTTGATGACATGTGGCTTCAACAAAATGGAGCCACGTGTCACATATTATGTGAAACACTCACTTTATTAATGGGCCACCGTGCTCTCGCCATCTAATCTGATTAGACTTTTTCTTCTGAGCTGTTTGGTAGAAAAAGTTTGTCAACAAATCTGCCAGGGCTAAAAGAAAACGTCAGACGTATAATTGCCGATATAAAGTCGCATTTATAGAAAAACATTATGGAAAACTTTGCTAAAAGAATAGTAGCATGTCAGCGAAGTCGTGCAGCGCATTTAACTGACATCATATTTGAGACGTGACTTACTGCCGAGTTTGTACTTTACAATAATAGCAATAAAATTCGGAATGTTCTAATATTTTGTGTTTTATTCACGAAAATATCTTGGAGTCCAATTTGGAGCACCTTATACTATATATATACACGTCTGAAAAAATTAAAAATATTACAGTTACGATAACAAAAAGTTAAAGTATTTATTAAAAATAATACAAGATATAATAATTAAAATTATTGCGAAATCAGCAGTTAGACTAGAAAAATAAATTATGAAAACAACTATTTTAATTTTATTTATATATCAATTGTATTAAAATAGGGCCATTTATAAAAAAAAACAATTAAATCTTGATTTAGGGCATATTGGTTATCATACTATATTCCACATGCCTGAAAGAATGCAATAGAACTAAGAAAATCGTAATAAGTATACATATCTTAAAGCTATTTAAAATATAAATGTGTATTCTGAGCGAAATACAAGCAATTTAAGAAAATTTATTATCTAAAAATATAGTACGTTATAAAGCATTCAACTCTAGTAAACTATGACTGTACTAAAACAAAATTCAGTGCAATTTTAAAATCTAGGTTTTTTCTTTAAGACAGCTCTTGCCTCATTTTTCTTATACTCTTTTCAATCAATCGTCTTTGTGCAAATTCTATTTCCTTCTTCTTCTTCTTCTTAAAGCACCAAATTCGATAATAAAGGTTGATAAAGTTTTCTAGGTTGTTTGCAAGTCTTTTCAACACCTTTTTATTTTTAATATGTTCTGTCCATAACATACGCAGCAATCTTCTAAAGAATGTAAACACTTTCAATTTTTTGTAATCCTAGTAGTATAATAACACTAAATATATATAACAGTGCAAAAATCTGTATCTTGTTGCAAGTTCAAGGTTACGATTAGTAACTGTTCTATTCTTAAGATGATCTTGGCAGTTCTATCTTGTGTTAATTCATAACCAAGGTGATAAATTTTGATACTTTCTCGATTTGACGATTATATATTGTAAATCTAGGCTTTTAGTGTTACTGTATTTTTTTTTCTACACATCGCTACAAATGTTGTAATTTTACTTTCCATTTATCTTTATATGACTTTTAATATTTTCTAAAAACTGTTTCTGGTATTATACAACCTTGCTATAAAATTTTGGTTCCAGCAATAAATTTTAGTAATATTTATGCCTTCTCGATCCAGGACTTTTTTCGCCGGTATTTTTATAAGTCAGTATATAAGATCCGACAAATCAGACGCAGGAAAGTAAACGGTTATTGAAACTACAGTAATAAGTGTACAATTAAGTAGGGTATCTTATTTTAAACATTCATTTATGCCATTTATATACGAAAAATGATATCACTCAAATGTTCACCACGACTGGCTTTACAGGCGTCGATAGGATGGTCGAAATTTTCGATAACGATCTCACATAGAGTCGCTTTAATAGCATTTATCTCGGCAGTTATGTTGTTCTTGAGGTCTTGGAAGGTAGCTGGTTTATTGACATAGACTTTACTTTTAGATATCTCCACAAAAAAATTCAAAGGCGTCAAATTGCACGTACGATCAAGCCAATTGACATTTCCATTTTTCAAAATTAAACGTTTACAGAACTTTGATTGCCATAACTCGATATTTGCACGTGTTGTGTAAAATGTTGCGCTGTCTTGTTGAAAATAAGCATCATTTATGTCAGTTTGATTAAGTTTCAGAAAAAATAGTTATTAATCATGCCGACGTATCGTTTGGAATTTACAGTAATCGCATTTCTACCCTCATTTAAAAAAAAACAATGATTCAATGACACCTTTTAACTATATAGTACACAAAACAGTCACTTTCTGAAGATGCGTTGGTTGTTTTTGATATTCTATTGAGTTTTTGTTGGCCCACCTGTGACAATTTTGCTTGTTTACCGTCCCATTTTGAAGATGATTTTCGATGAAAAATTCGGACCAAATTCACGGTGTTAAAGCAGTCAATCAAACACAACAGTTCAAATGGTCAACTGGCTTGGGTTATTGAGTAAATTAGAATTTGTAAATTCAAATCTTTGTGCACAATATGGCCTAAACTGGTATGCAAAATGCTCAATTCTTGCGATCAACGAGCTACGAGGGTAAGGTGAAAAGTTCTCGGCCTGACAATGAAAGACTGCGACTTTCAGTTAAAAATAATTTTATTTTTCTACATAATCTCCCTTGACTTCAACACACTTGATCCAGCGCCTCTCCAACATCAGTATTCTTTCTCGAAAGTGAGAATCTGGAAGATTGTGAAAATATTCATCAACTTCTTCATTGGATGCGAAGCGCTTCCCAGAAACAATTTTTGTTAAGTTTGGGAACAGATGGAAGTCTGAGGATGCCAAATCAGGAGAATAGGGAAGATGGCCGAGCAAATCATACCCCAAATCCCGCAGTTTTCCCATCGCCAACGCAGGTGCGTGTTCCTGGTGAAAGATGATTTTTTTCTTCTTCAAGCCAAGCCTCTTCTCGCGAATTTTGGCATCCAGCTGGTCAAGAAGGTTGGAGTAATATTCGCCTGTAATTGTTCTGCCTTTTGCAAGATAATCAATTAACAGGATCCCTTTCGCATCCCAAAACACGCTGGCTAACTTTCCGGCAGATGTGATCGCCTCCTCTTTCTTTGGCGCTGAACCACCGGCTTCCACCCACTGCTTGGACTGCTGTTTCGTTTCTGGCGTGTACTGGTGGACCCATGTCTCATCCATGGTGACTAATCGCCGCACAAAACCGGTCGGATCCCTGTTGAATCGGTCCAAAGATTGCTACGAAAATCGTTTGCGCAATTGCTTTTGATCGGCATTCAGCAAACGCGGCATCCATCTTGCGCAGAGCTTTTGCATCCCTAATTATTCGTGCAAGATGTGCGTACCCTTTCTTCCGATATCCCCACAGCCTCAGCTATCTCACTCATCTTCACTCGCCTATCGTCCAACACGATATCATGCACTTTTTCGATGGTTTCCGGTGTGGTTGCGGTTTTTCGTCGTTCTTCACGTGGGTCATCTTCGAGGGATGTGCGACCACGTTTAAATTTAGCTGCCCACTTTTTAACAGTTGACATGGAAGGAGCAGAGTCCCCGTAAACTTTTGTCAACTTCGGATGAATTTCCTTAGGGGTTAATCCATCCAAAACGAAGAATTTTATAACCGCACGATATTCAAGTTTATCCGTTTTAACAAAAAACATGCAACATGTCTACTGAAAAAATTCGTGTAAACAAACTATTTGAGCGAAGTTGAAACTAGTAATACGAACTAATGGCACATGCACCCAAGCAGGAAACATAATTGTTTGCCGATTGCAGCACCATCTCTGTGTCAGGCCCAGAACTTTTCACCTTACCCTCGTATTGAGATTTTAGGATCCTCTTTCACGTTCTTCTTCACTGCAACGATATATGGCGCTGTGCGAATACTTTTGAGTCATCCAGTCTTTGGCATGTCGCTAGCAGAATAAGTGGCCTCGAATTTTTGCATTTGTACGATAATTACGACCAAAATCGTGGAGACCTCGATAAGTGTTTTTTATTAGTTCACTATTTTTGTAGTGCCCTTTAATTACTTTAACACAGTTTTCAATTGAATATGACCCCATACCAAAAAATGCAAAACTTAAACTAAAAAAGTAACGCTGGTTTGGTGTCTGTGTCAAATTGACATTTACTTTCCCCCGTCCTTATTGGCGGACCTTTATTAAATATGATAAAATACCTTCTTGCAGTTGGTAAAGTAAACCAAAGCACCTTTCTGTTGTTTTCTACACTTCTGCAGTGAAAAAAATAGATTTTAAACTGTTTTTGCAATCCAAATTTTCGTTGGGCTTTTGTTCACATTTCTAGTATATTCTGCGTTATAATTTTTAATAAAATGATTTTTTAAATAACAATTAGTTATTTTA
Source organism: Sinelater perroti (assembly GCA_036346155.1). Lineage (NCBI taxonomy): Eukaryota > Metazoa > Arthropoda > Insecta > Coleoptera > Elateridae > Sinelater > Sinelater perroti. The sequence goes on along the minus strand of JARFIY010000195.1, from coordinate 11,534,427 downwards.
AAGTATTAGTAGAGTGTTCTAGTATGTACTTTGAAAACTTTTGCATAAAGTTAAAGAGCGGATTGTAGTGTAAAACTTATGCGGAAATGTTAAGTTGCTTAGTATTTTTACTTTCCTTATCCTATAATAAGGAAAGTAAAGTAATCGGCGAAAATTTAACCTACCCAGTTTTTCACATTTCTGGACGAAATATAGCCTCAGGACACCAAAAAAGTTGGTTTGAGCCATTGGTTCGTGTGTGTGTCTGTCGGTCTGTCAGTAAACAAGATATCTTGAGAACTGTAAGAGCTAGAGACTTGAAATTTGGTATGCAATTACTTGTAGGTAGGGGACGCAGTGCGAAGCTTTTGGTAAAAATCGGCTGAGCCGTTTGGTCACAAAGTCGCAAAATCGGTCGCAAAGCGGCCGCGAATCTAAACGGTTGAAGATACAAAAAATTTACGAGAATAAAAATTATTTATTATCATGAGATAAACATGAATTTAAAATAACAGACGGTAAAATAGGAACTCGAAAAAAATTGAAACTCAGGATTTTTAATATACCGGGTGTTCAGAAAATGTTTCGGGAAATTTATATTACTGGATAGATCAAACCGAGACGAACAAAAAATTAAAATGAAATTTTTTGATCCGAGGTCAAATAAATAAGTTATAGCCGATTACAAATTAATTAAACGGACCAATCACAGCGCGCTCGGAGAGCTACCGGGCCGACTGCGGGAGGACGGGAGGACGGGGGGAGCGCTTATATATATATATATATATATATATATATATATATATATATATATAATAGGATAAGGAAAGTCGTATGACGTTCACACCAGATTTTTTTTATTTATTATTTTATTAATTTTGTAGCAGTAATTATTTATTAATTTTTTAGAATTGTTTTAATATTATTTTTTATAGTACACAGCATTTTTTAATAGTGAGGATTAGTTGTGAACTGAAAAACAATTACAGAATAAAATAAGAGAGTTATGCGTCCATACTTGATGCTTAAATGTAAAGTTTGAGGACTCGTATTGTCGATCTTGAAACAAAAATAACAGAATTGGACATTGAAATGGAAAAATATAAGAGAAATAAAGAAAAAATAATTAATTGATTTTTTCTTCTAAATGATGATATAAACAATGTAAATTATAAGTGTTACACTGTCTTTAAATTTGATTAACAATGTGCTGTTTAGAATCAAATAAATTATATTAACCTTGGATTAATATACTGCAACAATTAACTGTTCTTAAGTAAAGATACAGTGCATGTAAGCGTAAAATGGTAAAACACGCAAAAACGTTCTCCTATAGAATATCAAATTGGGATATGAAAGAGTATATTTTTTGGCCTAAAAGAATACTTCATTGCATACTGTTCTTTAATAAGAGCTTGCAAGATTTACAAATATTTTAATCGAGTGTTTCAAGAAGCAGAACTAAAACGCAATAAAATTTATAGAAACATTTAACGTACGTAAACATTTTTTGAAAAAAGCTCAATAACTATTTTAGGATTTTTATTTGTCGTAAACCTTTCTTTTTTGTGCTGTTGTTATTTTTAGTAATCAAGTTAAAATTGTTTAATATTATTATTATATCCTATTTATGTTTGATTTGTATTCTGTGTTTATTGTCCTTATATTTCTTTTTGTTTTCTAATTTGATTTATAAATTTCTGAATGCTTGTTCAGAGTTCTGGTTAAATCCTTTAACATGCCATGTTCATTATCAATGTGCCCAATTTTTTTATTTCGTTTTATGCTTCCTTATTTTTTAAAAATTGCTTCAATTATTCGTTTGTGTAGATTTTTTTTCATTTTTGCATTATTTCTTGGTTTTCTTTTTGCTGTATTCACTAAATTCTTCAACTATGTGTTTTCTATCTTCCATTACTACCTTAGTATATCTTTGTTCTTTAACACTTTCTAAATATATTTTTAATTTTTCGACTTTTATTTCGATTTTTCGAAGATCTTTGCTGTTTTTATCATTTTGTTTTCTAGTAAACCTTAAAATTTCCAAATGAAGGGATTTTTAGTTTTTTAAATTTTCTAATTTCCCAATTATACGTATTCTTTATTACTTATTAGTGGTAGTTTTGTTTATTATTACTTGATGTTGTTTAATTTTTATTTTGTACTTTTAGTTTGATTTATTTTTATTTGCAAATAAGAGATTCTTTATTACCATTCTTTTTATTCATTTTTATTCTCTCTTTAAAATTTTTGTACAAATTCCTCCATGCTCAGCTAATAGGTCTCCTCGAGGGTTCCATTTATGTTTATTATATTGCTTTATCAATTATTTCTTAAAAAAACTATCTCGATCTTATATTGGTTGAGATGTCAGCACCTATCAATATTAGGTGGCTTTTTAATCTAATATTTTGTCAAGATCTTAGCTAAAATAAGTAAGCGCATTCCGACTTTTTTCTATTGCTCACAGTAGTTTACCATTGGCAAAATTGACCATATGCTTTTATCTGTTGATTGGAACTGCTGCTTTTTAACTGTTTTTGTTCTATTTTAAATCTATTTATTTAAGACCAAATTAACAACCCTTGGAATGTCCAGAAAAGGTTTTGGGCCCCAGCTAAGCAAGTCACCTGTATATCTATAAGTATAACTTTCTTTGTCATAATCAACCGCAAGTTGCTTAAAAATTACTAAAGGCGAAAATTTATTCGAATATTATAATAACACCCATTCGAATAAGCAACTTAAATTATGTTGAATTCTTGGTTTTCTTGCTTTCGAGCTGTTTATTAACTAAATAGAAATTATAAATATAGTATACCGATAAATCTTTAAAATTTTTTCCCCAAATATCTTTAGCAAAGTTTTAATTTATTCTGTGCTTAAATTACCTTATGTGAAAGGCCTCTTTCTCTGCTATTAGCGTATTACTTGCAGATATATGTTATTCTTTTATTCAGCGGTGCAACAGAGTCTTTTATTCTAAGGTAAACCGCTAGGCAATGTTATGAAGCCCCAAGAATCTCCTGAAGTACTGTAGATATTGTGCTTATTGGTGTTGTTGTTCCCAAATAGGTAAATGTTTGAATCCTGGTCAATATGGCGGGGATTTGCTTAATAATGTATTACCAGATCACAGACTTGTATTGTTTTCTTGACTACTGCAGTGTATAATCAGTGCAGGATGTGAGACTTAATTCGCCAAGTCCTTCTTATCTTGTAGCAAAGGTACCATAATTTTATTGACAATTTTTGACGTGGAACCTGTAAACATATTTTGCTCTTTAACTGAACTCGTAAGTAAATAATGTCTTCTGCTATTGAATAAAAAGAATGCGAGATTAATGGGCCTAAACGATTTAACATGATTATAGTGTATTGCTTGGAAACAACAACTCTGGTTCTCTTCGAGGTTTGAGCACCCATTTAATGACTAATCGAATTTTCTCATTTTTACCTACTAAAACGCGGTTCGGTTTTTCTATTTTCATTACTTTTCTTATAAATATAGGGTTTTTGTATAAAAACTAGTTCATCTCTACTAGTTCAGATGTAATACAGACTGTGTAGAAAATGGACCTGACTTATTTCCAGTCATCAATAGAGATGATTAATGTTACGGATGTGACTTCATACTTATCCTGGTTTGCTGAATGATAAATCTCAGAGACGATCTAGTACATAGTTCTGCCACAAATGTTAAGTGCTAACTTTTAAGTTTATTTGTTACCTGGAGTTATTATTGACTAACAAGCCGAAATGCAGTTTTGTTTAACAGCAGAATTGAAGGGTAGCGTTTTAGAGGAATCTACATGATCATTACATATTATTCTTTTTCATACTGCTCTTAGCAACTATAGGTAAGGCTAGAGTATTCTTGTTACTGAGCCTATCTTTCTTGTGGTATTCCATAATGTTTTAAGATCTATTTTTTCGTGTTTCTTTTGCATTAGTGTTTGCAACATTGGTTTATGGTTTTTTTTAATTTAAAGCTATTGTTGTTGCAAAATGTCTGTTTAATAAATAAGTCATAAAATAAAATGATTTAGTTAGGAAAGTTTGACAAGAGGTTTTTGGGGTGTTTGATTTAATTAATTTTATTTTTTATAAGTTATGCAAAGTTAAAACTGACAAAATGTTATTTTTGTGGTTATAAAAAAACTAAATGTCATGAAACGTAAGAAAGGTCAAAATAATATATAAACCGATACGTGTTTTATCTTACTAATTTAATTTTCGTGTGTAATCTAAAATAGTTTAGGAAATGTCAAAGCTTATAAAACAAAAAAATACAAACTGTTTTAAGATTAAGAAAAAACCATAATATTAATATACCCCAGTTTCATCATGCGGAGAGATTTTGGATACATTTAGAACAGAATATATAAGGTACAAATTAAACTTGGGTAATTCTAAATATTGATTTAAACATTTTTTTAAAATTATAGTAACAAAATTAGTAATTCATCTAAAAACGGTTGATTAAATATAGTTAATCATTTTTGGTAGTACCGTTTTAATAAAGAAAAGTTAAGAATGGTATCGATTTTAAGTTCGTCTACCTTAGTTTACAAGGCAGAATATTGGATGAGAGAAATTGCTTTGTGAAGGGAATGAGCTTATAGGATGAATAATACTTTATTCTGAAACTTAAATGTAATAAAGAGTTTTTTGACTCGAATAATATTACAGTAGTCTGGAAAACATAAAATTTATTAAAAATTGCACGTCAAAGAACAAAACGAAATAATTTTAAAAAGTTGCTTTCACATTGCCTACTATTAATATTGTTTAGTATTTATTTTCAGTGTCTATTTAGTATTATTTTGATTAAAATAAACGAATATAATGCGTTTAGTAATTGCTAAGTTCAAAAAAAGCTCTTTCGGTAGTATGCTAAGTTTAGTTAAATAATTGCATGAAAACTAAGAATTATGTATAAAGTAACAAATTATTTATGTCACGTGAGATATGTATTCAACGGAAAAATAATAGTTATTATAATTAATAGCAGGGATAGAGAAAAATTAGCACATTTGGTTGAATGTAGTAATTATAAAGTTTATCTTTTGATTAAAAACGAATGTTATATAGAAAGAAAAATCTTAAAACTTAAATGTACAAGGTTGTCGAGGTAAATTCAGAAAATAAATAAACAACGAAAGTAACATTAAAAGATAAAAATAATTTAATTTTTTTATATGAAACATCTCAATTAAAGTAAATAGTATTGAAAATCATATTATTCTATGTAGCCCCTCAGCGGCCACAACTTTCTCGAGCCAGGACCTAAACCTGCTGCAGGCCAACCCAACTTTCTTCAAATTGTTGTATAGACGTGCCTAGGTCTTCTTCACCATGCGTTCTAGAGCGGAGCCTTGCTAAAACCCCTGTTCTGTCTTTCGGCGGTTGCTTCCTCAATAAAGTGGGGAGTCACGACATCCCCTTCACTACTTATAAGCCCCAGAACCATAAGAGAGGCGGAAAACCTTATATGCATGACGGTAGGTACTTTAGAGGTGTCTTGGCAAATTTAGCGGTTTCTTCTTCGATTCAGATTTCTGTTCTGGATCTAGTTCTTATCGCCAAAAAAATAATGCCAGGAAGCCAGTGTTGTCGTGATTCGTTTATCGGTGTTTGGTTGTGTTTTTGGCTCATTTTGTCGATAATCATTGGTTGTTAATTATGTCAAGCTAATTTGTTGTGTTGTGTCGCCGCTGTAGTACACTAGCCACGAGCAATGCTCTTACCCGGGCGAATTTGAGTCTCACTGAAAACTCATGAAGGTATATGATATTGTAGTATTTAGCATTGCATGTTAGTAAGAAAAATATGCCCTTGAGGTTGCCGCATCAGTATGTGCGTCACAACAAAAAAACTTGTTGTGTTACCTAATAGAAGATTGCGTATACGCATAAGATAACCTTGCAGATTTTACGCAATACACCTAAAAAATTTGGGATTTACCTCGACGACCCGTGATTACGTAAGGAATAAGCGACTAATAAATAAAAACTAATTTACTTTATCCATTAGTATGTAAGTAAAATGGTTGAGCTTTCGCCGTAGCCATTGTGGTTAAGAACCCTGCTCCTCTGTAAGCAAACCCAGCTCAAATGAGTTCGAATCTTATTGTAAACTCATAGGCGTACGTAACTTTTTAGTTTATAAATAGTGTAAGGTTGCACTTTAGTAGGCACAATAAGCTCTGGAGGTTGCAGTGCCAGTAGGTGTGTCCCCAATAGAAAAAAGTAAAATGGTTATTTTCTAGAATTTTATAGGAGTTTTAGTAAATCTGCTCAGAAAATATCTAATACACAATAAAAAAATACAGCTGCAATAACAAAAAAATCTATATATTTAGTAAAAATAGCACAAGATACAGAAAACCTTGTATTTAGCCTTACTTTTTAAAATGTTACCAGGTCGGGCCCGGGCGGTGATAAATCGGGCGTCGGGACGCTACTACCGGCAACGCGTGGGGCGTATTATAAATTCCAAAGAAGGGCCGTTGTGTTGCCCACGGCCCGAAAATTCCGAGTCAGGTAACATCAGCCTCGGCAAAATCGGGGCCAGGTAACAAAAGTAAATTATCTTATACTCTGACATTGTAATTTTTACATATCTTTTTAAGTCGTTGTGGACCAAGACGACTAAGCTTTGCTTCTGGATCGTAGTTGTAGATACACGCTTCATCTACAATTATATTCTTTTTGGGAAAGTATGGTTTATTGATAGTCGTCTGCAGCAAGTCATTGGCATCTGTTGTACAATGTTCCTTCGCTCTAATTTAGGAACGTTAGCTGCGACACAAATTTCTCCAAAATACGTTTCATGCCAAGATTATTCGCTAAATTTTACACATTTTACTTTTTGGGATCCCCAGCTTATCTTCTAATTGTTGGACTATCAGACACCGATTCTTGTTTTTTGGTGTTCTAATTATTGCTGGTTATTGCATATGTGACGGCCATATATTACACGTGCTCATTCATCGGCGGCTAGTAAAGTCGTCCTCATGTACGTATGCGCATTATAATCTACTCTTATCGGTTTCTAAATTATATTGCAAATTATTTTTAGCATATTAACATTGGTTTTATATTTTTGTGACAGACCACGTAACTTACAATTTAAAAGTAAAATATATTACGTATTAAATAAAGCTGTAGCTTTATGATGTGGCTTGGCACTCCTGGTAGGAATGTGCCTCTTCTTTTTGAAGCTTTCTGTATTTATTTTACCGAAAAGGATCAGCCCCTATCTTCGTCTATCCTATTTCTTTGCATACTTTGCGCTACCTCTTCCTGTCTCTTGATATTATTTCTTTGTTAGCTATTCCTGCTCTGCCTATATTGCTCTTTACATCCGTAATCCGTTTTGATTTTGGTCTTTTCTTTTTTCTTTATGGCGCTGATTTCCATGCCGTTATTATGTGTGTTATTTCTTCTAGATCATATGTGCCTTAGCCATTTAACCCTTTGCTGTTTAAAATTTTCTTGACTATATCTTTTCCGTCTAAGCTTGCAATATGTATTTCTTTATTATTCCTCAATTTGTATTTGTTTGCATTTATTTTAGTTGTTCCCAGTATTCTTCTTCTGGATATTCTTAATTTATCCTCATCTTTATTTATCATTAAGATGGTTTCTGACGCATACATCATTACTAATCTAATTAGTGTTTTATAAATTCTCATTTTGGTAGTTATTGTAAGCACTTTACTTTTTAAAATCACTCTATTAACATAGGAGGCTCTGTTTTCTGTCATGATTTCTTAGTTTGTTTTTTTGCCCTCCCTTCTTTGTTAGTTATTGTCATGATATTTAAACTAGCTCACTTCTTTGAATTACAATTTGTCCACCTTTACCACTTTATTCCCTATTTTTTCCGATTCTCATTACTTTTTTTTATATTTATTTTCAATTCTATGGTTTCTCCTTCCCTAATTACTTCTCCTAACATTTGTGACATTTTAATTAGCCTTTTTGTAATTATGATCAGGTCGTCTGCATAAGAGATCATTTGTTCCTCTTCTGTTTGTATTATTGCTAAAATACTTTATAGATTGTGCTTATCAGCGTAATTTCCTTGTAATTTTGGTCTATCTCCCACTTACAGGGTACTTCCATATCTTTAATATGTCAGTTTTAAATTCTTCTTCTCTACATTTTATTAGTTCCATGTTGACTCTTATCATTTCCTTTACTTTTGCGTTGCGTTTACTTACTATAATTTCTTTTATTTCTTCATAAGTCAATTTTTTTATTTATATTCTATCAGTATCACCTACAACTCTTCCTGCGCCTGACTTTCAGTTAATAATGCCATGAAATATTCTTTCTACACTGCTTTTATTAACTGGCCTTCTTAATTTTTTATTTTTTTTTGTTGTTATAGATTTTGCTTTGCTCCTTTAACTTTGTGTAAAACTTATTGACGTTGTTGCTTTTACTTTAGTTTGCTATTTCCTGCAGTTTCTCTTCTGTTCAATCTTTTTTACTTTTTCCCCGTTTTTTGTCTTTATTTCTTTTTAATTTTATTCTTGCTTTTCCTTTATCTTTACTAGCTTTTTTGCATGTTTTATTAAACTATTCGTTTAGTGTATTTGCTACTGCCATTCCTATTAATTTTCGGCTGTCTGTTTAATTACTTTTCTAGTATTGTTTTATTTTTTTAGTTTTTGTTTTATTTACTCCTCTCATCTGATTTTCTAATAATTTATCTATCTTGCCTGCATTTCCCCCTTATGTGTGCATTACTTAATTTTTTAATATGCCATTTTTTGGAATATTTTTATTCTTTATTGATCTTTTAACTTTTAATATGTTTTCCCACATAAAATGGTCGGTTTCCGCGCATGCTCCACGATATGTACGCATATCAACATCCGTATTTTCTAATTAACCAATATGTGATCTATTTGTGTTTGAATTCTCTGATCTAGCGATATTTAAGTCACTTTATGCCTTTCAAAATGTTTAAAATTTCAACAGCTGATAATCAAATTTGTTATTGCCGCTCACATTATCCGTAATTCTTACTATGATCGCGAATTGTTTGTTTCCATTCTATATGTTTATTGTGGTTTTCATTCTCAATTTGTACGTTGAAATCATTTAGTACCACTATTACAACTTTCATGTGTATTTTTGTTATTTCTTGTTCCACCATTTCCTAAACATTACCTTCCTCTTCATTCTGTTCTGTCTCCGTGGGTGCATAAATATTTGAAATTGCTAAGTTGTAGAGTTTCTATTCTTATGTAAATTATTTTTTCATTCATTTGTTTAGTTTTTATTATTTTGTCTTTGATTTTTGCTAATATCCGGAAGGCTACTCTCTGCTGGCCTATCTTAGATTTTTTAAAATATATAATTTTAAAATCTTTTTATCTATTCTTTCTTTGTTTTCCAGTTTGACTTCTTGCAGAGCCGCAATATTTATCCTAAATCTTTCAGGTTCTATTTTTATTGCTATTTTTCTTATTCTTCTCAAAGTTCTCACATTTCATATGCAGATATTTAATTGTTAATTTTCTTACTCTTAGTTGCAAGCGTTGTTGTTCTTTCTTCTTCTTATAAGGTTTTATTTGCTTTGATTTATTTTTTATTACTTTGCTTTAATACCACTATTAATGGCATAACTTTTATTGTTCATAGACTTTTCATTGGTATTTTCGTCATCGTTTTCCAATCCAGTTTTATTATCATCTAATAATTTTTCTTGTCGTTATTGTTATTTTTTTATTTGTTCTAGTTTATTACTTGTCTCTAGGAATTTTTCAGTAACTGTTACCTTTTCTTTATTTTCTTTTATTTTACTTTTCGCTCTTTCCAAGTTACAGCGACTATAAATGTATCCATCCCCCATTAGCTTATCATACCTAACGAAGGCATTCTTTCCTTTTTATACGGGGGATATGTTGCTTCCTGTCCTCTAGTACCTTTTTAGTAAAATTATCATATACCCATATATCATTCTTTTTCAGGTTCTTCTTATTTGCCCTAAATAACTCTATCTTTTTAACTACTTTCCGTACAATAATCTCGCCGTTTATCACTTTGATGCCAAGACAGGACTTAAAAAGCTACACTTTGCTTTGTGGAATAAATTTACTAATTATAAAATAACTGCAAAGCCTTTAATAAAAGAATACATATGTAATACTTGACATCATGTGCAATATATACTAATGTAGATATATTTTTATGAGAATTCTTTCTGTTCGGAGTAGTAAAAATATTGAAATAAATGCTTGGAATTGCTTCAAGACATTTAAAGTTTGTCTAGACAATTTATTTACTGTAAATACATGTCTGGGAGTATTATTTTTTATTTAATTTTCTAACAAAAAAATTCTATTTAAGTATTTATAACAATAATACCTTTGATCTAAAATAAAAATATGTATTGATATGTAAAGAGAATTTGTACTGTTATTTTAGCTAAACATTTTACAGATGATCTTTCCTTATCAGTGGCAACCAAGTATTGTATCGATACAAGCCCTCATTATTGGGGACGTGGTAATAGCGCCAGTTCCTGGGGAATTTACAACTATGTCAGGACGACGGATGACAGAGAAGCTTGCGAAAGTAATGCGAGAAAACGGATTTAATAACCCTAAGGTAGTAGTTGCCGGTCTCAGTAACGTTTACAGCGATTACGTTGCAACTCCAGAAGAATACCAGGTATATATTATAGGAGACATTTGAATCGATATACAAAGTAACATAATTTTAGCTACAACGTTACGAAGCTGCTTCTACAATTTATGGCCCGCACACGCTTACCCTATATTTGGATTTGTACGCGCACTTAGTGGACGCTTTGATGAAGGTACGGGCATTTAATTAAAATCCCGTCGCAGTATTAAATCGCCACTTTTAGGGGAAACCGGTCGACGCTACTCTTCAGCCACCCGATTTGCCGAAAAACTTGCTGTCGCTTATATCCCCAGTTATTTTCGACAACCCGGGATGGAAAGTTGAATTCGGGGATTGCACAAAGCAACCGCCTTCCGTCGCCAGGGCTGGCGACATCGTCACTGTGGAATTTGTAGGCAACGCATTTATTTTAAATTTAAAGTTTCCTAACGGGATATAATTTTGGCAGGTTGCTGGAAATCCGCGAAACAACGTGATGCACGAGAAAACATTTTTGTCGGTGGAAAGGCAAGTTAATGAAGATGATTGGGTCGTCGTTGCCACGGACGCTAATTGGGAAACTAAGTAGGCAACGAATGAGCGACATTGTTACATAAATTGCGATAATTAATGTCACACCGAATTGTAGATTCAAGTGGGAGAGAACGTCTGTCCTTTTCGGAACAAGCAAAGTTATAATTGAATGGGCAATTACCGAAGACGTGGAGCCAGGAGTTTATCGAATTCGTCATTTTGGGCATTACAAGTATATTTTAGGTGGAATTTTCCCTTACGAAGGCCTAACAAACAATTTTGCAATAATGTAAGATTAAAAAGACTGCTAGCAATAGTAAAACGACTTAAGTCTTGCCTGTATTTTTACCAAACTATGTAGTTTAGTATTAATTAACCAAATATACTTATGTATTCCTAATGTTGATGTTCAAAATAAGTATTAATTAAATACAATTTCTTAAAGTTTTGAATTGCCTAACAGCAAAGCGTGACGAATATTATTTTAACAAAACCTCCGCTGTCAGGTTTTTAATTTAAGGTTATCTATAGATCAAAGCTGTTGTCATTGTAAATAAAGTGTACCTTCACACCGGATTCATAATTATATATTTAGAAACATATGAGCTCTGGAAAGTTTGAGCCACATATTTCACTTACAAAATATTTAAATTTGTATCTAGAGGAACCAAAAATAAAGTGAATGCTATTTTAAATGCAACCCACCAATTTTAGTCGACATTTCAAGATTTTAACAACAAATTAATTTAAATAAAACAATAATCCCATTGGAAACTATTATCTTAACAAATAAAATAATAGACACACAATTATATTGTTTAAGATAAACCAATTTCCACGTATTACTACAATTATAGAGGTTGTACCATATACGTACACATACAAATTAGTGAATCATCTTAATTAAACTGTACGACGAAATAATTATTTTCCACTACGTAATGGAGTTATTAGGCGAATTAGGTTACTGCTAATTAAAATAAATAGTTATAATAAAAATAATTTAACAATATACAGAACGCTTAGCTTAAACTTATTGGAAAATAAAAATAATAATTTTTTATTATTAGTATTAGATTTTTTGGTGTTTATTAAATTATTATAAAAATATTTTATTGTAAATAATAACAAAATTAAACTATATACAGCTAACAATATTTTCGCACTTCTTTTTTAGAGAGATCTGATAATTTGCAAATGAGCTTTTGTTCAATCATTCATGAGATTAAAAGAATTTTCTGTTTCTGCAAATTTTATTTTAATCTTCAAACGCTAACAATCAGAAATGAACGCTATTTGTTTGGTTACTATTTCGACCAGAGGTTGAGGCGCGGGCTTTGGCCAGGACGGACCCGGGCTAATTCCCGGAGCTCTCTGATCCGTTCATTTCGAGTAATAATGGGGATCATCTAATCATCACTCCGCATCAGAGATGGTATACGACCATATGAGAGCCTCAACCTTCTTAGTTCACAGGCCGTGCTCTCACGCGGGGCGTTATTATTTTGCTACTTTACTTGTTAATCTATGAACATAGATTATTTAAAGTCAATGCCATCATTGTAGTGACGAGCAGCTGAAAATATGTTCGGTTAGATGTCATGTCTTGGACACTAAAACTCTTTATGGGAGTTGAAACCGTAACGCATGTGTAAACACGACATTTAGCACGTTAAATTTTTATTAAGTGCCAGAAAACCTCGATATGCAAAAGAGTTTTTTTTTAAACGGTTAATATTTGTGTTGTTGTATTTTTATATTTTGCTGAATATCATTCTGTAGTTCTAGTAATCTTTATTTTAATAATTACAATAAAATATTAAATTGGTTATTGATGCATTTATGTGATGTAATAACTCTCTGGTAGTAATAAATAAAGCAGTCAATATTGATTTGACTTTAGAGCTCCTAAATGTTTTCCTTGTAGAAATATAAGTCTAGACTTACAATCATGTTTTGTAAAGCAGCTATTTTGATTTTAAATGTGCGACAAGAAAATAAAAGTACAAGTACAACATAAATACCGAAATAATTTATCAACAAAAAATTTTAAAACTCTGTCGCTCTAAAAGAAAACTTACACGGAAGTATTCGTTTATATTCAGGAAATACATTCCATTCCTCGCTATACGCATGCAGCTTTTATGCTCTTTGTTGCAGCCCTTTGATGTTTCTGCTAGCTCCCATATTGTAATGTTCTTGTATTAGTGTGTGCTACTTGTCTTAGAACTGCGAGTGGATTTTTCTTTGATTCGGCTACAACCAATTTAACTCATGTTTGCAGTTCCTTTTAAACTAAACGGTCAAATTTTTGCATGCAACTAGTACTTCATTTGAACAAAATTGGTGACATAGCTAACCGTAGTAGAATGCATTTCTTTCTTAAATTCTTTACGAAATGGGACTTTTCCAAACACATCCGTAAAAGTGTTAGTGTAAAATAGACACTAAGTGAAAATTAGTAATTGGAATAATGCCAAGCTACAAAAAAATGTAAAAACGGAAGAACAGTGGGTTACCGCAGAATAAAGGCAGAAGTTTTGAAAGGTATAGGAGAAGAGATCGGGCATACAGAAAAAAATACCGACGGACTGGAAGATATAATCATACTTTGTAAAAAAGACGGATTAACTGCAGAATAACGTTGCTTAGTACGCCATGCAGGTTTATGAAATAATTTTATAACATACACTAAGGGTATTATATTTTCAAGGTATATAAGATCGCTTAGCTCAAAATAAAGTGCAGATAAAATACTAAAGCATAATAGAAGGACATGTTTAGTGTTAGCAGATCTAGAAAAGTTGTTTCACCGATTGCCAAGAAAGAAGATTTGAAAAGCTTGGAAAAAATGCAAATAAAAATTTGCAAAATTATAATAAATATTTCAAATTGTGTGTTTGCCCATGACTTAATAATAGTTGCGCCAGAAGAAAAGAATATAAAGAAATTTGAAAACGTGTATAAAAAGTTAAAGGACTGTAACATGAGAATAAATATTGTTAAAACCAAGATCATGGTCATATAAAAACGAGAAATGATGATTTTAAACTAAAATAAATTGAAAATTTTACGTAGCTAAGAGTGAGTAAGTATAAAAGGAAATAAGGACATAAAGTAGAAATAAAAAAATAAAAAATACACTCCAGCTTTAATGCGCGCTTGCAAAGTTATTCTTACACAAGAAAAATATCTCAAGAAAAATAAAAATTGCCGTATATAAACCCAGCACTTGGAACGATCACAGTTAACACAGTAAACTTATTTTTTTATTACAATGACAATCCGCTTTCAAAATCGGCTATTAGAAACAAGCTTAAATTCGCTTGTTGGATTGTGTCAGTTAGCTCGTGAAGAGCTTATCTTGTTTCCTTATGTACAAACTTGAGTTGCTTGACATAGGTTTAGCATTTAAGCAGCTAATCAATTATGTTCATGTTGAACATTTCGACAGGAATGTGATTGAACTAAAGTCCTCAGAATCTAACTACTTGTACAACTTTAAAGAGTCATATGACTTACAGTTCCTCGTCCTTCGTCACTGCAAATCACCTTTGCAGCATCTTTCGATGACAACGGTTTCAGCAGTTATAATAACGAATAGAAAACTGAAATCCAACTTTTCAATTGTCATTTGAAATCAAAAGATAAAGATTGTTGCTACACCATAAATATAAAATTATTGGGTTTTTTATCTCTCTGGATAAAAGCATAAATTAAACTGAAAAAATTCAAAAACATTGTAAATTAACCTGCACTTGAAAATTAACCTTCTAAGCAATTAAAATGCAAAAATATTTACAAATTCATATTGTAGTCAATTACCTGCTGTAATTTAATTACACAGGGCAATTGAGTTCCAAAATATAAAAGCTTGTTCGGAAGTAGAATAACTTTAGGCCTTCAGAAAGCTTATAAATTATGAGATGGTCATGCCAATCATGTTCTTTGAACAACACTCACTTTCTTAAATTAAAGTAAAATAATTCTTTTTACTGCATTACTATTTTTTCATATTATTTAAAAATATTGGGAATCATGGTAACAGCTGACAAGTATAAATATATAAACAAGGTTTTTGTAAAGACGTCGTAGTTATGAGTTCCGTACCCAGCAGTGTACTGTGTAGTCAGTGGTATAACAAACATGACTATATACATAACGTAATAAATCATAAAATGTTTTTTAATTATATTTTTCTAATTGATCAGCATTAACGATAACGAAGTTGTTAAAAATATTAATTTAATATTAACGTCTAAATGAACTACAAGATCCTATAGAATAATGCCCCCTTTTCGAAACAGCAACAAAAAGAACAACATAGATTTTGTTTAATGTTTTATTGTACTATTACACACAACAATACTCGCTGTTTAGTCATCAACCATTTTTGAAGATGATATAGCCCAAATATTTACCCGTAAGAGCGATTAACTTCTGCAATCCTTGCTTTAAATTTCCGCATTTCTTGTTGAACTTGAAATTTTAATTCCTTAATACTTCGCGGTGTACGTTTAAGGACTTCAACCTTCAGATGTTTCTACAGAAATATAAATCGCAAGAAGACTGGTCTGGTGGGCTGGTTGGCCATGGGATATGATCATGAATGAGATGAGGCGGGCTGAAAATATTTGTCTTAGAACTTTTTAAGAAATTCTCTCCGTAAATTGTTGAAACAGTAGTGGTGCATTTTTTTCTTTGTTGAGAGTAGATTACAGAAAATTGCGTAATATTTCAATATATCGCGTAGATGTGACAGTTACCATGCGTCCTGTGACACGCTAAATGTAGAAAGGTCACTCATGGAGTTATCGATGATTTTGAATATTAAAAGTTCTGTTTAGGAAACAACATATTATGCTTGAAGTGGTCAGGTAGCAACATACAATTTTATTTAAGAAATATCAGACTTAAGCAAATTATTTTGAAGTCTCAATGTGCAGTTTGAAAATGTTATACTCTTTTTATACGATAATATTTTAATGTATTACGTTTTTATAGTTATGTAAAATTAAAATAAAACAAATTTGTTTGTTGAGTTGGACAATGTTAATCTTTGGACACATCTTCACAATTGTCGCAGTTTAACCCAAAAAGTTTTATACAAAATTTATTTAATTAGTTAGCTATTTGTTTGTTTATTGATACCTGTTAAGCAAACTGGCTACGTATTCTGGTAGAAGTGTTTTGAATTTACTACAACATTCATTTCGAAGCTTTGTTGAGAAAATTTAAACAAAGCAAATTATTGCAATAAAAAAGGCACAACAACAGAAGTATATATACAATCTATACACAAGCTAGCTAAAATTGAACGAGTAAGGTTAAAAAATAAGCAGTGTAAAAGCAGTGGTTCTGCACCAGATAAATTTTTTTTTTTTTTATCTCTGAATATATAAAATTATCAGAAACGTATACTTTAAATGTTTCAATGTTAGTACCACATGAGTAAATGCAAACATAAACGATACAACACAAAGGAGTCGACTAAAGGAAAGCAAATGATTGATAATAGAATAGAAAAAAAAAGAAAAACAGTCACTCTCCGGTAGTTATGACAAAAAAGATGCAGATAGAAAGAATATGAAAAAAATGATGTCAATAATGAAGAAGATGATAAAAAAGTTAATTAGACAAGATCAGAAATGTAAGTACTAAGAAAGGAAAACTAGAAATTAAAATAAAGATATGAATAGAAGAGCCTAAAAAAGAAAAAACAAAATGATATAAAACTCATCTTTAATGAACAGGATGTTAGATGATTAGATTCCAGAAAAGGTAAAAAAATTCGTCCCAGATAAAATAAAGACAAGGAGAAAGCACTGCAGTAGCTGAAATAAAAAATTCAAGGTGAGATAGATTACGAAGAAGCTTAAGAGCCGTAAAATATTTATCGACAATAATTTAAAACTAAGAAAATTGGTTATACAAAAAAGAATTATAAAAAGGGCAGATAAAAGAAGAAACAACAAGACAATCAAAGTAAGCCTACCAAAAACTTATTGTTAAAGGCAATAATATAGAACTGGGAGTGCAGATACAGAAGTGTGGTGTATGGAATTAATTAAAGTCCAACGCAGATGTCGTAATTCTTATACCACACATTAATGTACTTTTCTATTAACTATTTCAATAGTTCTCAAAATATGTCATTTACAAACTAGATTTCTTTTTTACAATGACACGACTTTATACAATGTCACACAAAGTGTGTTCTGTACTCGGCTCATATTTACGCGACCTAACGAATGACGAATGAACGGACAGGCGAAAGGCAAGTTTTTTAAAACAAGAACAAACTAGAATGTGCTTGCTGCACTGTCATCTTATGGATATAATCTTTAAACATGTATATTATGACTGGGACAAAGGGATATTATAAGAAGGATTGATAAAGCAGATAGCAACCAAACAGTACAACCAAATTACGAAAATAGACATAAGCAAGGAAAAATTTTAATTTTATCGTAATAGCAAAGGCAAATACAATAATAGAAGATAGCTAATTATAGTTACATATAACATAAGAAAAACTTATTGTAACTGAGCACTGAAAAATTTGGTGGCGGGGTCAAAAAGGTATGGAATAGTTGTACTGGTCTAACAAGAAAATATAGTCACAAAAGTGACTACTATATCTTCAACAATTAACAAATAAAGACAAAGTAATCAAATTTGATGAGAAAGTAAGAATTAGAATTAAAGATTAGAACATGGTAATAGTGAATGCGCACGCACCGGTGGGAAAGGCAAAAGATGGAAAAGAACAGGTTATACAAAAATTTAAAAAAACCATATGACTAGTTACTAACCCAGAATGTTAAGCTAATAATAGGGAATAACAATGCTTTGACTGATAAGAAAGAGATTTACTTTCCAACCACTGGCGGGCATAGTAAGCATGACAACGGTGGTCGCGTTATTAGTTTTGTATAAGAGCGATTCCAAGTGTAGATCAACTAAATTTGGAAAATTGTTAGCAATTTTAATGAGGATTGTAAAAAACAATATTTCGTATATTTTTTCTGACTATACCAAGTGGCCTAGGTTGAACATTTAACATGTCACACTCAGCTTGGTTAAAATAAGAGTACGAAAGGTGACAAATAAGGTTAGAAATTTCGATAAAATGTTGCTCCTGTCGTAACTCAGTACTTTTCTTCAAAAAGTTGTAGAAAACTATGGCAAAAAGTGGCGTCAAATGCAAGGTCCTCAGTAAAGATGGGTGTAGCGCAGGTCAATCAATTTGTCTTGATTATTTTAAAAACTTTAAGCAGCAAGAGAAGAAATTGGCAAAAAGTAAAACTGAGCCGATATAAAAAGTAAAATGTTTTATAGGTCTCGAGAAAGAAAATTGCTATTGCTAGTATAATCTTGAGCTGCGTTAAAAATCGCATTACAATTTTGTTAGCCGAGGTTCTCAATTTAAATTCGAACGATTCAAATAATGGCAGTTTATTCATAGCTTATATTAAAGCCAAGTTTGAAATATCTGGTCTGAGAGAGAAAGTAAAGTTTGTTCAACATTGAATTTGCGAATAAATTTTTCTTCTTTTGTTGCGTTGCGTCTACAATATGTTCTTCTGGCTAGCAGTGCAGGAATGTCGAACGCCTCTGTATATATCTACCATCAAGATATTTAGCCAATTATTTAGCATTTCTATGGAAAGCCAGACACAAAAACTTGCTATCTCAAATATTTCGTGATTTGAAAAATTTACCTTGTATGATGAAAGACTATTATAACTACACAGATGAAAACTAAATACAATTTATTTTAAACGAGATGAGTATGGCTATGGTACTTCTTCTTCTTTCTTTTAAATAGGCTATTAGTCTGTTTCTAACGGTAGAGTTGTGCGGTACTATGCGTCATATTGGGCTTATCCCGGTCAGGTGGCTAGTCTAACCCGTAAAGTTAGAACAACCGGAGAGCGTTTGATGTTTGCCGTTCTTATTGACCCGGAAATCGAGTCTAGAATTGTTGCAGTATGGCAGGTCGAGTCCTTTATTTCGCGGCTATCGTGGTTATGGTACGAAATCATAAAATATTTAAGTTGAAGAAAATGTGGTCTGGATAATTTGAGAGAGGGAAGAGTTAATTTATTGAGAATTTCTAAGATAGACTTCTTAAGCTCAAGCCATCACTTAATTGCAAGAAATCAGCCAACTAAGCCCAAACAAATAAAGGATCAACTTAAACGCTAGGAATGTATTTGATTAGTTGAATTCCTAGAAAATTGTAAGATACCAGTCCAATATGCAATTCAACATTAAATCCAGTGTACCAAGTAAGTGACCCAATCCAGTAGTCTTTTACCTTACATTAAAAAATGAAATAGTTGTCTCTTTATATTGCATAATTATTCATCATTTAGCACGTAATATAGTGGATTTTCCTGCTTTTAGTAAATCTCTTATTTCATTAATTGTTTTTTTCAAATAAATATGGTCAAATACTTTAGCGATAAATGTCCAACGTAGTATAAAAATTAATCGAATTTTGCAAACCTCATCTTGGACGAATCAGATCATAATCTAAAGGCTGAATGGCATTGCTTCGCTTCTTATCACGAGAAAAGTGGATGCGATGAAATAAGTGGTTCAATGAAGCGCAAGCCTAAAATTTCCATTTACGACGCTTAATTTTGTCAAACAAATTTTTGGAGCAATAAGTTCCTATATATTACAAAGAACAAATAGAATTTAGAACTAAAAAACAGCATTAGTTCTGAAAACTCAAAAAATTGTATCTTGTATCTGTTAGAAGCATTTCTTGGTAATAAAATTTGTTTATTAAACGACTATTGCAGCGTGCAACGTAGACAAATTATAACGATTTGAATTTCGAAAATTACATAAATTGAAAATTTATTTACTCAAAAAGTAGGACAGTCCAAAACAAGTTTAATACGCAAAACAAACTCCCAGCGTAGTACTTGGTATTGGTGTCATAAGGTGTCCAATTGACTCAGCGTGCCGGCCAATTTGAATTTTTTAAAACTAGCCGTAACAGAAAATTTTACTACTTGATCTATTGCTTAGGCTTAATCAATGGCCCAAACATGATTTTGATGCACTTGTGTATTGAGCCGATAAGGGCCTGCAATATATTATTCACATGCCATAGATACCAGCTATTGCTGAGAAACTGCATAGTAAATATTCATATTTTCATAAAGTTTGTAAATTTTTAACTTGTGGGGCATCTGAAAAAAATTTTGATAGCTAGCCGATATTCCAAGCTAAGTGTGATATTATATATTCAACTTAGGCCACTTGATATAGTCAGAAAAAATATCCGAAATATCGATTTTTTCAACATTCAAACATCAAAAACCTTATAGCCCACGCTAGAAACGCAAACCAAACCTTTACTTTTTATATTTGATCCATAGACTAGACACAAAAATTTTTTATTTACAATTGCTAACACTTTTCCCAAATTTGACTGATGTCTCCTGATCATCCGTTAATAAAAAAACTTTCAAACAAAGGAGCATGGCGTGCATCAAATGGAAAGGTAACATCAGATCGACCACGTCTTAACCGAATTAATGTACGAACATAAAGAGGAGCAAATGTTAACTTTGATAATTTACGATACAAATTAATATAAAAGTAGGAATAAATAAAGGAAACAAAGCAAACGTATAACAAGAGAATACACGAAGTTAATGTGCTAGAAAAGAAAGAGATTAAAGTTAAATTTTGTAGGAAATTTGTCAGAAAACGTCTGCGTTAAAAAAAACAAGGGAGATTGAAGAAGTGTAGAAGCAGTTGAAGGATGCAATAACAGTATTAGAGAAAGAAATGGTGCGAAATCAAAAATCAAAGAAAAGAAATGAATGGTTTGACAACTATATAGAATAGAATAGGTTATAAAATTTAAAACAAATTATTTAAGGGGCAATTAGCACTTATTTATCACATGTTCTTGATATACACCAATCGAATCTACCCTAAACAATATTGTGCGATGGTTCTATTAATATTTATAAGTTTGCAGTATCTATGATTGAAGATTAAATACAATGTTTAACTTTACAGATTTTCTTCTTAAAAGGTGATACGTGTAACCAACACAGTTTTAAGTTTTCAACTGTTACATTCTCTATAAGAATGTTACATGTTATTGAAAATATTTTTATTATACAAAATCAATATTATTTAAACATATTACAATAAATAATGTAGAATACTCCGTTTATAGTATCTCTAGTGTTGTTTAAATTCAGTTACACATATTTTTGTAGACAAGAGCTGTCATGCAAACAAAACAAAAATTAACTATCGGCTTACCAAGATACCGCGGTACTAGATTAAAGTACTATTGGCGTTTTAGCCACTAAAATATCTCTACTGTAATCCCGTGCGGAATATTTGAAAACGATAACATTTTTGGTTTGATATGGCTTCGAATTTTTGTTGCGGATCTGAATTAATTATAATTGCATATAGATTAAATTAAACTTTTAAATAATTTGTATTTCCATCTACTTTTTAACGAATGAAGCACAAACCTTTAAGGCCACCAAATTTGCTGAAATTTTGCCGGAATAAAGTATTAGTATAGAAGTATTAAATGCTATTCGTAGACAATGCACTTCTTAAAGGCTTCTGAGAAATCCTAAGTTAAAATTGAATATTGCTAGTTAGTTGCATTGCAATAAAGAACTGATTAAGTAGGCTTGTTGTCAAGGAGACTAGAAGCAGCGCTACGGAATGAAAGAAAGGTCACTTATTAACATCTTACTTGATTATTTGCTTTTTTTTTGTTGTTATTATAAATGAATTATTGTAAAATTCATAACAGTACGCAAATAAATTCATTAAATTATTAATCCTTTTTGAACTTCTAATTAATGTAACGCAATATTGTGAATAATAATATTATCCATTTATGCAGTAATCTTTGTGTGTTTTGAAATACACAAAAAGTAACTATGTAATATTTTGGGACGATAGAAAAAAACCAGATAAAATACAATACTAATATGCATCAAGTACACTGTACGAGCGCTATTTTTTAAATAATTTTATTTGCAGCAAAGTAAAATAATTACTTCTCTCGTTAACAATGAGATGAATTCATGGGCCATCGGGCAGTTTTAATGCAACCCATATTATTGGTTTAAATGTATGAGCTACTTTTGCGCACGTGTACGAGATTGCAGTGAGCACTGTAGATAAGTGCAAAGTTAAAACGACAGCACGAGACCGAGTCGCACAGGCACGCAGTTATCGCGAAAGACAAATATGTATGCGATAAAAAATCAATGGCAGAAGGAAAGTTTTCACAATTATAACCTGAATTTATTTATATACTCGGTCAGTATAAGAATACACAACAGCAATTAACAATTCAAAATATTTACATTTACATTTACATTCCCCAAAACGGTTATAATGTAATACAGTTGCAATAACTCAGCTATGTCATATATTTACAAAGAAACTCTCATATTTAATAATAAAAATTTCAATGCTTCAGCGACGAGTACCGTTGAAAGGAATACCGAAAAAATCTGAAATAAGAAATAAATGTACGTGAGAAAAAATTAAGAAAGGAATATATATATAAGTCAATTACCTATTGTAAACCTGCTATCAAATCCGTTTTAATTAAACACAAAAATATCTATACAATTAGCTGATAAAAATATAAAAATAACTGAAACAAAAAACGTTTCGACTAACACTAAAAAGAAACAATTAAGGCTTCCTCAAACTGCCACCAATATATATTCATGGGGGTAACAATCTATCTAGAAATGGCAAATTATTTATATTGAAGACAAATATTAGCATTATTCAGTAATACAATACAAATCAATGTGATTACGTTGGAAACATATCATAGACTAATCAAACATCTTCAGCAAGATTAAATAGTATATCACATATACCAGATTCGAGAAGAAAAGCCTATATTGTAGTAGTATTGCAAAACCTTAATCATTCGATACCAACTGGTCATATATATAAGCTTTCCGACAGCTTGGATATTCTTCTCCACGTTGTTCGGTCTGACGCTTGTCTCCTCCACTCTTTAACTCCTTTTCGTTGTAGATATTTCTCAACAGCCTTAATCCATCTCTGCCTAGGTCTACCTCTTCTTCTTCTCTCATACACTGGCGCGTCATATGTATTTTTGGCTAGCCTATTGTTATGCAGTCTACTAATATATCCCAGCCATTTCATTCTTTGTCCTTTTATGTAGTTTGTTATATTCGTTTCTCCAAAAAGATTTGCAACCTCTTCATTACTTCTTTTTTCCCATCCCATTTCTGCTGTGTTACCTCCAAATATTCTTCTAAGTATCTCGCGCGCCCATATTTCCAACTTATCTTGTTCGTTTTTGTTTAGGACCCACGTTTCACAGGCATATGTTACAGTTGGTCTTAGCACAGATTTATATATACGCACTTTTGTATTTCGCGAAATTTTCTTAGAATTTAGGACTGCTCTTAACATATCTGCATTTCTATCACCTTTTATGAGTCTTGCGTCTATTTCACTTTCGTTCTTTCCGTCTTCTGTTATAACCACCCCTAGATACTCGTACTGTTTTATTGTTTCTTGACTGTCTATCCATATATCTAGGCTTTTTCCTTCCGTCTTTCTTTGCACTCATTTTCATGTATTTTGATTTTTCTACGTTTATTTCTAGCCCTATTTTTCTTGCTTCTATTACTAAAGCTTTTGTTATTTTACGTAACTCATCGACTTGTTTAGTATTGCCCCGTTCGATTTATTTTTGCTTTGTTTACTCTATTTTCCAGGGCTATATTAAACAGTATCGTGGACATGGTGTCACCTTGCCTCAGACCATTCTCTACGTTAAACTTTTGTGATAATTTATTATTAACCCTTATCATACTAGTTGAGCGCTCTAAAGTCATTTTTGTTAGGATTTTTTTAAGCGTAGAGATTTGGTCTATAGTTGATTTGTTCTTTCGTAATCCAGTTTGGTATTCTCCTATTTGACTTTTAGTATATGCTTGCAACTTATCTCTAATCACTGTAGCTAAAATCTTATAAGCCACATCGACCAGAGCTATTCCTCTATAATTTTTACACTACATTTTGTGTCCTTTTTAAATAACGGTATTAATATTGCCTGGCGGCATTCTTCTACCATGATTTCATCTTTACACACCTCCATTATTATTTTATGTAGTTGTGTATTACTATCTCTTCCCCTACCTTTCTTGTCTCATACCGTTTTTGTTCAACATCTCGTTAAAATAATCTTTCCATCTAACTATTACCTTTTTCTCATCTCCTATTCTTCTTCTTTCTTTGTCTTTGCATAATCCTTTGTTAGTTCTCTTTCCGTGTTTTCTCCACCTCTTGGTGGAAATTCCTGATCTTACTCTTTTGGTAACTTTTTTTTATTATCCGCAGTTCTGCGTCTTAAAATGTTCTCTTGGCTAATCTATTTATCATCATAGCCTCTCTTCTTTTTTCTTGATATTCATATAACAAGCTTTAGCTCTTCATTGTTTGGTATCCAGAGTAACTTTGCTTATCTCCTTTCTTCAATTGGTTATTTACATTCCTCATTGAACCATGCCTTCTGTTTCTGACTTGCTCTCTTGCCTATTACTTTCATCGCCGTTTTTGTTATTGCTGATTATAATTTCTGCCTCTTTTTGTGGATTGTTGTATTATTTATTTGCATTCGTTTTATTTATTCCTTGTTGGTACTCTATTTGCTTGTCTTCACTTTGCATGAACTTTTCTACACTATTTTGTTCTCCTTTTATGTCTCTGTTTATTTTGTTCTCTCTGCTGTTCATTCAAAACTATTTTAACTAATTAGCGGACTGAGTTTATATCAGCTCACCTTTAACTTCTCATATCCTTAATTAACCTTTTTCTTCTTCTTCTTCTACTCTTATATAGGCTATTAGCCTGTTTCTAACTACACATTTCGTGTAGTACTATGAGCCATGTTGAGCGTACCCCGGGCAGGTGGCTAGTCTGACCCGTTAGAAGAAGGAGAATGTACTTTACGACCGCCACAGGTGTTTGTATGATGGCCGGAGAGCACTCGATGTTTTGCCGTTATTTTGACCTTTACGTCGCGGCTGTCGCGCTCTCAATTAACCTTGCTTGCTAATTTCTTACTACCACGTGGTTTATTTGATTTACTTTCTGGACACTTCCAAGTCCCCTTATGTATTTCTTTATGTGGGAACCAGGTGCTTACTATTCAACAATCTCTACCGGCTGCATAGCTAATTAGTTTTAACCCATTTTTATCGCTTCTCTCGTGTTTGCTATACATGCCTATCGTTGGAAGTACCTTTGTTCTCTGCCAATCTTTGCATTTCAATTTCCAATTTATATTGGTTTTTTTAGGTATCAAACAATAATTAGAGAAAGAAGCGTATACACCAGGCCTCATAAATAAAAAAATAACACTTTTTATTCAGCGATAGAAAACCTTTATCTGGCTAACTTGTTTAAAAATATTTGTCACGTAAAAAAAATTAAATGGGTTTTAAAATTTAGAACAAATTATTCAAGGCACAGTCAGCATTTATTTGCCACAGGTTCTTGATATATTCCCGTTCAATCTATTCTAATTATAATATTGTATAACGGTTCTATTAATATTTATGTTTGCATTATCTACGATTTTAGATTAAACACAAGATTAAATATTTCGTATTTTGTCCTCAAAAGGTGATACGTATAACCGATAAATTTTTGACTATAATGCATTATTTATAAGAATGTTATATGTTATTAAAATTTTGAATTATTGTTATAGAAAATCGGTATTATTTAAACATATTACGATGAGCAACGTACAATACTCCGTTTGTATTACCTCTAGTTTTGTTGAATTTAGTTACACAGTTTTGTAGGCAATAGCTGTCATACATATAGAGCAAAAATTAACTAACGGCTTACGAGCATATACTACAATACTAGGATTAAAGCACTGTGTGGAATGTTTAAGAACGATAACATTTTTGGCTTAACATGACTTCGTATTTTGTTTGTAACTATTTTCTAAGTGGATTTAACTTCATCATCATTGAATAAAAATTAAACTAAACTTTAAATAATTTATATTTTTATCTACTTATTATTAGTGAGGAAAACACAGACAATTAGAGGTCACCAAATTTATTGAAATTTTGCAGGAATAAAGTATTGGTATAGAAGTACCAAATGCTATTCGTAGATGATGCACCTCTTAATCGATTTCGAGAAATCTCAAGCTAAAATTGAACATAGCGTATTAGTAGCATTGTATCTATAGTAAGGAACTGATTTAGTAGGCCTATTAGTCGAGTAGATTAGAAGCAGCGCTACGGATTGAGAGACCACTTATTCGTATCTTATTTAATTCTTTGTATCTGTCTTTACTTTTTTATTGCTATTGTAACTAAATACCTGTAAAATGCATAGCAATAAACAAATAAATTTATTAAATTATTAAACTTTTTGAATTTAAAATGAGGAAAACGTAATATTGTAAATATGTTACACAAGCCTGTAATGGTTGTGTTTTTAATTTTCTTATATATTTTTTATTATGTATTTATTTTTAAGCATCACGTTAGGATTTTTGCAAATTGCATATTTCAAAATTTTTAAAAAAGCGAAAAATTGCGAAAATATACGACAAAATAAACATAAAAATTTTTTATAATAAATACATATAATATACTCACTTTTTGGCTTATACTATGCATTTTATAGCAAAACATTTGAGAGGTCGGTTGAGAGGCGGAAGGGGTTCTTGACTCCTTAAGTTGTTTAATGAAAATGCTGTAAAAGAGTCTTATTTTCTATTTTATTACATTTTTATTTATTTATCTTCATTATTTCTTTTAATTTTTAAGAGGTACATTGGGCCCTTGAAACCCTCCCTCTAAATGTTCTTTAGGAAATATACAAAATTGTTTGGGTTGAAGATGACGAGACGGTGGGAGAGTTGGCTCTCCATTGCTCAGTGAAAAACGTGGAGTCAACAGCTTAGCCGAAAGTATGAGTAACAGAGATTTGACAGGTTATAACAAGATGTAACATAGTTATTGGCAGCTATCCGCGCCACTCATGGACCGTGAAACTCTTAGTGCTGTTTTTACCATGCGTAAATCGAGTTTTTTTCCCTCCTATGTGGTCAAACGCGTTTTTTGTCGGTGAAAAATGTATTTTTAGGCAATAAAGCAAATTTTCCGTTTTTTAAATGGCTTCAAAAGGCCGTAAAAAGTTTGCAGATTTTTTCGTTACATTTGTGGTGAGTTAATGGTAAAAAGGCAAAAAAGAAATATAACAAGTTTCGTTTGCCAGGTGTACCTCGCGTAATTTAGAGTAAAAATAGGAGATCAAGACTGTTTGGTGCTCATCTCTAAACCCGTGTCCCATCTCTACGGTAACTTTTACTGTCCGCCAACCTAGTCGCAACAAAACGGGATTTGTACCGCCGCCCGGCATTCCGATTTGAGCCCTCGTGAGCGACGGAGCAGAGCCAGCCGACCCAGGTGCTCTATTGCGCTGTGCTGGTACGCTGTCGCTTCCTATTGTACGTTCCGCCCCGTCCGTGGTGCCCTAAGATTGAAGCCGCCGTCAGCCGACCCAGGTGCTCTATTGCGCTGTGCTGGCAAGCTGTCGTTGCCTATTGTACGTTCCGCCCCGTCCGTAAGGTGCCCCAGGATTGAAGCCGCCAACGAAGAGCACGCCGAATCTGCCGTCCATGTTACCAGAGACCATTACTTGCGTCGGGAGAGCGCACAACTGACTTGCCGCCCACCATATTTGCAGTTATTCAAGTATAGTTGTATTGTTCGTTTATTTTTCTCAGTTTCGTTGTTTGCTTAATTGTTACTTTGTGGTTAATTTTAGTTTTGCCCAATATATAGTTTACAAAGCTCCGCTTTGTTTTATTTCCTGTTTTGCTTATCGAGTCACTTAACTGCGCTAAATTATCAAACAAAGACAAAACTTGGGCACCTCACTACTTTTGCTACACATGTGTTGAAGAACTTAGACGGTGGTCAAAGGGTGAACAAAAAGCATTCAGATTTGGAGTTTCAATGGTGTGGCGAAAGCTATTTAATCACAGCAATGATTGTTACTTTTGTTCAATTAGTATTCACGGTTTCAATTTGAAGAATTAAAAAAGGATCGTCTATCCAAATATGCCATCCACTTTACGCCGTACCAATACCAATTCCACCAGAAAATTTACCTGAAATAGACGGTTTCACAAGTGAAATAAAGATAACATCGAGGAGTATGAACCTGGAGATCGCTGTGGACCAGAGCTTTTTTTACAGTTTAAACTAAACGATTTGATTTGATACTTACGTCTGACCAAAAAAATTCATAATTGCTTAGTTGGATGCTTAAAGACAAGAACCTGCTGGTAGCTGCCAATACTTTTCCCTGGTACAGAGAAAAAGATTTTTATCTAAATTTTTTGGAAAAAAGGGAATTAATGTTCTATACTGATGTACGTGAACTTTTGAATCACTTTAACATTCCATACGAAAGTACCGGTTAGAGATTGTTCATAGATTCATCCAAAAAGTCCAAAAGTTATTCGTTTTCACAATAGGAATACGTATGCATTAATACCAGTCGGATATTCTGTTCATTAAAAAGAGTGCCATGAAAATGTGGAATTCATTCTTGACAAAATTAAATACAACAACCATACGTGGATTAAGTGCGGTGATCTCAAAATAATATCGATACTCCTAAGACAGTTGTTTTGTGTGAGTGGAATAACAGAGACGAAGAAAACCATTGGATAAAGAAATATTGGCCAAAAGGAGCTTTATTAGAACCTGAAACCAAAAATGTGCCCCGAAAAGCTCTCATAGATCCGAATAAAGTTTTCCATCTCTGCATATCAAGTAAAAGTTAATGAAGCAATTTGTCAAATCGTTACCATAAGGTAAATGTTTTAAATACGTATGTGACAAATTTCCACCCTTATCAGCCGTCAAACTAAAAGAGGGTGTCTTTGCTGGTTCTGACATTAGAAAACTTCTCAAAGATGGTAATTTTAAAGAACAAATAAAAGTTGCAAAAAAAATAAACCTGGGTGCCTTTATAGACGTAGTAACCAAGTTTCGGGTCAACAAAAAGGATTTTAACTTTAAATCAATTGTTGGGAACATGCTGCAGAAGCACAAAAATTTAGGCTGTTCCATGAGTTTGAGGAGTCACTTTTTAAATTCAATTTGGATTATTTTTCTGAAAATCTGTGTGCGGTTATCGAAAAAATTGGTGAGAGATTTCATAAGGACATGAAAGAAATGGAAAGGAAGTATCAAGAAAAATAGACTACTATAATGATGGATGACTATTGCTGGATGTTACACCAAGATGAACCCCATATAGAACATAAAAGGAAAAGCGCAAAACAAAGCATGAGTCGTCTAAAAAAACTTCAACGCATGCAATAAAATTGTAAGTATTTTACATACTTCGTCATTAAAGGTGTGTGAAAAGGGGGAGTGGTTTCCAAAAGCATGACGTATCTCATAAAAATTAATTAAATAAATAAAAATAAATTTATTTAAAAATTTAGAATTGTAGGCTAATTTTGTGGCAATTTTCATTAGAAATTAAGGGGTCAATGACCTTCTCCCCCTACTCTTCTCTTTAGACCCCACAACTGTTTAGCTATAAGAATGCATATTATAAGCCAAAAAAAATTATAAAAATAAAAAATAAATTATAATTATTGACATATTTAGTTTTGCGGACTATAAGTACATTTTCTTGGAGTCTTGGAGAGTGATGCCCCAGTCAGCATTCTCTAACAAACTCTTTTTACATAGAATATAACTTAAAGCGCGTCATTAGATCAGCTAATCAAAATCTTTTTAGTCTTTTGGGCTCAACTTTGGCTTAAAACAATGGTTACTAGTTCATTTGGGTGTATCGTTATCCTATCTTTGTATTTGAGGCTATTTGTGATTTCTTCCCATACTGTAGGTATGTCTAGATCAGTATGTAGTAATCTGTTCTGTACATACCATGACGCGTTGACTATTGCACGAACTATTTTATTTTAAAATCTCTGCAATATTTCTACATTGGATGTACTTGCAGAGCTCCATAATAGTATGTCCTCAGTCAAACAGGTTTTAAAATTGTCTTATATAATAAAAGTTTGTTTTCAGTAGACAGTTCTAACTTTCTGCCAATACATTTGGTTAAATTTTATTATGCCCAGTTGTTTTCTTTAGGCAAAAATATGTGTGCCATGTTAATTTGAAGAATGATTACAACATTCTTCAAACAGGTGTAAGATGCATTTGCAGTTTTTGAGAGGCTTTAACGGAATCTTTACATATTAATATTTTTGTCATCATTGTTTGTCTGGTTTTTAGTAAGTTTGCAGTCTATATAGAGTATAACATGGGCCCAAATGTTTGACAAACACTATAGCTTTTTGCTGACCACTTTTAGCTTTTTTGTATTAGTGGTATTTGTTGTTCAGCTTGTTTTATTTTGTGTTTTCCACAGTGGGTAATCCGTGGCTTCAGTTGTAAATTATCTTGTGCTGTCATCAATGGTAACACTGGCTTATATGTTATCGAGTCTATATTTAGCTAAATTGTAATTTTTAATTATTTGTCTAATTATTATTGTAGTATATTTTTGAGCCGTATCGTCAGGATGACTTGTAGTACATATGTACGTAGATATTTTTCTATAACTTTTATTGGTAAAGTGAGTTTTCAAAACTAAAAGTATTTTTATGTCGAACTTTGGTATAAAATATCTTTACTTCTTTACTCGTTTCATTCTGCGATTTTTAATAAATGAGTGATTATTTAGCTTTATTAACGTCGCTCACATGAGATTTACAAAGGTACCCATCATTTGGTGAAGTTCAGATCGTTGGAAGGTTGCGTAATGGCATTAGAAATAGTTTGACTTTTTTGGATTTGAGTTGCTTGAGCAAATGTTACTCCGGGTTGAGGTAGTCCAGATTGAATTTTTCGCTCACGCAGTATCGGATAGAATGTTTGTTGCAATTATTTATATACCACGCAGTTTCTGCAGTTGGAATTGTTCATTACAGTTACATATTTAACGTTGAAATCTTTTGATTTTCTTGGAAATTCTTCTTTTTGCTGTTCCGCCGCACATTTGCGTATGGTCAAATTTTAGGCAACGTTTTGTGTTTAGGAGTAAATCTATCTTGTATACGTCTTTATTATTAATTTTTTATTTTATATTTACGAAATGCAATAATTGCTCTTTGTTTAATATTTCAAATCTCCTTTTTCTAGAAGGCTTTGCTTGATATCGTTTAATTCAGTTGTTGGGTAACGACTTTTAAGTAAATCTGTGAATCCTCTCTCACCTTTAGATTTTTAAGTATAAAATTCTGTAATTGTAGTGTAAATTGTATTTTCTAGGGTTGTAGTTTTATTTGATCATTGTTTCACGCTTTCGATATAGCCTTGGTAATAGTATTTAGAGTTCAACTAGTGGTTTGATATTCTTGATGCCCGTTATGAATATGCGCCAGGACTTTAGTTCAGTTTCTCCTTCCATATTTTCTTCTTCTGGTAGTGTACTATAGCTGTCGTTTATTGTTATTGTATCTCGTAGCCCATATTTTTGTTTATTTGTTGATTTGTATTCTTCGGTATCCCGGCTTTGCTTTTTGATATGTGTGACTTGTTGCCATTTATATTTTGTATTTAAATGTAATGCGTTTATTATGGTTTGCGCACTAATAGATTTGTAGTAGATTCTTGAATGCTATTCTACGGTTGACTACTGCATACTAACGTGTTTTGTGAGTGCGCTTGCAGTAATGGCACTGGTGAGAGAATACCGTGTTTGTTGGCATTTGAACGAAAGACAGTTGTTGATTTGGTTTTAATAATATTTCGTATTCGACTGGACAGCTGTATAAATCCGTAATTGGGCGTATAAGTTATTTTAAAATAAATTTGAACGAAAGAATTTTATTACTGTTGCAGTGGATATACGCGGGGAATATTAAACTTGACCTTAAAGTCCACGTAGATATTTAGTAATAACACGAGGGCCCAGCTGTTTACAACTTTCTCTCGTCGCTCGCCTCCAGATGCACGTACACTTTCCGAGCACTGATAAATGGGTGTACGGCACACGTTCGCTCGCTTTGAAGTAAAAGCAGGGAATGCTGAAGGTATGTAAGGAAGAAATTTTACAAAATAATCTTTATTAGTTCTATAAGAGAGCCTTCATTCTTAAACTCTAATAAGTACACCTCTGTAGTTTTTTGACGTTAAATAAAGCAGTTTTAAATTTTTACTTTGAAGCAAAATGAAACTTTTTATTTTGGTAACGGTATCTAAGAAAAATTCTTTTTCGTACAAATTTTTTGTGCATTTTGTTAATGGTTGGAAAACTACATATTTGCTTTAGCATTTGTTGGTGTTACTTATTTTTGGGTTATTATTTTTTTTTACGATAAAAATGACGAATATATCTCTGAGCTTGTACTAATAGGCACGTCACCGTCCTGTAGCACAAGCATAACATTTATGTAAATAACTTTATTTGAGGATGCGGAGCGAATAATGAAATATATTTCAATGTTGAATTTAAAAAAAATTAATTTACGTTATATAAGAATAACTTTCTTAGTAAAGAGTAAGAAAGTAAAGCTATGATGACTATCAACCTTGGGGTTTTTTCATGTTCCAAATCAAGTCTGATCTGTTACATGCTTGAAACTATGTAATCGGCCTAGTGACCGATTGTGTACATCATTTTCTTCTAAGGGAAGTAAAAAAGGACTACCGAATTTTTTTCTAGAAATAAAGAACTACTACTGTGTACAAATATAACCCGGAATTTTTAATTTAAACTGCGCGGGCATTTCGTTGGGCACAAACCTTTTTAGTTTTAAGTTGATAGGACTGCTACTGACATCTGTTTCAAATTTTAGGTTAATATCTTAATTAGTTGAAGAGTTACGCTCGTTTTCGTAAACAACCAAAATTAACTTTTTCGATTTTTACCATGTTAGAAAATATTCAACAAAGAAGTTCGATTAAATTTTGTGTTAGAAATTATATTTCTGCTGCCGAAACGCTCAGAATGTTACAAAAAGCCTTCGGTGAACAGGCTCTGTCTAAAACACAAGTATACGAATGGCATAAAATGTTCAAAGAGGGTCGTGAAGGCGTTGAAGACGAACCACATCAAAGACGTCCAAGAACATCAACTGACGAACAGCACGTCGCAAAAATTAAGGAAAATCGTCGATTGAAAACTACAGAGCTTGCTGACATCGTTGGCATTTCAAATGGATCAGTCAACACCATTTTGAAGGAAGTTTTGTGCCTCAAAAAAGTCAAATCTCGTTTGGTTTCAAAAACCCTCGTGACCATTTCGCTAAAAATTCCACCCATATCGTTCCGCAACCGCCGTATTCGCCTGATTTAGCTCCATGTTCCGAGTTATATTTGTACACAGTAGTACTTCGATGCGCTGAATTTAAAAAATATTTGATACATTCCAGAAGTTTTCACATCTAACCAGGGTTCTTACTTACATGCTAACTAAGCTACTAGAAATCCCGTCGCACTTGCCTCATAATAGTGGCTTTGTTTAAGTGTGACGTTTGTTACAGAAACTGGGATTTTTTTATTACAGCCAGGCTTATTGTGTAGATTTTTGCTGGTGATAAAGAAGTCTAAAGTTTCTGAGAGCTTGGTTAAGTCACTTAAGTATTTGGGGTGAATGTGGAGATTTGAGGCGATTATCTAAGATGGTCTTACGCTATGTTCTTCCTTTAGAAGCATTTAGTTTAGCTTTTTACACATGCTGTTCAGAATTGTAGTCTCCTCCAGCCACAAACTTGTTTCTCAATTTCGTTCTTGTTTAATTGAGTGCCGGGTAGATGGTACACCGCTGATAATATAATGTTTCCGTTTAAGCTTGTAATTTTAACGTTGCTTGTTTCTAAGTGAGCTGCCTCAAATGATTCTATTTTGTAGTGTAAGATTTTTATGAATGGCGATAGCTGATCCAGCATAGGTGGTGTTATCTGAGTGAAAAGTAAATTATGTCCGAGAATTATAAATATTAAAATAATTACGTTCGGTGAAATATGTTTTCGATATTAAGCGTATGTCGATCTTATCAATTTGAGGAAACACTTCAATTTCCAAATAACGTTCAATACTATGTGTCTATTTTCTTTTTATTTATCTTTTATCAGATCATTGCTTATGGTTGGATGTAAGTTTCTGAGTATTACCTTGTATGCTCCTTCAACTTTGTTGTGAAGGTGTTTAATAAGCTTTCTTTAAAATTTATGATGTTGATATTTGTCTTAATGATATTACCATCTAGGGTTTTAAAGCTAAATAATTAGATTTCTAGTAATTTATTTAAGCTTTCAATAATTTTGTTATAGCCAATAACACCATGTTAATATCTAGAAATTTAATTAACTTGTTTACTGTACGGGATGCGAATTATTTTTTATCTCATTACACAGAACGTTGTATCGATTATTGAATAACTGATTTGTGAGTTTAATAATGTTCTCTTTCGAACGATGTATTATTTTTCTTTTTACTCAATGCCATTCGTAATGTCTGCATCCTCTTTCTGTTTTATGGATGTCTATAAGTGCTTGTTGCTCATTAGGATTATAAATAGGAATTTGACAACCTGTAAAGTATTATTCATATAGCATACGCATGATGGCGTCTAAAAATGATTTATGGGTACAAATGATCTTGTGCTAATGGCATTTGCTGTTGGAAAGAATACATCGCCTTATGATAGTTGACTTACTTGCGATTAAATTAAATGAACTTATTTTGTTACACTACCTCTTAATAGACAAGTAGGACGATGGTTTAGCAATTATCGCGTATGATAAGTGGCTATGCCTGGTCACTTTCTTACTTTCGGCGGAACTATTACGTCTTTACGCGTCGAAAGTAGAACAGCAACTTATTGAATTTTAAATGTCTGTGGCGTAGTAAGTTTAGACAGTGGAATTAGGTTAAGTTGTAAGCT
Source organism: Sinelater perroti (assembly GCA_036346155.1). Lineage (NCBI taxonomy): Eukaryota > Metazoa > Arthropoda > Insecta > Coleoptera > Elateridae > Sinelater > Sinelater perroti. The sequence continues at coordinate 11,499,229 of JARFIY010000195.1, read as the reverse complement.
ATTAGGCAAAGTATGTTTGTTGCAGCCGCTGTGCTAATATTACGGAAAACAAAAAAAAAAACACAATCTGATACTTCCTACGCTCTTGGTACACGAGATAAACATGTTGTATTATATATCAATTGAAATCTTGATTACATCTCTCGGCTTGGATTTAAATTAATTTAAGAAAATGTTAGAAACACGAACAAAACTCAAGCATAAATAAAATGTGTGTATTGTATTTACAGCTATTATAAAAGCAACCAGTAAACAAAAATGCTTAATAATCTAGTTTGCAGTAAAGATTTATTAGAAACCTACTTCTCTAAAAAAAATTTATAAAAACACACATCTTAAAGCTAACCTTTGCCTAAGTATGTATAATGCTGCTTTTGAGCCGTCGTTGTAGCCTAATAATCACGAGAATGTCTCCTCTGTCCATAAATCCAGATTAGTTAGTTCTAATTATTTTGTTATAGATGTAAAACGCAGTTACAATTGGTAATTAACGTTTTTAAAATTATTGTAGTATTATTTTATCCAAATGTGTTTCTAAAAATCCTAAAAATAAGATATTAAATAATTGACAATGTTATTGCGGTTTTAATTACTTTAAAAATTACTTTAAAGGGATTGATTTAAAATAGTGTGTGTGCATAGAAAGTTGTTCACGTACAATAATATTATTTTTGAAAATTTTTAAAATCAACGATATACTAGTTTTTTCAGTGTAATAAGAACTACTAAAAAAAATCTGATTAAAAAGTTGTAAAATATGCCTAGAAAATTTTAATAAATTAAAATTTCTGTTTGAAGACAGTAATAGGGCTTCACTACGTTCAATGGCTCTTTCTTATTTTTCTTTCTACAAAAATGACGAATTCTATAGATTCTGTAAATAAATAATATAAAATTTGCTACAAAAGACTAAAGAAAAAGTTTAAACAGACATGCAAATTTTATTATCGCACCCATACAAATGCCAAACAAAAATGGAGGAACATTCGCTCAAGTTGTGTCAAATGGACAACAATCCTCTCACCACTTAAACGTACCACAAACGTCTCACATTGAGAAACTGGAAAAAATGATGATAGAACTTGCTGACAATCTAAAAACAATGCTAAATCTCCTCACAGTCATCGTCTCAAAACTGCAATAATGGCTCAAGCACTCAAGATTGCAGAATGGAATGCTAATGGCTTGTCAAACCACACCCTAGAATTACGGGCGTTTATTACTAATCACGATTTAGATATAGTTTTAATTTCCGAAACCCATTTTACAGACAGAAGTTACTTTACAATCTCTCTCTCTATCCAGCGTTTGTTGTCCATAGGTGAACATACGCCTCCTCCATTTCCCTCCATTTGTTTCTATCCTGTGCTACGTTCATCCATCCCCTTCCTGTCACTTTCCTGATGTCATCGTACCATCTTAGTATGGGCCTTCCTGGGTTTCGTTTTTCTCCCCATGGTTTCCATTCAGTCGTTTTTCTTGTCCATTTCTTCTTCTCCATCCTCGCTATATGTCCTGCCCATCTCCACTTTGTTTGTATTATTTTGTTTTTGACATCTTCCATTTTGGTTCGTTCTCTAATCCATTTGATCGACTTTTTGTCTATCAGTTTTATGTTGAGGATCGCTCTTTCCATGTGTCGTTGGGTAGTTTGCATCTTACTCATGGTCTTCTTTGTCATTGCCCATGTTTCAACTCCGTATAGCAAGACCGGTATTACACATTGGTTTAATAGTTTTATCTTCATGTGTATCTTAAGTCTTTTTCTTTACTCTCTAATATATGTTTCAATCTTCCGTAAGCTGTCCATGCAGTCTAATGCGTCTATTTACATCTGCCGTTTGCATTTTCCTGTCTACTCGCAGGTTTTGTCCCAGGTATATATATTGTTCTACTTCTTCTATAGTTTCCCCATTTAGCGTAATGGGACCGTCATCTTGGTTAGAGGATCTCTTCATTATTTTTGTTTTATCATATTCATAGTTAGTCCTATTTCTTTTGATTTTTCGTTCAGTTCTTCCATCATCTCCTGCAGTTCCAATCGATTTTCTGCAATAAGCACTACATCGTCTGCGTATCTTAGTGTATTTAATTTTCGCCCTTCTATATTAATACCATGGTTCTCCCAATTAAGGTTTTTGAATATGTCCTCCATTGCCAGTGTGAAGAGCTTTGGCGATATAGAGTCTCCTTGCCTTATTCCTCTTTGGAATTTCACAGTGCTTGTTGCTTCCTTGTATATATTTTCGATGAGTTCTATGTATCTGGAATCCACTCTGCAGTTTTGTAATGAGTTTATAATTGCCCATATTTCTATCGAGTCAAATGCCTTATTATAATCTATAAAAGCTAGATATATGTCCTTGTTGTATTCTGTTGTTTTCTCGATGATGTTTCGGAGTGACTGTATGTGATCCAAAGTATTGTACCCTTTTCTAAAACCTGCTTGTTCGGTGTTTTGATACTGTTCGAATTCGCTTGTTAATCTTGTTGTTATTATTTTCGTCAGCATCTTATATACTTGACATAAAAGACTTATTGGCCTATAGTTTCCTAGATCTGACTTATCTCCTTTCTTATGTAACAGCACAATTACGGCGTTGTTCCAATTCTGTAATTTCATTTCCCTAATTGCGTTTTCTATTATTTCCGGTATTTCTTCCGATCCGACGTTAAGAATATGTCTTCTTTTTATTTTATCTGGTTTTTTTACCTTGGCGCTGTACAGCTTTTGATAAAAGTTTTTTGTTGTGTGAATAATTTCTTTTCTATCTTACGTTATTGTGTCGTCTTCTTTTTTCAGATGGCTAATGATGTGTTTATTTTTCTTCTCAGCACTTTTAAGCTGTTGTTTTCTTCAATTGTTTTCTCTATTAAAACCTCTGTATTTCTTCTGATATCTTCTTTTATTTTCTTTCGTACAGTTTTGTTTAGTTCCGTGTATTCTACCGTACCTCGTTTACCTTTTGCTAATTCTTGCCTTTTTCTAATAGTTGTTTTGTTTCGTTCTGATATTTTTTACATTTTTGTTTTTTGTTGTTTAGCTGTTTTCTTTCCTGCTTGTAATATTGCATTCGTCATCTTTTTATTTATTTATTCTATTGTGTCTTGTTTTCTAATTCTGCTGTACCAGAGGTTTTTTCTCAATTCTATTCTCTATTCGTTGGTTTTTTCTTTAAAAGTTCTCTATCTATTTCTTGTTTATTTTTCTTTATTAGTTTTATTCGTTCCTTTTGTGTATTTATCCTTATATTTCCTTTTACTTATCTGTGATCACTGCTTGTTGGGTATTTGTTAATTACCGTCACATCTGTAACTAGATGTTTATGGGATGATATAATAAAGTCGATCTCATTCTTTGTAGTTCCATTCGGGGCTCTCCACGTCCACTTTCTTCCTTCCTTCTTTTTGAAGAAGGTATTCATAATATATAGGTTTTGTCTTTCTGTGTATTGGACTAATGTTTGGCCTCTTTGGTTTCTCTGCCTTATTCCAAAGTATCCTACTGATTTCTCATTATCTTCTTTCTTTCCTACTATGGCATTAAAATCTCCAATTATGATATAGTGGTGTGTTTTGTTTAATGTTATTGCGGCATTTATCTCTTCGTAAAACTGATCGACTTCTTCATCTTCGTGTGTCGATGTGGGCGCGTATACCTGAATTATTTTAAGATTGTATCTGTTGGATATTTGAAGTATTACTTCTTTAGAATGATAGTCAACGAGAAAATAGATCTAGGCACACCCCTCAAGACCACCGATGAGATCGATGATGCAGTAGAGCACCTGAACCGTACTATACAGTGTGCGGCATGGGATTCAACACCCTTTTCGGAAGTGAGCGATGCCCGCAATACTCTACCTATGGTAATAAAAAGAGCAATAGCCGAGAAAAGAAGGCTTCGCAGAATATGGCAGTACACTAGGTCCTGAAGAACTGTCATCTCATCATCCGATCAGTTTGCTACCCGTAATATCTAAAATCTTTGAAAAACTGTTACTCAGAAGACTTGAACCAATCCTAGAAAATCAGGATCTAGTACCAGTACACCAATTCGGTTTTAGTAAAGACCACGCCACTATTGAGCAAATTCACAGGGTAGTAAACGAAATCAAACAAGCCTTCGAAAAGAAAAAATATTGCTCCACGGCTTTTCTCGATGTAACTCAAGCGTTCGATAAGGTCTGGCATGCGGGACTTTTGTATAACATCAAAAAAAACCTGCCACACACTTATTTTCAACTGACCAAATCCTATCTGAGCAATAGGTACTTCTAGGTAAAGTTTCAGGATAAACTAACAAAACTACATCCTATTAACTCCGGTGTACCGCAGGGAAGCGTACTAGGACCTGTAATTTACCTACTATACACGGCAGATGTACCTACCACCAATCTTACTACCACGGCTACATTTGCAGATGATACTGCAATTCTTGCAACTCACGAATATCCTATTATAGCATCAAGAAACCTGCAAACCTCTCTTAACCAAGTGCAAAATTGGCTTTGGCTCTGGCGTGTAAAAGCAAACGAAAACAAATCCACCCAAGTCACCTTTATACTCAGGAGGAAAACATGTCCACAAGTTACCCTTAATAATACACCACTTCAGCAAGTCGAAGACATTCGATACCTTGCTATGCACCTTGATCGCAGACTAACTTGGAAAAAACATATACTTACTAAACGAAAACAACTGGGCCTAAAGCTCTCCAAGTTACACTGGTTATTAGGTAGAAAATCCAAGTTAACTTTATACAACAAGGTACTACTCTATAAATGTATACTAAAACCAATTTGGACATACGGGCTGCAACTATGGTGAACTACAAGCAACTCCAATTTGGAGATCTTGCAGAGATCCAATCTAAAACCCTAAGGGTAATAGCAGATGCACCGTGGTACGTTAGAAATGAAGTCATTCATCGGGACCTCCGAGTGAAACTAGTGAAAGACGAAGTGAAGTGCGTGAGTGCAAAGTATATTTTACGACTAGAAAATCACACAAACTATCTTGCTGTGAATTTGCTGGATAACAGCAATTCAGTTTATAGGCTAAAAAGACACACTCCCCTGGATCTTCCAGATCTACACTAGTTGTTTTGTGAGTTAAATATTATCCTGTATATAATAGTTCATAAGTAATTCTAAGGAGGGGCCTTCCACTGGGACGGCATCCAGCATGTAAAAAAATTTCTGTAAATTCACCTGATTTACTTATTGCTCATCAGAGCAGATTGTAAATATAAATAAAGTTAAAAAAAAATTAAATTTATAGTTTAGGCCTTTAGTCCTGTTCCTGATAAATATTCCAACTTCGTTGTGGACGTTCTACATTTAGCTCTCCTTTAGATTTATATTGTGTTGCTAGTTTTGGTAGATGCCCTTCAGTCATTCTACCCCCGTGTTGTTTCTCGTTTCTTTTGTTTTATTTTTTCATTTATTATGAAACTGTTTAGTTATTGTCGTATCGATTCATTTTTTATCAGGTCAAGTCTTTATTAGCGGACCCAGCTCCCAAGCTGCAGACCAGCTTTACTTTTGTCATTTTCGTCGTCTGTCACGCCGGAAGTGGCCGCAAAGTTTTCGGTCCCAGCCGCTAAATGTTTGCCGCTATTCACTTTTATTCGAATATAATTCACTGTCATTCGTTTCAATAAAATTTCGTTAAACCCTATAGTTTAGTTTCATGCATATGGTCCGTTCTGATTTACCTGTAAAGTAAATTTTCTCTTGTTTTTATTTTTTTTATTTATTTATATACAGTTTGTCCTTCAGATATATAGGCGATTTGATAATAATATACAGACAAACAGAAACATGTGGGAAACAAACCAACGAGAGTTTCCATTTAGTAACTCAGTAGTCTAGTGTTGGTAAGTTTAACACTATACTCTTTATTCACGCAACATACATTATACATTGTCGCTAAAAACGACGTGGATGGTCGGAAAGTTTTATTCGTTTTAATCTAGGCTGGTCTTTCTTTAGGATGGGTTTGATTAGCACGTTTAGGTGGGTACTAATGCGAGTAGCATAAGGCACTATGTTTTTGTATTTTATCAGTGATTGAAAAGATGCCAAAGTCACGTTGAATAACACAGTTTGGAACAAACCAGGAGCGTTTAGATAGATGTGAAACTTCAGATTAAAAACGCTTTAAAATATCAATATTAGAGTTACTTGCTGTTCTTCAGAGTTGAATGCAATAACTCCATATTGGTTTTATGATGACTAAAATGACTTAAAATTTTGTTATTAATGGATAGTTGAGATTTTGGGCCTAAATGCCAATACATTTCTTAAATCTTAAAACCTAAGTTCAAAGTGAGTTGAAAATAGTGCTCAACTATCTTTCTGAAACAATTTCAGTCAGCGTATTTGTTGCAGAGATTAAGGAGATTCGAATTGAGGATTACACGTGTTTCCAACGTTAGTAAAATTGGCAAATGCTCACCTGCAAGGTTGAGACAAGATAAGACATTGAAGTAATTTGGATTTATTCCCTTTACTATACAAAAATCGAGTAGATCGGACACTTTTGCTGGATCCAATGGCCAGTGGGTAAGTTCGCCTGTGGAGATATAGTGTAATCCGTTTAATAATCCTCTTTCTTTGGTTGTGGTTAGCCAAGATCCGCACTGGGTATATTTCGTATTGTAATTACCACCAAAAATGAACCTGTTACGCAAAGTTTGGAAAAAATGTTCATATTACGCTAATTTACTATTGTGACGTGGAAGATAATCTGCCGGGAGTATCACTGGTCATTTCAGTCTTCTATTGTCACTATAATAGCTGAATTATATTTGGATAGCTCATGGTGCTTAATAGAATTTCTGATATTAATGACCATCTGAATGTTATGTAGCATATATTGTATAATTTGGAATTTTTACCTATGTACGATCCTTATAGTGAGCTTCAGCGATTAGCATAACGTCTATGCAGTGGTTTAAAATAAAAGTTCGTTTTTGTGACATGCTAATCGATTAGCATTCTTAAGGATTTCTTTCTTAAGGGTTTTAACATTTGTTTAAATTCTTGAAACTCGTTTGTTTTATTTATAGGCGAGGATTTTTTTAGTGTGCTCGTGTTTTTGGCATTTAGCGCATTATAGGATCTCTTATGCACAAATAGAAGAAATCTACAGAAGGATTAAGCGAAAAGATATTACAATCGTTTTGGGTGATTTTAATGCGAAAGTTGGAAATGCGAAAGTAGAAAGATGTACCGGTGGTTTTGGGCTAGGAGATCGCAATGATAGAGGAGACCGTATGATACAATTCTGCCAGGACAAAGATCTAATAGTCGCAAACACGCTTTTTAAACTTCCAGCTCGCAGGCTGTATACATGGAAGTCTCCAGCTGATAAGCCAGGGAAAACAGTAAGAAATCAAATAGACTACATTCTTTGTAATAATCGCTATAGAAATTCCATTAAGTATGCGAAAACATATCCTGGTGCGGACATTCACAGTGATCACAATCCAGTTGTAGCAAAATTACAGTTAGGATGAAGAAGATAATAAGACCCCAGAATGACTATATAGATACAAGACGTTTAAAGGAACCCAAAATATATAATATAGTTCAACAGAAAATAACAAATGAGATAAAAAATATAAATATGCAAATAGACGAAGTCAATATTGATGAAAAATGGAACAAAATACAAAATGTACTAACATCTGTAACCAAAGAACACCTAGTAAGTAAGAGAATAAAAAATAAACCTTGGATGACACAGAATATTTTAGATCTCATGGATCTGAGAAGAAGGAATAAGCTAAATGTACAAAAATATAAAGAAATTCATAAAACAATACAAAGTAAAATAAAAATAGCGAAAGAAAAACACCAGTCTGAACAATGTGAAGAAATTGAACTAATACAAAATAAGCATGACAACTTCCACATGTACAAAAAATCAAAGAAGTAACAGAATATAAAAAGAAAAGTGGCGCCAATAATGTCATCAAAGATGCTGATGGACATATACTAACAGATATAAAAGATCAAATAAACAGATGGAAGATATATATCCAAGAACTTTACAATGACGAAAGGCCGGAAAACACCAGTTTAGAAGTAAAGGACGAAAATTTTAAAATTCTAAAATCGGAACTAAATTATGCACTAGAAAACATGAAACAGGCAAAGTTGCTGGCCCGGACGAGATATCAATAGAAATTGTTAAACTTTGTAACGATGAAACATTAGATGTTATTTTAGACCTTTTTAACACTATTTATGACACTGGGCAAATTCCCAAACAATGGTTGCTATCTACCTTTATTTTAATTCCCAAGAAAATTAACGCAAGAGATTGCTCAGATTACCGAACTATTGCACTTATGGGACATATTTTAAAACTATTCTTGAAAATAATTCATAAAAGAATTTACAAAACATTGGAAGAAGGAATAAGTAACTCCCAGTTTGGTTTCCGCGCAGGTCTTGGAACGCGAGAAGCTCTTTTTGGGGTTAATGTGCTATACCAGCGATGCATGGATATGAACCAAGATGTGTTTACCTGCTTCATCGATTTCGAAAAGGCGTTTGATAAAGTGAAACATGGTAAACTACAAGAACTTTTACTTAAGAAAGGCATAGATAGGAGATGTGAGGATAATTAGTAACCTATATTGGGGACAGAGTGCTAACCTAAAAGTTGGAACAGAAATAACCAAGGAAATTGAGATACGCCGTGGAGTGAGACAGGGATGCATCCTATCTCCACTTCTGTTTAACATCTACAGCGAAGCCATCTTTAGAGAAGCCTTAGATGAGGAATCTGCGGGAATTATTATAAATGGAGAAATAGTTAACAACATGAGATACGCAGATGACACAATCCTCTTAGCAAGCAACCTTACTGACATACAACATCTGCTTGAAAAAGTAAATGATCGCTGTAACGACTACGGCTTAAAATAAATTTTAATAAAACCAAATGGATGGTAGTTACAAAACTCCACACATTCAAGGAAACTTAAGAGTTGCAAACATATTAATAGAACGGGTAAGGAAATACAAATACCTCGGGACGTGGATAGAACAAACAGCTGATCAAACAACGGAGATAAGAACTCGTATAGAAATAGCTAGATCCTGCTTTGCAAAATTAAAGAAAGTACTTTGCAACCGAAACATAAACATTGGGCTCAGAATACGAATGCTTCGCTGTTATGTATTTAATATCATGCTCTATGGCGTAGAAGCTTGGACACTTAAAAAAAAGCAAACAAACAAAATACAAGCCTTTGAAATGTGGTGTTACCGCAGAATGTTGCACATAGCCTGGATTGAAAGAATAACTAACAGAGAAGTTTTGACAAGGATGAACAAGGAATGTGAAATAATAAATACAATAAAAAAGAGGAAACTAGAGTACTTAGGCCATGTAATGAGAAATCCCAAATACGCACTGCTCCAACTCATCATGCAAGGGAAGATAAAGGGTAAAAGAAATGTTGGTAGGCGTAAAATGTCTTGGCTAAAAAATCTCAGAGATTGGTTTAATTGTAGCAGCATTGAACTATTTCGATCGGCCGTCGACAAAATTCGTATAAGAATGATGATAACCAACCTCCGTGAAGGAGAAGGACCATAAGAAGAAGAAGAAGGATCTCGCGTTTTACATTAGGTAACAGTTTGTTTATATTGTAGATATCTTTGTTATTTTCGGCAGTTTTTAGCTCCACAAAGAAAAGTAATACAGCTATTTTTGTGCCTTTTTGCTTTATTTTGGTAGTATTGGTAATTTCATAGCCATAGTTTTTATTTATATATTACTAAGAACTACCCTGAAGCTTCGTTTCTGTTTTTTGATAGGTATGAAATTTGGTATTTCTTTGAGCCAAGACTAATTATAATTGTGTACTTTTCCGATGTATCTGGTAAGATTTTTACTTTGTCTTTGTTTATCATTTTTTTAACGTATATTCATTTTAAGAATTTCAGTAAACGCATAAGTAGTTCGATAATTTTAACCCTTCATAGGAATATTGGGGGTGGCTGCTGGGTTTGCATTATGCTCTGGATTAGACTCCATTTCATCAGTAAGGGGCTGAAAGCGGTTTGTGGCCTTTAGTCAGTTTTCGGCTTGTTTAACCGACTTGCATTGCCTCTGTGTGATATTGCTGGTTTATTTACAGACATGTTTTCTGCTTTAAACTGTTTGCCAATCATATATTGCGTTGCTTAGTTTGTTGATAGTTGATTTACATACAACTTATTAATCAAATATATATATATATATATATATATATATATATATATATATATATATATAAATACATGCCAGGTACATGTTAATCGAAAGGTTGTTGCTCTGCCTTACGGCAGTACACCAGCGCTACCCCAATTACATTGTTTACTTATATTCTAAACCTAGATTTACAATACTCCAAAATTCCTTAAATCCATTAAATTATTATTGTTCTTTACATTCACCTGGTGCTTCGCTTATATACACATTATTCTTTTACATTAACCTCCTTAATTTAACCTGTGGCCAGTGCTACCTGCCCCGGTATTCGCCTTAATGCAAGACTCGGAGAAAATCACGGAAGAATAGCGAGCTGCTCTGTCTCTCTTAACATTTATAACTTTTTGATACACAATCTATACTAAGTTATGCTAAAAATGCGTTTGTAATTTCGCAATTATTAATCTTTGATTTTATGCCGGCTGCCGCAATTTTTAGTCCTAGCTGTTGTGATGCACTTTCGTACATTCGCATTTCCGCACTTTATTATTTATTAGTCCGGGCTATTATGCATGCTAGCCGCAATTTTGAATCCCGACTCTTTTGCGTTCGCATTCAGTTGGCGCACCTTACACTCTCCCACCCCCACTCGCGGTCGGATCTTACCCCGTGCCCAGTTTTGCGACGCGCGAGTAAAACTAGTTATTCTGCATGGACTTGGGCTTCACTCTCGATAGGATTGTCAATAGGTATAGGGCGTTATCATCTGCTCTATATTCGCAAGCGGCTTGCTGTGGTTACAGTTCTCCGATCCTGATGAGAATGACCGGAAATTTTGATGGCCTGTGATGATTTATACGGTGCACAGGTTGATGTGTGGTGACGCGATGCTGGTTGCTGTATAGTGGGCAAAACGCCCTCGTGTGCTCCCGTCGTTGCGACTTGCCATCTTCTTTTCAATTTGTTTGTCATTCGACTCTGCATCTGTTCTTTGACGAGGCTTCTTGGTAGTTGACATACAGCTGCATTTTTATGATGAACCGAATTTGCAATATGTCGTTTTTATTATTGTAAAGCTTGATGGTAAATTATTTGCTGGCATTTACTGGTAATTTGAAATAAATTGCATTTGATAGTTTTGATTTGTCTGCATCGGCATGAATTATATATTTTGTACAGACATGATTTGATTGCTATAATAAGCCATAGTAAATTTGCGATAAGTAATCACAACCGATATGAAGCAGCATTTGATCCACAGATTACACGACAATTCGTTATCACTATCTGAATTAATACAGGTCTTGGTGATTTGTTATATAATATAAACACAGTTTCTAATACGCTAAAACTTGTTTCAACGACCAACACTCATGTCAATTCCTGTAGAATTTTATTTCAGTGAATTATATTTTGGAAAAGTTTTTTTGTTTAGAGGCCAGGGTTTTGACCGTATAATGAACACAGGATGATCTGCAAACTTGTTCTTGATACACGGAACATTTTAATGCGTTTGTTTAATCTTGTTACTTATATTTCTCCACATTCCTTAAAATAGTGCTAATTTTTGATCGATTTCTATCACAATTAAATGATACATTACAGTTTAAACATTTAAAATGTTAAACATGTTCAAGACGTTGACTGTTTATAAAATATGTTTTTATTTAACTAGCTATTTTCCCTTAACAGTCATTATGTTAGTATTCGTTTTAGATATCTCTCAAGTGTATCCTTTAGCTTGTATCCTTTAGTTTGTAGTTTATATAGTGACCTTTGCAGATCCTCTTTGCGTGTTATTAACTTTCGACAGCGGAACGCTATAGGCGAAAGTTAATGATTTTAACATGGTGTCTATCTGTCTGTCTGCGTGTCTGTCTGGAGTCGATAACTTCCGTTATAATCATCGGATTCACTTCAAACTTGGCATACATATACCTTATATCAATACTTTCTTCGCTATCGAATTTCAGCAAAAGGTCAAGAGGTCAACGGTGAGGTCAAACTTTTTTCCATCACATAACATATGTCATGTGATATCTCATTCGAAAGCAGATGTCATAAGGAACATTAGTTTATTTCACCTTTCGCTAATTCGCCACACCGCTGTCGAAAGTTTCATTTATGGTTTTACACCATTCTCGTTATTACTTGATCATCGATAAATATATTAATATTTAGAAAAATATTTTGTTATAATTTATTGCCTCTTTGAGCTTGTAGTTTTTATGTCTTTATGAAGTCATTTATGCACGATGTAAAAAGGGTGGGTAATAAATAACATCTTTGTTTAACGCTTCAATTTACGCATATTGCTCTACGCGGTTGTAATTTTTAACTACTCCAATTTTTAACTTAGTATTATGATAAAAGCTTTTTATTGCTTCAATCAAATGAACAGGACACTCTTTGTATTCCATAATTTCTTATAATTTAGACCTTACATCTTTAAAAGCTTTAGTGTAGTCTGTAAAAGTAATGTGCACCTTAATCTTATTTAATGTAAGCATTGCTCATGCATGAACATCTCTTACGAAAGCTGTTTTTCTACTAACATGGGATCTACATAATTTGCATATAGAAGATCAATTGCATCTTAAACTGTATCGTCCTTTGCGATCTTATTGTATAATTTCTTAAAGTGGTTCGTCGATGTATTTCTACCAATTATATTGAAATTTGCTGTGTCTTTATTTAATTTATTTAAATGTTTATAATTCTGTAAGCAGTTTTTTCACTTTTGTAGACATTGCGTTCTATTTTACTGACGTAATCGTCCCAGCTCATACGATGGGCGTTTTCAATTGCTCATTTTTCTTTATATCTTTGCTTATTTGCTTCTGTTTTTCTATTCAAATATTGGTGATAAACTTGTCTTTTTTCATTGACTAGTTCTTGTAATTTCTTATTCAGCATTTTGGGCTCTGTTTTGGTATAGTGTTTAGATCTTCTGTTGCTGTTTTATAAAAATTTAGTTTTAAGTTCTTCCATTCTTCTTCTATGTCATCATTAGTAATTTGTTGTTGAAGTAATTGTTGGATAAATATATTTAATACCCTTGCTCTGCAGAAGCATTTTTAAAATATGTGTGTTTTTAGTAGGGTTTATTTTTATTTTTATCCAAAATTTCCACTAAATCGTAGTTTAAATTCATTTCTGCTTTTTATTTATGTAAGTATCTATTATTAATGGTGTAGCTTTTTTTATTAGCTATTACATAATTAATAAGAGATTTTGGATCTTTCCCTGACCACGTGTATTTTTCAATGTTGTTTTTACTAAGAACGTATTGGTTGTCCTAGGGTTGTTGAAATTGTCTAAGCGCTAGCTTATTATTATTATTATTATTTACTGTTGCTCCAAATATTCTAATTGTTGTATTTAGGTTCCTATCTATAACATATGGATTTAAGTTGATGTTAATTGTATACATGTAATTTTTTGTAAACATTTTTGTCTCTTCTTTTGTGCCTTCTTCTGGAGTGTAGATGCAAAGTTAATGTTTCTCTTTGAGTTTTAAAGTTTACTTCTGTTATTGTTTCATTTATATAGACATAATTATAGATCACGCTTTTTTATTTTCTATTATAATAGCTACTTTTTCGTTTGTGATAGTAATTTGTAGGATGTCGTTCTAAATTGACAGGTTTTTTCCTGTCTTTGTCTTCAGGAGCACTCATCACCTTGTTGATTTATATTTTTTTAGTATACAGAGTTCTTGTGCCCTAAGTTGCAATTTTTAGAGGTTTTGTTATTCATTTCAGTTTTCTATCCTTTTTGCTGTATTGGTCATCATGAAACCCTCCTTTCCGAGGTTACTCTTAATATTTGGAATTATTTTTAAAAATCACCTAAATGAGGGTACCGGATGTACATTAGAAAGATTTATTATCAACCTTTTTGATTTAGAAACGTTGTGTTATGTTAAATAGGGGCACCTCGTATGTCCTAAGATAACGGTCTTGGTTGTAAAGAGGCTGTGGATCTTAAAGTATCTGCTTCGCGCTTCATCTACCCCTGGAATTTTGTTACTCCTCAAAAGTATATTTTGCTACATATAATATCTCCTATCACAATTTTGTTTTCTGGTCTAATTTTGAAAATTTCCATTGCATAAATTTAAAAAGCTTTGGTATTTAGTGAAAGAAAATAATCATTCAATTACAGGGGTTAAGATGTTATAAAACAATTGGTACGTAGGAATAGAAAGAAGCAAAACCTTATTTGGCAAAATAGTGGCATACAATTGTGGAAATTTTAAAGAACGCATTAGATGCTGCTAGGTTTTAGATTAGTATTTTAGTTCAGTCGTCAAAAAATATTTATTAAGGTCAGATCTAAACCTTTTTCAAAAATGTGCATGGAAAAAATTATAAAAGCGCCTACTATAATACATCATAAATCATATATTAGTAATTTGACCTTCCACCACTGTTTTGAATAACACTAAATGGTCGATTTGTTATCGATCTAATACATTTTTGACGGTTCTTTGCTGTATTATTATGCTACGCTTGCATAATAGTCTCCTTGAGATCAAGGACAGTAGAATATTGCTTGCCATTCTTGTATACATCGTGGACAATTATGTACCAGATATTCTCGATAGGGTTCAAGTGGAAACTGATGGCAAGCTACTCTAAAAACTTAATTTTATGTTGTGGTCAACCACCCAATTGTTGACACAGAAAAGTGGACCTCAGCGTTGTCCTGCTAAAATTTTCATTGCTGGCTATCAACTCGCTCACCGAAAGGTAATAGATGTTTCCAGAGAAGTAGCTGCTAGTACTTTGAGTCGATTTGGGGCTTTACAAGTGTCTAAAAATTAGTACCGCTCTACCCAAAGCCACCCCACATCATCACTAAAGTTTAAGCTCATTATAGTATTAGGTTCTTTGCGCAAGTTGTGCTGGTAATATTGGCAGCCACCCGGACAGTCTAAATTAAACTTTTTTTTTGTCACTGAAGACGGCTTTTTTTAATCTTTTTCGTTCCACGACATACTTATGGGAACACTTTATTTGGGCCTATTTGTAGTGATTCTTTAGTAGTGATTTGGATGTCTGTTTTTGCCATTTGTAGGATTCGGAGTTGTTGATTACTTGTTGAACTCTTCTAGGTGTCATAGGGAAGTTTAGATCCTTTTGATTGTGGTTGCTTTAACTTTTATTCTTCTGAACTTCGGCCACAATTTGGCCCTTATCTTTACTCAATAGTTTTTTTGGATTTCTTGGATTAGATTTTTTCCTATCTCACTTTTTAGTAAAATCGTCAACTACGGTAGGAAAGCAGCTAACCTTGACAGCAATTTACCAATTTGTCACATTGTTTTGAGCAACTGTTTGCGTGCGGGACCTTTTAAAATTTTAAGATGTCCTCATTTTTGGATAGTACTCTTAAAGAAAACATTACCAGCAAAGGTTTGAAGTCCAGCCTTATTTCTGGTGATGGTAGTGGTGTTTTATTTTTATTTTTACGTGTGAATGGTATTGAGGTTTTTTTGGAATAATTTAGGGAACGTTTGTAGAATATGCTGCTAAACTCTCCCGGATTTACCTTAAATACTGGGAATTAAAATATGTTTTATTTAAATTTCCTGATTTTTTCCCAAACTTTATATAACATGCCAAGCGCCCATTTTCCAATTTTCTTGATAGAGCAACCATATGATAATGTCCACCTGAATGATTAGTTTGTTAATTTATAGCAACAAACCGCTTAAAATTTTATTGATTTACGTAGCGCAGTTGATAGGTCTAACGAATGCTAGTACTCATAAGAAAATTGTACTTTCTCAGATTTTTTAAACGTAGTGTATAAAAAATGTTAAGCTTTTCCTAAATTATTGCAATTTTTTTCTGTTTTGGGCTTATTTGGAATGTGTAGTTATAACTTTTGCTGGTTTAACTGAATTAAGTCCAAACCTTTATCAAAGCTACTTTGTAGTATATTATATATTTTGTACATATAGTTCCTGCTGTCACTTGCTTAAGGAACCAGAACAGTTATGCGACCAGAATCTCGACCTCTGTTTTATGTTTCCATTCATATTTTACGAAGGTATCCATAAATTTTCAAGCGGTTAATTGCTATAAGTAAACAAACTAGACATGTAGGTGTACATTGTTATATACTTGCTTTATCACGAAAACTGGAAAATGGACACTTGATTTGCGATAATTCAGGAAATTTACATGAAACATATTTTAATTTCTATTACCTAATAGGTGAATTTGAGAAAGTTCTGTCGCATGTTTATCAAATATTTTTTAAAGTATCTTAAAAAAATCGAATTTTTAATTTATTTCGTTTTTGAGAAATGCAAAATTTTTAACGCCAATCCCAATACCATTCACATATAAGAACGATGTATGAACTTTAATACTTTATTGGTAATGTTTTCTTCAAAAAGACTATCTAAAAATGCAGAAACCTTAAAAATTTGAGGGGTTCCGACCAAGATTTCCCCTTTCTTAAGTTCACTCAGCGGTTTTTCTAGTGGTTTGATTTTAGGTCTTGTTCCTTGAAAGTTTTTTAGGTAAATGTCTTTTATCATAAGCTTCAGAAGAGAATAAGTCGGGAAATATAAAAAATGAAGGCATTTTGGACCAGTTAAAACTTCTTGTTTTTATAATTATTACGAGCCTAGCTTGTCGTAAATTTTTTTATTTGCTTTAGTTATCTAGATACATCAAAATATTAGGTTTGGTGATAATTTTAAATGATTGCGCTTGACTTTGTAGTGCTTTTATATTCCTTTTACATTCCTACCAACGGTCGGCCAACTGTTCAAGACCTTTTCAATAAAAATTTCAATCTTTTCAAACAAAGAACTCTCGAATGCCTTCCTCAAGCTCGCACTTTCGCCTTCGGCAGCACAAATTTCTCTGGTAGCAGCGGCAGCTTTCAATCCATTTTTGTAATAAAAGGGCGGGCTTGTAACTTTCTTTGGATACCATCTTAAAATAAACAGTTATAGCAGCAAATCATATATCAAAATAAAAACAGGATGGACTTTTGAGTCAACTTAGTAAGTAATTAAATGACTTCCATTTGTGAATACGTAGTACAAAAAATTTAAATAGATTAATTTTTTAAATTAATTATGAATAAATACAACAAAAGTGACAAAAGTGAAATATTATAGAATATTGTATGCTTCCTTACGTCTCATTCGATTTACATCTAGTATATTTGCAATTACCAAAATCATATCGTGAAAACAATTCTAATAAAGTAAAATATTTGAAATACAATATGAGTAAGCAGAAATTACTCAAAGCATTGTTTGATAAATTTCGAATGCCAGTGAAATAGGTTTTATGGCATGTTTTTGTTACTTTAAAATTTTATTGCATTATTTGATGTAATTTCTGTTGGAATTTATTAATTTATAACAGTACAGCAACAATTAACACAAATTGTATATATCAATTCTGCCAATTGGCTTATTTATTGCCCAAAACCAACGTTAATTGTTGAAGTGAGATTAAATTTTATAGCATTCGTTTTATTCTTCTTTCTATTAATTGTTAAATTAAAATTAACATTTGAACTTTTCGTCGTCGCGTCTATCCGAGAGAATGACATTAACATGTTTTTCCTTAAATTTAATAAAGAGGAAGCGGGTACATAAAACAAAATTTGAACTAGTACTAGTGGGCAAATTTTTAAATATTGCATTGAAGCACATACGATAGATAACATCATTTTCTTTAATTGGTTGATTGACATTTATTAACGAGTGGGTGCTGTCCATGGTAATGCTTGTATGTAAAGGCCTTTAATAAAAACATTTAGCCATGACAAATTTGCATGGTTGCTACGGTAAAAATTACTAAACGCGTACAGACGAATGAATTCATGCTATTCTTCTGTGAAGTAGAAGAATATCGCTTAAACTATTGGAATATTTATTAATATATAAAGAAGAAACTTGTAGAGCATTAGTGTGCATTTGTAAACAAAGATAGTGATATTGTAGAAAAGTGATAAAGGACATTTTAAGTTTATGTAGCTTATTTGAATATGAGCGTGCAACTTCTTTGTGTAAATTTTTTTTTGATGGTCTTGCAACTGGCCTACTTTTCTTACCTATAACTGGTATTTGGCCCGGTCCCATCCTGTCTGTATGTTTAATTTCTTCTTTTTGTTAGTGTTTTGGATGCAACATTGCTCTTGTATGACACTGTTTCTTTGTCTATCGCTCAACGTTGTCTTTTATCGTTCTTAGTACTTTCATTTCTACATTATTAATTTTTTGTTTAGTTTTATTCGTGTCTGCTCTTATCTCCGCTGCATAAGTTAGGATTAGTCTCACAGTTGTCTTGTATACACTCATCTAACTTCTTGTGGTTATGTATTTATTCTTTCGTATAGTTCTTTTAAGACAGCTACTAACTCTCGTCGGTTTAGTTAAATGTCACGTCCTGTTCGATGCCTTTTTTCTCTATTTCTAGTTTACATCTGCGTGGTTCCTTAGTGATCACCAAACATTTAGTCTTTTTTTGCTGAAATTTTTATGTTGTATGTTCCTGCTGTCACATTGAAGGTATGAAGTTCTCTTTATAGGTCGTCATCATTGTTGGCTATCGGTACCGCGCCATCAGCGTAGCATACTGTAGTGATTTTATAAGCTCCCATTCTGTATTCTTCTCGTTTTTTTTATTTCGTTAATTATTTGATCTTTTATCATGTTGAATAGTAGCGGGCTAAGTGAATCTCCTTGTCATATTCCTCCTTTTAGGTCTTCGTATTTTGTTTCCGCTCTTAGCATTCCGAGTTTTGCTTTATTATTCATATTTATTTCTTTGATTTATTATATTATCTGCTGTTCTACTTGCTCCATTTCTAGTAGGTTTATGATATTGTTCCGTCTCATCCTATCGAAGGCGCTTTTGACGCCTACAAAGCACATATATGCATACTTGTTGTATTCAATTGATTTTTCTACTATTTGTCGTATAATAAAAGTAGCGTCGATAGTGGTAAGGTTCTTTCTAAACCTTGTTGCTCTTTCACTATATGTTATTCTTGTTATTGCCGTTAATAGTGCTACTATTAAGTTGATGTCCTGGTAATTTTTTATCTTTTTTTCCTTTCTTGAGTATTATTAATTCAGAGGCCCTCTAGTTAAAAAGTTTTCCATGAGCCTTTCTCCGTTTTCGTTAAGTTTCTTTGTTGTCTAACACGTTTTGTAGGTTTTTATATAACGTGGCTTTATCTTCTTTACTTTAATAATATCGAGCATAAACAGGGATGATATTTAGTGTAGTGTTTTCTAGCTTTAAAGCGACAAGAATTACATGTTCCTCAAGATATTTTATATATGAAATATTATTTTCATATTTGTTGTGTATTAACAGGCTTATACCTCCCTGACCCCTTTTGTTTTTCTCTACTATGCTGTACTTTGTCTGTATTAATACTCCCTTTCTCTTTATTTTTTGTTTCGATCAAGACGCATATTTTAATTGTGTGAGATTCCAATTCTTGCACAATTTCTTGATCTTTTCTGTTCTACGAGTTAATGTTCCATCTACTAAGCCTTAAAGTATTCTTTCTCATTATTATTTTTCTTGCCTTGTCCGTCATCTTTGCACCACCTACCTGCCGGTCTGGTTTCCCTGTCCACCATCTGGGGACGCGCCCCATGGGAAACAGACAACTCCATAAGAAAATTTACAAACTGCCTATCTAAATAGACTGTTCAATCAGCGCAAAAATATCACTTGAAGAGGGTAAACTTGTCTAGACGAGTTGCCATGTCGATGAATAAAGTGGAACGGCGCAAATTAATTTTACACGACAAGCCTACAATCACAATCTGAGTATTTGCCAGCTTACTCGAGAAACAAATTTTTCTAATTTGCTCGTGTGCTAAAACAGTTAAGGAAACATCTTATGGTGGAAAGGAAACTAACAAGAGGTAAATATCCAATGATAGATAAGAAAAATAAACAAAGAGTGTTACAGTTCTTTAAAGACAATCCGAAGATTTCTTCGAGAAAGGTAGCCAAGAAAGTCAAAATGTTGCAGTTTTTTGTGCAAAAAGTAAAAGCTAGAGTCGGTCTCAAAAAATTAAAGACTCAAACAACCGTTGGTCAAAGTGCAAAACATAATTAAACATTACAATCCCATTCACGGAAATTGTACAAAAATCTATTGACACGATATCAGTGTGTGGGGATGGATGATGAGACATATTGCTTTGCTAACTTCACCTATATTGCTAGACAAGATTACTACACTGCTTGCCGCCATAAAGATGTTCCAAAGGACTGAAAAAGGAAGCGGAAAGCCAAACTCCCGAAGAAATTCCTTGTGTGGCAAGCCATATGCAGTTGCGCTTTGAAGAGCAGAGCTTTCATCACCACTGGCGCTATCAACTCGGATATCTATCGAAAAGGGTGTTTGCAAAACTTCTTTCGCCGCTCTTGTAGCAGCACGATGTTAAACCGCTTTTATAGCCATATCTTGTGATGTGCCGCTACTCTGAAGCAACGGAAGAGTGGTACGCTGCTAATGGGTAGATTATGTACCAAAACAAATGAATTTATTAAACAGCGTAGAACTTAGGCTCGCCGGGCGATATTGGTCCATCGTAAAGCGACTATTGAAGAAAACAGGTACAACAGTCTAAAACATCGAAGAGCTCCGATCCAAGTGGCTCTGGGCATCACAGAAAATTTAACCGGAGTTCGTGCGAAAATCAATTACACGGGTATGTTGTAAAATTTGTTCAACGGGAAACCGCAATGTTTTTGGATGAAGAACTATTTTGTAGTTTAAGGCCTAGTAATGTGTTTAAGAAGTTTGTAGGTCTAATAAATCTATTTCCAAATATTTTGTGTAAATTGTCTCAACTTCAGTGCTCCAGTTTTGCTGTGTTCGCTTTTTATCTTAATAAATTCTAATTGTTCGGCAGCTACACTTGCTAGAGCAATGCTGCATTTCGTAATGATTTGTTTCAGGCTACTGCCAGCAAACAAAATTTCCTCAAAAAGGCCGTAAACAGAGATGAAACGTGAGTTCAGGGCTACTATCCGAAAGCAAAGGCTCAGTCGCCCCATTGGAATTTCCTGGTTTGTCATGTCAGGCGAAGGTGTGTAAAAGCTGCAACAAGGTCAAGTGTGTGAGACTCCCATAATACTTTGGAAGAAACTGAAGCTAGACATAATGTTCCTTGTGTATTGCACAATTATGAAAATTATTGCTAAATATGAAAATGTTGTTGTAAATGCAATTTCTTGAATTAATACTTTTAGAACTGTTTTTTTATTAAAGTCACTTTTTAGTAAAAATTACTGCACTTGTCAGAAATATAAAAACTAAAATTGCATACACAAAATGTGTTAGTTTTTATAAAAATTTGTTAAATTTGATAGCGTGTAGGTTAAATCAAAATAATAGTTCATTTTAAAATGCTTGTGGAGGATCAATTCAAGTTTTAGAAGGCGGCTTAATTAATTAGTGTTTTGTATATGTGGGATTATAAACTTTAAACTATTTACATGTAAATGTTTGTAAAGAAACATTATGGCCACACTTTAGTATTAACGAGAGTGATTTAAATTTGTGTTCATATAAGTAGGTGTTTGCTAGTTTATGGAACCTGATTTGAATGATTTATTATAAATTATATATTCAATAATTACATAGCCATCTTAAAGTGATAGATTTTATTAAAAATATGTTGATAAGAGGACATTTCATTTTTGTTAAGTAAAGATTATGATTACTAAATAACAATACCATTTACGCATCAGTGTTAATAATAGTAGAGCATAATTATTTGCTCTAAGGTTTGAACTACCACGATATACACATTTTAGATATATATTCTGTGTGAAACTTTGCATTGCACAAATAAAGAAATTAAATCAGAACTTTTTACGTGGTTTATCTACATGATATTGCACTATCTTGTAAAAAACACACGTTTTAATAATAAAAGATATACTTTATTACAAAGTACTGTACTAACAGAAACGAAACAGTATTGCACTATAATAATAGCTTCTCATTATTATTATGCGGTACAGGTACTTTGTGATTCTAAAAAGTAGATGCTATTGCTTTCTTTACTAACTGATTGATTTTGAAATATTTCGTAGATGTTTTGTTTACACTTTAATACTTACAATACTAAAACCCGTTTCACCATAGATACCTAACAATCCTGGTTTTCCTATTTAAAATGTCACGTATTTTTGAACAGATTTGAAGATTCTTTTGCCTTTATGTAGATGAACATAGCTTAACCCGAAGTTGTTTTAAACAGTTCCTATATTTTTTGCAATATTATGAAATCTTCTCTAAATTGCTTTTGTAGATCAGTACTTTTCAAACTGTGGGCCGCTATCTACGGAGGGTTTCCAAATAAAATAAAAACGCTTTATCAAGGCGTTTGTTGTCGATTTTAGCAATGACATAAAAGATATCCTTAAACATAACTAACTACTCTTCCGGAACATAAAAAATTAACAAATTAAAAAACATAATAAACAAATTAAAGAAATATGAATGCTTGCCCATTATTAGAAAATACTTTTTAAAATTTAGGCTCTGTGTTTGTAAACTTAAGATCAAGGTGATTTCTAATTTTTGTTATTTCTTATAAATATTTTATATTCTTTAAAAATAACATTTAAAGAGTAAGTGAGTTTTTATTGGTGATCTGTTGTTTCAATGATTGTCACCAAATAATGTATTATTAATTAATTTATGTATTACATGATGGATTATGTCTATTGGGCCTACGTGATTAGATCAGCATTTTTAAAACATTGGCTGGAATGGCACAAAACTCATTAATGACCTTTAAAAAGTTACAATTTTACCTCATGTGATTTTTACCTGGGGGGTTGGGGAGGGGGGCTACTCAAAGGAGAATATGTATAAAACACAGCTTTGCACACTGGAGGAGTTGGGGGCATACATTTTTGAGGTATTTAGCAATATCCCAAACGACTTCTCTAGATTGTGGATCCTAGCCGCAACCGTTTGAGAAAACTATTTAACGTCACCGATGCCTATGTTAAAATTGAATGATTTGCTTCCCATTTCCCTTTGTTTAACTAAATTTTTATTAGAACTATTCACTTTGTTACCAATTTTTACCGCTTAATTACTTTTCACCTACTTATATAACAATTTTGTTGTAAATAGTTGGGACAGCATGTTGGAGGCAACTCAAAGCAACTCAGCGCAGCACCTAATATGCATTTTGTGGTGCAGGTCGTGGTAAGCTAATTTGTGTGAACTCTTGCAATGCATTGTGCTTAAGACAAATTTTTCTATTTTTTATATAAACGTGATTATTTTGAATAATTTATTTTGAAATTTGTGTTTGTGTATGTTTAAAAGTGACACCCCGAGATAAAAAAGGCAAAAGCATCGCAAGCACGAAAAAATACGAATAGAAACTTTTCTGCAAAACGGGGTTTATTTTCAATTAAGATTGCTGCCCAAGAAAATATTTTCCGGCGTATTATGTGGAGAATTGCCGCAAACATAGAAAAAATTGGCGATCCGCTTCGAGCGCTGGATAACATCGTAGAAAGCCTAGAAAAACAACAGTAAGGAAAGACCGGCTAATTACACGTATAGTCTTAAAAAACAATAACAACAGAACAAAAAAATCGCTCTTAAGACATTGTGGCAGGGTAGCAAGGTTTAGTTGATTTAAATGAAGAAATATAAGCCCAAAATGATTTAATGTTGCTTTTTAATAAATTTTCGGTGTTTTTTGTGTAAAATTGTTACAATTCCGTAGTAAGGTCTTGCAACGATTTCGAAGAAGTGCAAATTCGCTATAATCTCGAAGGGATCTGTAGTTTTTCCATTTAGCTAGCATTTGTTGTTTGCGCTTAAGCGTGCTTATGAGACTTTTTGAGAACCAGCAAGGATATTTGCTATATTTTTTTCTTTAGTGGGACATTAAGCTCAATAGTCTGATATAAAATTTCATAGAAATAGTCGACAGCTTCCTCAGCTGATCTGGAGTGAAGTTCTTTTGACTAGCCTCATAATCTGCCTTGTAGTAATTATGACATATAATAGATTGATTTTTTAATGATGGCTTATTATTAATATTAATGGTGAACTGGAATGGAGGATGGTGTCTATCAATGTTACTTATGAGAGTGTCAGGCCTCGACATTGTACAATATTTATTACAGATGAAAAGGTCAAGTAATTTGTTGTTATTGTTAAAGTATTGGCAAGTTGTTTACAAGTTTCATCAAGATGTTGAGATGTATCTATAGTAATATTTGCGTCTGATGCTTGCCAATTTAGTTGGGGCAAATTAAAATCGCATATAACGCAGATGTTGTTGGTCGTGATATTTTATAGGTGGTTATAGAAATCCGAGTACGTGTCTCTTGGTGATTTAAGAGGTATACAGATAGCAGAGATGTATAACGTCTCGTTATCAAATGGTATGGTTATAATTAATTCTTCCAAGTTAGTGAGTTCCCAGTGAGTCATTCTGGAAGTTGGGATAGATTTTTTTATAGCAACTAAAAGATGGTGCATTTTACTCTTACTGTGCGTGCGTGGTTAGACCAGTATTTTTCAAGACATTGGTATATGAAGTCTAAAATATCACTCGGTAAGTTGGTAGGACGACTGTTATATGGCGCCGTTATACACAAATCCAAATAATTTTTAGAACGTACTAACCTTTAAATGATACGTGTCAAAAATTCATGACAATCTGACGTTTAGTTCACAAGTTACAGTAGTTTTAGTGACGCTACTTTTGTTATTTTGAAAACAATGAAAAAATCTGAATTTTGTGTGTTGATAAAGCATTGCTTTTTAATGGGAAAAAATACCGTTCACGCAAAACAATGTCTTGGCAAGTGTTATTTGGACTTTATCTTGGCAAATGGTAGAGAAGTGGTTTACAAATACCGATGATCCGGAATACTCTTGCCAAAATGGAAGCCAAAAATAAATCGTTCTACAAAAAAAAACATCGAAATGTTAGAGAAGCGTTGGATTGAATGTATCACTCTTGATGTTGTTTTATTAGTCATTCTATGAACTAATTGAGTGATGTGTTACAGTACAAAGACTCGCATACTATAGGATTTGGAGACATGGATTTCAAACCACTTTCTTCAGAAAACTGCACATTCGATCCTCGACCGTTTGAAAAAACTGATTGACATCACCGGCGCATAGCTTTAAAATTAAATATTTGTTTTCATTTTCCTGTATAATCAAGTGTATGTACAATTTGTTTCAATAAATTTACACCGGAACTATGGAATTTATTACCAATTTTCAACGCCTAGTTTCTTTGCACCCATCCTGTATTACATAAAAATTTAATTATTAGATATCTACTGAAATAAATTCCCCTTTTAAGCAAGCAAAAGATTTTTGAAATAATTATTAAGAAGGAGTTTAAATTACTCATTTTGTGCAAACTTTAAATAAAAAGTGAGTATAATTTCATAAACATGTAAAATATTCAGGCGAACAATATGATCAAAATGGGTCAGGTCATTATCACGCACGCTAAAATATACCAATTAAGCTGTCAACGAGATTTTCGTAAATGCGGCATCAAAGACTTTAATGTATTTTTGGAGCGTGAAAAGGCTTTCTGGTTGTGAGCTTCAGACTGAACTGTGAGCAGTATGACAGAAATAGTGCAACTTGAGAACAGAAGATTGGAATTGTGCGACAAGGCAGTCATGAATTTCGCCGTCTTGCTTACCTGCTGCTTATTTACACATTAAGAAAACCTGTAGCTATTATGTATCCTTGCTTAAAATTGGTCGTTGTCTGAAGTCGATTAACTGTTTTTATATCAGGGAAACCCAAAATTAATTCTCCTCAGATCGCAAATATCTTTCCAGAGGTAATAAAAAAATCGAAGGAAAGGTTATGGAAAGTTTTAGTGCTGTAAATTCTGGTGCAAGTTTTATTTTGTTTACAGTTGTGCTAGTTATATGCGGAACTTTTTGTAGACTATTATTTAAATCCGAATGCTGGAATTTGCGAGCTATAAAATGAAAGTAATTTTATGAGATAAAATTATACGCTAAATGACCTATACTGACCGCCTTCCAAGGTCATAATAACAACTGTTGCCGTAATTAATTACATAGATCGCAAATTAAAAAAATATATAAATGCTTTTATCATTAGTTGTTGCAGTAATTGTAAGCAATGTTTGTTAGTTGTATTTAACAATCGTTTTGTTTGAAGACTAAAAAGCATATTAATTTGTTGGGTAATTATTGCTGTGCCATTTATTATCTCCTCTCTTCCAGGAAACCTATCTACTGGCTAACAGACTTAATATACTAGATTTGTGTTACAAACGGCATTTATGACCTCTCTTTCGACCATTCGCTTGTTATTGTGACGATTAGTTATATAATAAATATACAAATTGGGATAATTTTTGCAACTATATCGATTTAAATGTCAGCCTAAAGAATAGAATAAAAGAACCAGAAAAAATCTCAAATTGCTATCCCCCTAATTTAAACGAAAACAAGAGAATGGGGTAGATCTGACGAAGAGAAAGAAAACACCGTTGCACGTTATTTTACACAAGTTTTATTTTATTATAGCTTAACTTCCCAATTTCACTCGTTTCGCCGTATAAAATCAAAAAAGGAATACATTTGCTGGTAAAAAGTAAAGTACTTGGAATCGACAAAATAATAGGCCAAATATTAAAAGAACTTTCTAGAAAATGGTTAGTTCTAATCACCACCATATTTAATGCGGTATTCTGCCTGCCCTATTGGCTCAAAAAACTTAAAACGACATAAATTATATTGCTGATGAATGAAGTATCATTATATCGTCCTACAAGTCTCTTACTGGAAAAATGCTTCTCCAAAGAATACACACAGATCGTGAAGAAGCAAATTAGATACCTAACAACCAGTTTGGATTCCGACATAAGCATTCAAAAGTTTAACAGTATCATTGTGTAACAGACAAGATAAACAAAACAAAAAAACAAAAAACAAAACTTTTGAAGGAAAGAAATATTACTCTGCACTAGTTCTCTATATTATTGGAGCTTTTGTTAAGGTGTGGCACATGCGACTTTTACTTAAAATCAAATCAATACTTCCTGCTCCTAAAATCTTACCTAAATAATAGCAATTTTCGTGTTCGATATGGAAATGCAACATCCAATTTCTTTAGTATAAAGTCAGGTGTTCCTAAGAATAACATGCTAGGTCCAATCCTTTACATGTTGTATACTGTAGACATACCAACGATGCAAGAAACACTAATCTGTATCTTCGCAGACGACACGGCTATACTGTCAACCGACGTCAACCCTGTGGTAGCCAACTTCTTTAGAAACGCATTTACTTGAAGATTGGCTTTAAAAATGAAAAGTTGAAGTAAACCAGACAAAGTTAGCGGACGTGACATTTTCGTTAAGACGTCAGCAGTGCCCTCAGGTCACAATTAATAATTCACTAGTATCACAAGCTAGAGAAGCCAGATATTTTGGGATGCGCTTAAATTTCAGAATAACATGGAAGACACACATTAAAAAAGAAGAAAACAAAACAAGAAAATGTATTGGCTATTAGGCAGAAAATTATTGCTATCCATTAAAAAGAAAGTTTTAATTTACAAAATAATTATAAAACCAGTATGGACATACGGCATTGAGCTATGGGGATCTTTATGTAAATAAAATATATACATTATTCAACGTTTATACATGCAGATTTAAAATACCCTTCGTTAAAGAGGTCATTGAGCAAATAGAAGCTAAACATCAAAGTAAATTGGAAACACATCCAAATAAAATTTTTCAACCCTACTGGAAAGTTAAAGAGGAATTGAACGCGTAATATAGCGGCTCCACATTAATAGTTTCTGTGAGTTACGTTTATCATAAATAATTATTATTTTTCATTAATGCAAATGTTTTGTATTTGATCATATAATATATTATAAGGAGCAGGTACCAATGGGTGTAACCCTCCACTTGTCAACACTAGTCCTACTATTAACTCATAAAACAAATTATGTGTAAACCTTTTTTATTACTAGTAAATTATTAAAAAAAATTATTTTAATCTCCGTTTTTTAAAGACATTGCTTTTAAATTTTTTTGTTTCTTGATGTGACAAGTTTTGCCAATGTATCTGTATAAATACAAGATTTACCTTTTACTCATCTTTTTAGGTATTTCCCACTTCTGGTAGGACCATTTTGATAGTTTCCGGATTGCATGTGGTAATTAAAGAAATAAGTTCGATATTGGGAAAGGAAAAAGGGGCATCAGAAACAGAATTTGTTTTATTAGCCAAGAACTCATCATCTGAAATGACAACAGCAGATGTAGTTAGAACAGGATTTGGTAGAGGTTGCACAAAATCAATTTTGAGGTATTCGATCAGTTACATTTACTTCACCACTAAAAACATTTTTATTTAAAAATGTTCAGTTGCGCGATAATGAAAAGTGGGCACCGGTTGAAGAAACTAAAAACAAACTGTTAAAGTTTTATTGAGAACTAACAGCAACTTAACACGACGAATGACAAACTTAAAACGATTAATGAAATAAAATAAAAATGCTTAGTGAGTGCATAGAAGTGTTACAGCACATCCGGTCAGTAAAAATGATGCAATTACGCTGACACTAAAGATAACTGAAAAAGTTATTGTCTGTACACTGCAGGACACTGTCTCCAAGTTGAAAATACTAACATATTTTCAATATTTCCACTCACTTTGGTGCAACTACAAAATTAACCAAATAGATTAAATTTCAAGAGTATGCGCTACAAAAATTTTGAAAAGTAAACAATTAAGTCAACTAAAAGAAAAACAAAAGCGAAACCTGTTCCAAATTGAATTATTGTTGGCTATAAATTTTGTTTTGTTGAGCGATTATGTAATAGTATCCGCAATATCTGGTAAAATGATATTTAATATCGATGAGCTTTGTGCGCTGGTAGTTAATTTTTGGTCGCCGAATTGTTAATATGCAATGGCGATGGCCCGCGTTGTTCCCATCCAACATCAAATATCAGGCCATTTATCCAAATGAATTCCTTAATGGCCATATACGTGGCTATGGATTTCACGGAACACGACGAATTGGTTACATTTGTCCACTACTTTCTCATTGATCATGAAGATCACTCCGTTGATTCACTATCGGCTTCGTTTATTGCCCAGTTGGCATTTAAGCCACCGAGCAGTCATTTAATTAATTGGCTGACCATTCCTACTATACACCGATGCCCAAACTTAAATATTGAAAGATGCGCTTAATAGTGTTTCATTGTGTGGTTGGGACAATTGGCTAGCGTAGTAAGTCAAATGATACAACTTTCTGATGATAAGACATATTGACCACTCCTTCGGTCTGGCCATTCTCAACAATATTCGCTTGTAGCACATTTGGGTCGGTCGACTACGCGACATTGTTGCAATCCTTTATACTATATTTTTCTAACTCATTTCACGTATAAACTGTCCGAATAAATTTATTTGATTTAATCATTATGCCCGCTCATTAGTATGCAGTATGTACGGCATTGTTATCCCTGGTGAACTAAGTTTTTACGTATATATTTACAATACATTTATCTTTGGGCAAATCTTTTACGATGTCATATGGTGTGTGACCAAGTCGCTCACTGGTGGCCACAAGCGCTTTTCGCCTTCCGCGCACGCCAAATTGTAGTTTAAAGATACCACTCTCATTGTGGTCTGTGTTAACTAATACATTTTCTTTCGTTGTTAATTTATATCAACCGTCCTTAAAATTTATGGCTACTTCTTTACACATTATCGCACTAACTGAAAATAAGTTTTATCCATTTTACGGACAGTACCACACATTGTCAATGTTTGTAGAAATTACTTGGCCATTTATATACGAGTTGATGTGTACGCGGCTCCGTTTATATATTTATATTTTGATCTTATTCCCAACTAATATTTTAAGCAGTCGGTCAAAATTTTCAAATAATTTAACCACCCTCGTCAAAAAGTTAAGTGGTAGGATCCGCTCTAGTCACGTACTATTTGTCGCGTTAACGCACGACTGGCATCAAATTGGTCGTAAATAAAACGTCATTAGCTTGACCTGCGTTGCTAGCCATTACTGAATTGATGTGACTATTGCTATTTTTTTGCGCGCTGTTGAACTTATGGCCATAACTTTTAACAGAAATAGAATTTGACGCCAAACTTTTTATTTTTGCGTTGTTAGCCACTTTGACCAACGCTTTATTTGTCATTTTTCTCGTTAATGATCAATTTTTTCGTTTTAGTCAGCATTACCTTTTTCTAGTCGTTTACACTGTTGAAAGTTGTTTTGACGTTCTTATAGATCGCCAACGGTAACATGTAGAGTACCTTGTGGATTACTTTATCTATAATGGGCGGTTGGTCAAGGTCAGCTACCTACTTTTCGAGCTCTTACACAACCACTATGTTGGACTTTGTGTATTAGCAGGGTTACACTATTGTCGTCGTTCTGCTTGTTAATAGCCAACCCTTTGTTTTGCTTAGCATCGTCTTCTTTGAGTCGTCTATGCCGTGGAAAGTTGTTTTTGTAGATTGGCAACGCTAACATGATTTAGCTATAATGGACTGGCAAAGGTCACCTAACTATTTCTCGAGCTCTTCCACGATTGTCATATTCTTCATGATAGTCGCGCCTGGTCGATATTGGTAGTTGGTAAATTTCTTTTGAAAGAAGAAAATCGACGTCTTGTTTTCTGTTTATAGATATTGGACAGTTATTTTCACATTTTCGCTATCTTTATGTTTATCACCTGGCACGTGATGGCAGTTTCGAGCGCATAGCTGATGTAAAACGCGCATTGTTGTCCCAGGCCTGCTGCTAAACTGGGACGGTATTATGATTTGCGTTATCATCCGGCTGTATTTTTTCCTTCAACCACTTTCAGCAAATCATGAAGCTAAAATAACACTTTTCAGACCAAAAAATTTGCACCGTTACACTAACAAATTGCTATATTGTCTAGTTTAGTTGTATTTAAACTTTTGGGAGCAAAATCCAGCACTCTTCAACGACCTACAGGAAATGACAAACAAATAGGAGCCACACGTACCTTCTATCACAACAGAAAGTTGGTTAACTTTGGCAAATGCACAACACTGCTACTAACAGTCACTAGCACAATTAAAATAACAAAATTAACATAATAAAACGCGCACACGTAATGGGTCTATAATCTGTTTGTTGCATTGCAACATGAGGCTTTTTATTACAATTTTTTAAATTAACTAAAAAAATAATGTTTGAATTGGGAAATTGTTTATTTTTTAAATAAAAAGTATAATTTGCCACTTATGTTTTAAGCATAACGTCATATGATTATTCTTTTATCAAAA
This sequence comes from Sinelater perroti, assembly GCA_036346155.1. Classification (NCBI taxonomy): domain Eukaryota; kingdom Metazoa; phylum Arthropoda; class Insecta; order Coleoptera; family Elateridae; genus Sinelater; species Sinelater perroti. Next base: position 11,467,622 of record JARFIY010000195.1, on the reverse strand, counting down.
TTTTCGATTACCTTTGGGCACTGAATCTCACCAGTGATATAAATTATTTTCGCTTTCAAAGCATCAATTACTTGTGTATTATTATGTAAAATAGTTTAAAGGTCTTGGAATCGATGTTTCTTCTTTTCATATGTTAATAAACCAACAAAACGGCTTAGAATATGGCGTCGAAATGAGCTATCAAAAAAAGAAAATCTCTAATGGAAAATCCAATACTAAAAATTGTCAGTGGATAAAAAAATTAACGGTTAAAACTTTATTGGGAGTTAACAGATACATAACTTGACAGAAAACAATCTTGAAGTAAAATAAATTTTTATAGAGAAAATAAATTTAAAGGTTATTGGGTGTCAATGTCACTTTGCGCTTACTGCGAGACACTGTCGTCAAGTTTGTTAGAGCAAATAGTTACATATTTTTAACAAAAACGAGTAAACCCCAACACTTGAAGCCTTTTTATTATTATTATTTTTAAGGTTATTTTGTAAACGTTCTTTTACATATTTCTTTTCAGTCAATAATTTTTTAAATTTATTGTTATTATGAACAACATATTTATCATAAGCTAGGATTGTAATATGTATGATTATTAGATCATTATGTAGCGTCTTGGACTACTAAAGAATCTTTTTTATACATCTGTAACTTTACTAACTTCCTAATTAAAAAATATTTAACTGTTTTTGTCTTCCTCAATCTAGTTTTTAATGCTATTTTGACCTTTAAGTATTATTAAACTGTAAAAAAATAAATAAAACCAGAAATTATACATTTTGTTGTTTTAAGTAAATTAGTATTAAGAAAGTTTTTCCAAAAATTAAATTGTTTTTTGCTCTAAATACTTAATAGTTCAATTTAAAATATTTCTAGAATTTGGGAGTTTTTGGTACCACCGAAAAAATGTACTAATCTTATTAAATATTGATTAAAACCATTTTATTGACACTTAATTGAAATTCTGTCAATATCGTGCTAGAATATACCTTTGAATAATCAAAGGTATAACACTTGTTGTTGGTTACAGGTTAAGCACTTGTCTAACCGTAGTTTTTAGGTTAAGTTCGTTAATTCTAAAATTAGCATGCTTTTTTGTTGCAGTATTTTATACTGTATAGTGTAAAGAAACTTAAATATTAATCTTTTAAAATTTTATAAAATTATGAAGACACGGTGAAAATAAGTAAATTTTTTTAGCTACATAAAGAAAAGTGTATTAGTAACACCTATGGTGGTTATAACACACTAAAATTTTTATTTTTACAAACACCCAGAAAGCTGCTGAGTAACACAAGATGACCAAAGTTACAGCTGTTCAAAGAAACACCATGTTCCCTAAGTTTAAATTATCAGTTCTTTTCGTTATCAGTATATTTTCAAATGGATAAAAGTTGTCTATAAACAAAATATCATTTTCTTATTATAATAATTTAACAAGACATTATACTATTAATTTTACTGATTTTCTAAAACATAAAATCTCTGACTAACTTTGGCTTCATCCAAAAGAACAGTTAGTAATATTTTTGATGTCGAATTTTATGATAAATGATTCCACAACTTTTATTATTTGAGATGCTCACTGATCGTTCAGATCAAAATTCTGTAAAATGGCTATAGCTATTGCAATTTTATTTTACAGCAATTTTTGTTTAACAGCACTTAACAGTTCTTTCTAAACATAAAATAGAATTGGCGAATTTACTGTATTATAAAACGTTTTTAACCATTTCCAATATATATTACAACAATTTTTTATTTAGTATAATATTTTTGAACTACTTCTGTATTTTTTATTTTCTTGTGATATTCGCTTATTAGATGTATTCCAACAACAACAAAAAATAGATGCTTGCTTACACATTTATTCGACTATATAAATCAGAGCGACATTATTACATTTCGGGTTAAATTCAGTAATCTTATTTGAAACGCAACTAATAGAATGAAATGAAATTGGCAGGTAATCTGGTGATGGCATTTACGTTTGCTTGTGTTAATTGTGCAAAAAGTATATTTGCATAGCAGCTAGGTATCTGCAGCATTTAATTGACATTGATGTCTCTATGCACTAGGTAAATGGCAAACAAACTGACAGGAAGAAGTAAATGTACTTGCATATCTAGCGAAGCTAATAACTTTAATGATTATTACCAATTAATGCTTTGCAACTGCTATTGCCTTGTGATATCAGAAAAAGCATTTTATACATTCTAGCAACTAAGACGAGTAAAATTCAAATTTCACTGTGGCAGCAATTTGTGCGACCAACAAGTAGTCAAAGTAATGTTAAAAGTTTTAATTTTTGTTTAAACCCAAAAATAAATTGAAACCATAATTATAATAATTTCAACAAGAAATATCAATATCAAATATTAAATTTCTTGTAATATTTGAAATGCAGTAGGGTCTTCCAAAACTACGTTTAAAGATTTACAGGCTATGTAATTCGGCTGAAAATAAGTTAAAACGACTCAATTTTGTATGTTTACAAATGGAAGTTAAGACCAGTAAAAAATAGAATCCAAATTACATTTGATTGTACTCACATTAAAATTTATAAATGTTTAATGTGCTTCCCCCTCTCCGATTGCACGGATAACATCTAGACGGTAGCAAAATCCATTCCACACACAAAGAATGTCTGGCGTCACTGAGTTGATCATAGCTGTTATGCAGTTTCTTAGAGCATTTTAAGTTGGTAAAAGTGATACATAAACGGCTTCTTTTAAGAAATTAGTAGACCTCAGGGATTAGATCATAAGTGCCAAGTCTTATCTGTCGTTGAGGTAGTGATTAATTCAGAAAACGTTAAAAATCTCGGCGGTATGGAGTGGAGCTTGGTTCTGTTAAAAAATGAAGTTTTCTGAATCTACATTTGTTTGAGGAGGAAGCCAGTTATGTAACATTGCGAGATACGTTACTCCCGTATCCGTGTTACTATAAAAAATAAATGTTTATAAACCTTTGTTTTCTTTTCTTTTGGGGGTCCCTCTCATATTCCATCTTCTGTATAGAGGTGGTATAGAAAGGGACCAAGAATGCTTCCCTGCGGGATACCGAAGTTGATGGTTTGATAGGTTGAAAGTATACTCTTCAATTGGACTTTGAAGTGTTTTTGTGTTAAATAAGATTTTAAGAGGAGGAAAATTTGATGACGCAGCTTTTTTAATTTTTATATAACAGCCCGTCGGGCTATATCTTGCCATAGGCCGGTTAAATATCCAAGAATACTGATGCATACAGTTTTTCCTTCAAAGCTATCTTTGATGTGGTTGACTATTCTATGACATTGCTTGATGGTTGAATGTCTTTTACCGAAGCCAAACTGCTGAGTAGGAATTAGCTCTTCTGGAGGTGTTATATTTTTGATTCTGTATAGTAACAGGTGTTCGAATATTTTTGATAATAAAAGTAGTAGGCGTATCGGTCGATAGGATGTGATTTCTTGTGGAGGTTTGCTAAGCTTAGCAATTATAATAATTACGGCGAACTTCCATTGAGTGAGGAAGTGGGAATAGCAAGCATGCGGTTGTATATTGTGATGAATACTACCGCTCTTTTGGAAAGGTGTTTTCATATATTTCCTACTATGAGATCATAGTCGGGGGCTTTGAATGAACTAGTCAAATTTTTTCTCTCTGTATACTTCAGCTGGTAAAATTGGCTTCAAGGGTAGCGATAACTAATCAGATAAGTTGAGTTGTTCTTCAATTTCCGAGTTAAAATTAATATCATTAGATTCAAATGGGGTAAAAATTTGAGCCAGATGTTCCCCAAATGTATTTGCTTTATCTTCATTTGATTGGATTCAGTTTTCATCAGGTTTTCTTAAGAATGGTATTTTGGCAATACGCCTTTTAAGTTTTTTGTCTCTTTCTGGATGGTGTGATCTTCTGGTGACAGTGTGAAAATATAGTAATTGAATGTTGTATTTCTGTTTTCTTGGATAGCATCATAAAGTCAGTGGGTTAGATTGTTCAGTATAGTCTTGTGTTGAGGATTGTTGGTTTTTTGTTATTTAGCATGAGCTCTGCGTATTTCTGCTACGAATTGCTTTAAATTCGGCGGTATGTTATTGCTTTCGGGTTCAGTTTTGTGATTTAACGGGGTAGTTTTTTGGATGAGCTGCATAAAGTGTCACCAATTTCGCTAGGTATGTGCATTTTATGTCACAATTTTGTTAAAAATTCTCCCAGTTTGTTTTAGCAGAACAAAGCACTGGTGGTAAGTTTTTTGATATAATACTGGTACATAATGTTATTATTATGGGGGAGTGATCAGAATCGAAGTTATTTTCATCTTTGCTGTATATATCGGAAATGTCCTTAGTAACAGTAAAGTCTAGGAGATCAGGGATTTTACGAAGGTCCGTTGGCCAGCAAATTGGCTCGCCGGTGACAAGTAATTAGATTATTTTGATGTATGGTGGCAAAAAGTGCTTGTCCTTTGGGTGACATTAATCTTAAACTCTATGCAGTGTGCTTCGAGTTCCAATCTCCGGCTACTAGAAAGCGATGTTCGAGTGAGAGTAAGAATTCTTGAAATGGTATGCCTAGGTGAGCAACAGACAGCTCTAATGGTTAATGGAAAAGACATCATATTTACTTTTATCAGAGCGCACTAAATTTTGTTTGTCATATAGGATGATAGCTAATAATCGTCAATTGCAGATCTAATTATAATAATAATTCGAATAATTTGCGTAGTACAATTTATAGTGTGATATTTTTATTTCTGTGTAAGTTTGAAAACGAGGTTTGAGGTAGGTATTGCATTTATGAATACATGGAGCTTTGATTTTGGTACATAGGAGGAAAGTGTTGATTAAATTGTGTTTAACTTAACTGACTTAAGAAGTTGAGCGTTAGCGGTGGTTGTCTCTGCATTAGTTGTAGATTGTTCCAGTTGTTTGAAAGGTTACTGGGTGGATCGGAAATAGTCTCGCTAGGAAACATTTTATTGCATTAGAGTCCGCAATAATAAATAGATAAGAGAGAGGCAGTCGACACGTCCTTATTCCGTAAAAGTCAACCGAGTAGGACAACATTTTGAACACCTTTTTTAATTGCAATTTTATTATAAAAATCAATAGCATCTTTAAAAAAAAAAAAATAAATTATTATACTATTGCAATAGAATCACTGTTATCTCGGAAATGGTTGTTTAAGAACTTATGTATATAAAGACTTTTTAACTTGTTTTATCTGTACTTCATTGTCTGTAAATCCTTAAATGGTATTTGGGAACACGCTGCATAGTGAGAGTACTACTGAATTTATCTATTGTTTGGCACAATTAAAATGTACCGTAATTTGGGGCGAAATTGACTTCCGGGGGTGAAATTGATTACCAGATCAATTCAAAACTTTTCAAATATAACATCAAAAATGTATGTTACAGGTTCGCCGCAAAGGCCGCTATATACGAAGGCGGTTTCCATTTGTACCAGTTCGTGTTTACGATCTGTCAAGTTCTTGTGTTGAACGTGCTCCAACAACGTTTGAAAAGTTGTTCCCAAAATCAGCTATACTTTGCTGCTCCCAAACGTTTACTGGTGAGTCAGTACTATTTTACTGTGCTAAAGTTTTGTTATGTGCGAAACATTAACTTATGTATTAAAAAAAGGTTAGCTGTTAGAGTTTTTGTTTATCTCTTGTATTTGGGCATCAATTTTGAAATTTATGTTTTGGACTTAAATTGATCACACATTTGGGGTGTATTTGATCACTTATAAATCGCCGTATTTGACGTGTTATTGTTAATTTTTCTGAAATATGTAATATTTAATTACAGGATCGGTTACTATGATACGAAAATACAAGAAGTTGGAAGTTAGGCGATGTAAGGACTACTCTGATGACAAGATTGAAAACGCACTTGAAAAAAGTTATAAATGTGAAAATAATACAGAGTTGCTTATGGCACGTTGAATAACAAATACCATTGTTGTCACATAAGAAAGAATGGCGGTCAATTTCTTTCATTCAATCATCTTCCACTTGTGGGAATTGACGATTTGCTCTGGACACAACTGATTTGAGTCTAATATTATTTGGCCACTCAAGGACAAAACTCGGGAGTTTTTCAAAGTAACCACCTAACCCAGCTTGGGTCTATTCTTTATTAGATCGTCACAAGGACAAGATAACCAAAAGACTTGCAGCTAATATTAAACAAGCTTGAGCTTCAGTTTCAAAGAAAGTAATAACCGACTACTTTAAAAATATATGCAAGACATTAGAAGATGTTCCGGATTTTAACTTGTTCAATTACGACGAAACTAATCTCCAGAATGACCCAGGAAATAAGAAAATGTTATTTCGCAGGGGAGTTAAATGTTCCAAACGGGTTTGCAACTTTGCAAAAGTTCGACATTAATCATGATGTGTGGTTCCGCATCAGGAATTTTTTTGCCTCCTTATGTGATATATATAAAGCCAAAAAAATGTGGATGCAATGAAACGAAAGATCAGCTGTATTAAAGTCTCACGATACAACCACACCAATCTAGGGTGTATGCATGCTCAGACTTTCACAGATTGGTTTTTATCTGCATTTCTACCGCATGCAAAAAAACTAGAAGGCGCAAAGTTTTGGTAGAAAATAATATTGCTTTTGTATATTTATCGAAAAACGCAACACAAGGAATTTAAAATTTTATATTTAAAAGTTTTATCTGACTGGAAACAAGCTCATTATGCAAGAACATCAATTGACAAAAAAGATTTTCCTCTCTTATTAAATAGTTGCTTAAGTCAAAAGTGTAAAAAAGCAGAGGGATATAAAAGTGCTCTTAAGAGAGATCTAATTGCATCTTTTGCCGCTACTGGCTTAAAGCCGTTTGACCCAAGTCGTGTTTTACAAAAAATTTCGGGAGATGAGCAACCGAACGCTAATGCTGTAAACAAAATTTTAATAAATTACCTTTAGGACAGAAGATTCGCAGCTGTACCAAGCAGACGAAATATAAAAAGACAAAAGCTTGATGTTCAATCTGGAAAAAGCGTGGCGGCACCGAATGACGATTCAAGTTCTGATACCGAACCTAATGTTAATTTAGATAGTGATCAAAATAAAAATGTAGAAGAAGAAACGCAGTACTTTTCAGTGCAGAAAAATGACACAAAAGAAGGAACATTTTTGCTCGCCAATGTATTAGGAGAATCAAGAAAGAAAACTACTTATTGTTGTGCTGCAGTTTTCCAAAATTGTTTTCCGAAGGAGAAGTAGACGTATTAAGCATAAAATTTACTGGAACTCATAAAAATTTCAAAGTGGATTAAAATGATGAATTTGTGGTTGATTCTAATAATGTTGTTGCTCTTCTTCCAGAACCAGAAGTTGAAAATCGCGACGGTAAACTTTATTATATATTTGAAAAAGAGGTGGGTGTAAAAGAAGTGTAATTTTATCTATTAATCACCTACTTTATATGGTTTTTACATGAAAAATGTCGCTCTGGGTTGTTTCCGGAAATTGTTTTTATTTTTAAAATTTTCTTAAAATACAAGTTTGTTTTGCGTTTAATATTATTTTAGTTGGTGTCATCTACCTGTATATATTTAATCATAACTTTCAAAATCTACTCTTAATGTACTGTGCATTAAAAACTTTATGTTGATCAATTTCATTCAGGTGGTCAACTTGGCCTTAAAAACTTAAATTCGAGTAATTATTAAACCGAAGCATATATTACAATCGAGATGAAACTGATCGCTACTGCCGCGTTTCTACACACTTATAGAACAAAGAGAGATGTGATCAAATTTGCGCCGAATACCGCATTAAATTGATCACACATCTTTATTTTTTTCTTGATAAATATTATTTTAGTTGTTAGTTTGTTTAGTGTTTTTGAATAACAATGTAACCTTTATCATATTTGATTTTTTTGTGAAAATATAACAAGCCGTAAATAAACAAACATAAAAAAACAGACAAAAATCATCACTTTTGCTCCAAGTACGGTAGTTAAATTAATTAAATTTTTATAAATAATTTTTAACAATGGGGTCTGTGAATTGTATACTTATATTAGATGAAAGCTGAAATATTTGTGAGTTAATTGCTTTTAACGTTTAATTTTTATACGTTTCATGTTTTTCTGTTATAAACATTTTGATAAATTTAGTTTATTTTGTTATTTTTTGTGTCTTATATCATTTATTTTTGGTTTATTTTTATCTCTAATTGTTGTAGGCTTCCATACATTAAAATGAGAAGCTCTATGTAGAAAGTAATGTCGTCTGTCTGTCCGTCCTTTTATTTTTCAACTTTTGATCAAGGCTGGAGACAAGTCATTTCTGACATCTGTCAAGCCTTATAATTTTTGATCTGATAGAGAAATAACGTTTTCAGTATTCAACTAAGGACCACAAGTCAAGTCCGGACTCCAAAAATCAGCCTGATGGGAAAATCTCGACACCGATTTAACCGGAAGTGGCCGAAAATTTTTGTTTATGAATAGAAGCCCCGGACATCTGTGGAACCGAAGTTCCACGTTCGTACTTGTTTTATAATGTTCCAGATTGCTATAAAGGTAATTTTCTTTGTTACTTTTTAGTCTTCCAAACGTTTTTTGAGAAGATACGGAAAGACTTTAAATAAAATGTGAGCTTTCGGTATTAATGTCCAGACAACTCGTCGATCTCGACTTCTTGTGATGTAAATTGTTTATCCCCTTTTCAATCTCAGCTTCGTTATTGTCATTGCGGTACTGTTTTAATACTCTAAAAGAATAATAATCCGTTGGCGCAACGTCTGAGCTATACGAAGGATAGAATAATAATTTCAGAGCTACGCTTGAGCAATTTTTGTTGAGTCGTCTACCCAATATGTAATGGTACGTATTGCAGGAGCCGAACTTGCTGTGGCCTAGAGCGAGTTTCGTAATTTTCACTGCGACGCACAGCGAGTTAAATGTCAAATTAAGAAGGACAAAATTAGTAATAAATTAATTTATCTTTTTGAATTTATTATTCAGAACTTTAATTGTTGTCACATAGTTAATTCATTGATTGATTAAGAAAATAAGAAAATAAAAGTATGTCTTGATTTATTCATTATATTTAAATGACTATAATTAACATAAGAAGCTATTGATTTGCACATTTAAATTTATTTTAAGTTATCGACAATAAAATAATGTGTAAAAATTGAACTTTAGTAAAAATGGAGAAGGATCGATTATAAAACACACGCCGTCCCCCCTTTCACCTTAGACTTACTCGTTAGATACGATAAATTGTTATCTGGTTTCATGAACAAGATAAGCATCCGGAGTTCCTTTCTCATCTAAATCAAATTCACAGCTGCTTATGATATACACTACCGCTCATGGAAGTCTGGATACTAAATAAAAAATGAATTTATACACATTAATATAAGAAAACAATTTATTATATAATATGTTATTATGCAACATGTAAAAAACAAACAAAATTATCATAAATACTGAAAAAAAAAAAACTAATATTAAACATTTGTTTCATTCAAAGAACCGCTCTCAGCATTTAATATTGTTTTTACGATTCTGGACATGCTTTCGATTATTTTTTTTTAATTTTTCAAGTAATAAATCTGTCCTCATACCTTGAAGAAGGCTTCAAAGATCATTTTTAGACGTGGATGCTTCTTTCTTACTGGTCTGTCTACCTCATCCCACAGCAATACTATGGGGTTGAGATCTGTGATGTCCATGTCATCATTTTGAGCATTTTTTGTTTTTGATTTCCTAGATAGTCCTTACAAAACATTGAAATATGTTTAGGATCATTGTCTTACATCATCACAAATCCCTTCCCGATTGATCGCAAACCAGATGGTATAGAATTTTTTGTTAAAAAGTTTATATAATGTTGTTTCCTTATAATGCCATCAATTTTACTAAAACGGACTTAACTTCGTACTTCTATAGTTGGAACAATACAATCCTGGGTCGTATTTTCAGCCTTACACATATTTAAGAAAAATGCTTTTGCACCCGCCTTATTACCACGCCGTAACAACGTCTTGTGGTCGCAATACGACCATGAAGATTATCCTCTTAAAGTTGTTGTTTTATTGCACTGACTGATATTGTATTATCACATCCCCGCTTAAACGCCGCAGTTTTATTTGGGGAAGTTAATATTCTATCGCGTTTATTTATTAGTTTGATGTATTGATCCTCTGCATCAAATGATACTCGTGATGGCCCAGGACGATGGTGATCCCTAAGACTTCCTGTCTCTCTCTAGCTTTTGTAATTTAAGATTCACCGTCGAAGCACTGTAGCCTTTCTCGATGTAAAGTGAGGATGTCTGAACGAGTTTATAAGAAAAGAGGCATACAATAAATTCTTATAAAAAATCTACAAGTGACTAATTGTTTTCATTCAAAACAATATTGTCTAAGAAGATGGTAAAGGGTTAAAACAAAGTAAAATTTAATAGCTGACCAGTTTGGACTACATTAAGTCTACCGTTTGCTTTTCGGCTTCTTAAAGAAGAAATATTAGATGTAAGTTGTTCTAATTTCCGCAGTTTATTATCTGAATTTGTCTATTGCATGTTTTTCTTAATTCGTAATGTCCAACTTCATTAACAACTACGTAAATGTTAAATGTCACCATTACTCTGCTCAAATCTGTTTACAAAATTAATTTCTTTCTTTTAAAGTAAATTTCTGTTATTTTTATCTCACTAGAATAATTATTCTCAAGGAAATTAAAAGATAGAAACGCCATCAACCCCTGAATATAAGAGATGATAGCCCTCAAATATCTCTCGTTATTAGTTTCGTAATATTTACAAACCAGGAATTTTTTCAAATTCAATGCACTAAACCTTCACTTCTAAACTATTAAATAATGAAATAGAGCATACAAAAAATTAATCTTTTTAAATATTCATTATTTTCGTTGAGATAAATTAAAATTTTAAAACAACAACAAGGTAGATGCCGGAACGTCGAGAATATTTACATCGTCATATAATGCAAGAGATCTTTCAGCTCCTTTAATTGAAAGTGCTGTTAGTAATATCTATACAAATTAAAATAAAAGCAATTACATATTTTAATTGCTTTATATATTTTTACATTCTTTCTGTAAACTTCTAAATTAGTGGCTTTTACAGTGTGGGCTTTATACAAAACTTGAAATATTTGGGACAATTGTGTTTGGAGAAACTCATTGCCTCCATTGTATTGGTGCATGTTTTAGAAAATTAATATTGTACTTATAAGCAAAATATCCTTTTTTAAAACTGTCTATAACTAATAATCTAAAACAGTGGTTTCCAAAGTGTGGATCGCAATATCCTATGGTTCGCAAAACAGTTTTGAAAACAAAACAAAAACATCTTATTAGAGCATTTACTTTTGTATTAAACAAAAATTATGTTAGTTTTCGAAATATCACATCTTTAGTTATATTATGCGCAACCACGCTTAAAGTTAATATTAGTGTGATCATGGTATCAAAGTTTGACCTTAACAGTGTCTAATATAAATATGTCCGCTGTACTAAGAAGAAATAAAGATCAGTGATCCGAGTTCTCTGATTTTAAGATGTACCAAGTTCTGAAATTCATTGAAGGTTACAACATAATATGAGAATTATACTCTATTACATAGAAATGTGTATCAGTAAATGTAGAAATTTGAAAGTATCGGATAAGCATGATGCACGAAAAGCAAACGGGACGCCAGTGAACCTACACTAATGACAAAAATATTTAACAAGCAAACGTGACAAGATCTGTAACGCTTGCTTAACCGCTGCAACAAAGAAGGCTAAATATTTTTAAACAAAATGGTCACATGAGCCATACGAGCCAGAATATAAAAGGTCGTCGGTTATCTAGGGGCTAAGAAGAACTGTGGATTCGTCCTACAGTAGTGAGACACTTTTTAATATTGTTAACATTTTGTGTTAGAATAACTTCTGCCATTTCACTTATTCTTCTTTGGCTAGTGTTACTGGAGATACACAGGGGTGCCTTTAAGTTCTAAGATTTCAATTTTTTCTGAATTACTATTTAACGAAAAACATCTGCTACTTATCGATGAGTTCTCCGTTTAGACGATACGTTTTTTACAACGTCCTCGCCATGATTCTTCTTTAGGGGTTTTGCCCGCTGGTAAATCGCTGATGCATCAGCGGCTCGATTAGAAAATGAACGGCCACGGAGAGTGTCCTTTATGGTTGAAAATTCATGGCGGCATTACGTGTAAACATGTTCTGAGACATTGCCACCGGTGCAGCGTTCGTCGGTCATCATCCGTGGGACGTACTTTAAAGAAACTTTCCGCATTTTTAGGTCATCGTGCAAAACAGACTCCACAGATCGTACAAAAATGACAAGTTTGGAGGCGATATCACGCACACTTAATTAACGGTCTTCCATAACAACTTACTCCATTCGCGAAATCATAGTTTCGGTTTGGCTGGTTCGTTGCCGAGGCTGCTTCGGTTTATTGACACGCAACTCTCGACCTTCTTTAAACTTTCGCACTCCCACAAACACATTTTTAACTTTTATAACAGCTTGTCTCAATCAATTGGAGATGAATTTCGATGAGCATTACACGTTGTCCTTGAACTCCAAACTTTGCCATTTGAAGTACTCAAAACAACATTCGCTACAATTGTGGTAATTTGACCTGTGTAAATTATATGGTGCTACCATTTATATTATAAGTTCAGAAATATTTCGAGGTCTTTGAAATTTAACTCTCTCTTTCTACTTACCTTTACTGATGAGAAAAAAATTGGAAACCTTAGAACTTGAACGCATCTCGTATTATTTTGATCTTTGCAGCTTTTTTTTCTCTAACCATTATTTTCCCCATATTAATAGCTGCTGGTAAAATCACATCTTCAGCAATTGTGTGTTACTTACCGATTTTTGCAATGCAAAATGTAACTAATAATGTTTTATTATTAGTAGTGGTTGCTGATCTAAAAGTAGCTTGCTTTTTATAAAAAGTGTTTAGTTTTTTTTAAGAAATCTAAGGACTTGTCACTTTTGTCTGGATATATGCTATTTAAATATAGAAGAAGCCGCGGTGGCTTTAACTTTTCTTTGACAAATAGCACACTGCAGTTTAGTGGAAATAATTAATTAAAAGTGTATTTTATATTTACCAAACTAATAAGTATCACTTGTAACTCATCGTTAAATATTTGATAGTGAACTTATTATGCCCAATTTCTTTTTGCTGCCCATATACAGTCAAACTGAATTTTACAGAAGGTTCAAATATCATCTAGCACTCTCTCGAATGTGGTGAATAGTTCCGAAAACATGTACAGGGGAATTACGATACTTGAGAGATGGCACAAGTAATAAAGAATCCAATTTTGGTACTTAGTGATAGATAGGGCTACCAACACAGAATCAAATTGAAGTACTTGCTATCAGGTTTTCCGGTAATTTGGCCGTTCAGTCCCAGTTTTATTATGACTGAAGTTGAGCACGTCTTAAAGGCTATAGGAAGGAATCGTTAACAGAATTCGTGTTAAAGGGGTTTCACTTTAGAAAAGTTTGGTAAATGTTTTAAATCGAGTTTATGGAATGACTTTTTACCTTTTCGTAAACAATCTAGTATTACAGCTAAACCACTTCTGATTCCATTTTTTAATGATTAGAGATGTTTGATACATGTGACATAAACAATCTCTTCTTTTAAAGTGACATTCTTAATTCAATGTCTGTTTTCGAAATAGCCACGTCTAGTAAAATTCATCTACAAGCTCTTCATTATATTGCTATTTAACAATACAAAAAATTCTTACATTATGTAATGGTTACTTTTTTAATTTAGAATCGGTATTTAATGCACTCTTGAAGTTGTTTTGAGTAAAGATTAGCTGTAACGCTAATGTTTTGCGGAAACAGATGGATAATGCCCTGCGAATTCTGGCAAGCATAAATCAGGGCGTTTTTTTGGTACAATTTTTTTGTCTACGAAGTTTTGACTTTAATAGTAGCGTAAAGGCTATTATTTTGGATAGAAATCAAGTCAGACGATGACACACTAGAAAACGGCAGCTTTTGAACAGTGCTGACGATCATCAAACGACAGGTATATATGGTACTTCTTGATTGCGTATAAATGATGTGGCCATTGTTTCCGTGTACCTCGAGCTTGCCTATAAACGTATGCTCAGTCAAATGTTAATCAAAGGTTTTACTGAGTTTTGTTGATCTTTTAGATTGAAATTGGCATTGCAGAAAACGACTAAACTAAAGGTGTATTAAGTGTTTTATTGGTGTCTTCAGTAAATATGTAATGTAAGCAACAATACGCTGTTACTTTTAATTATGAAATAAAGTTGTATAATAAGAAACTGCTCAGAAGGAGTTTTGTTGAAGATGCTACAGAACTCATGGTCACTAGTTGAACATGATATAGTAAAGTTAACAAATAATCTTATTTATCTCTGCAACTAAAATGTGTTAAATTTTATATAAATCTGCCAAACAGAAATTATTATTTCAATTTGTTATTTTCACGTTATAAAATTAGTGATTTTTGATTAATGTCGCAAATTACTTGGAGAATATCATACTTTTTAGGGGCAAACTGTAATAACTTTTGTATGTAAGGAAGGTTAAAAACACTTATTTTAAACAGGGTTATATTGTAATCTACTGAAAGATAAACGATATTAACATATACTATTATTTACACCCCACTTTATCTTGAAATTAGTTATATTTGTATGGTAACTAATAAAAACTATGTTTTTAATCAGGATTTTTAAATTAATGCAAAAAACAATAGTGAGTTTGAGAAGTAAATTACTAGTTTGTTTGGCCTCATCCACTGCAACAGAAAAAAGCAGTTCTAAATTTATTTTTAACTAGAATTTAGTTTATATTATGATTAGGAATTGCCCGCCAAAAGGTGTTCTTGGTGTTTTAGGCTGACAATTTTTCACTCGCTTTTCCTTAAATTTTTGCAAGGTGGGAAGGTATAAATTTTTAATTGGGTTGTCTTTTTCTCTGGATCAGCTTTTTTTCCTGGACTGGGAAGGTGAAACAATTTAACTTACAATAAAAGTTCCGCTTGGCGGAAGCAAATCAAATGGTCATGGCAAACATGCTTTTTGCGTTTGGTAATACAGCGGCTCGATATCCGCGGCCGTCTGGCCATTCGGCGAGGAGCGAGAGCGCCCCCGACGTGCGTGCACAAACGTACGAACTTCCTCGTGTACATTAAGCGCTCAGAATGCGGCATACTAAATTTTATGTCAGCCGTCTTTGTTTATCTTCCATTCAAATATATAGGCTGTCTTTGTTTACTACACACGGACTACCTCGTGTAAATCAAGGACCGAGGACCACGCCATATTTCTGTTCTAACGTATAGATAGATAATATGTACTAGTTTGTTATTACATTATTTTTTTAAGGCTAATTAAATTGCCTCAGAGCAAATGATGTTTCTAAAACCTTAAATATTACAGAAAAAATGACCAAAACCTATTGTCTGGTCTCTGTCCTACTAAGACTATAATAGTGTTTTCTACAACAGACGAGAGGATTCCAAACTTATAAAAGAAATATTTTCTAAATTTATTGTAGTATTTTTGTTTAGTTTGTTTTTTGTTGTTTTTAGGTTAATAAATTTCTTTTGGAACAAAGCAGCGCTTAAAGTACTGCTTCATGGAGGTAATGACACACATGGACAAAGAGGAAGTTGCGTTGGCCTGTGGCAGGTTTAAGTCCCGGCTGGAGAAAGTCCTGACATTTGACAATATAATTCTTAACACTATTTGCTTTAATTGTGCTAGGTTTCATATAAATAAATTTAATTTTTTGTACTTTTTAATGTCATTTTTATTTATTATTAAATTTTTAGATTTACCTTAACGGTTATATATGTCATGCTTTAGGTGATTGATTATACTCAACGTAAAATAAAGTGATAACCCAGTTAGAGTCCAGAATGATTTATGTTCTTAACACTTTCACGCAAATAGTGCTCTTAACAATTATCCACGTCGGTTTTGTGATATCTAAGACCAAGACGTAAGCATGAGTCTTTTGGCACTCATTTGGTAAGGAAATCGGCAAACTGGTCATTCGTGACTATATATTGGAGCGAGATGACTTCTTCCGCCTGCGCTTTTCTAAGGAATGTTATTAAATATTGATATGTCCTGACCTTTTATGGAATCTCTGGTTCAGAAACAATCGCATAGCGCTCTCATTAACGCAATATATTTGTGTTGGAGCAATATCTCAAGCACCTATATCTTTGATCAATCTTCTCAACCATATAGGAAATATCCTATATGTCAGACATGCGGCCCCATATTCCGTTTCTGTAATCGATTATTGGTGCTTTGAAGTCCATATTATGACACTTTCTACAAGGAAAATACAAAACCACTTAGTTGAGCGTCGCGTGCCTCTGCACCTTGTATAGTCTTCATTATAATACTCGGTCAATTCAAACACTGGCGTATTTTTTTTAGAAGTAAAGCGACAAGTTTTTGGAGTCTTTCAAATATATCAGTACTCGCCTCATTCCACTTCAATGTACCGGTTCTGGATTTTGTAAGAACTGACTGAGAACTTTGACACTAAACGACATATATACTCACAATACTGTGATTAAGAAGAGAAGTGTGTTTACAGCTTGCTTATATAGTATATTTCTTGTCTCTTCTCTTGTTTCCTCAAAGTTTTCTTTAGACATCGTTATAGTTCTATTTAGTTATATCGATATGCGGACGCAGGAATAAATTCTAAAGTGTTTTAACAAATATTCAATATGATGATTTTAAAGTAGTATTAGTTTTATCCGAACTCTTACATAACAATCGGTCATTTTATTTTGCACTTTAAAGTGTAGTTTCAATTCTGAAGTGATTATCTCAAGCAATATTCCAGGTATCAGTTTGTAGTCTACATATAAATACAACATTTGATTGCGTAAATCCATGTAACATCAGAAATAAATGGAACTTTTGGCTCTACTGGCTTTATGCTTACTTCAGATCATAGAAAGACTTTAGTTTGTAAACGCGTGTCGTTATGGAGTTCTCTGAGTTGTTTCATATGTATCCTTTTTTGGGTTTACTATGATAAAAGGCAGTTTCACATAAATTGATGTAACATTAACAATGTTCGAATTAACTCGTATTTGACCATTGATAAGAATGCCTTCTCATAGTGGATATTTTTTCTCTGGGTAAACCGCGCGACCATTTTAGTTTTCAATAGATCGAACTGATTTTCTTTTCAGTTTAACGACCACTTGCATAACGCTAGTTTCTCAGTAGTAACAAATAGATTAACTCCTACGTTTTGTTGACTTTGGTTAGATTTAATTTCTTCTTTCAACGATTGGCGTCAGCCTCCTCCTTTTTGAAAATTCATAGTTTGTGTCAAACTTTAAGGTTTGTCTACATTAGCTATCATAGCAAATTTTTGCACTATGGTGTTCTATTTCCAAGATTACATTGACACTTCATATGTAAAAAAAAACACGTACGCGACTACGTAGTTTTCAACGAACTTAAAAAGTTCGTTACTGAATTCTATGTCTGTCTGTCGGTCTGTCGGTCCGTTACAAAATTTGAGATTTTTTAAAATTTGAAAATGGATTCTTATAGGAAATTTTACGCTGATTTGGAATTCGAAACTAAAAAAATTCTATCTCGAATAGTTTTCGAGATATTCGACTTCGAATTTCGGGAAAATTTTCGACATTACGATTTTAAATGTGATTCTTATAGGAAATTTTACGCTGAATTAGAAAATGAAGAAAAAATTCTATGTCGAATAATTTTCCAATTTCTTGAAATTCGAAATCGAAATCGAAAGGTTTTTTTTAAGTTCGTTCTGGGTTTGTTTACAGAGCAATCTCTTCGCCGGCCCCATGTTTTTCTTCTAGATTTAGTTCGCATCGGTTCTACATCGGTATTTAAATCTTCTCTTACTCCAACGACAATTTCTAGACATTATTCTTTTGTGTATCCATTTGTTGTCTCATTCATACACAAGAGTTCGTAAACTCGCATTTAATGGAATTCTTTCTTTTTCATTAGTTATGACATTGGCAATATACTATTTATGTGTCGAAGTAGTTGGCAATCAAATATTTTGCTAACTTCGTGTCCCATTTTTGTTTTTTCTTATTAGGTACTATCACTAAAGCAAGTGATCTAAACACATGAAAATGTCCTATTAAAGGTTTTCTACAATTGATTTCTAATTTTATTTTGGAATATTGTTTAACGTATAAGTCGCATAGTTGACGGTTTCGCACCAAAGGTTTTTTGAAAAACCAAGCGCATGTATCCAGGTTCTCGTTATTTCTGCCGCTATTAGATTTTTATGCTTTGTGGAACCATTCTATTGTGAAGTGAAATCAACATTTGTTTGATGTAGAATGCGCGAATTTTTGAAAACTGTGATCAGAGATTTATTCGCATATTCGAGACCATTGTCAGTTCTGAAAACGCGAAGCTTTTGTACTATTTTAGTGCCTAATTTAACCATATGATCTTCAACGTGAGTAGCCATTTCTTCTTAAGTCTTGGTTTTCAAGAAGTACACTATTAGATGACCACTAGTGTAATGGAATATCACGATACAGTTGAAGATAATACCTCCATTGATCCGCACAAGTTTGGGTGCACAAGTTTTACGCAGTTAGTTGACTTTTATTCGGTCGAGTCAAATTTTCGTGTGCGTGTTTCCTCAATGGACAGTCTACACATTTGATGTTATCGATCTTTGGGTAAACCATTGGCAGCGCTGCTGACATGCTTTATTTTATTTATCTAAGTGTGATCTAATCTTCTGTGCAATAGCATCGCATTGTTATTTCGCCCGACACTTGGAGATTTTCCATCTCCTTTTAACATTTCCGGTAGTATTTTATCTTTTCTTCCGAATTTGTTGTTTTTTACGGGTTTTAATCCATTTTATATTTCAAACGCTTCTACTTTCAGAATTTCTGTGATCCATATGACTGTTTCAACTTGAGCCTTGAAAAGCAACCACGTTCCGGCCTATCATCTGTTTGGATGAAGAAGACTTGCTAGCTGCTTTTAATGCCGAATCGTCATTAAGCACTCGCGATTTGTGAGCTGAAGTTGACTGTTCACATATGATTGTCTAAAATAAGTTTCGTCAACTCTGTCCAATTTTGTGTGCAAGAAACCAAAACTAGATCTTTACAAATCGACTGAAGTTGATACGCAAGTCAAAATTTGTTACCAACTGCTCCTGATGGCCGATTTTGGAAGCGCATTGTCGCTTGTGGTGAAAATGAGTTGATCTTGTTGAGTATGATCGTTCCAAGCGCTAGGTGCCTCGGTGTCAAAACCTACCTCCAGTAGGTCGACAGAATCGTTTTGGTAAGAAACTCGTGATCTTGCTTTTGGGGAAAGTCGTAAATTTCGAGCAATGCGACGAGCAACTGGCCCATGTTTATTTTGACAAAACAATGCTTATCGTGTCACGTTTTTGTTTTAATCTGGACTAGGTAAATTAGAATAGCTTTGCATATAAAATCTATTAAATCTTATGAAATAGCAGTTGTGGCAGTTTTTAAAAATACTTTTGAATTATGTACTTTAGCATTTCATGGTGACTAGGTATAAATGTATTGATTTTTAATTAAATTTTTTATATAAATAGAAATAATAAATATTTATTTTATTAAAAATATTTCCAAGTTCAATTCGCTATTATTTATATATTTTTTGACAAATAGTTTGTTAAAGGATTCAAAATAAAAAACAACTAACTTTTAAAAAACAACATCCAAATTATTGAAAGTTGTTAATGTACATTCGTTCAGTAAAAACTTGGAGAGAATTATAAATTTAAATTAACTAGTCGTTAATTGACCATGCTTTATTGTAAGGCAAAAACATTCAGACATTTGAGGTTAATTATAATTGACTTATTTTATTAACATCGCACAAGGTTGTGTTATCAATAATCGGCTTAGATGTTTAGCGCTTTGTCAACTTTGCAAAATGTTTGTTAGAGATAGTTTGTTTGCAATTTTGCAATTATAAGCCACTTTAGTTTTCAAGCTGTACATGAGTTAAGGGAAAAATAAAACCCGTGTTTTGCTGGCTGCCAAGGCCTTTCTCAAACGCCCAGGCCGGTGGTCAATAATTATAAAACCTGTATTTGTTGTCAGTCCGCTATCGCGCTATCACAACGCGCCTGCGGAGAGCGGCTAAGCGCGAATTCTGGTTTCTGTTGTGCTTCGTTTCGAACAGTTTTCCGTCTAATTCAGTATCGGCGATATTGCCGAAAAGCTCGGAGGAAAGCGGCGCTCGCATCTCGGCGCCTCACTTTGCGCATCGAGCTCCTTCCGTGAAGTTCGGTGAAAAACATCTAAAATGCAGTTCGCCGAAAATTCGCTTTTAGTGCCGCCGTACACACTGGTTGCAAGACGAGTTTTTTTAATTTTGTGGTAAGCTTTCTGAAACAATGGAGACCACGGAAGCTGCGGAGACGTTTGTAGAAAATAAAATTCTGCATAACAGTACGGCCATCAACGACACCAATGTCGATATTTTGGAAATCCTTGGTCCCAAACGCGACAGCTTGTATGTAGTTATCACTATTACCGTTATTTATGTTATAATATTCATCACCGGCCTGGTGGGAAATATAAGCACGTGCGTGGTGATTTTTCGTAATAAATCCATGCACACCGCCACTAATTATTACTTGTTCAGTCTAGCAATATCTGATTTGTTGTTGTTAGTTTCCGGATTACCCCAGGAAATGTACTCGATTTGGTCGAGGTACCCCTATATATTCGGCCAAGCCTTTTGCGTGCTGAGAGGGCTGTTCTCAGAAACTTCCGCCAACGCTACCGTGTTAACCATTACGGCATTCACGGTAGAGCGTTATCTAGCTATTTGCCATCCGTTCCTCTCCCATACGATGTCCAAACTCTCCAGAGCGGTGAAATTCATCCTAATAATTTGGATGGTTGCGATCTTCTTCGCGGTGCCCCAGGCGCTCCAGTTCGATGTGGTCTCCGTTGGCAATCCGGAAACAGAGGTATGCCAAGTTGCACGGGACATAATTCCGCACTCGTTCGAGTTCTCCACGTTCGTGTTCTTTGTGGCTCCTATGACTTTGATAACCGTGCTGTACGCGCTTATTGGACTGCGCCTAAGAAGCTCCAACCGAATGAAAAAAGCGTCCGGAGATTCC
Source organism: Sinelater perroti (assembly GCA_036346155.1). NCBI lineage: Eukaryota > Metazoa > Arthropoda > Insecta > Coleoptera > Elateridae > Sinelater > Sinelater perroti. The sequence goes on along the minus strand of JARFIY010000195.1, from coordinate 11,446,425 downwards.
ATAAGAAGTTCGAATCTGATAAACTCGGGCAATAAGAGCGGCGCTCTTAAGCAGCGCCAAGGCCAGTCTTCAAGAAGAGTTCTGAAAATGCTGGGTAAGCGATTTTTTATTTTGCATATAAAAAGCGCTGCGTATATTAGCTCTCAGCCTGTATAAAAAGATTATGTTTAAAATGTTAATCGATTCCCATAGTTGATCCTTCAGTTTTCTGTATATTCCTTTCCACACAACAAAAGCAAAACTTTTGATATTAAGAGTAAGACGTTAAGTAATAGTAAAGAAACTGATTAAACTGGTAGGTTAAGGAATTACAGAATGAAATAATTTTGAATGTTTTACTGCTTATATTTATATTTCTATCTACAAAATTGCTAGTTTATATAAATAAATATTATTATTGGTAATAGAGAAAATGCTTTAGTTGCTTTATTTATTATAATACTGACTTTCTGGAGATAATCAGCTTTACTAGTTCAAACGATATTTGTGAACTTAAAATTGTTAAATTATATTTAGTTATTTTTAAATGAATTAAATGAATTATAGAAATAATTTAATGGAATTTAATCGAAAATATGTACCCCTATAATTGATCAGTATAGAAGCATCAGAAGCATAGTTGTTACTAAAGATAAAAAACATTAAATTATTGTGTATATAAATATACTTCTTATTACTTTGTATTTTGTACCCAACAGACAAAAATATTGTAGCGGCACTTATAATTAACGTTATTGTAATTTACTATTTTAAACCATTAGTCCCTTTCTTAGTGATTCACGGTTAAATTTCGAATTAATTAATTTCTAACTTGGCATTAAATTTAACTGAAATTATTTTAAAGTGAGCACCTCGTATGAGGAAATTTTATTTATGAAAATAATCTTTAAAATAAGTCATAAATATGTTAATTACTTGCACAACTAAAAAATTGCTGTGTTTCAGTAATTAGTGTAATGCCAATTACTACTGAAAGGTTACACTAATTAAAAGTAGTTTTTGTTGTTATCTGGAGCGTAATTGTTATTTGTTGTGTTTCTGTATGATTGCATATCGTCGCCTTTTTCTATTATTGCATTTTGTACCACACAGTTTTGCTTCATCAATTTATACGAATCAATATAAACTGGAACTATTTGGTAGTTTATTGAAGAGCAAGAAAAATATCAAGATATTGAGTTATTTTTGACCTAAAATCTCGCTCGCCAAGTGCCTGTGCTCCAAGTGTTTCTTTTAGTAGTCCAAACTAACAATAATAGCAGGACGGCAAATCCGGACTGTAGGAAGGCCATTTTAATGTAGAAATTTCTGTTTTTTGTCAAGTTTGGGCCTATGTACGGTATCGGATGTTATTTTAAAGTAAGATATGTCTTGAACTGCCGTATTTTATTCCAATTTCAGAAGCATTTTTAGTAACCGTTATTCAGCGGTCATCCTTGAGAAGGAGGCGAACAATGCAAATATTCCCTTCGGTAACGCTGGCCCTCGGCGACGTAGGTGTAATTTATTTTTAACTGCAACTCGTCCTTCCAAAAATGTTTATGCTGCGCGTGCACATAAGTTTTCTTATGGGTATTGCTCCCAAAATGTCGGACGGCTATACGTATACCCTATGTTGTGAGAAATTTTATAATAATCCGTTGCTCAACAAAATATGCTACTTAAAGAATTGGGGGAAACATTTAGACTCTGCCTATAATGCTCAGAAACCGCGCTCCTCTCTATTCATCTAAGTATTCAAAATTACAGAGCTTAGTGTATAATAAAGAGATCATGCAGCAGTTTTCAACTAAATTATTTTTTAAAGTTTTGTTAAAGACCTAGTAAAATGCATCAAGACGCAATAAAGTCTGACAAATTTGTATATTCTGTAATGTGATCCTGATAACCATCGTATTTTGTTGTTTCTTAATAAAGTAAACAATTAATTTATGAAGCTTAACAATGTAAAAATTTCCAATTTTGTGGATCAGGCAAATATAAAAATTTATTTCTGATATTAATTAATATTATTGCAATAGTTTATTTTAATTTAAAAAAATGTCGCATGTTTTTGTAAGTTTATTGTAGTTCTGCAAAATACAACAAAAAGAAGCATAAACTTCGGGACAACTGATTCAACGTAAACATAAACAGATTAAAGACTTGGAAATTCCAGTCGATATTCAAAAGCAGGTTTGCATGCCGAAATAAGAAAACCAGCCAGATATCAACAGGAATTCGATCTTATATTTTGCTTGGTTTTGAAGTCCGCTTCACAGAGCTCAGGATTGCGCAGAATTATTAAAAATCAATAATTTGGCAGAACCAAATGAAAACTGTTTACCAACAAAACCAGTCTTCTTACAATTTTACTCACTGAAACCCATTTTTAGTAATCAGTCAACTTTACATCAATAACAATTTTAGTATTATACGATTATTGTGGTTTGCGAATGTGTTATTATTAAATTGAATCATTGCTAATTTAATAAATTATTATTTAGAGGTAACACTTGTTTAATTGATGTTTAAACATGAAAAGTACTTTATACTTGAGAGCAGTTCGTATTTTGTATTTTTAATGGACTGTTTTAGACATATATTTGTTATCCAACATTTTATTATAAAATGTAAATTTAAGTTGCATTAATGCTTTGTTAAACAAAATTGCAGTTATGAACCCAACTGACATTGCAATAGAAGCAAAAAAGCATATCTTTTTATGACAGCTCTTTATTCTGTGGGCGTCTACTTCATTGGGTGTACAATTAATTAAAGCAACGTTAATGGCACGTCTGCAGAAATGCATGAATTGGAATGGAATTTAAAGTTTTTGTGTTGTCTACATAGCCATTTTATTTTGAAAGTTGAAGTGCAATCGAGAATATAAATGTAATCTGACATCGACACTTAGCTTCAATAAATTTGAAAACTCTTAAGGTAAAAAGTTTAATTGACTTTCAATAGCTTTTTACGGTGGTACATCCTTTTGTATTGATTAAATTGGTTTGAACGTTTGCTTAGACAGGCTAATGGCAGCATTCTAATCATACTTTGAAGTTCGGAAAATTGTGAACTGTCTTCGTGTAATTTTTTCGTTAAAACCAAGTTTGCGTCTTTTAAAAAATTGATTTGGGTCAATAGAAGCGAAAATATGTGATGCAAGTAATATATAACATTCAGATGAAAGCTTTTATATCAATTTATTTATTCTTTTATAAATATCAAACGTCAAGACAATATAAATCAGTATAATTTACAGTCTGTTTAATAATAACGTGACCGCTGCAATCTTGAAAAAATAAAAATGTAGATAACTATTGGGATATACATTATGAGCTATTGCGCAATTACCTAATATCTGGATCAATCACCAATACTAATTATAACTTTACATTTCTTTTTGCTTTACCAGTACACTCACTATACTTTGAACTTTATTTTTATATACGACTACGCATTTTCAATTGGGTATGTAAAGACCTTACCGATTATTCCATCGTAATGACGATATTTTGTAGTTTCCACCCACTGCACAATTTGCTGCGATGTTTAGGGCCATTGTCCTCTTGCAGCACCCAACTTGTCCTGTCGGAACCAAAAAACTTTTTATCAGACTTCAAGAAGCGTTTCTGGTAAATGGTGAGCATTTTCTCAGCGTCTGAATTGTCCGTAAACAGAAGGAGGCTACCCAAACCGTATTTATAGAAGCATTCCCAAACTAGCACTTTTGCATGGTGTTTTAGTATGTGGTGAAGAATCCTATTAGTCTTTGCTGACAACGTTATTCCCATTTCCTCCTAAATATTTTTTTGTTCACGCCAGTTTCGGTCCTTTCGAATGTTTTACTAAAACACTGCCCTGTATTGCTTCAGAAATTTTGCGTTTATTGTAAAGATAACGAATGAATTGACATTAACAACAAAATCAGATTCAAACGAATTGACGTAGGTAGCGCTGTCTTCTTGGTTACTATCTTGTGTAACACTGTTACATTTAAGTGTTCTAAATATTAATTAAAGCAGATATGCAGCACACGCGATGTTTATTGAAACAACCACCGTAATTAAACGTAAATAATATATGTAAACTATAAGATCAGTATATTTATTCTTCTTAATTTTTAATAACCCAATTTGGTGCAAAGTTGGGAAATAATATTAGTTCATGCACGAAGCAAACTAGAAGCCGCGTGGGCGTTAAACTATTCCTATGAGAAGGTGCCTTTTATTACACAGCAACGGCTGACTTGCTTTCAATAGACATCTACTACCTTGAAAGTCTGGTCTACGCATTGTGCTTATTTTATCAAAATTTACTTGTTTCAGTAGAGTAAATGTAGGCACGGCAGGCATTTTAAATATTTTGGTATTAAAAATTTCTATTTTTTCGTTGCTAGCTTGCATAGCTTTTGAATAAATTGCGTGTTCAGTTACTAACAATTATGATAAAACAAACAAAGCGGACTGGTCAAATACACCAGTTGCGCGACAAATGCACCAATTTTAGTACTTGTTTATGTAAGGTAACCGGAAAATATCGTTAAATTATGTTAGACCTTTTTCTTACTCAGATCCTCTATAGCAGTTTTTAACTAAGTTTCTTGTATTTCAAGAAAATATCTTACGTAATTATAATTTGAACTAACGTGTCATTAGTGATTCGCTTGTCTGATGATGGATTAGGATCGACAAGAAATAAATTAAGCATTAATTAAACAAAAAGTAGATGGGTAGTAGCCGTGAGATTTCCGTGAAAACGTCGCTTTGTTACCCTACTAAGTCCTCCCCTCCCTTGCCTCATACGGGGGACGGAGAAACTTGGTTTGCTTATTGCTTTAAACCTTCCCTTATCGAACGCTGACCTCGTCCTTGTCCTTCATCTAGTTGTCTTTGGGTATTAGTTGTTTCAAACCATTTTGGTGTTGCTCATAATTTTGGAATGACAGTCAGTATTCGTACCGAACTTAAAGACGTTTTTACGTCAAAATATTATTTGTTTAACAATTCGTTTATATGTATTTACTACAAATAAATGATTTTTATTTTGTGCATTTATATAGATTTTATAGTACCATCCCTCGTTTTGAAAATATTCAATACATCGTTTTTACTTTTTTTAATTATTGGCGCACTCACCGGCACTGCAGCCTCAAGGGCTTATTATACCTACTAACATGCACTTAATACTGCGATATCACATACACCCATGGGTTAAGCAAGACTCAAACTCGCCCGGCCAGACAGAGGAACGATGATCTTGACCACTGAGCCATTGCAGCCCCTATAGTTGGCCGCTTAGTAATAGATTTAAAAAATAAAACTTACTTGTATCTTCGACGTTCTTTAACGCATCTTCTATTTTATATTTGCTTAAATTCGTGAAATTATTAATTTATTTGTAGTTGGTTATATATTTGGGGATATTTTTCCTATATTGCTATACCTTCTGTATTAACAGAAATCCTGGTTTTGTTACATACTTTTAATACGGCCAGAGTAGTCCAGTGGTAGCTACGTTCACTCGAACAAGAGGTAATAATAGCGGTGGTCTAAGGCTCGATGCTTAACCACATCGCCCCACATCAGAGATGATGCGCGACGACCGAGCAAAATGGCGAACGTATCAGAGCCTCAATTTTCTCAGTTTGCAGGCCGTGCTTCCATGGGGGGTGTTAGAGTCGTACCATTATTATATACTTTTAAATACTGTGATACTGTTACAGTAGAGTTTAAAAACATCTTCTTTTCTATAAAATTAGTATAAAAAGAGATATATGTTACTGGTTAAGTACTTATGAAGAAAAATGTATAAAACAGTTTGGGAACATGAGGATACAAAACGAGAAAATTTATAGTATTCATTTTGAAGAACGACTTTTCCACAAAACAAACATAAATTTTCTTTCTTAATGAAGCTGTTCCAACAGTATTTCATCTACCACCAAAACAAACAATAAAATTTTAAAAATTTTTGGAGGGGGTTACATGATTTATTTGTAGTTACTAGAAATAAATGTTTCGTTAAGCTAAAAGATCGCATTCAAGTACTTCTGAACCGCTACCTTGTAGATTGAGGACTAAAGTGGAACTGATACCTGCTTTCCATATAAAACTACCATTGGAAAATGGTAGCAAAACATGAAGGCTGAGCCAGGTTTCATAAAAAAGCTTAACATTTTGATTACAAAATTTCTATGCAAAAAAATTTGTAATAAAACGGAATAAAGTTTTATGGTTATGTTACGTTTGGGGTTGACTTAAATGATGCTGCCATTGAAAAATTAGAAATGTCAATTTCTTTTAGAAAATAAAAGTTTTTCTTAAGTCGGAGCTTTTGCAGCAGATGTGTTATAAAATTTATAGAAAACTGAAGAGAGGTCATCGATCATAGAGAATGCTATTGCATACATTTCACAGTTAGTGTCTTATAATTATGAGTAACATTCTAAATTAAAAACAGGATTTAGTGGTCAAGTGTTTCTTTTAAAAAAAATGGTTTATTATTACATCATACGGTTGTTTATGAACATTTATTATTACATCTTCCATTGTACAAAATTAACCAACGTAATTTAAAATTTTCTCTTTTGTTATTAAGTTCAAGTTAAATATTCGAAGCACATCCTGAAGAACAACTAATTATGAACTCACTACACTCATTTGAAAATTAATGTGAACAAGTTTTATCAGTATTTCATGATCATGAATATAGAATATTCCATAGAATTTATCAAATATATAGCAGGATTTGGAACTCATCAAATTGTCTATTGCAAATACTAAGATGTAAAACTTGCGTTGCAGCGTTGGGTGGAAATAAAGATTTTTTTTGTACTTTCTTATAAGACATAAAATATTTAAACATAAAAACGAGTTCAATAACTAAATTAATTTTATTTGAAGGCGAGTAATATCGTTTGTTATAGTATAAATCTCTTTTTAAATAATTATAAGGGGATAAAAGAGCGGTAAAAACACTAAAGCCAGTATGTTCTATTTATTTTAATCATAAAATATTTTTTAAATGTATTTACTTGTACGATAATGTATGTACTTTTAAGCCATGTATATTGTATACGCACTACATTTCCATCACGTACTTTTACATAATTCTTATTCGAGACCTCAAAGTTACGCCACTGGTGCAAACGGTTTGGTAGTACCTTGTCTCAACTTTTGTTTACGGAATTTGGAAAAAGTAACTTTAAAATAATACCTACAAAATAGTCTGCGAGCTTGTTAAAGGCATTAAAAAATGCCAAATTTGAAAGGGTTGTAACACCAAAGAAGCAATAGTTCAACCAATAATTGTGATGTAAATGGAAATAATTACATGTTTAGCCCTCCACGAAAATGTCTAAATTACGTAGTTATACGCTTTCTAGCAAAAATTATACTCAAAGGTAATTTAGTTTTTTTAAGATTTTGAAATACCCACTGACTCCTCTTCTCCTTACTCAAGCCTTCACATTGAGTTTGGAATAAATATGGTGTTTTTTAGGACAAATTTCGAATGATGATGTAGAAAGCCTTCCTGCTGTTATCTTTATTTTTAAAAAGTTATCTTTTATCTTATGTGTTAAAATATAAGCTTCCAACCAAACAATTTTGTGTTGGTCTGAAACTTTTTTTATATTAAACGAAGGACTTGTTCTTTTTTTTTATTAACGTCTGATTTGTGCTAACAAAATTGTAAGAAGTACCACAGGCTCTTGTTGTTTTTTGTATGTTAATTTCTGCTCAAATTGCTTCTAGCACCTTTTCCAGATCGTTCTAAATTTAAAAAAATTTCATTGTTCTTTAAACTTTCTTATTTGGCATAAGACGTTGAAGTATATGGACATTTTGTAAGTTTAGGAATTATAAAGCGAAAGTATTAAGATGCTAGTTGTTTTATTTAGATTGTAAACATAGTTACTAAAAGGTAAGTTTAAATAAGAAAATCATAAAACTAGACACTAACTTAACAGAACGTTTAAAACAGCCGTTGATATTTTTCTGTAATAGTTCACAAGAACACATTAAATTGTACTATATCACTGACTTTTTACTATTGAATAATAAACGAAAGCAGGGGCTCCTAATATAAATGCACAACCTTTCGAGAGCAATTTTTAAACTTAAATACAAATTATTAATAAGATAGACAAACATAAAATTGAGTTATGTAAAACAAAATAGAACAAACTGATTTACTATAAATCACACTCTATATTTATAACAGCTGCTAATTAAATTTATTTTGACTATATATTTTTTATATTGCTTTGCAGTATAAAATAATGCCAAGATTTACTTTTAGTTAGTTTTCGTTAAAATTTTACGTCTATAAAATTTAAATCTTAAATATTTAAGTACCGTGTAGCCAACTGATTGTGTGACATTGTGCCCAATTTCATCCGCAACTTTAGTTCAACGCCAAACTACCTTCAAAACAACATTTATGATTAACAACAACCCTTAGCTATTATTTATCTACTAATACAACAACAAGAAAGCCTCGACAATAGACTTGCGTTCCAAAACCCCGTCACGTTTGTTTTTAATATGTTGTAATACAACACGCTAAAAATGCCCTTACATACACCCTGACACAATTTGTACTTTCAGTAAGAGTTAAATAATGACGAAGGCTCTTCTAAAGATAAAATGCCTTCTAGAGAAAATCCTTAAGAATATATATGTAAAAAGCAAATTAAAAACACTTTTAAATTTAGCCCAACAAATTTCAGTTTAAACGATCGCAGCAATCAATAATGCTAGCCCGTCTAACATATTTTTGGTTTTATCGAAAGAGGATAACCAACTGACAGAAACAATATTTAAAAAAGCCATCCACAATTTTCATATAGGGGTTTGCAATATGATAAAATAGACCCTCAAATCATCATCATCCTCATTCGCAGAAGGGCTTTCACGACCTTTCTCATCTTCAAGGCTCTTATCCCCTTAACGAAACTTTTGGAACTAATGTTAAGTGGTACGTTCACTGATGGTTCCCTGGCCAAATGCTTGGTTAATATTGCGAACAGTTTTGCTGCTTTGCGCCTCAATTTAAACTTGTATAATAAAACTTGTCAAATTTTCTTTCTTTCTATCACTATTTAGACAGCCTAAAACATACCAAAAAATCTGGTGTGAACATCACACGACTTTCCTTATCCTATTATTTGGGCAATTCTGTCAAAAATCCTGGACTTAAATTTTTTCGAGTTCTTATTTTATCAATTTTTACTTTAAATTCATATTTATCTCGTGATAACAAATCATTTTTATTCTCATGAATTTTTTGTATATTCAACCGTTTACATACGCGACCGCTTTGCGACCGATTTTGCGACCTTGCGACCAAACGGCTTGGCCGATTTTTATTTTCGCACTGCGTCTCCTACCTACATGTAACTTGAATACCAAATTTCAAGTCTCTAGCTCTTACAATTCTCGAGATATCCTGTTTACTCAGACAGACAGACAGACACACACACACGAACCAATGGCCCAAAACAACTATTTTGGTGTCCTGAGGCTATAATTCGTCCAGAAATGTGAAAAACTGGGTAGGTCAAATTTTCACCGACTACATTACTTTCCTTGTTATAGCATAAGGAAAGTAAAAAAAACCAGTTGCAAACAAAACGAATTGTATATATAATGTCGGCGAACTTTACTCTTTAAAATGGTGTATTAGATAAACACAGTTAAATAAAAGTTTTTCTTAATATTAAGCATCAAAATTTAAATTAAAAAACAGCATTTATTTTTGGATCAATCTCTAACAACAAATCAATATAAAACATTTGCCATACATAAATTTTTTAAAAAAGATACCAAATTGTCCAACGAACAATATGGTTTTACCAACATGCAAAGTGTGGCACTCATTTATAAAAGAAATACAAAGTCCCAATTCGTATATTGTTTATAAATAAAAATTACTCCATTGTAACGCCCAACAACTGCGCAGTGAGATCAAACCTATAGGACCCTTAAGCTCTCAGTTGGATTTCACAAGCACATTTTAACCCCCCGGCGAAGAATCGGGAAAGAAAAATTAATCCGTATTTTAATACCTTAGGAATCCAGGCTTATAACAACTAGGACTAGAAAACTTTACAGAAATTTTTTATATATTTTTATGAGTAAGCTTATATATTGGCCGAACAAAAATTTCTACTACTTTTCAATAAGAATATTCAATGGAATGTATTTAGAAAATATATAGTTAATAAATTGTAGTTTTAATACTAAAGAAACCTGTAGAGTAAGGAGCAACGAACCTTTTGATATGAACCACACGAGAGTCATGATGGATAGCTTCGTCTTTTGTAGAAACAAGATGACTAACTACTTAAATATCCTTCTACAAAAAAAGAACTACTAACTGAAAAGTAAAAAAACGCAATGTAATAGTTTGTCTACCAAACTGTAAACAATAACGAGGTTTGTGTTGTTTATTTGAACAATAAGAAGATAATGTGTTCGGGCAAGCAAGTAAAGGATTTAAAAGTTTATAAAGCACATATTTTATTAATACAAAATCCAGCCCAGAATCTGGATTTTTAAATAAAAAACTAAAGTTTTTTACAACACCTAGCCAAAGTGTTAACATCCAATAATATCACATTATATGTAGAAGTTGAAGAGTGCTTAAATACACTTTTATAATTCTCTAATTTTGCTTCACATATCAGCACTCAAAATCTAGCAATGTGACCGAGTGACTGGCGTAACAAATGAAGTTTCTGAAGATAGCAACAGCTTTTTGCGGAGCTAAGCTTGAAAAGAAAATATCTACCCACTAACAAATGCAATCTGGTGTACCGTAAGGTACTGCTTTAAAACTCTTAGTTTATACACATGTTACATACAGACGACTTATATTTAAGTTAAGAAACTATAATTAGAACATTTTTAACTGCTAACTGAATAATAAATTGAAAGTCAAAATAAATGAATAAAAATTAAGACATGCTTACTTAACTTTACAATAGTACTGTCGCCTGGTTTTTATAAATAATAGTGAAATTTTCCACTCTAAGGAAATCAGATACTTAGGAACCTATTTGAATTGTCGCCTAACATGGAAAATCTACATTCAAAAAAGGAAATTGAATATTAAATTTTAAAAAATATATTGTGAATTTGATAGAATTACACCTATGCATAGACAATATAGTATTGTTATGTAAAGCCATAATCAAACCTATCTGGTCGTTCAAAATTGTTATATAGAGATGTTACAGTTCATAAAAAATTATATATTAGAACGAATTTACTCTAAGATACCTAGAGTTATTGTTGTTGCCTCTTGGTTTTGTCTTATACCATAAACATCTCAAAAGTCTATTTATCAAAAAAAGTAATAGCCAAAAACGCCATAATACATCAAACTAAACTAGATCTATTCTAACCTAAAGTAATCTCAGACTTATTAGATAACACTCATTGCAGAAGACTTAGAAAGCAGTCGTGTAATACTCAAATTAAAATAGTCAAAACGTATAAATAGTGTATGATATAAAATATAATTTATTAATAATATAGAAGCAGGAGTGTAATTGTATTTTTATAAGTAAATACAGAGTGGAGTGCACTCAGGGGATTGTATTTTTATAACATATAAAGAACAAGGTAAAAACAGGCTAAAATGGTGCCGGTTTTCGACGATGAGAATTTGGTCGTATTAGAAATTACATCACTCATTCATCACAATAATATTATATGATATGTAATATTCTAAGTTAACAAATTTTAAAACTAGAAACCACAAGCATTTAGTTTTTTAACTAGACGAAGAGCCATTGTAGTAAACTTGACAATATTTTTTCCTCTCATTTAAAAACTGTAAAAGTTTGCTTTTACATAACTTTTAGGACTGACTTAACTTATATTCCCAAAAATTTACCAAAATAAACTAACTGAAGTCTTTTTAGTCTTTTAACGTTTCCACTAATGTTTGTTGAAATAGTGTCTTCAAAAAATCGTATAAATGAGTAGATAAACAAATTAAAATTAGTAGCTAGCTTTGTTGTTTTCTTTATTTAACGATAATATTCATTTAGAATTACATTTTTTTAACAAACGCATAAACAATTAAACGAAAATTAAAAATTATGTAAACATTTTTATTCAACTTAAGTAGAACTCAAATTAAGTTCAGTTATAGTTGGAGGTTTTATTATATAGTTCAAATAAATAAAAATATATACGCGTATATGTTAAAAGCAGGTAAAAATTAATTACAACCAATTAAAATAACAAATAAAAATATAATAGAAAAGATTCGATTGGTCTAATGAAAAATAAGTCAGAGCTGAACATTTTGAATATTGAAATTTTGAATGTACAGCAGAAAAGCAGAAACGAGACATTTTAAGTCGGCCTTTACAATTGTTAAATGCCAATGCTCCTTAAAAGGTGTAGGTTTGTAGAGTTGAAATAAGCAAAATCAAGAAAAAATCCACGAAAGTTTTTAAAACGAGAATACTGAGTGATTGAAATATGTGCCTCTGAATGTCGTGTTTAGTGGCGATATTTCACGCCAATAATATCTCTTTTGTAAGTTATTACGACAAATAAATATATACACATACACTTTAAGACCTTAAATCTTTTTCTATTTTAAATATTACATGATGTATATTGTACGGAATACTATATTTTTGTGTAACTTAATAAATTATCGTAAACTGTTGATGTTTGGTTTACTGTTTAGTAGAGTAAAATATCTTTACAAAACTTCAATATTTTATTTTATTTGCAAATTCTTAATAATATTTAAATTTTAAACATAACGTTTCAAAATATTATTTAGTGGGGAGAGAAGATTGGTTGTTACATTCCTTAAAGGAATGACCGAGTTCTCCACAGTGATTACAAGTAGGGCTACTTTTCCGGCAAAACTTGGCTGAATGACCGAACTGCTGGCAGTTGAAGCATCTAGTTACAATCGTGAAGTCTCTAACTGGACAAGATGTCCTTGAATATATATATATATATATATATATATATATATATATATATATATGTATTTGTCCTTGATTGATAAGGGTTTTCCTGATGCTAGTTGCTACTTCTACTATGTAGTAAGATTTAAGTTGTCTGATTTGTGGCTCAATTTGATTGTCTCAAGGAAAGACTCACGCGAAAAATTAGGAAATTTGTTAGCAAAGTTTTGCTTATAAATGCACTCAAAAACTTCATTTTCACTAAGGTCTATGGGAACACCAATGACCGCAATCCTAGGACGTTGTTTGATCGGTTCTTCGACGGTAAGGCCCAAGGAGGCAAGCTTTTCAGAATTCTTTAACTTCTCGATGTCTTCTTTGGTTTCTGTACTAATGATTATACCCCTATTTCTATCCTTTCTCACGCCCCGGACGTGAAACTTAAGTTCCTCTGGTAAAATTATTTTTTGGACGAGGGACTTTGTGTCTTGCTTCGTATTGGTCTTGTCGTTGGGATGTATTGCGAGAGTGCTTAAATTATTCGGGCGGATAAAATTTTGAGCCCTTTTTTAACCATGTCAGCAAAAGAGATTTTTATCAGGTTTTAATTTATTTACGACATCTTCTTTAAACTGCTGAAGTAAGTTCGTGACATTCTGCTGTTATTGTAAGTGCTGAATAGTGGTGTGCGCCAGTATGGTTTTCTGCTTCAGTGCTTGATATAAGACGGCCATCTGGGACGTCTCGTTTGTGACATTACGGCACAGATTTGTGACGCGAGGCTTTTAGTCTGAATTTAATTTTTTCTTCGAGACTATACCGCATACTTTATTTAAAAGGGAGTCAATAGAACCAATCCATTTTTGTATTTCCGACGTGGGCAAGACGGAGGACTTCTCCGTATCAATTGGCTACGACCAAACGGGCTAATTCTGGGTTGGACATAAGTACCTAACTAGAAACACCATGTAACGCAAACACTGTGTGCTCTGCTGTTGTAAGATAGCCACTTCGCGAGACCAAGGTTTATTAACTGAATATGGCCGTTGCTATAAGAGTATGTTTTCCGGCTTCTGCGTTGTGGAGAGAATCTATGGCTTTACGGCGTTCTCGGTTATGACCTGTGCCTTAGATAGCACCTTTAGTGCAACGACCCTCCCCGAGTCGAGTTCCTGCACTTTGTAGACCGTACCGAAAACGCCATGCAACGTAATGAACTTGCGCTCTCCTTCAGCAGTTGACTGCAAGGGAAAGTCGGGCAGGAAGAGCGACTTCAGCTGGGATATAGGCCAAGCCGTCTTGCTTAGCTCGTATAGCAGCGATATCGTCGACTCTTTCCACCTTCGGCGAGAAATGCTCGGCGGAGACCAACGGCCTCGTGTGTATCGCGCGCGATGAGCGGCTGCACATGCACCTGCGTACCTGGGCTTAAGGGTGGCGGCTCCTACATGGCTGTCTAAGGCTAAGGGAACGCGAGTCAACTCGTGGGCGGCACACGGGGTGAGCACCATACGTTCACCAGCAGAACGTGGACTGCACACGTCCACCACCCACGACAGACCCTCTCGGATCAAAGTACACACAGTATTCAGAGACAGAATAAAAACAAGCCATCATTAATCTCTAAGCTATATTTTATGTTATGACCTAAGTTAAAGTTTTATCCACTTTTGTATGAGCTGCTTAAAGTTTTTAGTTACAGCCTCGTTTATTACTTTAGTTAAATTACAATTTTTTATGATTGGAAATATTTTGAGTTTGAAGAACGCAGAAGATGGAGGAAGCTAAATCACTCAAACGTGATGGATACAACAAAATTTTGAATTTTTTTTTGGTTAACTTTTGCCAAATAACAGCAGTTGTGTGGGATAGGATGTGATTTTTATAAAGTAATTTTTTCTGTTGCATTTTTGACTTTAAAGTGTTGTAGTGAAGTCACATCGTAACCACTGCTTTCAAGTTATTGTATTTTCAGCTTTCAATAATTAGATTAACATTTTTAGATTGGAAAAATCAATCATACAAAGAGATTTCTGATACTCATTTTATGATGCAATGAAAATTCTTTTCATTTATGTAAACTGCTTTCAGCCTTCTCAGTCAACTCATTTTCTATTAATCTCACGATACCATGTTATAATAAACTTGGTTTATGGGTTTGATTATTTATTAGTAGCTAATTATCTAGCATACCAATACTATCTCTAAATATTTATTTCCTCTGCTAATTGCCACACAAGCTGTATCTAGTCCTAACTGGTTTCTTGACTCATCACTTTCTGATTTTCAAGTGTCTAGGTTTTAGCTTCTAACCTTCTCGTTTACTATTTGGAGAACTTTTGTGGGTGTTGTACTGGTCATATAAGCTGCTTTTTCTAATCGTGACTTTCTAGAATCCCAAATGTTGGAGTTACCTCTTATATTTTCACAGAACTTTTTAATTATTGGGAATCTTCATCTCCGCAGAGAGCCAAAGATGTATCTTAGTTTTTGCAGCGCATCTCCAGACAGGTGCTGCATAAGTTATCATTGGACTAATGGAGGTTTTCTAGACTGTCAGCTTATATTCTAGAGATACCTTATTTCCTAGCTAGTAGTGAACCTAAAGACACATTTATTATATTTGTTCTTATCTCAATTTCAGTGACCTCTCCTCGGAATAGATTTGAATACACTACTGATTAAACCAATTTTTGAAGTATTCCTTTTTGCAGTTTTTTCACAGCCAGGTTGCTTTTATACCAACTTCTATTTGTGCTCTTAACATACGTTACAATAAATAAAAAAATTTGTTTGTTGTTTGATACCTACAAATGCTGCAATTTGACTGCTCTACTCTGCATGTGTAAACTTCAGAGTTTGTCAAAACGGCATTTCAGCACCAAAAATTTTGCTTATTATTGTCGAATGAGCCAGGAAAAATTCAGAAGATAATAATTTTAAAATAAGTTGAGGGATATTTAGCACATTGCAAGACTTGAAGTTGGCTCACGCTAAACAAAAAGCTAATGTAAAAAACTAGAACAATTTAGAAGCAGAAAAGGTTGGTCTAAAAATAAATGGAAACAAGACAAGAATTTACTTAAATACAAATCATAATATTCACGAACTTGGACATAGAGAAAGTTGACGAATTTTGTTATGTAGGTAGTGTGATACTAACAATGGCAAAAGATATGACTAAAAGAATAGCCTGTAATTTACTGGAGCATTATAAATAAAAATACAAAAAGTTGTTTTCCTATACAATTTTCTAATATACACACATTTTTTCCAACCCTTAGGCAGTCCAGTTCAAAAGGTAGTGGACAATAGTCAGTCAGACTGATATTCTAACGACGTTCTTGATCTTTATTTTAAACTACTTCTCATCTACCAAAAAAATTGTTTATACCACGCGCACGTTTGGTTTATTTTAAAGGTGTCAAATTATGCCTTAGTTTTTGCAAAATTTCGGGCGGTTTTATCTTTCCTGTCTTAAGAAATTTTATAATAATTTGTTCCCCAATGGACAAGGGTACTTTTCTAACATTGTAATACTGGATTCAGTGGCGTTAGTATGAGGTAGCTTATTGATAGAATCATGCATTTAATGGAACTAATGCAATTAGCTGTTTAAGTAATTCAATGCGATGTTGCATGAAAGCTGCTTTTACGTATCTAAAAATAAACGTGAGATTTACCAAAGAATTTAGAATTTATCACGTTACATGCAAATGAATATTTCACATATTTCATTTCAGTAAATTATACTTTTTAAAAATATGTAAAATATGTTGATTTTAGTAGAAAACTTTTACACTACGGAGACTTGGACTGCAGCCGGTAAGATAACTTTCATTATTATTTTATTACAGCACACAAGATCATATACAAGTTGTACGAAATTTAACTGAGAAATCCAGAAAATATCACTTGCCTTTGTGCTTTGACTTTATAGATTATGAAAAGGCGTTCGACTCAGTTAAACATTGGGCTATAATAAAATCTTTACAGAACAGTCGAATAGATGCTAGATGTATTAAGCTACTAAAAGACATTTATGAAAAGGCTACCTAGAAAATTAAACTATGCAATACAACAAATGCAATTAAACTGACAAAAGAAGTGAGACAGGGAGATTGTCTAAACTGTTTACGTTATGCCTGAAAGATGTATTTAAAGTTGTCAGAAAATAAAGGTCTTAGAACAAACGCAATAAACTGAAAATTAGACAGGAACCAATTTCATAATAGTTACTAATAGAATTACAAAGTTTTAATATGAACAGAACAAAAGCTATTGGATTAAAATTAACAAAATAATGAAAATCAATCTACTAAATAAGAGAGTGAGTATATAGGTAAAAAACGAAGCTATCGAAGAATTAAAAAGTTACATATATTTAAGTCAATATGCAGACGGATAGCCAATCAAAAGTAGAGAGAAAAATAAAATTGAATTAGACTGCGTTTGGAAAATGTAGATATATTCTAACAAATAAAATAAAACAAGAGATAAAAAACATATGAAACAATCAGAATACAATCCCAGTGTTGACTTATGCAGCATAAATGCGAACTCTAACCGCAAGGACAAACAAACATTAGTTAAAAGTAGCCCAAAGATCTATGGGGTGGAAAATGTTAAGAATATATTTAAGAGATAGGTAGACAAATATAAAATAAAAAGACAAAGATGAAAGACGTGTTTTAAAAGCTATTTAAATTAAAAGCGTAATGGGCGGGAAATATTGCCCGTACAACAAATAACAGATGGAGGAATAAGATAGTCTAGTGGAAACCGCGATTGGGAAAAAGAGAAAGAAGAAGATCACCTTTAAAATAGGCTGACGACATAAAAAGAACAGGATACAAAACCACAAGACAAGGGTCTGTGGAGAGTACTTGGAGAACTCTACATCCACGGAACGATAGGTATATAAGCATATAATAATGATGGTATAAGATACAAAAAGCATTATACGTGTTTTCATTATCCTTTAAAATAAGGATATTTAGATTCCACAAACAAGATCTTGCTACTATTTTTACGCACCTTCTTAGGACAAACCAGAGAACTAATTTACTTGTAGATGTCTTAAGCTAGTTATTAGTAACTACAGCACCATGTTTCTTCCGCTGTGGCAAAAAATATTTTTGCTGGAACACGTCTAGTGTCAAAATTTTTCAGCTCATATTTTAGTCCTCAAATTGTCAATCGCAAATCCTTATTAATTGAAGCAGGTATATATTTAGCATTTTCTGTGTTTTTCTTGTTGTTAGTCTTCTAGAAGATAGATCACTTACAATATATTTTCGACATAGTTTGCAAAAATCGTCTAAAATATTTAAATAGTTCTTGCAGACAAATGTTCTAATTTCGCTCGAAATGTTAAAAGAACTTGCCGCTCTGCTCGTTCAGTAATTACAAATACAACACTGTTACGCTATATGTGCTCATTCACCGACATCTAACTCCCAATTGACCTGGTCAGTAAAGTCGTCCTTATTTACGTATGAGCATTACAGTCTAATCTCATCGGTTACCAAATTATATTTTGGCCGCGAAAGATATTTTTACTCGTCTTTATATCTCCCTGGCAGACCTTATGTACTTTACTGCTATATAATTGCTCTGCCCAAAAAATAAAGTTTTTTTGTCTAATTTTTTCTCTTAACTACTATTACATAGCATATTAATCAAAATCACTTTTTTTTACATTTAATGATAATAAAAATGTTCTTCGCGCTTATTTCTTGCGAAAATAAAAATTCAGTCTTCACGCACCTCCAAGGTAAGATTAAATAACCTAATAGATACTTAGAACAATTTCAATTTAAAGCATAATTATCATGGTAGCGATTTTCAATGATATGTTGAAAAGAGATTATTATCCATCACAATGGAAGTTAACCCATATAATTTTTATTATTAAGCTAGAAAAACTATTCTGCAAAGTGAAAACACGCGGATTTATCAGTATTTTCCCAATAATATTCAAAGTGCTTGAAAAACTCCTGCCAAAAAGACTACGACCAATAATAGCGAAAAATAATTTAATACCTCAACACCATTGTGGTTTTCAACAGCAAAATACAACGATGGAGCAAATTCTTAAAATTATAGGTAACATTGAATAAGACTTACGATAGCAGAAATATTGCTCGGACACTTTCTTCTGCATAAGCCTAAATTAAGATTAAGATAATTTTTTTCCTTTGTTTAACTTTATAAATCGTATATAAAAGATTGCTTAATCCAAGTAAAACTACTACATAGAGGTCAAAGCTGCAAGCAATTAAAGTTAGAGTTCTATAGCGACGTGTTCTAAAAGCTATGTTGTATACCTCCTACACTTAGTGTATATCCGAACATACTAAAATTCTTCTAGCATCTTTCGCATGTGATACTTTTATTCTAACCTTACACAAAATCTTTTCCAAATAGCACAAATGCTGCAAAAACACTTAAAAATGCACACATTTGCCTAAAAGATTGTGTATTAGAGTTAATGAAAGGAAATTCATTTATGCAACCTTCTCGAACCGAAAAGGGACATGTCCATAGGCTATAATAAATAATAATCAGTTACTATTAATTGAGTAAGTTAAATATTTTGGTGTGTATATTGAGAGGAAAACCTAGCAAACACATATTTCAAATACAAAGAAACAATTAAACAGTAAAAAATTCGAAAATGTTGTTAAAACACAAATTACTTGGTACAAGGCGGTCATATAGATATATAGTATTTAGGTATGAGGCATAGCAAGAGTATATAACAATGTAATCCTATATATATATATATATATATATATATATATATATATATATATATATATATATATATATATATATATCAGTATCTACAATCTATTCGATTTATGTACCATATTCTCTTACTCTAATTGGTTACTGTTCTGATTAGAAAGGATCGTAATGTGATTTATAAGAAAAACATGTTCCAATAGATTTCTTAAGCAATCCCAGAACGAACAAATTCATCCATTATAATTTATAAAGTTCAATCGAATATAAACTATTAGATAAACTTTTATTTCTTTTAAATCAGCGTAAAATTTCCTATAAGAATCCATTTAAAATTTTAAAAATCCATAATTTTGTGACAGCGACAGACAGACCGACAGACATATAGAATTCAGTAACGAACTTTTTAAGTTCGTTGAAAATGTTAATATAAAGAAAACAGTATGCGCAGCCGTGATGTAATCGAACAGATGAAAAAATTAGATTGCAATGCACGTGCGTGAACGAGACCGATTTTACTAGTCAGCTTAATTGGAAGTTAGACGGCGGCGAGTGAACACATGTAATGTGTGATTGTTTCATCGTACGTTAGCAAATCTGCTTTATCTTTCGTATAAAACTGAAATATTCGGATGATTGAAAAGGCTTCTGCGAAAAATGCGACAAGAATAGAAACAATTAATAATTGCGCAGATGACTTAGACACAACGCAGTCGATATTTATTATTATGAGGTTTTTAGCTATTACAGAACTTAAATTATACCAATACAACACAGCCGTTATTTGCGATTTAAACACAGGGCATTGTAGAATATTTTAAACAGTGAGAAACGACGCCAGAAGAAGAACTGTGCGAGATCTTTTGTGGTTACCGTGAGGGTGGCCAAGGTCATCTACAATGTTTCTTGCGCCTTATAAAAATACAATTTTTTTGTTATTGTAATTATTTTTGTATCATGCGACATGATACAATTAAACCACAGAAACTTAGAGTAAGTATAAAAAATATATTTACGTATAGCTATAGAAATTCATTTTGAAAAAATTAAATTTAAATTAATATAAGTGAGTGTATACGCTCTCTGTTTTTGTGTACACAAATGAAGGTTACGGCATTAATCCGACGGTTTTATTAATTCAAGGTTTCAGACTCAAAAATTAGTTGTGTCGTTGTTTTTTCTTATTATAATTTTCTTATAAATGAAAGTAACATCTGTTATCATATTTACATTAGCCAAATCAATGCCAGGTTGCTACTCAGACCTTCGCGTTTACATCTTGAAGGTAACCTTTAATGTATTATTAAAAGCAGTTTTTGATTAATTTTAATTAAATTTTATAATATAAAACTCTACAGGTTCAATTGTTTTCAGAGCACTGTGTGAAGAGATATATACAAAAATAAAATCGATTTTTCGTGGTAACATTTTTGCTCGGCTGTTTGAGTTAAGCCGTAAAGTACAGCTTCTCAGCTATTTTCTCAATTGTATTAATTTAATTAGCTTGAAACTCTTGCATATTTATCAGACATATTTTACAAACAAACAAATTAGATTTGGCACTCAGGAACTTCACAGATTGCTCCGAATAAATTTGTATTTAAATAGGACAGCCTGAAGTTTTCAATAATTTCTACAACACCACCTTTGAAGACAATCTACGTCTTTCGCAAGAAATAAGCTCGAAGGACACTTGAAACAAACTTGCTATTATTAAATAATACAAAAGTGATTTTGATTAATATGCTATGTAATAGTAGTTAAGAGAAAAAATTAGACAAAAAAACTTTATTTTTGGACAGAGCAATTATATAGCAGTGAAGTATGTAAGGTCTGCCAGGGAGATACAAAGACAAGTAAAAATATCTTTCGCGGTCACAATATAATTTGGTAACCGATGAGATTAGACTGCAATGCTCATAGGTAAATAAGGACGACTTTACTGACCAGGTCAATTGGGAGTTAGATGTCGGTGAATAAGTACATATAGCGTAACATTGTTGTATTTGTAATTACTGAACGAGCAGAGCAGCAAATTCTTTTAACATTTCAAGCGAAATTAGAACATTTGGCTGCAAGAACTATTTAAATATTTTAGAAGATTTTTGCAAACTATGCCGAAAATATATTGTAAGTGATCTATCTTCTAGAAGACTAACAACAAGAAAAACACAGGAAAATGCTAAATATATACGTGCTTTAATTAACAAGGATTTGTAATTGACAATTTGAGAACTAAAATATGAGCTGAGAAATTTTGACACTAAACGTGTACCGACAAAAATAGTTTTTGCCACGGTGGAAGAAACATGGTGCTGTAGTTACTAATAACTAGCTTAAGATATCTACAAGTAAATTAGTTCTCTGGTTTGTCCTAAGAAAGTGCGCAAAAATAGAACCAAGGTTTTGTTTGTGGAATCTAAATATCCTTATTTTAAAGGATAATGAAAACACGTATAATGCTTTTTATATCTTATACCATCATTATTATATGCTTATATACCTATCGTTCCGTGGATGTAGGGTTCTCCAAGTACTCTCCACAGACTCCTGTCTTGTGCTTTTTGTATCCTGTTCTTTTTATGTCGTTAGTCTATTTTAAAGGTGATCTTCTTCTTCCTCTTTTTCTCAATCGCGGTTTCCACTAGATTATCTTCTTCGTCCATCTATTATTTGTTGTACGGGCAATATTTCCTGCCCATAACAATTTTAATTTAAGTAGCTCTTAAAACACGTCTTTCATCTTTGTCTTTTTATTTTATATTTGTCTACCTATCTCTTAAATGTATTCTTAACATTTTCCACCCCATAGATCTTTGGGCTACTTTTAACTAATGTTTGTTTGTCCTTGCGGTTAGAGTCTGCATTTCTGTTGCATAAGTCAATACTGGTATTGTATTCTGATTGTTTCATATTTTTTTATCTCTTGTTTTACTTTATTGGTTAGAATATATCTACATTTTTCAAATGCAGTCTAACTCAATTTTATTCTTCTCTCTACTTTTGATTGGCTATCCGTCTGCATGTTGACTTAAATATATGTAACTTTTACTTCTTCGATAGCTTCGTTTTTTACCTATATACTCACTCTCTTATTTAGTAGATTGATTGTCATTATTTTTGTTAATTTTTAATCCAATAGCTTTTGCCTGTTCATTTCATGTACAAACATTTTTTGTAATTCTTATTAGTTGTCTATTATAAGTAAAACGTGGTCGGCGAATCTTAAATGATTCAAAGTTTTGCCATTTATACTAAGACCTTTGTTCTTCCTCTGACAATTCTTAAATACATCTTTCAGGCATAACGTAAACAATTTAGGGAACATTGTGTCTCCCTGTCTCACTTCTTTTTTCAGTTTAATTGCATTTGTTGTATTGCATAGTTTAATTTTGCAGGTAGCCTTTTCATAAATGTCTTTTAGTAGCTTAATACATCTAGCATCTATTCGACTATTTCATAATCTATAAAGTCAAAGCACAAAGGCAAGTGATATTTTCTGGATTTCTCGATTAAGTTTCGTACAACTTGTAAATGATCTTGTGTGCTGTAGCCACTACGGAAATCAGCTTGTTGTGGTGGCTGGTATTCGTCTGGTTTTCTGGTGAGCCTGTTAAATATAATTTTTGTTAGTACTTTATATAGTTCTTTTTAATTATAGATCAGGTGTCTCAGCAAACAAGATGCAATACACGGTTTGGTACAATAAAGATATTTATAAATAGGAGTACATTAATTTGGAGACAGGATTAAGTGAGTGTATTCACACATCCAGCTTACTACATTTAGGTTTTAATATTATTTAAGATTAATTAATTTAGAGTAAGTCTTGTGGTAACTTACGTTTAAGCCTTATGTGTATGTTTTTTTCTTATGTTTAGTTTCGTTGCAATTGTACACATCACCAATTTTTTAAATAAATTACTAGTTAGTTTATAGATGCAGTCTGTAATTAGGCACCAAACCAAAGGCAGTTGAATTCAAAATGTATCCTTTTGTTCTGCATGGTTTAAAGTTTCTTCAATGATGTTTTGAATGCGTTAGTCCAAACTAGACACGCATAAATCAGTATAAATTAGTAGCGAATATTTTGATATGAGGTGAGATTTTCGGTTGATTAAGGAGTACAGTAGAATAAATTTTCAGTGGCACCCATTAAGGTTTTTGTTTAGGTGATGTCCCCTGTTAAGTTTTGCATCTAGGTCGACAAAGTACTTTACTGCGGCATCATTTGGGTTCCATGGTGTATTATCATTGTTTAATCTGATTGTAAACACCTTTGCCTGGGTTTTAGTTGGGTGGACTTTTATTTTCCATACTTTATACCTGTTATACGTTATGTTTACTGGATTTTGCAAATATGCTATCGTTTCGATTGTAGTGTCCTGAGTTAGTATCGCTGTATGATCTGCAAACATGTGTTGAATTATTTGCTGTGGGCAGGCCATGCACATAGAGGTTGAACAAAGTTGGTCCCAAAAGGACTTCCTTGGGAAACTCTTGCCTTTGGTATTTTGGTGCGAGGTAATGTTGCGTTGATTTTTACTCTGAACGTTCTGTTGTTCAGAAAGGAGACTACGATTTTTATTATGTAGTCTGGAATGTTTAGCTTGATTATTTTATACAAAAGTCCCTCCAGCCAAACCTTATCGAAGGCTCTTTACAGATCTAGAAATGTTGCTGCCGTGTACTTCTTTTCTTCCTTCTCAAATATTTCTGCTAGTCTAATGAGTTGAGTGTGACTGTTTGAATCCAAACTGACTTCGTTTTCTAGTATAAAATCTCGCAGTAGAGTAAGAACCACCTTATCCAATAGCTTGAATAATGTAGACAATAAACTAATAGGTCGATAGCTATCAGGGTTGTGTTTGTTTCTTCCAGTTTTTGTAAATTGGTAATACAAGGTCCATCCCAAAAGAAATGAGCCTTATTTTTTTTCGGACGCGAGTGTACATTCCGGCGTGCTCTGACGCTTGGGGCAGGTGGTGGGGGTCTTAGCTTCCATACGCGGTCGGTGCAAGTCGGCTCTGAGTCTCGGAGCAGGACGGTGTTTCCGTGAATGTCTATTTTCAATTTTCGACACGGCGCGATGGATTCAAAATCGATCAACGCTACGCAATTAAATTCTGCTTCAAACTCGGCAAGAATGCTACCGAAACGTTTGGAATGCTTCAGGAGGCCTTCAAGGATGATTGTTTATCGTACTCCAAGTTAAAAGTGGCACAAAGCATTTAAGGAGGGCCGGGAAGAGGTGGCCGACGAACCTCGGTCTGGACGACCGTCAACCTCCCGAACCGACGAGAACGTGCAGCGAGTGCGCGATTTTTGAACGCCGATCGTCGGTTCAGTGTTTATCAAGTAGCAGATGCCTAAACATTCCGAAATCGACTGGGTTTGCACCACGACAACGCGCCGAGCCACACGCGTTCATCGTGACCAAGTACCTGGCCGGATTCAACTCGGCGTGGTTCAGCCTCCCTACAGCCGGACTTGTCTCCCCGGACTTCTTTTGTTTCGCGGTTGAAAAGAGTGCTAAAGGGCAAGCACTGGGACTCGTTTGAGGACATCAAGAGAATGTCAGCAGCCCTCAAGGACATCCCTAAGGAGGCCTACCAGAAGCCTTCCGGACTTGGAAGACCCGTCTCCAAAAGTGCATTGATGCAGGAGGATCCTATTTTGAAGAATTTTGAGGTGTTAGCGATCTGCTCAATAAAACTATTTTTTGAAAAGGCTCATTTCTTTTGGGATGGACCCTGTACGTTTGGCAGGGCAAGGAAAAGTATCCTAGTCTCATATAGCCGTTACAAATTGTGGAAAGGTAGTGCTTTTTGATTAGATGCTTTAAAATTTTGTTAGTTATCAAGTCTGTTCTGGGGACTTGCGTTTTAGAAGTCGTCGTACGTATAGTCTAATTTCTTGAGCGAACATAGGAGTTATATCAGTGGTATCTCGCAAATGGAAGTTAGTTATAGTCTTTGCTATTTGGGTAGCAAAAAGGGAGTTTTATTTGTCTGTATTAGGAGTAAAAATCTTCTCTAGGTGTGTGGTCAAGATTTTTAACTTTTCTTCTTCAGATAAGTATGTTGTATTATTAGCTACTTATTATTAGATGGCACTTGGCTGTCTCAGTAATCTTTGGTTTGCCTTCCACATGATTAGGTCACCGAGGTGTATTTTGTCTAGGTTACTATTATATCTTGTTATTCTTGTTTTATTAGATGGTTTAGTTTATTATGTAATGTTTTGTATTAAGGTAATCTTGTCTTTTGTCGTTCTCTTCTATATCTATTTTTTATTTTATCAGCTTTATTATATAATTAGGTGTTATATTGTATAAAGGAGTACTTTTTTGTTTCCTCGGTGTTGTAGCTTCTTGTGCGCTTTTTATATTGCAGTTGTATATTGTGCTAGAGAAATAAATCGGCCAGGAACTGTTTGCAAGAGAATTTGGACAAAAAGGTACAACTTAAGTACCATAAAACTGCGCTGCGGTGGCTAACCCCTTAGCAGATTGTAATTTTTGCCACGGTAAAATCGTTGCTGCCATCGACTTTGTCCAAAATTCGAAATTTTATGCCTAACGGAAAATTTCCATTGATATGCCAAAATTTTTTCACCTTTAATAACCTATTTAAAACCTCTTAAATTTCATAAATGCCCTGTTTGAATACATAGGAAGTAGTTTTTGCTACACCTTGTATGGGTATGTACATCAAAAATTATTTTTTGTCTAATTTAAATAATAATTTAGAAAAACTTCTTATAATTGTTATAAAATGAAGTGTTTATGTATATTATACATAATAGTTATTTTTAGTTTGTTCTTAGTAGAGTTGTAATTATTCTAACAAATAAAATTACACGTACAATTTTAATGTTTATAAAATTCTATTTTCTAATTTACCTGTACATAAAAAGTCAAGAATGAAAATATTTTTTGTATTACTATTATTAAGTACATTCTACGATTGTTTGGACGGTTTGTAAATTACGCTACGATAAAAAATTGAAAGTGACCCTGACGCTATAATTGTACATAGGAGATAATATAAAAAAGAAGAAAGTTTCAAAGTAACTTTATTAAAGCTTTTTTAATCTTTTATTGGATTTTAAAGTTCTTATTGGCTATTCCTTCTTTCTGAAGGAATGCTTATTTTCAGTGCTCAGTTTTAACGAGTTAAGACTGACAATGTTTTTCTGGTTCCGTCAAGTGTAACGCAAAAACTTCTTGCCGTTAATATTGGACTTTGAAGTCGATGTCATTAGGTAGCTGGGGATACTACTTTTATAAAAACGTAAGTTGAAATTGTAAATGAATTCTTTCACTTGTTTGTTGTTTTCAAACGGTTGTTATTTTAAAACATTTCTGGGGGTTTCGAATATAGTCGCTAGTCGGGGCTGTCATAAATGTGGTCTTTTGTCTTCTAATAAGTTTTTGTAATTTTTTTTTTGAGTAATAAAAAATAGGGAGGCAAAGGGTGTCGTAAAGGAAAAGCACACTTCTGATTTGATCATTGCAACTTTTTGAGACGTAACTGAATTTTAAATTTTTATAAGAAGATCGAAATAGTATTGAGCAATAATTCTGTATGGCTGTTGCATCCGGTGTTCCTTATAAATTGCTGTATGTACTCTATCCTTGGTCTTTTCGTTGTATTTTTCCACTAATATAATTTTAACACTATCATGTCGTAATGTGTGTTATATTAAGCCATATTTTTTTATGTTCGTTTCAATATGTTTTTATCTCGTCGTGTTCTCAAAACTTTCGTTCGTCATTGTCAATTAATTTTACTTTATTATTTTTTGGTAACACGACATTCTCAGAGGTTTCAGTCTTCGTTTATCACACGTTCTAATTGTTGAGCTCCCGCAATTATACAATGCAATGTTCCATACATATATTTTTAGTAAATGTATCCTTTGTTTAAGGTGAGATACTATTTAATAGAAATGAGTTTTTTATTTAAGTGTTTCTTTTACATTTCTGTCTGCTGCTATAATTTTGCTATATTTTTATACTATATTTTTGATTTAGAATACGTAGTTCCTAAATTAATGCTTTGTTATTTCTTCTTCGATGTCTACCAGAAGTGCAATATCATCTGCATAGCGTATTATTTTGATTTTTTGTTTTGTATTGTCACTCTTGCGTTATTATTATCTTTTACTTTATTGAGGGTACTTTCTATGTATTTACTAAATAATTAGCTTTTTACTAACTTTTTCCACATTTAATTATTACTGTAAATTATCCTTTTATTATTGTGTTTTGCCTCAATCTATTTAAATGTTTTAAACAGCTTATACCGGTCCACATTATTAAAAACCTTTTCAGTATGGAACAGTATTATTGAACACAATAAAAATTTGTTTATTTTTGAAAATTATTTTTTCTATGATTAATATCAAGACTAGGTGACTTTTTTGGTTTCTGCATTTTTTAAAAGCAAACTAACTGTCTTTTAGGTTCTTCCTTTTTTTTATATTGCTGTCATGATGTTTTTTTGACAGCATTTTTCTGGTTTGTAATGTTACTAATTAGTTTAAAAAGAAACTGAAGAGCATTTCTCCTAGAAATTTATTAATCGAGAGCACTATAGCACGACGTAACAAACTCAGTCTACCACACTAGTCTGAGGCAACCACAAACATCAAATACCTTCCGTCTGTCATATAAACACTTTTGGCCGTTGTAAAGTACATCTGACACGACTCAATACCGCACGACTGTGTGTAAAATGTATTTACAAAGTGTAAAAATAAGAAGAATTAGATAATCTCTGCTGGCAATTCATTTATTCCCGAAGATTCTCCACTATTTTATCAAATTTATCTTTTAGTGTTGGGGCACGTTTTTTATATTTCTTTGTTTCTTCTTTTCCATCTTTTAAGTCTCTATCGATTTCTCTAAACTAAATTTTTAATGCACTGTTCTTTAGCTTCTTTAACTTCTCGGTTTATTTTATTTCTCAATATTCTAAAGTATATTTTTCCTGGTTTTATTCGTTATGTGTGTTTTATATTTCGGCGTTTTTGCTATTTCTTCCGTAATCCACGATTTTCTACGTTCTACGTTTAATGTATTTGTAGCTTACATTATAGTTTATTTTAAGGTGTTCTAAATACTATTATTTTTCCTTCTTGCTATCTTTTGGTATAATTTTTTTTTAATATTTGTCGTACCTTGCCGTATTCTATCTTTGCAATTCCAGACCTTCATACTCCTTATTTTTTTAAATGTCAGTTTTATGTTTAGCATAACCGAATTGTGGTCTCTATCTATGTCTGCATCTGGTTAACTTCTGCAGTATATTTTCTTCATAAGTAGTGTTAACAATAAATAATTGCGTTTTGCTCAAAATTTAACTAGCCTGACTTTTCTTTCGTCCTTTTGGCCTAATTCGTAACCGACTATCATTTTGTCTTTGTTAATATCGTCCATTACTGCATTCAAATCCTCCAACAAGATAAAATTCTTCTCTCCTTTAGTTTGCCTTAACATTTCATTTATCTTTTTATACCTATTTTTATTTTGTCGCTTATATCTATATCCTTGGATTATTACAGTGTCTGTTGGTTTTGTATTTAGTTCCTTTATAATAATTTGTTCATTGTGTAAATTTTCTATTGAAAAGTATCGCAACCCTGCGCTTCCTCTTATTGCGGCTGTAGGTATTATTCTGTGTATCGCCCCGCTGTGGCTATTTGAACTTACTAACGCATAGAATTTGTATTTTCAATCTCTTTATTTTTAATTTTAAAATATAGTTTTCCACTTTTAAGAAGTTTTTACATCCTAAGTTTCAATGTTTGTAGCATGCTTAATTTTTGCCTCTGCCACAATATGTAAAAGGGACATCGTATCATCAAAATTTTGTAACTTGGGAAGATTGCTAAATTTACTTTTTTACCTTTTGCATGGTGTTTGTTTGTACTTCTTGTGGACTAACATCTGTTAGTTTATGAAAGCATTTTCTCTTTTATTCTGCTGAGAATGTGGTTATACCGCCGGTACTCGGTCTTTGGAGCACCGACTTAAAAGTCAGACTGATATTTGAGTAGAATAGAATGTAAGTTTTGCATCATCCTTTTTATCCTCTAAGTAACACCCATATAGGTGCACATTTCGTCACAAAACAATAACAACCTCCATTTAGTCATAATGACTCAGTGTTGCCATATCGAGAGTCGGATAAATGCCTCGTTCAAATTTGACTTATCTTTGTAGTTTTTTACTTGATCCCAAAATCCGTCAGCGAAGACACAGTAGATTGTTCAACTTTACAAAATCTTTGATACCACTTTTCGCATTTGTTTTAGTTAATACACTTTAATTAAAAGTACTTAGCATAAGTGATTTTTTAAAATAAAACGCACGTAATGTATTATTTATTAATATTGGATTATATAGAATTTAGAAAGATTATAGGTTATAGCAAAAATATTCTAATTGCAATACTGTTGAGAAATAGTAAAAATTAAACCAAAGAATTATTTTGCAAAATTCATATGAATGTTTTTACATTCCATGTAAGCTTCATGCCTGTTATAATATATTTTGATTATTTTCTTACATTTTTTTATATTCTGTTATATAATTTGCATTGCTTAGTGATAATGTTAGAAATTTTTGTTTAGAAACTTTTTATATGTATTTTAACAATAAGAACAAAGTTAATGAAATATTTGTAATAAAGAACTTTTGTATCTATTGTTTATTTTAAGTCTGTATTCTGTAGTTACCTACGATTAAACTAAATTGCTATGCAGTTTTAAGTTTAATACAATCAAGAACTTTGTATGAACTGTTACTTGACGTATGTCTACTAATTCAAATGTTACTCATTCTTTCACTTTATCGCCGTTAGGTGCTGAATACTGAGAGTTAATTAGAAAAGTTATATATTTACAGCAGCGATTCTGAGTAAATTAGCACTTTTAACAATCCTGTTAGCAGTGGTTGACTGCGCATTCCAAATTAACTCACCCATGCTTCTGTATCTTTTAATCTGATAATCCTACAATATTAGGAGATGCTGAGAGTTAAGTAGCTAAGCCGTACTCCAATCAGCTAAAACTCAAAATAATAAACGAAAATTTTACGTTTGCATAAATTCATTTAACTTTTAATTTTATTGATATACTAATATTACAATTTATTGCAAATCAAACAAACTTCGGTTAATTAGATTTAGTTTTTACAAGTCTTTTTCAAAGAATTTCTAAAAAACGCTAATCTCAAACATTTTTAAACACGTTTAAGGGATTAGACCACTTTGAAGCCTCAAAAATTAGGTGATATTTAGGAATTTTTTAGTAAAAATAGTAACACAATCACAAAATTCAATTAAAAGTCCGTATTCTATATATATTGAAGTACCTAAAAATATTTTAAATTAATTTTTTTTGATAACGGCTGCAGCCTCTTCACCCCTAACAGTAGAAGTTGCCACTAATTGATTTTAGAGCAAAATAAACAACGTCTTCATTATCTACATGAAATCTACTGCAGAAACACACATGAACAATTGTTCATTTTTGAAAAAATGGTGAGCATTTGAAAAAACTGCGTCTTTTTTTGTTAATCACGTATGTATAGGGGATTTTAAGGTACGCATAGTAGTCGTTGGTTGCAAAAGAAAAAATAGATAAAAGCAAATGAAGACATATACATTTCAGAACTAAAGCAGACTATTCCTAATTTAATCTAACCTACTCTAATTTGAAGCTAAGATTTAGCCTAAAGCATCTAGACTAGCCGGAATTGAAGAAGGTGATTAGCGGTTAGAAAGCGGTTGGCGGTGCAACCATCCTACTGAATTTATATACATTTCTTACGATTTTAAATGGTTATTAGAGACCCCTGGTAATTTAAACTAAAACGTATACCCGGTAAGGGGAAGTAGCCGACTTATGATAATGGTTTAAAAAGGACGTCCCACGTCTACCTGCTCATGCGCCCTCCGAGGCGCTTGGAAATACCGCCTCATAAACACGGTTAAAATTTTTTGTTTGTATCGGGGCCATTTGCATACTATTTTTGAGATGCTAAAGTACATTTTAAGCGAAGAAAATCTTTTTAAGGCAGCTTAGCTCCAAAAATTAACGCACACTTGCACACCACTACAGGGTCTTTTAAGTGCAAAACCTTTACCTAGGGACATCGAAGAACAATAAAAATTGTCTTATCGGGGAAAGTAGTTTTTGGATTTTAATCTTGTAAGACGTTTGAAAAGCTTAATTTATTTTGAGCCAATTCCCAACGTCGAAAATTTGTAACAAAGAATTGTTGAAAGGTGCATATCGTGATTGGTTCTCGGGTTGTTAGGCCTTGGAAACTTCTGACGTTTTGTTCACAGCTGCGGCGGATTAAGAAGGTTTTTACTGTTTTGATTCCAGTGTGTAATAGTGAATCCAAGTTTTATTTTCTTTAGAACGCTTTAGGCCCTCGAAAATTGTCATTTCAATACGTTTTTGCTTTTCTGTAGACAAGTGCGGCACCCATCTGGTGCAATGCCTTATCATATGCAATTCTTCATGCAAAATATATCCTGCTCGCTATTTCAAAATCTAACAGCATATGGTGGGTGTACTTGTTTAATAATGTTCGGCGTTGTTGCACTTTTCGGACGTTCTTCACGGTGATCATTTTTAAGACTGTTGTGACTAGGTTTAAACGTGGTAGCTCATTTTTTAATTATTGATTATGAAGAATAAGAATGTCCACAAACTGTTATAAACTTTTTATAAATTTCTTTTATCATTAAACCTTCTTTAATGGAGAATTTAATAACCATGCAATATTCAATTTTATAGTTTAAAGAGCTATAAAAATTAACTATTGATAGACTGGATGGTAATTTGAAAGATGGTTAACTTAAGAAAAAACCCTTGCCTATAGAATTAATACTGAGAACTTTTCATAGCATCCTTGCATATTAAAACCTTTTAAACGCACTCTGTGTAGGCATGAAAAGGTGTTTTTTTTAAGCTGTCAGATATACATTTATAGATAAATTATTGCTAGAAAATAAAAAAGTTTATTGATACTTAAAATTTGTTTAGTCACGTACATAAAAAAAGGAAAAGTGTATTTGACTGAATTAAAATTTAAGTACCTACTATTTCTTATTAGAACTATATTTTTAATGCAAAAATTATAATGTAAAAAAATGAACGAATACAAAGTAAAAGAAGACTAACTTGAACACAATTTATGTCAATAAACGCATAACTGGGCAAAAGAAAATTTAGCAGGATGCTCTTGAATAAAACAAGGTGGCAGATAGGAAAGCCCAATAAAACGTAAAATTGATCTGTCAATCACATTGAAAAGCACGCATGTTTTGTAGGAATCAAAAATATAACAAAAGTTGGGCGTGGGATAAATATAAAACAATATTTCCAAAACCTAAAAGCAACAGATCTGTATAAAATGAAAACAAAGCCTCAGGCTATTAGTTTTTTTAATGAAAGATCTTATGTAACTACATATATTTTATATCCTCTATTAGCTACCATTTTTTATTAGCTAATTTTTTATTAACTACTGCACTAAAATGAGTATGAAGTTGATATATTTTATAAAATTATTTTAATATAGTTCTTTTGAATTACGTTTTAATTCTATTTCTTAATTACTAGCGACCTAAATAACACACAGTTTCCTGTTTAAGATCGTAATGAACTAAACTGGATTGGTTTATTTATATTTTTATGCAGCTCCGGTTTTTTATTAAATTAAAGTAAATTACAAGTAACTAAAATAAACGTAAAATGAGAATTATCATTTAACTTAATCACTATAGACTATGATCAACTGTATAAAACAAAGAGCTGTGGTTATTTTCCATTGAAAAGTTCTCAGAGAACTTCGCCATTAAAACCACTCATACTTAAAACTATACTTGATGCCGATTAAAATTTTCTCGAGTAATCCACCGGGGAATTAGTTTTCTGTAACTTTAAATTATTGTAAAATAAACTGTTTTTTTATTTTTTCGGCAAAACATAAAAGTGCATCGATCAAGGTTCTTCCAATGTTGAAATAGTTTCGGGATCATCTTCCAAATTTGCATTTTCTTAATTGACAAAAGATGCTTCAAAACAGCGGTTTGCTACAAAAGATGTCGACTTCAGACATTTTGTTTCAAATTGAAAAAAATTAGTTTTAATTTATTATCAATGATTAAATTAACTCGTTTATGCTACTCTTATATGTTGCTTCTGTCTGAATCTTTATCATCTGTTTTATACGCTGGAAGATTTCACACAGGAAAATGATCTTTAAGAGACTACAACACGTACTTGTCATACGATAAGTGCTAGATTATGAATACTGTAAATGTAGCTTTCGTTTCTGCATTGACAATACCACTCTAATAGGCTATGGGTTAAATGTTTTTACTTTGTACAGTTACTGTATCTGGATTCTACTTTAGCGTTTAGGAGTACTTAGAGTTTGTAATGCGTTCCTGTCATAACCAATAGACTCTTTACTAATTGTAAATGAAAAAGTGTATATAACATTATAGATATTGTATAATTGTAGTAATCCAACTTCGCAAGTCTCAATTGGTATGAAGAATCGATCGGAATCAGCAATGGGAACATTAAGAATTGATTTGAGTCAAATTTTACAAAAGTAGATGTCATATAATTCAATACACGTCGACCAGCATTTTTAGTTTGTTTCTTAATACACAAGTAGAAGTCTTTTGTTGGCTCTATCAATTCCATCATTCTAACGATATCTCTTAACGAAGTAGTAATTGATAATAGCTGTTGCTAGTGTTTTAAAACAGACATAGTTGTGGGATTTTGTTTGGTGCTCATCTCTAAACCCTTGTCCCGAATCCCATCTCTACCTGTTGTTCCGTCGTGCATTTGTTCCCAACAGCACTTTTTTCTCGCAGTCTGGAGAGTGCACAACTGACCTGCCGCCCACCATATTAGAAGTTATTCAAGCATAGTTGTATTGTTTTTTTTCTCAATTTCTTTGTTTGCTTAATTGTTACTTTGTTATTAATTTCGTTTTGCCCAATACATAGTTTACATAGCTCTGTTTTGTTTTATTTCCTATTTTGTTTATTGAGTTACTTAACTGTGCTTAATTATCAAACACATTTAATACAATTGCATCAACATTCTTTAATTGCTTTTCTTCTCCTTTAACGATACAACGTTATACCTGTTGAGCTAGAGCCTTTGCATGTTATATCCAATAAATTCACTTTGGATGAATCAGCTTGTCAACTTAAAAAGTACTAAAGGAGCTACAAACCCATGCTCTATTTTCAGCCCATGGGATTTGGCGATGTGGCAAGCAAGTCCGTCCGCACCGCAAACCGCCCCTCAACCACGATACCACGTTGGCAATTATTTGTTTGTTAATTGTTTAATTCATTAGTAGCTTACATTATTAAAGTCAACTTATGCCGCTTCTGTTTATTTAATTATATTTTTAGTGACATTAAAATCAAATTTTAGAGAAACTTCTAGGCAGCGCACTAGGACAAATGAAATATCATTTTAATTAGCCTCAAATACAATTCTAATTAGGCATGATTTTAAAAGCCTAGGTTCTGCATGATTCTCCAATGAAAATTGGTTTTAGCACTTTAAAATTTAGCAATTAATTATTCCTATGTATTTTTTGTCAGGTACTTTATTTAGATTAGTGTCACGACGTATAAAAAACTACATTTGCGCCAGAAAAATGTATTCAAAACGTCACAAAAAGACTTAATTAGTGCTATGTTAATGCGACGACATAATAAAATGTACCCTTATAATCCCTACATTCGGTAGTTAGCCGATCTGGTATATTGTTTTATAAGCAGCAGAGTAAAGCAACGCCGAAATTGTGTGTATGTGATGACATATGCGATTACAATGTCAAATTTAATAATACACGTAGAAAAGTAGCAGTCAATGGTACGCAATGAGCAATGCTTCATAAAAATGTTGTTTTGCGCTTTCAAAACGTTTACATAATTTTCCTTATATTTTGCAAGTTATTCTATTTGGAAATGTTAGGAAACACTGAGCTACCACAAGTTTTCTACATATTTAGTGAAAAAAGTTCTAAAGTTATTTGTAAGAAAAGAACAATTGTTTTGATGCAAATGTGGAACATTCAGAATTTCGTATTGTTTAATAACGTGAAGGCATCAAAACGCTTAGATTAGTGATTGGTATTTATTAGGAAGAACTTTTACTCGTTTATTAGCAGCTTTTTATTCTTCAAACGCCTAACCAATTTTTTCAGAAAATCTCAATTTAGTCTAATTTGAGCGACTGAAAAAAAAACTTGCTGAGTGATATACGAGATTTCTTCCGATAACTTGTCTTGTAAATATAATTACGGTATTCTGAATATTCTTATATATTATTCCTTCAACTTGAAGGACTCCAACGTCATTTCGATAAAATATTTCCACAATATTGCCGACCCAATTTTATGCTTCATAGTCAGTAATTAGTGCTTAACATCAAATCTTTGGCTTGCAGAACGTTTGATGTACATTACTCTATCTGCTCCAGAAAGCATAAACATTGACACAAGGTCAAAGATTTTTGTAAATTTTAATGAGTATTTTGAAGACAATATAATGAAGCTCGTTGTTGTACTATCACGTCAAGCACGAATTTAACTATTTTATGCCCGCTACTGTAGCTTAGAAAATGCACTGCTTGTAAACCGTAGAGTTGCTACAAATATTACAAGAAGAGCAAACACCGACAACTATATTTAAAAAAATACATCAATATAGTTGCTACTATAATTTTCCGAAGAAAATGATGCTTGATTGAAAGTTTGTTTGATATATAAGTACATTTACTTTAAGGCTATCCAAGGTAGATAAACTGTAAAAGAATTTTATTGTAGATGAATTTTTAAAACAGTTAAAAACACACTTTTATTTCGGTGAATATTTGGATGTTTTATATTCAAGTATGCAGAAGAAAGTGTAACGGTCTTTAAACAAAGAACTACAAAAAAAGGTAACAGTAGAAATGAATTCATTTCTAAAAGTACCAATTGAGAGGTATATGGTGCTTTGCGTTTCTTTGCAATTTATTTTATTAAACCATTGTGGTGTTAGGCTTATCCATCTATAATGAGACCGCAGCTTACATGGTCATTGTAGAAAAGTGTGTGATTATCATAAAGCTGGATTATGGTTTTTGCAACAATACTTATATTTTGTTAACTTAATTTCAACTACAATTGTACATTATAGTCAATATATCGACTTTGACCGTTTCATCCTAGGGTCTTTTTAAATGTGTACTCAAAATATGATAGCAAAAGAAATAATAAAAAAGGGCCAATCTTTAAATTTTAGAGTAAAAACTCTAAAAAAAATTAAATAAATTTAAAGAAAATAATGTATAAAGGAATATTTTTAAACACTGTAATGCAAATTGAATTACAATTTCAATGAGTATATTTAAGCAGTAAGAGACATAAACTTAAGAAAATAAAATAGATATGAGGAACATGATTTGGTTATATTTCATTTATATCTTGCTCCATTTTTGTGTAAACTTTATGTACGAACTAGAACCTGGTTTGCCGACAGAGAATTAAGGCTCGTAACTTAGTACCACGCTGACAACTCATGATACATTAATTTTGTCTCCAACTTTTTTTTATAATCTGTTTGATTTAAAAGGAAGTTACAGCATATTCCTATTAAAAAATGTAATTGGCAATTTTCATTACTTTTAGCTGATTCGATATTTTCTTTCTAATAAAATTATTTCGAAGATAAAACATAGTAACATTATTGAAGAACCTTGCAATTTTCAAACTAACGTAAGAAACCAAGGATTCCAGTATTATGGTCAAATTGATCTCTTCCCATAAGAGAATCCAGAGTCGAGTCAATATCTCAGAGACGGTGAACTTGAAAAACGTTCAAGGTCTCCAACAAATAAAAAACTAAAATTAAAAAAAAATCTTTCTAGAAAACCAGTGCTTTTGCCCATCTGAGCGTAGAGCAAGATTATTGAAGATCAGACTACTCGCCTTATCTCATTAAATTATGCAAGTCTTTTCTCCTCCTTACCAGTGGTATATCTTTTCCCGTTTAAGAAATACCTATAACTTTATTGAAAGTATTAAATAATTTTCAAAAACAACAAGGTTGCTCAAGGGAACTTCATAAAATATCGGATTTTCAATTATGCAAATTTGAGGATTTGAAAATGTCCTTGGAAATGCAACATCTCAATAAAGTTTATTTCCTAAACTCCACATTTGCAAATATTATACACAACACACTAGCGGAGCTGCACACAGAGAATCAGCAATACTTATAAAAAGTTCGAACAAGCATTACCAAACAGATAAGTATACTCATGAGAACATTTAAGCCACCAGCGTTAAAAGACTGGACAGGACCAATTACAAGCACTACTTTGTATAGTCTTTCGAGATATAACATAAAAAGAGAGCACTATACCCAATTCTTTAGCACACTCGGAACACGCTTTATTGCCGGCGGTGATGATACCTCTAAACACCAGGAATGGGGTGCTAGAGTGACTACCACTAAAAGCAGGAATTGTTAAAATCATACGTCACTAATAATCTTAACTATGTCACGACTAGGCAACCTGCCCATTGGTCTACGGACAGGGATAAAATCCCAGATCTATTCGACTTTTGAGTTACAAAAAACATAGCACAAAATTACGTAAGGATTGAAACATGCCTTGATATGACATCAGATCATTCCCCAATCTTAATCACGTTAGTACCCAAATATGCAACAAGCCTAGACCTATCAAACTCAGTAACAAGAAAATGTGGGATTGATTTAAAGTAATAGTCAACGAGAAAATAGATCTAGACATATCTATTAAGACCACCGATGAGATCGATGATGTAGTAGAGCACCTGCATCGTACTATACAAAGTGCGGCATGACTCAACTCCTTATCTATAGCGAGCGATGTCCATAATTCGCTATGGTAATAAAACAAATATTAGCCCAGAAAAGAAGGCTTCGCAAAATTTGGCAGAACCCTAGATCCCCGAATGATAAAAATAGGCTCAACAATGCTACACAAAATTTGAAATCAATGCTTCAAGATCAAAAAAATCAGGCTGTACAATATTACCTATTAACTCTATCTGCTACTGAAGCAATAGATTACTCCTTATGGAAAGCCACGAGAAAACTGAAACAACCACAGCAATCAATTCGGAAATTCAAGAGTAAGCAACGAAAGGATAATACATTTGCAGCACATCTAATAGATGCTTTTTAACCCTCTTCTTCTGCACTTACACCAGAAGATGCCTAAATACAATTATAGTTGGAGACACCAGATCAACTAAGTCTACTAATAAACAAGATCATGATAGCAGAAGTAAGATCGTTAATTAAGTTCGAGCTAAATCCTAAGAAAGCAACAGGCTATGACCTAATTACAGGCGAAGTCCTAAAACAATTCCCAAAGAAAGGATACAAACTAATAACGGCTATATTTAATGCTATTTTAAGATTGAGCTATTTCACGGCATAATGGAAGGTGACCCAAATAATACTCATATCTAAACCAGCCAAGCCTACTGAAGAATTGTCATCTTATTGTTTGATTAGCTTACTATCAATAATATGTAAAGTTTTTGAAAAATTTTTATTGAAAAGAATCAAACTGATTGTAGAAGACCACGATCTAATACCAGCACACCAATTCGGCTTTAGAGAGACCACGCCACCATCGAACAAGTTCACAGGATAGTAAGCAAAATCAACCAGGTCTTTGAAGAGAAAAATGTTGCTCTACTCCCTTCCTCGACATAACCCAGGCCTTTAATATGGTCTGGCATGCAAGACTATTGTATAAAATTAAGAGAAACATGCCACACACTTGTTTTCACCCGATAAAATCCTATCTGAGCAACAGACACTTTCATGTGAAGTTTAAGGATGAAATAACAACTCTGGTGTGCTGCAGGGACTCGTACTAGGACCCGTGCACTACCTACTGTACACGGCAGATACACGACCTTACTATCACGGCTACATTTGTAGATAATACTGCATTCTTTTAACTCGCGAAAATTCTGTTATTGCATCAAGAAACTTACAAATTTCTCTCAACCAAGTGCAAGACTGGCTTTGGCTTTGGCATATATATAAAAGCAAACGGAAATAAGTGAACTTAAATTACCTTCACACCAGTTACCCTTAATAATACATCACTTCTGCAAGCAGAAGACGTCCGATACCTTGGTATGCACCTTGATCGCAGACTAACTTGGAAAAAATATATTCTCACTAAACAAAAACAACTGGGGCTAAAGTTCTCTAAGTTAAACTGGCTGTTAGGAAGAAAATCCAATCTAACTTTACACAACAAGGTACTACTCTACAAAAGTATACTAAAGCCTATTCGGAAATACGGACTGCAACTGTGGGGAACCATAAGCAACTTTAACTTGGAGATTTTACAGAGATTCCAGTCTAAAACCTTAAGGGCAATAGTAGGTCCACCGTGTTATGTTAGGAACGAAGTCATCCATTGGGATTTCCGAGTGAAACTAGTGAGAGCTGAAGTGAAGTGCATAAGAGCAAATTATATTTTACGATTAGAAAATCACACAAACCATCTTGCTTTGAATCTGCTGGATAAAAGTAATACAGTCTACAGGCTGAGGAGGCTCAGCCCCCTATATCTTCCGGATGATACTAACCTGACTTGTGTGTTAAATATTATCTGTACATAGCTAAAGAGTAATTTTTGGGAGAGCCTTCCACATCCAACCTTCCGGCATCCAACATGCATTCTTTTTGTAAAATTTACCTGATTTACTTATTGCTCACCAGAGCAGATTGTAAAAATAAATAAAGTTAACGTAAAAAAATATGGGTGCCCGAGTTAGAAAAACTTTTATGAAACACCTTTCTTAATAAGAAAAAAGGCGACATAAAAATGATTTGCTAATTAAGAATACTACATCACACTAATGAGATTTAAGTAATTATGGAAATATTAAAAATGTTGTCAGTGTCATTTAAAAAATATTTTATAAAGAATTGTGAAGAATAGTTTTAATTTCGAGGGTGACTTTTTCCAGAGCAGCTAGTAGAAAGATAAATTGCTACAAGGTCAGCGACACGACAAAAAGCGAAAGACTAAAAATAGTCGCCATCCCAGATTAAATCGTATACTGGGCGCAGAATGAATCCAGTTCTATAATTAATTAAATTGTGATATATTTGTATAAAAGTTTACTTCTGTTACCTTAAAAACTTAGGTAACTTTGCGGCTAGTGTACACTAAATCAATAATATCACAATTGTTGTTTATAAGGAATTTGAATTTTGCAAGTTTTTAAAATATAAGTTTAATGTGTGAAACTATATAGTTTAACAATAAAGTACTTTCTATGTTTTGATCCAATCGTTGATTATTTATATAGAATCTCATATCATAGTTGCTCTCGATTTATATTATTGCGTGATACTTTTGTAATTCCGCAAAAATTTAAATATTTTATCGTATTCCAGCCAGTCAGAAGCCTTTTAACTGTTTAATTTCAATGCGGCGTTGAAAAATACAGCTGTACATGAAACTCGATAATATAAGTCTCTTGTTAAGTTAATCTGACATCGTTTGAGGCAATGAGAGCTGAGTAGATCTCCTCTGTTTCCTACTCATCTTCTTGTTCGCATTCCTCCAGAACTAGAAGTCAAACAGTAATCATATTAGCGGTCTCCGGGATGTTGCCTGGATGAATAAAAGACTTAAAATCGGCTCTCTATGACAGCTACGAGTAGACGACCATCTTGTTTAAAGTGATATGTGACTTGACATGACGTGTACCATAACTACAATTTTTTGCTTTTTACTTAATCAAATATTGGTTTTGTATGTTTATTAAAATTAATTATGAGGTATCTTATTTTAAATATAGGTTGATTATAAAATGTTTTTCCCCTAAAGATAAAAGTGTAAAATAAATAATTATATTTATCACAGTCATTATTATTATCATTTTACTTTAATAATGTGTGGTTATTATTATTTACTAGGCTAGCAACATTTTTTGAGTGGAGATAACTCTAATTACCGCGTACTGCTAATCTTTATAACGGTTTTATAATTTGCGGGTTCTTTGATTATTATTATTGCGAGCATAATTCAGTAGTAAACTGGAATTAGTTTTTTGTGCTTGAGCGTTATAGGTAAGGAAGTATGAAGGAGATTTCCTTTGTAGCGGACCTTGTACTACCATTTCATTTTATTATTAATATGTTAGAGTAAGAGGTATATTCGTCGGTTGAGCAATATATTATCAAATTTATTACAGTAGGGAACATAAATCCACACAAAATTTTATTTCTTTACTTTTATTTATATTTAAAATCTGCTCTGTTTGAACATTAAGTAAATTTTGTAATTACAATTACAATTGATGTACGTGTTCAAAACCTTACATCCTTTAAGAATTACTTATTTCGTACATGAAATGAGTATAACATAAATTTGGATACATATATACATACACATAAAAATTAGGTATGTAGATATTTAACTTAGTTAAATCGGTCCGGTGGGTCAAGAGGGTTATGTCTTTGCAATCTATTGTTATTAAATAAATAATATATTTACAGCGAGGGTGTTGATGTGATTTGAGATATTTTTCACTTACGAAATTCACTACTTATTTTACTGTTTGAAATTTAAGATCGCGATAGTTGACTTCGTTTTTTACGTACCAAGGTACGTCGACGATTGATTGAAATCTTTGAATTATCTCTAGATTTAAATTGCTCAAGGTTTTCCACAATTGGACGCCATAGGTCCATATTGGTCTTAATGCTATTTTGTATGTTAGAACTTTGTTGCTCAGGGTCAGTTTGGATTTGTGGCCTAATAGCCAGTTTAGCTTGAAAAACTTTAGGCCCAGCTGCTTGCGCTTATTGAAGATATGTTTTTTCCAAGTTAATCGTCGAATAAGCTGCATACCAGGTATCTGACGTCTTCTGCTTGTGGGTGTATTATTTAAAATTACTGCTGGCCATTTTCCTCTTTGAAGTGTGAATGTCACATGAGTGGACCTGGTTTTTTTAACTTTGATACGTCAGTTTCGTATCCAATCTTATACATGGTTGAGAGAAGTTTGTAAGATTTTTGATAAAATGTTAGAGTTTTTGTCAGATAGTTGTACAATTTGTAATAGGAATATTCGCTGTAAATAACATTTAGATAAGGTCCTGATATGCTTCCTTGCGGGACTCCGGGCTTTATTGGATGTAGGTCCGTATATGCATCTTGAAATTTTACGTGGAACTGTTTGTCACTTAGTACTTTATGAATTGACTTTAAATGTGGGCAAGATTTTTCTTTATTTTTAACAATAGTTCTTATTCCGCTACTTTATTAGTTTAGCGACGATAGTTGTGAGAAGGTTTAACATTTTTTTGATATTTTTAGCTAGCTCTATCATCATTTTTTCTAACTTCTCGATATTTAATGTTTGTGGTATGTTTTCTTGAGAGAAAAATTGTTGTCTATTTGATACAATTTATGTTGGTGTTTTTCCGTTGTTAATTGGTAGTAGTGCCTG
Organism: Sinelater perroti; assembly: GCA_036346155.1. NCBI lineage: Eukaryota > Metazoa > Arthropoda > Insecta > Coleoptera > Elateridae > Sinelater > Sinelater perroti. Next base: position 11,403,145 of record JARFIY010000195.1, on the reverse strand, counting down.
GGTAAAACTTGGTTGTCGTGTGAATACTTTCGGACATGCTAATCAAAATTTTTTCCTCTTTACCTCTTGGTATATTTGGTGCGAAGTGTTACATAAACCGCATTTGGATTTAGTTTCTTTTGTTTTAATGCACTTTTTTGTTGGGTGGTTTTTCACACACCTGACTTGATGCGTGCACAACTTCTTCGTGTGCCCATATCTTTGGCAAGTTGCGCGCTGTAGGAATTTCTTTTTCTGGTGTGGTAGCTCTATTATAATTTTTGTGTATAGTAAGTGATTGATTTCACATATTTTCTTGTTATTTTCGCATGGAGGCAGATACAGGAGAAACATAGAAAGTGCTTCTTTCGTAACCCTATACTTGGAATTGTTTGTAACTTTGTGCTCTTGACTTTCTACTTCGGCTTGTAATTCATTTACGTTACTGGATTGGTGAAAGTTTTGATTACTACCCTAAAACTGCATTCTTCCTTTATCTGGTACATACGAACCTACTTTTAGTTTTAGTAACCTCGCTATTAGGACTCTATAGATATCTGAATATGCCTATAATTTTTAAAGTATATTTTTTGTTAACGGTGGTATTCAGGTCTGCTGTGGGTGAGTTAATGTTTAATACGTCCGTGATAAAAAACGGTGGAGTTATCTACTTTTTTGTTTTGTGTGGTTCCGAAACGTGTGCTTGGAAACGATTTGTTAAATTAATTTTTGAAGATTGTTCTATGGAAGTTTTTTGTTGCACTATACGATTGTGGCAACACAAGCTCTCTTTCTCGCCGGGCCAGAGTTTTTCCGACCTCCGACCCGTTACCATCGCCACTTTCATTTATTAGTAAATAAAGTTTTTTTAGTATTAAGTGTGTGACATTTTTTCGCGACCGGTTGCTCCACGCCCCCTCTTCTTCAAGAAAACTTACGAGCCCCGGCTTAAACGCCGACACGATTACCGTCTTCTTGGGAGTTACGTTTTTTTTTCTTGGGGTGATCAAGTTCTATTCCATGGTTTTTCGTTGCTTTTTAATAATTCGATTGCTGCCATTGTGTAACATGCAATGTGTACTGTAACTCTATATTTTGACTTATCGGTTGTTTAAATGTGTGGTGAGTATATTGAAGTTTTGGTAATTGGAACTGGGGCTGCGCTACATTGCTCAGAAGTGGTGGGTATTGCAGATGCTACTGCATTATTGAGGGCTGTGCGTAGGGCACTAAAGTTAATTTATTTATTGCACGATTGTAGACACGTCCTTACTTTGCAAAATTTAAATGCAAACTCTATCTAGTACTTAAAATAGGATAAAGTTGTTAATCCAGCTCTATCGTGACAACGAAGAACCCGCTGCGACGCTTTTTCCTTACAAGACAGCAACTGTGGCGGCAGGAACGGCGGCGAGGAACCCCAGACCAGTCGAATTAGGCCATATCGGCGGTGCTCCATTAACACACTGGCGGGTTGTAAATCTCCACTTACGGAAGAAATTGCCTATAGTTTTTACAACGGGGGCAGCGTACACTGTCAAATTTAGTCATTTGTTACACAGAATGCAAACTGATGATGCAACACGCTACACGTCTGTTTTGTTTGCAAATACGAGCTGAGAACTGAAAATTTAAAGCAGAAGATTAAAGTGTATGTGTAGCTCAAACAATTTTTGCAGGACCAAAAGCAATTAAAAATAAACTGACGTTACCCAAAAACCAATGTGACTAACTTCTTAGCGATAACAGTTATTGAAATTGTTTCTAATGTCGGAATAATCTACGAAAGTTCTTAAAAAATCCTAGACTTTATTCTGCTTCACGACAACAGCTGATTCCATTCAGTCGTGCAAACCCGACGAAAAATTGAGAATTTGCTCTGGACTACACTAGAACACCCTCCAAATACATCGTCTTGCAATAATCAATTGTTTAGACTACTAAAAGAACGACTTGGAGAGCAAATATTTAACGACGTTGCTACCGAGGCTTTGTGTGTCACGACCATTTTAAATTTACGGTAGCGGAATTAAAAGATTATCTATTCGTTGGGAAATTGTGTTATTAAATTAGGGAATTGTACTTTTATGATGCTTTAATAAATAATTCTGGTTTATATTTGATTCACAGTCATATTGCTGTTGTAAATCAAGAAATTTTCTTTTATTAAATATACGGACATTTTCTGTGGTAGGTGTTAATAATCATGTTGTGATATCTATCTATCAATGTTAATTCCTTTCCACTCAATAACGGATATAGCTCTACCAAAATTGTCTCTAGTTGTTTAAATCTGCGGTTTTTCTTATCTAATCAAATTCTGTTATTCCTTTTAAATCATCCAACAATCTCATTTGTGAACTTTATCTGTACTTTATTGACTTATTCATTTTTTTCTAATATTTTCTTTAACTCTTGTTGATACCTTTTTATATTATTTCTTAATTGTTTATGTTCTTTTTAATTTTATACTTTTTATTTCTTTGTGGACTTGTGTTGATTATTAGTCTTGCACGCACCAATCTGTGGTCGCTGCTAATGTCGAATACGTCTTTAACTAACTTTTTATTAAATTATAGTACGTAGTCCCTTTAGTTGTTTATACATTCATTGTTTATCAAAGTTTATTTTTAATTGGTTGTTTTTAAAAGAATGTATTTATTGCAAAAAATATCTGTTACTTTAGATAGTTAAATGTATTTCTCCTCTGTCGTTTCCTTCATGCAATTTAACGGAGCCTATTTTGCCCTTTGGATTTTTTTGTCAATTAAGCATTTAAATCTCTTATAATTAAAGTATACTTACAGGGATGATATTCTATTGTTATTTTGCTATAAAATATTTCTGTTTGTTGATGTTGATGTTTTGACGTATATTTTCAATGTTTTGATATTTGACCTTTAACGCACCCCATCTTATTTATTTTCAAATATTTCTCTTATTTGATCTATGTATTTTTGTGTTTGTATTATTCTGTTTTATATTATGTCGCAAGGTTAGTTTATCCTTTATTTTTGGTGCATTTCTTATGATATTGGAGAATATTGTGTAAGCCACTGATGCTGCTGTATAAGAATGCAAATGTTTTTGTAAAAGTAGTTTATTTTATTAATCAGTTCTTTTACATATTTATTGATAGTTATAACATGTTTCTGTTATTTTTTTTGTTAGTAATGGGTTTCTGCTTGATTTGTTGTTTCTATATTTAATGCATTTTTACCATATTTTACTTTGTGACTTCTCGTGTTTTTTCTTTTGGGTTTCTGTTTGCTGTGTCTGTATCTGGTTTAGCGCTTCTTGTTTTAATCGTTTTATATTTGCTGTGAGAGCATTTTATTACTAATTGTAACGAGTTCCTAATTTATTAACATTTAATCCAAAATATGTGTTAATTAGTAAACCATCTGTGTAGTTTTTGTTTGGAGTCTATTTTAACAGTCTCTTCTTGTGCGGTAATGTAATAACAGTCCTTAAGGCTTGTTTTTGTATCATTATTCTACTGCTTGCGTTGCCTAAATTTATTATGTGCCATAGGTACTATGGTACCATTATAGGAATGCAGGATGGTGGTGAGGTACCAGCATTTTGCCCGTCTGTGAGTTTGAATATCTGTCCAATCGATATCTTCAATACGCCTTGTCCGATTAAGCTCAAAATTTGCATACCTATTTTTTAGGGCCTAAGGAAGAACCCTAATATATATTTTGAGCAAATCTGATCAACCGTAACCGTTGGTGACCGTTAGGATTTCGAAAATTTATTCAATATCAAGTTGTTTGATTAATTAACAAAAACTATACTTTGTTTACATATAGCACATTCCTTTCAAGGTTTACCTTTTTAATTTGGTTTGGTGATTGTTGGTTGGTGAATCGACAAATTATTTTCTGCAAGATAGGACTTTGATTTGTCGTTCGTCTATTATAATTTTGGGAAACCCGGTATGTATTCTTCGGTTTGCAATTGGTGGTTTGTTTATTGTTATGACTAGCATCAGTTCTAGATCTGCCTTGGAGATCCCCATACAGCAGCTATTATAATTGACAAAAAAGTCTTCTTTTTTCTTTTTATTATAGGAGTGTGCCAATGCTCTGTTGGCCGTCTGATTGACGTTGCTCGTCTCTCACGTAGATGTTGTTATTATATTGAACGTAGGATCTTTGACAGAGTTATTATTAGTGCTACTATTATTATTTTTATCTTTTCGTCTTGTTGGAGCCTAGCCTTGCAAATTTAAATCTTGTCCTGAGATCAAAGTGATTTACCCAAAAAACTAATTATTACTAATACTACTGATACTCTTACTATTATTGTTATTTTTAGTTTTTCTTTTTTTTATTGGGTTTTTATGCTGGACGGTTAATTTGCACGGCTGATAAGTACTATACCAAATTTATATTGGTTACTTATTGGGGTGATCGTAATATCGTAGAAATGTTTTAATAATTCGATAGGTGTCGATGACTGCTGCGTTCTAACGTATTAAATATGTGTATTTCGGTAGACCTAGCAAACATAGTTTGATAAATATAAAAATCTTTATAGTTGATATTGCGCAGGTATAATATCGGTCGTTTTAGGTTTTCATATTTTTATAAATCTTTCGCTGTGTTTACTGTACCTTCTTATTTTTTGTGTGACTTTTTGGTACTGTTATGTCTATTAAATATATGTTCTTTTGTAATTTATCATAATTTTGTAATTTATCATAAAGGGCTGTGTCAGGTCTATTATGCATTACTTAGTCGTATGAAAAGTTTGACTATAATAATTATTTCCAGCAATATTTGTAGCTTTTATTTGTAATAGAGTATTATGTCATCTATTAGTATATATTTAATTGCTAGCTTTTAGTGTATTACATCAGCTATTTAGTCGTATCGTGTGTTATATTGTTTTAAATTTACTATAACATTTATTATCTGTTATATCAAATTACTTATGTTATTTTTTTATAATCCTTGTGTCCTAAATCGCCACTATAAATTATCCATTTTAAAAATAAATCTCCTTTACTTAACCACTTGTTTGATGTTTTTTTGTCAACGTACGCTTCGTTGAAGTTATAGGAATGCCTTTCGTAGATTTCCATTAAAAATCTACGATGTACATTATTCGACTGTATGTTCTGCTCTTTCTTCTTGCTTTTATCTGTTACTTAAATTGAGTGGTGTAAATTTATGGTATATTTCTATTACTACTCTATGCATTTCAAGTCCTACCTTAATATAAAATAATTTTCTACAAATTATCAATATTTACAATGCAAAAAGAATATTTTAATACTGGTAATGAAAATAGAGATATTTACGGAATATCTTTATTAATTCTAAACTAAACGTATGAAACATGAATTTATATAAGAATTCAATTGTACTTAAAGCTGCTCCACGTTAAATAGGATATTAATTTTTATCATAATTAACAATGTCCTTTAAAATTTATTGCAGACAAAATCGTTATACTCAGCATCGTTTAATTTTCTAAGAGATTACATTTTTTATCGTTAAGCCCACTTCCCATTTTTCGTTTATTACCTTTCTTCGCTACGAATTGCGGACCTTGTCAAAAATATTAAACGTTTTACGTTTGTTTGAAATAGAACATCATTAACGTTTCTTAATCAGAGGAAGTTATGATAAAAAAATATAAAATTATAATATAATTAAGTTATTTGTAATTACAATCAATTTTCGCCTAATAAAATTTAATGTATTATGTATTACGAGACCAACTCATTGTTGCGTTCATTTCAAAGTAACAGATACGCGATAGAAAAATTTTTTATAATGCAAAAAATGGAGAAAGAATGTAATTTGTTGTCCTCGATATCCTAAATAGTAATTAGCTTATAAATAATGGTAAAAATTTTTGTTGTTTAACTTTATTGAAGGTAATATTTTATATCTTACTTCGTTTTACGTGATAGCAGTCAAAATAAAAATTATTTAAATTTTAGCATTACTCTTAATTTAAGTTAATTTTCAATTTTTTCTATAAAACTAGTATTAATTTTAAAAATACACTAAAGCGCCAAATTTCTTATGTAACAAGCTATTTCATTCGGGTTGCTAATTTTGGGGGCATAGAGGTTATTAATTAAAGGTGCTAGATTTGTTAGAGTTCACCTTCTCTGTGTATATTTTAAAATGTTGTAGTTTTGTAAAAGAAATATTTTAACGTAAATTACTACCGATATGTTTGTGCTTGTTTACTAGGATTATAATTTTACTTATGCCAAAGGAAAACACGTGAGATCAAATTCACTATCTAATGGAATCTTTGTATAACCTAAGTTAAAACCAATTATTTTGTATAATTTCCAAATTTTATTGTATTCGATTTAACTCTAACACTCGGGGTTTTTAACAACGATATGTACATGCTGATCTCTGTTGCTCGCTATCGTAACACCTTTTTTGCATTAAACCAGTTTCACCTAGTCGTTGAAGAAATGTTTCAAATATCAGATGCGAAGGCAATTGCCCCTCTGGTAGCGCTTTAGTATAGAGGCAACGTGTACTCAAAGCATTTCGATTTGCATGAATACGATATCGCTCATTTCAATATTTGATTACGCAACCAATGTAATCGGTAGAAATTGCACTATACGGACGAAATACAAATACAAATAAAGCTGTTTTAAGCAAGGCGTGTGACTCAAAGCTGACTGCTGAACAAGCGAAGTCTGCAAAATTTATGATTTGAAATAAATACACACTCTCGACGAATGCAATCTTTAATTTTCTATTTCGTCGAGTAATTAAGGCATTTACAGGAAAAATAGCTGTTATTTTGAAAGCGGTTAATATGGATATCAAGACTTTTCACTTTTTTCGACTATATGCTCTGTAAGGCTATAAACGTTATTTTAAAATTTTGTCTGCAATAAAAACTTCTGCTAAAGCATGATTCGGCCACTGGTATCTCTAGATTAGTCTGCTGTTCAGTTATGGAGTTTTTAGATTAGGTAGTTAAACTAATGCTGTACTTTCTTGAGTAATTAATTAATATCATGTTTATCCAATAGACTGTCTAGAATTCTCAAGGAATGTTGCTAATATGTTTTCAACTGTGAATTATAATATTATATGCATAACTGAACGAAATTGGTTGAAGATTTATCAAACTGGTTTAAGGTAATAAACAAATACATCGTGCATTTAACAAATGATGAAAACCGTATTGGTTGGTTAACCGTAATTTTTATAGTAACTAACAAGTTAAAAAGTATTTACCTTGCATTTGAATACGGTTTCTTCCTTTTGACGTAACTAGTTTCTGGGATAAATAACAACTAAACATAATTGCAACATTCATTACATACGTACTTGCGCAAGGTTTTATTTGACCTACTTTCAATAACAGGAACACTTCCATAATCAACACGCGCATTATGCCTGTTAGATTGCAGTAATCAAAAGGTCAAGTGCGAACTGCTGTTTACATATTTGTCAAGTCACAGGCATAGTGGTAGAACAGGTAAATCTCGTGAATGGCATGCCGTTTACTTATTGAAGTAATTGCGTATGAATATCGCAAATTTATAAAAACATGGAGGATAACTGTAAGAACGTGTTGTAACTTTTTTGTTTTTGTAATAGTAATTGGCTGGGTAGTTTTATTACATTTTAGAATTTGAAAAGTAAGAATGGTATTTTGACATAAGTTGCATTTGCTTAATTTCCACCTGGGGAAACATTGAAATGCAATTTAATTCCGCGCTATCATGCAAAGTCACTGAACGGCAGCGCTAATGGTTAATAATATTGACAGGTGACCCTGACAAACACGTTTAACTTGATTAACTCTGTCATGAAAATTGTTCTTTGAATAGTTACATCAGTATCGCTTATACACGTTTTTAAATGATGTCAATTAAGGTATAATAATTACCATTATTTTATACTTTCATTAAACAAAAATGTGTATTTTTTATTTAACTTAACGTTTATAAAATTTATCTGAGCTCTTCTTAATTTAGAGAGACGCACGGATGAAATTGAAACTTAGTAGGTCACCTTATATAGTAGTCCTGTAATGTTTCGTCATTTTGTTTAATTCATTTTCGATAATTACAGTATAAGTAATGTGATTAATATTAAAGCAATAAAATGCAAATTGTATTCTGAATGGATTTTTCTGGTGTCACTTTTTTCGGTGATTGTGTGGTTTCTCTGCTACCTTGAACTTTTTGTGTCAAAGATGTAGACGTACGTGTATACGAATATATAGCTGGTCAATTTCCGTAATGTGTTTTGTTGATATAATTGTAACATAAATTTATATTACTTTTACTACATGTCGCAAGTAGCTAGCTAGCATTAAAATTTTTATTATTAATATCGTCGCGTGTAATACGTTACTATGGTAGAAATATTTCAAAAATTTCAAACATACAATTTAATGTTCCGATTTTTGCTTTATTGTAACATTAGCAATTAATATGCTGTATACATACAACAGCCTGAATTATGCATACCGGAAAATAACTAATTCAAAATTTCTGCACCTATAACGTAGCATTTATTTAAATAAATTTGCATATTTTTCTAGTATTATTAAATGGCGAAGCGAAGCTTGTTGTACATCTGTCCGTCCGTCCGTCTGTCCGTTCGTCCGAGCAAAAACTCGAGAACGGCTGGGAATTTCCAAATGTTTTCACCAACCGACAGGTGACCAAAAAGGGTTGTTTGCTAGTGATTTTGAAACTGATTTGTTAAAGGTCAGCGTTAGTGACAGCAACATAGGACATGTAGCATATCATTCAACTCGCCTTTGAACACTGATTCATTTAAACATAAAACTTTGAAATACTACGTGACCTTTAACCCGGAAACGCGATTTTTCAAATTTGGGAGACTGCTTCGCCACTTCGCTGTGCGCTGCAAGCTTTGCAGGTTTATTTAAGCAGTGGTTAACTGTTATAGTAACAGAAGTAGGGGAAAACTAAGTTCTAAAATATGTTTCTCAGATAATTATTGAAAAAGAATCACTAAAAGCAACATTTAAGGTCTGATATTTCCTGAAAGTTTTAGTAAATGTACGTAGAAATATAATTCAAGTACCTTCAAAGTAAATTAGAACCGGACAAAGAAAAACTGCATTATTCATGACAAAATGTTTATTTTGTAATACGTAAATTCAAACAACGCTCTCGTAAAAAAACGGCGATATAAAAATTGAAATAATTTAGCATTTCTTTTCAAATTAAAATGTATGGCTGATTAAAATTTATATTGGCTTTGTAATTTTAAATAAATAAAATTAGGTATATCAATTTTATATGGCAAAATGTTATAAAATCCACTACTTAATAAATATTTTAATTAAAACACCACACATTTTATCTACGTATAAGGGTAAATAGATTTTTTGTCGCTTGATAAACATATTGGCATTTTTGGCGACAAACAGTATTTTTAAAATACACTAAAGTGCTATTTGCTTAAAAAGTGTTGTGCTCTCAATTCTATTTATCTGTGCTCAAGTATCAGTCGAGTTATTTTATTACTACTTCTATCAATTGTAACAACTGTAGTGTAATTCAATTTGTTCAAGCGCAGCAGAACCCTACAGAAGCCTCAATACCTCCATGAGCGACCTCTGCACAGCCAGCGTGTAACTGTTTGATGTGTTACAAAAGGAGGCCGATTGGGCCCCAAATCGAAAGCTATTGTCTAAGGAACCAACTAAGATATAGGCCTTAGAACTTGTGGCCACTTTCGGTTAAACGGTCTCGAGATTTTCCGATCAGGCTGATTTTTGGCGTCTGGACTTGACTTACTGCCCTTAGTTGAATGCTGAAAACGTTATTTCTCTATATATCACAGATCAAAAACTACAGAGCGTGACAAACTTCACAAATGACAGAAATAAAATTTGTTCTCTAGCTTGGAAGTTGCCTTGATCAAAAGTTATAAGGAATGACATATTGGAAGCCGGGTTTACTAAAAACACTTCTTGCATTGTTGTAAGACATCCCACTTATGTCAGCTCGCGGATGTGAATCCGGTAGACTATAGGCTTTCAAATGATACTCCCCTTGTGTTTTTAGGTTCAGTAGTTCTCGAGTTGAAAGTCGTGACGGGCAGACGGACAGACAGACGTCCACACCGAATTTATTAGGCTTCCCTTTCAGGTATAGAAGCCTAAAATAAGGAACAACATTCGTGAATTTTCTAGCACCACACCATGTTTCAAAATCATATTAGAACTTTTCCTTTTAATAACGTTCTAACTGACGCCAAGTCAGGCCGCAGTGGTTGTAGACCCTCAATGTGATTTGAACAATTACTCATTACCACCAGAGCTTTTTATTTCAGTTGGTTTTTACTTTTAGTCTTGTCTTATATTCCAATTAGAACTTTTTACAGTTTTTTTACGCGGGGGCCCAGCGTCCATGGGGTTTGCTCATCCTCCTTTGGCATCATAGAGGTGTATTTTTTTGAGGAGAGAGGACGTGCGGTGACTACCTGCAATGTGACTATACTGCGATGTTACGCAATTTTCTGGAGTCCAAACTCAGCGAAAATAAAAATGCACAACTGTAGTTCCAACAAGATGGCACTATCGCACATACGGCGAAAATTTCTCTAAAAGTTCTGGGACAAATGTTTGCAGGCTACCTTATCTCATTACATGGTGACATCCCATGGCGGGCTAGATTATCCGACCAGTTTTATTCTTTCTGTGGGGATACCTAAAGACTGAAGTCTGAAATTTTTCAATGCAGATCTTAGGCTACGCAAATGACTCGGCAATAAATGTGGAACTTTAAGATAGGCAGCAAAAATGTATAATATGGACGATATCATCTTCAAAATATTGAATACAATCTATGTTCGTTTTATTACTGCTTCAAAAAGAGATTATTTTGCCGGAAAAGTAAAGGGAACAGGCGCGGTTTCTGAACATTATAGATAGCGATTTTCGCCCTAAGGTACTTTATGTTACCGCTTGTTTAGTCAGTATCACGATATGCGAGCAAGAGGTGTACCCTCGTCCGTTACGCAAATATTATCAAGCCTCTCACGACATATGGCGGGAAGACTTAAAGAACACATCTTCAAACACATGCTCGAAGACATCTTTCAAAAATAATTTTTGAAAAGACGTGAAACAATTAATAAAGGTTTTCGATATCGTCCGGGAACTAGCGTCACTAAGAAAAATATTCCCATTATTCTCGCGCATAAGTGCTGATTAATGGTTGCTGAATTTGTTTTTAAAATCAAAATGAGCTATTGCAGTGCTTTCACAATCACAAACGTTATTCCGCTTCACTACAACGCCTTGCTTCATGCAACTACCTAAACTTGACAAAAAATTAAGGATCTCTTCTAAACTATACAGGAACATCCTCCCTATAGTCTGAACTTATCTACTTGTGATCATTAGTTGTTTAAACCACTAAAAGAAGCACTTAAAGGAATGAAATTTGACGACAAATATGCTATCGTTGGTGTGCGATTAGTCCATGTCACAAAAATAAAGCACTACTTATTTGTTGGAAAAATAAGTGTCACTTTGTTTTTATTGAATATCGAGGATCTTTTCACAGTTATGCGACAATAATCACGGATTTTGGTATTTCTCATTTAAAGATCAACTCTAAGCTCGAGTCGCTATTTGGACTATTTTTTTTTGTAGTCATACCCTTTGCAGGAAAAGAAAAAAACACACAGAAGGATAAATTTGTAGCATGAAAGCTTTGTTTGACCAAAAAGTTAGAGGCCCGTGTATGAGGAGTGAAAGAATGAAAGAACAAATCGTTTCAAATTTTCTTTGCTATTTTTGAGCATTTTATTTATAGATTGGAGTAAATCTGTTTCTGTAACAGCTTGCAACTACATGAATGCTAAAAGTAATTTAGAATGTTATGTAGTACTAAGCCCTTTCAAGGGCATTACAAATGCGTGCAGACATTTAGATATTAAGTGCAATACGATAATTATTTGTAGCGATTTTCTAGTAAATGAATATGCAACGAGTGCTTAACTTTTAAGGAGATTTAAGAAACTAATGAAAAAGATTTTGGATATTTCAAGCGTACACGTGTATCTTCTATCTAATGATTTTCAGGTGAGGTTGAAGACATGACAAGTAGAAAAAACTAAGTAAAGAAGACTTTTGGGCACTTAATGCCGACTATATGCATCGGATTTAAGATTACTATTATTGGGAAATTTTCTCTTCCAGGTGCATTACTGGATTACAAGCACATCTTCCTGTTTATTATTATCACTCGAAAAACATAATTTGTCAGTTTAATCTTCTCCGACTCACAATCATTTTGTACTAAAAGTGCGTGCTTAACATAAAAAAGTGTTAAAGTTTGACGCCGATGAAGTTCTTTATAATTAACACACCTTATTTATTCTTGAAAGATTGTCAGTGATAACGAGAAAATCCATGTAGTTTTGACCATCAAATATTAGTAGTTCAATCGATGTAGCAAGCGGTGATAAATACTTTTAAGAGAAGTTACTAACATCGTTATGGCATTGTGGTGATCAGGAAGGAGTAAAACATTGAAAATGCTACCAGGAAACAGCATCTAACAGCATTTATTTCTTTGTTCTTTTTGTTAGAACTTTGCTGTTTACAATCTCCAATACTGTCTATCTTTCTAACCTGTTTTATTCAATACTTTCTTTTTATTACATTTTGGACAGATGTTTTTCATCTTACCTGATCTTTCGTTCTTCTTCCTCTAGACGATCGGTTTACAGTTGTTTTGAGTCATCTTTCTTAATTAATTCTTTAGATATAAGAGTACCATTTAATTCATTTCACTTATCTTCTACTTTCTTATCTCTTCTATTCGTTTTCTATCTCTGCGTTTGTATTGTAAGCTTTTTTTATGAAATCTAATTCTACTATTCTCAGTTTATCTCTTATTTTGTTAGTCATCGGACACATTCCTCCTCTATATGCGGCAACTCTCTCCACAATAGTGTTAAATATCCTTTTATTTCTTTATTTTGTGTAGTTTGAATTCCATGTGATTTCATAGGGTACTCCTGTTGCTCTTCTTCCTTTTATTAGTTTGTCATCTATATTTGCTTTTATCTGTAATTGAACATAAAAACTTATTAATATTACTGCTGGATCTTTCTCAATTGTTTGCTTGGCGCGTGCATATTGTCTACCTCTAATCTTCCAGAATTTACTTTGTTCCTTACTACAATCTTCCAATTATTTATTCATTTTTGTTTTTATGACTCGTTCTAAAAGTCTAACTTATTCTTCGGTAATTTTGGCGTAAGGTTGTGTTTCCGTTCTTATAGATAGGCTTCTTTTTATTATAGTTTATTTCCCTTGTATATCTGGAAAAATATTCTTTATTAGTTTATCAACATTTTATTAGTTTTATTCTAATTTGCAGATTTATTATTTTTACTTTTCTGTCATGCTTTTGTTAATTTTATTTTTCTCATCTATGATTTATTTTACTTTTATTTATTTTGTTTGTCTTAAGCTTAGATTTATTTTCCATGCTTTCTGTGTCTTTTTTTAGCTTCTGTGAGTATTAGAATATTAAAATTTATCTTTTCTATTTCTGGTATTCAAGACTTCACTTTTAGTGTATTTTTTCTTATTTGAGTGTTTCGTTCTTCACGTGTTTGTGTGTGAGGATTGTAATTGAGTTTTGAGAAATATGAGCATAAATGCCTTTCTCTCCCCGTACCTGATGCGGCTCTCTCTAGGTGAAGTGTGGATTTACACCTAAAAATTATTTTTAGTATTTCTCATTCTGCAGCATTTCACTTTTAAAATTTTATATACGTTATGGTTCAAAAACCTAACGTTATAACCCCATACTTTTGAGAACCTTGTAGCTTAGTTGTGTATTCTGAAGTGGAGTTTAGGAATGAAAAGACTCAAAAATAAGCTTAATAGATAAAGAATACGTACGCGTTTTTTACAAACCCATGAAATTTAAAGAAACATTCTCAAATCAAAACTACGTTTTAGGGTTGCAAGAAAATTTTGTTGCTGGAATTTATGGCATTATGAATTGTAGCACTATTACAAAATTCAAAATATAAAAAGGGTTGGTTATAAGTACTAAAATGGTTATTCTCTTGCACGACAACGCTAGACGCTTAACTTGCACAAAGAGAATGGGTTATTACTTGGAATATAAGAAGTTTAACACTTTCTTGTAATTTGAATATTCTGCTTAACAATTATCACTAGGTTTCGAAAAAATAAAAGTTGACTTTCAATTTATTTTAAATACTGATAACAATATAAATATTCTGAATTTGTATTTACAGTTATTTTAAATATCGTTTTTGTAATATTTCAATATTTTACATCATTATTGTCTATTGCTTAATGGTACCCCTATGCTCAAATATTACCAGTAATCTCTGTTGTATGCTCGTGCCCGTGTTAATATTTACAGTAAATACTTGATCGTAAATTACTTATTTTTTTTTTGTTTTTATACAACTTTAAATGTTTTGTAAGAACGTTTATCCTTTTTGTGTAAACAATTTTATTCTTCATAATAATTTTGTTTCCTGTTTTGCATCTTTGCGATCATCATCCTATATTCTTTCTAGCTTCTTGTTTGTTATTTTTTATATAAATTTTAAAATACGTAAATGATTGCAAATATGTTCGAACTAAAGAGTACCACAATAAATTAGCAACAAAAAATCAAAGAAGACTACTTCATTTTATTAATACAAACGTAAGTGATGTAAGGTTAGCTTTGCCTTTTGTGCCAGACCTTGTGTGAGTTTTTGCTTTTTAATAATTATTATATAACAAACGTAATGTAGACGATTAATCAATGATTAATTTTACTTGAATTAGCATATCATTTTATAATCGTGCCGACCAATTTAGCAACAAAACCATAATTCTTGTAGCAAATTTATGGCTTTGTCAGTGACCTTAGAATTTAAAATGGCATTTTGTAGATGTCATGTTGGTTTGCTGTTTTCGATGGCTTTGAATTATATGAACCTAATATAACGCGAAAGAAAAAATTTATAAAATGTTATTTTTATTACTGCTTCGTGCGTTGAAAATGTTTTTTCCTCATCACTAATCTTTTAGTAGGAAAAAGTACACACTCAGGCATTATACAACGCCATATCATGACAACCTTTATTTTCTTTTTCGTTCTATCAATACCACATACAAAACGTTATCCATTGCGTTTCTGACATTTAAAAATATTGAAGATAATGTGATACATGCATATTTACTAGGCTTTTCCAATATACATTATATATTTTGGTAACTGCTTGTGTATTTATTAAAATAAGTCAAAAATATGAGACCTTACAGTCCTTTATCTGTGCTTGCTCTTAGTATTCTAACGTAAATTATCTGGTCCGCTTATGTTTCTCTTAATAAGCAACAAAGAACCCTTATGTCCAATGATTTGATTTGGTTTACTAACTTTTCTGTAAGTAACCATGTTTTGGATCCGTATAATAAAATGGGCCATACGTAGGACGCGCATTAGAAGAGCTACAAGGAATGTTCTTTGACAGAAAAGAGGTTTTTATTTATAATACGCCTTTTTGCTAATGTCAGTCTAAGTTTTAGCTTCTTCATGACAGTAAAATTTAATTTAGAATACAATGGTCATTTATTATTTCAGCATTATTATCTTGCTGTGGTCTGTTTACAATTAATTTAGTTTCTTTATGCTGTTTGGCTTACCAAAATGTGTTTGTAGCTCATCTAAGGCGTTTGCCAGCATATCAGTGCCACTCGCACATTTAATGTTGTTACTTGGGATGTCATTGACTTTGGTTCTAATTTTGGCATCTGTCACTATTTCTAAAAAAAAATTCACTATATATGTTACATGGTAAAAGCGAGAAAATGAAGCCTTTTACACTTTTTTAATTAGTCGTTAAACTTGTTCGTTCAGATGCTTGCCTGATTGCAATAAAGGTTTTAGATAACCTTAAAGTCTTGATGTTTACTCTAATTTCTTGTAATTATTTATGCCTGATTGTTTTGAATCACGTTGGTAATTGATACAATATATGCATTCCTCTCACTATTACCTCAACATAATTTTTACATATATTAATGTATTTTTAACAGGTGTTATTGTTTTAATATCCATAGCTGTGAGAAAATTAAAGCATTTATTTTGACAACAACAAACGCTGTGCAATATTCAAGCAATTTGAATAGACATAACAAAGATCATAAAGTAACCATATTCTTTTTGTTCCAAAAGTACGTGTTAAACCAATCAATAAACTTTAGACTTTGTAATAGTCGCAATATCTAATATGTCATTGTTAAAGGGCGCAGTCGGAGCTTTGTGAGCAGTTCGTGGTTTCACAGTTATCCATTTCGAGAATTTAATGTTGAGTTACTATCAGTGACAGGACTATTGATAAATGCAATCCTAGGATGCTTCGCACAACCTCTCAGTTATTCAAGAGAAACATTCTTAGTCTTTCTCGACCTGATGCTTATCTCATTATTGTCGATATTTATTCTAAATTACCCACACACGCTAGGTTTGATTCTTTTGGTGATCTCTTACAGGTCATGTACATAGTAGATATCTTGTAAAGAAGTCGATGACTTTAAAAACCGTCTTGCCCAATCAACATTTGTTCGTGCCATGTGCTCTGGTTAGACAAGTAAAAGTTTATATTCTTTGAAGCAGGTGGAATAACATGCGTTAGATATTTTGTGGACATACGATTCTATGTTAATAAATGCTAATTACCTACTATGAAGCGTAGGGGATGGTTAGTGGTTCTATGGGAATGATTTAGGAAATGTGCTGTAAGCCTTTTTTTGAATTAAAAAATAATAAATAAGAAGCAATACCTTGACATCCCCTTCAGCACATTATGCTTGCATAAAAAAGATAATTTCTCGGAAAAAGCTTTATATATCAATATGATGACGACTTAAAGCATTTGTCAAAATTTAATTAAGAAATCATACGGCAACAAAATTGTTCGCAATTTAATTATGCATCTGTGCAAGCAGTTGATTAAGTATTTAAAGAATAAAAAACAGAAATCTACGAACAAGCAGTAGCGCCTTCAGTAAACATAAACCACTAATAATAATTGTTTAGATATTCCTAAGTATTCCATTAAGTATTCAATATGGTCAATTGTATTAAATGCTTTTAAGGTGAATTTTTATGTTATTAAAGTCATAGTTTGGTATTATTGTATGACAATCAAAACCAAATAAATTTTATTATTATTTGATTGTTTTTATTTTTTATAGTATTATTTATTAAATCTACAAATACATATTGTGCTACTTGATTAAATACATATCAGCTTGCAATATACCCAACAAAACACGACTGTTTTATGTGCACCGCTGTAAATTAATTTTAAATTTACATTTTAAGTGTTGTAATTGATTCTATTAAAGCCGGATTTAACACTGATTATTTTTATCTGCTATGCAATAACGCGCAAATTAATTCGGGTCTGCCTGATAGCAACTGTTGAGTCCGTTTAATATCTACAGTAAACGAAAATCAATAAAACATATATTCGAATGTTGTTTTGTCATTTTCTAGTATTATAAATCGTCAGGATTAAGACTTAATAAATAATTGGTAAATTGTTAATATAGAATGTAAAGAGAACTTGTACTAAAATCCAACTAGAAACTGCTCAAATTAATGGGTACGAGGTGCGTTCAAGTTCTAAAGCTTCCAATTTTTTTCTGAATAAGTACTTAACCCAAGAAAGTTGAAGCTTTTGTTATTTCTTAACGTAATTTACGTCTAGACTTATACATTTTCACAACGTCGTCGTTATGATCCCGTGGCTCCTGGAAACACTTTTTTAGGGGTGTGTTTTGCTACTTCCAGCCTGCTACAGTTCAAACTTGACTAATTCTTATTTTGCCGATTCAAGTCCATATATATATATATTAACTGTACATAAGCACATTTTTATATCTCCTGGAATTAGTTTTGTAACTTCCGGACGTATATTTTATGAGTAGCAAAAACTTTCCGCTATCAGAACTTACTTGAAGATATGTCACTGTCCAATATATAACACAAAATATCTAAAAAATAGAGATTTTGAAGGTCTAGCAATAATACATAGTTAATACCATGTATTACCTTTTAAAACAGATTGCTTATAAAATAACGAAGTCAGTGTACGGATACGATCTCTTTTTCGGCACACTTAAATCATTTACAAATTGCCTTTTAAACACACCCTATACGCGTTTAAATATTCACCCACCGCTTTCAGAATCACCGAAACCCTGCGTTGGCACGCCAACTATAAAATCTTTTTTTCCTCGGTACGCGCCTAAAACTTTCTGGGACGCCAGCTTTCGGAAGTTAACACTACTCGCTGTCTCAAAACTACATAACCTATTGCACTTGAAAAAAGGACTGTAGGGGAATTACTATATTCTAGGGTTGAATATTTTCTGGTAAAAAAAGTAACAGTAAATCGTAGATGACTTGATTTGGTATCACATGCGTTTTGGATTAATTGGTAAAGTAACTCATAACAACGAGGCGAGGTTTCTAGGAGGGTTTTTATTCTTAACTTACACAACTTACACTTTTGAAACAACTTTTTTTTATTTCTTCTTTAACGTTCATCCAATAGAACCGCTCTTTAACAATCTATCATGCAGGTGACGTAGGAATTTCGACATCTGGGAACAATATGAATAAATTCGACGACAGTAACGTTTTCTAAAGTTCCCTCTAAAAGACTGTTGTCTAACTTCAAATATCCTATGATCGCCATATATTTCTTACTGTGGTGATCTCGCTCACTGTCGCTTTCATCTTAGTACTATTTTTAATTCTTCATCAAGTTGCTTTTTTTGGCGTAGCTCCTGTAAAAGCTACTGATTGTCAAATAAAATAGGCCTCTGTAACTTCCGTATCTTTTCCTATAGTTGCAGTTAATTGCTCTAGATATTCGGGTACAATTTTATCATTTGTGCTTTTTTAACACCTCTGCAAAAACTTCAATATATTCTTCTGCACTTACTTCACTTATTTCTTTAATATTTCTGGAATATTTTGTCACGTTTACTTTCAACATTTCTCTAAAACTTTTGGTACATATTCTGTACTTATTTTTACTTGTGCCCTTAAGTTTTGGAGATCTTTTTGTTTGATTTTGTGTTTATTTTTAAAAGTTTCTTTTCAGCGCTCTGGAACGTTCTGTATTATTCTTTTGCAACTCTTTTTATTTTTTAAAATTTTTCTTTTAATTCTCCTATCGAACGTTTAGAACATTCTTTCGTATTTGTCTGTAAATCTTTTTTATATTTTCTGAATTTCTTTGGTCTGCTTTTATTTTTAATAACGTCTTTATTAATAAAAGTTAGAAACTAATCTAATAATTTAGAAGGTTATAAATAACGATAAAATAAGTGTAAATAATCCAGAACGTAATACGCGTTTTAAAAAACCGACAATAAGTAGAACACTGAGAAATATTAAAGGTTTTCGCTACGCATATATTCAACAAGGATCAGCAACTGACGGTCTCAAAACTAGGAGACAAGCTGGGACAGACAGAAACTAAAATATGTAAAATTTTGGGAGAACATCTGGACATGAAATGAGTTGTGATAAATTTATTCCGAAGCCACTATTACCAAAATAGAAGTAAGAAACATTGTTCTGGAGTTGCTAATGACTCGCTTCAGAATGTTGCCGATGAACCTATAATCTAACTACGGTTTGGAAACAAAGGCCCAAATCAATCAAAATCTTTTGGTTCACTTTGTAAAAGAGTCGCAGCAAGCTCATGTAATATCGTAAGTTGCTTAATTCGAATGTGAATGAGGCTTAATACTTGAAAACAGACTTGTATTACGGTATACATTAGTTTAAATTATCCTAATACTTAGACATAGTAAAACTTCTAATCAGATTATAATTAGCATGTAAGAATTTTGATATATTTTTAATGATCTTTAATGGTATAATGAATTATACTTTAGGTAAGTGAGTTAGATATGGAACTTTTATTATTTATTATGCTTCTCGTGAATGTTCTTTTTATATAACCAATCATATTATTAGTAGAATTAATTTCTTAAATTTTCCTTTATAGACAGACTTTATAAAATATTTTGTTGATAAAAATATATTTTATAAGCAGTCTATTTTTCTATAAAAACAAATTTTAACGGTAGATACTATGGTTTCTTGACTTCTAAGGTCACACGGTGGAAATTAATAATGGAGATTATGTAAGTACTTACATAAGCTACATTTACAAAATAAAGGCTTAACTTAGAATTTAATAAGGCAAAATGCCAATGTTGGCAATGAGTAAACCATGCAACACGGCTTTGGCGTAGAAGAAAGCCTTAATACAAATAATTACTATAATAAGCATTAAATTAGTGAAACGTAATTTTAGTTTTAATGAACAGATAACTGAAAATCCGAAAACTTATAATTGGAGGTGCGATTTGCGAAAATACAAGCTACGGATAAAAGGCGTAATGACCGATGCGCTGCAAAATGAGCTAAGTGAATACGCACTATTATTTCACATACGTAGAGTTTTAAGATGAAATCTTTGAAAATGACTAAACTAGGAGAAACATTTCAATATGTTTTCAACAAATATAGACGCGAAAATAGAGATCTAAGTTTAGAAGAATAAAAATAAAAACAAAATATTTCACAACTTTGGAAAGAGTAAGAAACCTGTCAAACCACAAATTAAAAAAATAAATAAAATAAGGAAAAT
Source organism: Sinelater perroti (assembly GCA_036346155.1). Classification (NCBI taxonomy): domain Eukaryota; kingdom Metazoa; phylum Arthropoda; class Insecta; order Coleoptera; family Elateridae; genus Sinelater; species Sinelater perroti. Next base: position 11,382,434 of record JARFIY010000195.1, on the reverse strand, counting down.
CATGAAGAAAACTTAGGTAAATGAAAAAATAGTAAACATATTAAAAATCAAAGCCAAAAGAAGTAAAAAAATTGTAGCTTCCAAATAAGCAAATACAAAAAAAGCTTAAGTAGTTATATAACTAGAAACGGGTATAACAGTACTATTCCAATTGGCATATTCAAACAAAAATGAGAACAAACCGGTGAACGAAGCAAGAAAGGTACAAAAAATGCTAAGGGGCGTTCATTAAAATGAAAATGGAAAGAAAACGGTATTAGTGAATTAAAAAAAAACTTTTATAAGAGAATATCGCTTAGCTTCGGTACAAAAATATGTAACGTTACAGAAAAGAGTGAACATGCCTTTCGATTCCTAAAAAGTATGGACGTACCGATTGGGGGTTGTTATTTTTAAGTGTCGAATACAGTTTATGTGATAGAGGCACCAAAATCATGTGATTTTTTTTTTTTGGCGCACTTACAGACACTGCAGCCTCAATGGCTTATTGCGCCCACTAACATGCACTTAAATGCTAGGACATTCACACACAACCATGGGTTGAGCGAGGCTCGAACTCGCGCGCGCCGGCTAGAGGACAAAGCCAACTGGTTGAACCATCTGAACTACCGCGTCCCCAATCATGTGATTACAAATTTATATTCGATACAACGATTGATAACTGTGCGTACAATTTATTAATATTTAATATAAAATGTTATAAATTACGTTTCCAATTGAGTATTTTCATACCGTCTGGGAATTTTGCAATTAACAACCAACCCATTACCTGTGAATGCTTATAATCTTCCTACTTACAAAAATTCCAATATGTACAACAAAAAGTCAACTCTACACAATTAGACTTTACTATAACCTTCATACTAAATACTCATGCAAATAATTCAGTCCCATCAATTAAGGCAACATAATTTAAATAAGATTTTCAAAACATTTAGTCGGCCATAATTACAAATACATGTGCAACTAAAAATTAATTACTCCAGAGACCTCAACCAATAAAATAAAATAAATGGTAAATCTATAAAAATAGAAAAACTAATTCTCCCAAACATTCAAATAACGTATTAAACAATCAATTAAGCTCATCAAATTGATATCAAATTATTTCACAAGACAAAACTAATACTGAAAGCCATAAACACAGTACTGTCCCTCAACAACCAAGATATCCAAAGTCTCCACGACTCTACGTGTACGGAGTAAAACATTATGATTAATGCTTTGATCAATGGGACGATTAAAATTGATCTATAGACACATATAGAAAGCGTACAATACATATTAAAGACGGAAGTGTGATATACCATACTTATCAATTCAAATAAGACAGAACATAGGTATATAACATTCAATAGTAACACTTATTGCCCTATTCCCACACAGCTAGCTGGCTTCGGTCACAAAGTATGTAATATTATAAATGTAGAAAGATGATGGGGATGGGGTATTGGAATGGCAAGAATATAGTTTAAGGATCAAACCTAAATGAACTATTAGAAGTGTTACAAAATCTTAATTTTAATATATCTCTACCGGCGAACCCACGTATTCGACTAGTGATTTTAATTCATCGCCATATTTACTCGATTACATAATCGTTGACGACATAGCTAATCCAGTGATTAAAGCAAAGGCCCACTATTATTTACTCACTGATTACTGAAAAGGTTACCAGAGTAACAGTTGATAACGACAGATCTACTGCCTTATAACTATATTTAATAATTGATAAAGCCCAAATCCCTGTTGTATCTGCAATTAAATATCTCTGATATTAGCTTTGATAGTAAATTAATCTGGAAAACAGATATTAAAGACAAAAACTCAGTTAAATCTTAAAGTTAAACAAATAAACTGGATAATTTTGTAGCTACCGAATAAAATACTTATCTACAAAGTAACATTGAATCTTATATTATTTTACGGGATCCAACTTTGGGGTTGTGCAAAACATTAATACAAAGATCCTTTAAATATTTTAATTGAAAACCTTATGCAATGTGGCAAACGGCCCGTGGTATGTCCGAAACGATACTCTCTACAATGATCTGCACATACCTTACGCAACTGAAGAAGTCAAAAGAATTACAAGGGTTTACCACAACATACTAAACAACTTATCCAACCAGTAACTAGAAGGTTGAAATGCCAATAGCCACATGACTTAATCCAGGTCTAATAAATGCTGAGGTACTAGCAATGACTGAACCTTTCTCATGTTAGTTTTACTGTTCTTATATTTGCTTATTACTTTAAGCATATTCTAAATTTCACCTAGTCTTTTCTAGAACAAAACAAATAAGAAAATTTTAATTATACTTATGAATGACAGATAAAATAATAACCCAATAGGAAAAACGAAAACAGGTACGAATAAAGTAGAGCTAGATGGGAAAACATGAATGAACTTTGCAATGTTCAAATAATGCGTTACAATTGATTTGTATTTCGTGTAATAACAACAAGGACTTTACAAATTATTAAAAACTCAGTTTTAATTAATAAAATACAATATTAGTTCAATATTATTTTAAAGAAGTTCAACAATTCATTCGAAATTAATTTTTACATATTTGTTTAAAAATATTACTGGAAAACGTAGGCAAACAGTTTTTTCAATTTTAGTCAACAATCCCAGAACTTCTGTTATTAATGTCGTTTATTGTTTGCTTTTCGATTAATCTCCAAAGAAATATATTTTTTACCTGTTGCCCGACATTGTAGGTGGCGTAAAACAGATTATCTATACATTCTATTACTAAATCCCAAATATTGTTAGAGAATTTTATTTTACACCTTCATATAATTAAATGTCAGTGAAAAGCAAAATTTATTGGTTTTATATTCTCCTATAATTGGTGTTACTTCATATAGAAAGTTTTCATAAAAAGATTACGCCGTATAACTTCATTCGGTGCACACCATAGGGCATTTACTATGCATTTTAAAATCGTAGCTTGGAATCACATTAAGATGTCAGTATTTGAATTACTGGCTGTTCCCGACAGTTGTATTCTGTAGATCCCAACTTGTTTGATAATAACTTTATATAGCAGTAACGTATTCTCGAAAGAGAGCTGAGATGATGTACGTTCTAGCAGCCAGTATATTCTGCAATATACCTTTACGAGTTTTGTAAAAGCTATATAAACTGATTTAGAAGCATTAACTTTAATGCGTCATTTCTTGAAGCATATTTCAAAGAATTCAAGTAAAGTTGGAGATTTTGTGATGTTTGCAAATCAGGGTGAGAAGATAACGCGGATGTGTCGTCAAAAAATGTTATGATCATTGTGATTTCGATGGTAGAAATATCTGCAGTAAATAGGATGTATATAATCGGCCTCAGTACACTGCTTTAAGGAGTTTTAGTTTTTGAATTCACTACTTGCTTGATTTAAATGATGATTTGTTACTTGCCGCCTTTTACAAAGCCTCCGTTTTTTACCATTTTTTTATTTAACCGTTATTGAACACTTGAGTCTATAATATGCTGTGCTTTTTGAAAAGCCGCCTGCCAGTCAACTTGTTGCACAGCTTCATTTAATCGCTCTATTGCTACTATCACATCGTTTTCCGTTTTTAAACTGATCTCAAGCGATAGCGTTTCATCTACTAATATTCTAAACAGTTCCTAATTGATGTGTTTATTGCATAAAATGAGTAATTTTTGACATATCAGTATATTGGTTCCTACTGTTATGATGATTGAGAAATGATCCGCTAAAAATCAAGGCAGGATTTGATCTTTAGGCAGTATAGATTGATCCTTAATTATACATAAGTCAAGTAAATCTGGTAGTTTCCTCGGATTTGTGCGCTAATACTGTCGATAGATGATGTAAAACAATAGAGTTCATAGCTTTCTGTAAATTTCTGCTCTTAATTATGGTCAATCTCGATCGCCATGTAACATTTTAGGCACGGTAATTTTTTTCTTAACATACTAAATAAATGCTCACATTGATCCTTTTTATTATTATGTCTAGGAGGACAATATACTGCTGATATCGTTAATGATACTGTCTAGTCTTTAATAACAATTGTGGTTACTTGGAGATGGGCTTGCTTATATTTAGGAAGTTGATAATGCTTAATTGTGTTCTTAATAATTACAGCTGTACCAGCATGGGCTCCGCCGTCAGGATGTTGACTCGAATAAACCGAATACCCTGAAATTTTAAAATAGTTTCTGTCTGTAAAGTGTGATTCAGATATAAGAAGAACATCTACGTGTTGGTTTGTAAGGAATGATATAACTTCATCACGATGATGTAGCAAGCAGTTGGGATTTCACTCACCTAATCGAAGATGCTGACACATTGTTGTCTTTAACAACTAAAGCCGTTAGTACATTTAAAATTGACCCTCTTTGCTCTATTAACCCCTTTATCATCTTTTTGAGCTCACTTATGTTATCAAAGGAAACGTTTGTTGGAATTTGCTGTGATATCACTAAAAGATTATTTGTTGCAATCTGGGCATGTATAAGATTTCGTTGTATTAAATTCTGGGTTGCAACTACAAACTTCTTTCGAAGTGTAACTCTTTGCACATAGAACAGCTTCTCTAATTTGTAAAATGATTTGTGTTGCAGTTGACACATCTTACATCCTTATTTTTATATTTTCGCTGATATTTGAGGATTGAGTGAATACTGGTACATTTGACAAATCTCGGCTTTTTGTTACAAAATTTTTTGTATAACCAAATCGCTGGCATTTAGCACATTGACGCAATTGACGTTTCACGTTTGCAGTTTTAGTCTATTTGATCTGGATATTCAACTTATAACTAATTTCTTTGGGAGTACGTTTCCTGTTTTCTACTAATTACCAATCAGCATCTTGAGGCGATTGTTGATAAATAACGCCTTTTGAAATCAAAGCGTTTTGATTTGGGGTGCTATCGTTTATAGAAAACTAGGAGTTGCCCGCCAAAAGATATTTTTGGCGTCCTAGACTGACAATTTTTCACCCGCCTTCCCTCAAATTTTTGCAAGGTGCGAACGTATAAATTTTAATTAGACCGGCTTTATCTTGATCAGATACAGACATTTAACGTCCATTCATGTGACGTAAGCTTATTACAAGGAAATTTGTTGATTAAATTGAATTAATCACTAAAATTATGCTCGTTCATATGGGCATATAGATTTACGTTTTATTCATTTGCAAATTTAACTTTTTCTAATTAATTTGGCAACATAACAGAAGTTTTTTTTTAAAATGATTTGTGTTGCAGTTGACATTACATCCTTATTTTTATTTCGCTGATATTTGAGGATTGGTGAATACTGTTTTGAAAACGCTTTTTATGCGAAAATTTTTGTATAACCAAATCCTGCATTTAGCACATTGACGCAATTGATTTCACATTTGCAGTTTTAGTCTATTTGATCTGGATATTCAACTTATAACGTTTTGTGTTCTTAGTCCGTTTAATCTATTACCAATCAGCACTTAGCATTGTTGATATAACCCTTTGAAATCAAAGCGTTTTGATTTGGGGGCTATCATTAAAAATAGGAGTTGCCCGCCAAAAGATTTTTGGCTCCTAGACTGACAATTTTTTCACCGCTTCCCAAACTTTTCAAGGTGCGAACGTATCATTTAATTAGACCGGCTTTCAACTGAAACGATTCAGGAAAATTTAACGTCCATTCATGGTGTACGGTAGCCGCTCTAGAAATACGTATTCGTAAAATTGAATTAATGCAAAGCTTTGGCTCGTTCATAATGGCCGTAATTTTTACGTTTTACGTTCATTTGCGTAATTTTAATTTCTCAAATTAATGTTGGCAACAGTAACAGAGTTGTTTTTTCTAAATACTGTACCCGGCCACGCGTTGTTGTGGCTTTGCTTACGTCCAACAGATGGCTTTTTCAAAAAATGTTTTTATCTGTCACAGATGTGACATCTATATAATACAATAATCAAAATATTTAAATAATTCAAAAACGATTAAAATTAGAAGGCTGATTTTTTACACCGAATTAGTAAATATTTGTGAAATAGGTTAGTTCAAGGAAATCAGTTGAAGCGTCTAGGAGGAGATAGAATTATAAGTTTAGAAAGAAAGAAAGAAAGAAAGTTAGGGAGATAAGACAATTATATTATCTTCTTTAACCCTCATTGCACCCAGTATTGGGCATAGGTCTCCCTCAAATTCTTCCATGTAGCGATTCTGTGCGACTCTCATCCATGGCAGTCCTGCTCTCTTAATGTCGTCTTGCCATCTCATTATTGGCCTGCCACGCTGTCTCTTGCCTGTCCATGGTCTCCATTGGAGGATTTTAACGTTCCACCTACTGTCTTTGATCCGAGCTGTATGTCCTGCATATTCCCATTTCAATTTCGTCACTCTTTTCACTACATCCGCGACCCCACTTCTATCTCTTATCCATTTATTTCTCTTTTGTCTCGTATTGTAATTCCAATCATTCCTCTCCATTGCTCGCTGAGTGACTTGCAGTTTTGTTTTTACTTGTTTCGTTAATGTCCATGTTTGAGCGCCGTATGTCATTATGGGAAGTATACATTGGTCATATACCTTAGTTCGCAAGCGTTGGGGTATTTTGTTTTTTAAAATATAAGCTAGCTTTCCAAAAGCTGCCCACGCCAGACGTCTTCTATCTATCTCGTGTTCTCTGTTTTCCTTCCTTAATGTTACAGTTTGTCCTAGATATATATACTCGTTGACATTTTCTAGGATAGTTCCATTTATGTTTATTTGTGGGTTCTCAAGACACATTGTCTTCGTCTTATTCAAATTTACTTTTAGACCTATTTTCTTAGACGTTTTTTCTAATTCGTTTATCATAATTTGTACGTCGTCTTTGTTGTCTGCAAATAGAACTACGTCGTCAGCAAATCTCAAATGATTCATTTTTTCCCCATTTACATTAATATCCCTATTTGACCATTCCAGATTTTTAAATATTCTTTCAAGTGCCAAATTAAATAATTTTGGAGACATTGTGTCTCCTTGTCTAATACCTCTATCAATTGAGAATTTATTACTATATGCATGTAATTTAATTGTTGTTGTAGCGTGTTTGTATATATTACTTATCAGTGCTGTATATCGGGAATCTATTCTAGCACAATTAAGTTCCAATATTTTTGCCCAGTGTTCAACGCACTCAAACTCCTTCTCATAATCAATAAAAGGCATGAACAAAGGCAGGTTATATTCGATCCTCAGATTAATTCTCGATTTTAGAATCTTTTAACATTGTTAATGTATCATATAGTGTTTCACAGGTATTCCGTAGTTTAGGATCTCGTCTGTGTTTCTAAAGCTGCTTGAAGTCTTTCACTACAATGATTTCTCGTTATCATATCATCTTTTCAGCACTTCATGCTTTTGTTGTCCTCTATTACTTGCTGTATTAGTTTTCAAGATCTTTGTCTAACTATTTATACATTTGCAGAAAGTAGGCTGATAGGGCGGTAATTTTGTAATGTAATGCGTCCCCTTTTTAAACAAAATTACTATCACGGCGTTATCCCAGTTATCTGGTATTCTCCTTGTTGTAGGCACATGTTAAATAGGATTTTTAGCTTGGGGATTACTATTTCTTTGGCTTTTTTGATCATTTCTATTATTATATTATCATCTCCCGGCGCTTTATTGTTTTTCATCGTCTGCAAGGCATGCAAAATTTCGTCTTCAATGATCTTCAATGATCTTCGGCATATCCTCAGATCCTACATTTTTCTATTTTAGAATCCTCTTTTGGCCCCTCAGGTTGTTTAATGTGCGACTCATATAGTGTTTTATAGTATTTCTCCGTAGTTTTTAGGATCTCGTCTGTGTTTCTTATTTCTGTTCCGGCGAAGTCTTTCACTACAATGATTTCTCGTTTCCCATATCTTCTTTTCAGGCACTTCATGCTTTTGTTGTCCTCTATTACTTGCTGTATTTGTTCTTCATAGAATTTTTCTAAATCTTTTCTTATCATACGCCTGCTTCTTTTCTCACTCTCGATATTCATCAGTTGCATATTTTCCTTCTTTATATAACTCTCTTTCTTCTATTTTTGTTTTGTTTGTTGAGTAATTTTATTTATCTTTTGGCATGTCGTCTTTGTGATTTTTCCGACGCTTCTGTTAATGCTAGTGTCAGATCACGAGATATTTGGTTTAGATTGTTGTCATTACATTCCTTTAATAGCAATGATTGTCGTATGTACTTTTGATAGGTTTCCTGTTTTGTTTGAGTGTCTGGGCATTTATCGTTCTTTTATATCTATATTTATATATGTTAAACTTTTGAACAGTAACCTTTGCCCTTACGAGCCGATGGTCGCTTCCCGTGTTAAATGAATTTAAGACTGTGACATCGTTTATGCTTAACTTTTGGATGAGAGTATATAGTCAATTTCATTCTTGGTCTGCCCATTTGGGCTTATCCACGTCCACTTGCGCTGGGCTTTTTACTGAAAAGGTGTTCATGGCGTACAATTTTGATCTGCCAAGAAAGCTGCTAGCATATTTCCTCTTGGGTTTCTTTCGCCCAATCCATATTTTCCGATGTATTCTTCCTCCTCTTTATATGTCCTATAATCGCATTGAAGTCGCCCATGACTATATCAAGATTAGACATTCCTCTTTCCTCGCATTTATAATGTCCTCGTATAATATTTCAACATCCTCGTCAGTATATGCCGAAGTAGGTGCATAAACTTGTATTATCTTTATTGGTAGTTCTTTGATGTTTCTATGATCATATACGCTACTCGTTCAGATATTCCTTTGAAGCTAATAATATTTAGTATTATTGATTTCTTAACAAGGAAACCTACTCCTCTTTGACTGTCGCTTTCATGGCCGCTATACATTAGTGCATTTCCTGATGGTAGAGTGATATAGCTTTCTCCTTTTCTCCTTACTTCTGCAAGTCCCAATACGTCCCAATTAATTTTACTTACTTCGTTTTCCAGATCATATAGTTGTGAATCATCTAGTAGGGATCTGCAGTTGTAGGTGGCTACCAGGAGTAAACATTTCTTCTTATGTATCAGTGTCTTGTCCCCCCCCCCAGAATCCTAGGGACAAACTGAAAGATCAGTGTGGGATTCTGAGCTTTGAGCTCTACCCACCTGGGGTAATTTTGTTTTGGATACTGACATTACCATAGTTAAAGAGAATGAGGGGTATTTGGCCTTAAAACGCCACGCTTGCCATTGCGTGTTGGCGAGTTTGGTAAGGGATGGGGTAGGTAGGAGAGGTAGGTAGGTGTAAAGGGTAGTAAATGATTTTCCCCCAGAAGTGGAGGTAGGGGCAAATCATTGCTCGCATAAGGCAGGGTCGCGTCCCTGTAATAGGTCTGTTCCATGCCGGGATCGCATAGGAGTAACTATCTGCTACCTTTTTTATAATTATAAGATTGTAAATATATTTTTTATTTGTAGGCTGCTGTTACGTATACCGATAATTTGATAGGGCATACTGTGGATGACAATTTTGATCAATTTGCATAGAACAGAATTATTAATTGGGATTTGTTGTTGTGGCCGGTCAATAATAGTAGGCCATACTAACTTTCCAGATATATAAGATTAAATAAAATTAGAATATAAAGACCCGAAGCTCACACTTTAGTTTGCCGTTTATCACTAGGCGCATTCAAACAAAACTTTACGCTTCGAGAGTAAAACAACTATAGATAACACTTGATATCTAATTTCTACGGTTACTTATGTAATATGGGCTAGCAGTAGAGGGCGAGGGGTGCCAGCAACGCGCTGGCGGGTCGCAAGTCTTTTAACATATATCACACAGAACGCTAACTGTTAATACGACACGTTCGCTTTATTTGAATGCATAAATCGAAATCATTTTTATATGAATCTTTATACAGGACCGTCCAAGTAAATCCAGATACTTCTAGGTTGTATTGCATAAAAGCCGAGAGGCCGTCTTATTTTCCCTACTAAGTAACACAAGTTAGTTCTACATAATCAACAACCTACGATTACCGACAAAATGAGACGAGAACATGACCGCACAGCTGTTACACTCAAATTCCTTTATGCCGGAAAATCGCCAACAAAAATATTGAATGGTTTGGCTACAAAAACCCCTAGCTTACGACGTAACTAACCAACTGTACTTTTTACTTCTAACTGCTGGAAAGGTAACTCACTGCAAGCGATTTGATTCCAAGAAAAGTGATAAAGTCCTACAAAAATTGTCAAAGGAAATAGGCGTGGAAAGGTCGACGGTCAATTAAGCTATACACCAGGACCTGCACTAGAAGGCATTCGTCCTGAGGAACCATCGACTACCGACAAGAAAAACAAGATAAAAAGAAAGTTGAAGGCCCAGGCATTGCTGAACGACATTAAAACAATAGCGTTGGCTACCTAAGATTCTTTTTTGACAAAAATATAATGACCATTGGAACACCCAAAATGTCTCTGAAGTGCCTACCATCATGTATACAAAGTTTCCTGTCTTTGTGATGGTGCTGAGCAGCGAAAACGGTGTAATGACAATCTACTTCTTTGAGAAACGACTGAAGGTAACCGCCGACAGATATATCAACGTGCTGAAGATAGTTATCAAGCTCTGGGAGAGGAGGTAGGTGCTAGGCAGTAGAACGTGTTCCACTAAGGTTTTTCTCAAGCCCAGAAAGCAAAGACCGAGACATCGCTACACACCAATTTGTATTATCACTGGTCTTCCAACTTGTAGCCACCCTTCAGTCTACTATGTGTGGGACGTAGCCGAGGCAAAAGTCAATAATAACACCACCACGAATAGCTTAAGACCCTCCATTATATAGGCAAACAGAAATTTGTATTGGCTTGCAGTAGATTTAAGTTCCGTTTCGAGAAGATAAATTGAATAATATGATTTTCAATACTCCTTAAAAAAATTAAATTGTTAGGTTTGGTCGTATAAATAATCTTAGACGGAATGTATTCAAACTATTATAAAGGTACTTATTTAGTTCTATAACATAAACTGCTTGCCTTTCATCTTGCAATCTCATTTTACTTGTAAACAGCAAGCTGTTAGATGACTTGGACACTCAAAAGGCTGAGTTAGCTTTTACATATGCATATTTAGAAAAGCATGTCCCATCAGCTTTAATAAAATTTGTCTTGGAATATATTATTCCGCTAGTCTTGAAAAGATTGAAATATAAGAAAAAAGGATTTTAAGAAGGAACATAAATATCTATTTTTATCTACACTAAGTTTACAATAGAATTTTCTGCTTTATAAGCTACGTGCTTAACTATTTTGTTACTATCGATTTACTAACAGCGCGCACATTTATTAGCTATTTACTGTTATCTTTTGTCGATTTTTTTACTTCCTATTATTATTTACAAGGAACTAAAAAGTTTATAAGCATAGTTTACATTAGATAAAATAAGTTCATTTATACTGTTAAATAAGATTTAAAAAAATTTACAAAAAATAGAGAATGGAATATACAAAATATTTGTTTAGTTTTTTATCAAATGCAATCTGCACATTTTATTAAAAATACTCGTTTATTTAACACTAAAATTTTTATTAAAATTCCATATCTAATTTTCGTGGTAAAATAACATTCTGAGCATTCGAATGTTTTCAGTATCTAATTTATCGTGTGAGATAAATTCTGGTTTGCATGGTCAATTTGGTTTTATAAATTTAACATTTTATTAAAATACTAAAAGTATTGTAATGAAAACTATTTTGGCTATTCGCCACACATACGTGCCAGAAACAGCGCTCAATCTGTTAATTGCAAGTGATAGTTATAAGTGTAGGGAATGCGGCAGCAGCGCAGAATAAATTTAACATGACCAACCACGGTAGCCGGACGAAGCTCAAGCCTGATAATTATTAATAATATTTCTGTATTTTTTTAAAACTCTTGTAATCTTCCCTAAATTTCTTTAGTTAAAGAAAGCTATGATTTACCTTCGGATCACTATAAATTATAGTTAAGTAGTTCACTAATAAGCAATCGCTGAATCACGTACTAGCACATTAATTACTAACTAGAAAAGAAATCACTTTAAAACAAGTTAAAATTTACAACTTCTCAAAAAACTTTCTGATTTAGATAATACAGTAAAATATATTACGCAATTAATAAAATAATCTGGAGTTACACCTCAACATTAATTCTATACATGGGAGAACTAATATATCATTACAAATTTAGACGAATGTTTTTAAAAAAGGGGCGGTTCAAATAGAGGTGGAGTAGAATATTTAAAACAAACGCAATTATAATAGATTTGGTTCTAAACGGACGTCAAAATTCAATATCTACAAATATATTACCAAGATAAAAAAAATAAGATTCTAATTCAAAACCTACCAAAAATTTAAAAGAGTGCATATCAATCTACTATAACGAATGCAAATACCATTTAAGCAAATGAGTACTATTCCACGAAGAAGAAACATCTGAATTTGCATAATATTCAACTACAGTTTTGCCATATGCAGTTCAACTTTTGCAACTAATAAAGTAAAATCAATTATCATCTTTTTACTTGCTATTATATTAAACAAAATGCTCAACTTATCGCACTATTTTGAAAGCAAAAATAAGCCAAGATATTAATTATGTTAAATTTAAATACACTTGAGTAAATTTAAAATTCAGACAAATGTATTGGCCTTTAGAGTAAAAATTTACTTTATGATACAATAATTTTTCTCTTTCATTTATAGCACTTTTAGCTTTTAGAGACTACAAAAATCCTTTAGGACATAAATTGTGTGTTCTTTATCAGAATTTATGTATTGTAGGAAGTAGTTTTTATATTTGTTGCAATTTTAATAGAGATGGCCACCCATTTATCGCATCACGGGGAAGGACACAATAGTCTTTAGTATGACTATAACGTGATAGATATGACGCTGGAGAGAGAGTATAGCAATAACATTTTTGGTTTAAATTCATAACGGCTTTGCCTCTTGTCATGTGTTTTTGTATTTTTGGATTTATCGGGTTAAATTAACACAAATAATCCATTTTATTAAGCAGGAGTTTTAAGGCTCGACTGATATTTTTTTGTATTTAAGTAATAAATGAATGGAACTGCCTTTTATTGCTGACATTACATAGAATAGCGATTTAATTGTGGTTAATTCAATAAAAATACATTTATTTGATATTTTAAATTAAATAAATGTAACAACTGAGTCGTCATACTTTAACAACGGAGCACGACTCAAGGCAGTATCGCCTGAATGCTAAAGCTTAAATCGAAAAATATTCTTTATAACACCTGATTGGTAAAATGCACGAAGTTAAAAGTTGTTCTGACTTTACTGAAACGTTATGTTACGTTTTAACTTAAATTATGGTGTTCTTATGGACTTTTTAGTAATGGCAAAACAGATTAATAGCTAGTTGGCATTATAATATGACCAAATAGTTTCTAATATAAATTTTATAGTTTTTATAATTTCGTATATAATTTTGTATATATATATCATTATAATATATAATTTTATTGGCTGGGTCACTTGGTAGTGAATAAGCAGACGTAATGTGTGTAATGATTGAGCAAGTAAAGAATGAATTCAAATCAAATTTTGTGCAAAGCTGAAATATTTACCTGTAGAAAATTAAGGAAGTTTTTAGGAACGACGGAATTCATGCAACACAAATAAGAGCACGATATAAAACAATTGACACATGACCTGCATATACGTTTTTGAAGATTAACACGAAGCAGAACACCTAAAAATGTTCAACTTGCACACAACTTGCTACAGGGCAACAAAAGTTGGCAAGTAACAGTATGAGAACTAAAAGAGGAGCTTGGGATTCCAAAAAAATGTGAGACAATTATTCACAATTTTAACATAAGACTTTTGAGAATGTAAACAACGTTAAAAAAGCGCGTGAAGTCCTACAATGATTTCTTTGAGATGAATTAAGGCTACAAATTTCTTGTTATAATGACTAATTTCTTGCGTTATTCGCCTCAATAATTTCCGGGTAGACCATGTACATACTATGTAGTTTTATGTGAACTTTGAAAAAAAGATTTTTGTCGGCTCTTCGTATAGTATATCAAAACTTTTTTTGGTTTTCTGCCTCTACTTTTTAAAAGATTTACTCAGTCATTGTCCAGTAAGGCGTTTTAAAGATCCAAATCTGTCTTTGTAATAATGCAACTCATCAATTTATACGTCATATTTCTGATTACGAAACGATTATATTTGAATTCCGATTCTGACAACTTTGGTTACTTGTAATGTACAAGTACCTCTAGGCTAATTAAAAATTTTAGTTCTTAGTTTTTTTTAAATATTTTATAATGCTATGCTCTTCATCGCTGCTTTCTATGAAGAACGAAATCACTAATTCTGTGATTTTCTATGTGTTAAAAATTAAGGTATTTACGTCTTTGCTAAGTATATCTCGATATTTTTTATTTTATGCTAATTTATTTATACCAGCATGTACTTTTGCGGTTTGTATGTTAATGCAAGCATTGTTGGTATCGATTCGCACTTTTATTTGGTTTATTACTAAGCTTGTATAATTCTAGTGCTTGATTATTTATTTAAATTTTAATAAGGTTGTAACGGATGATGTAGGAAACACCTACCAATTTATCTCGCGCTGCTTGAACTAAATGTCTAATGATTTAGAAATTGCTGTTACTCCACCGAAATTAATTACAACCTTGGAATTATCTACTAATGAATATTTAATATAAAATTTAAACTTTAAAGTCAGCTACTGTATTAATTTTTGGAGTTATCAATTAAGTTATATTACATAGTAAATTCTAATAACTTTCCATCTACCTGTATTCGTATTATTATAGTGTTTTATTAATTTACTCAACAAAATCAATACTTGATACAGGCATAAATAAAGAAATAATGTTTTTATACTTTAAACAAAAAATTATTAAGGAATAATTATGCCAAAGATTGTTTTCTTTTTATAATGCAGAAGCCGGCAGGCAGGAGTTACGGTTTGAAGACGGGTATAACATTGGAAGTAGGGAACCTAACGTACGCACAATAGTTGATATGCACTCGTTGTTAATCGCCATTTAATTATTCATGAACCGTGAAAGATTCAACAACACGTCTTTGTTTGCGACCTCTTTGTTACAACTAGTCATTCGGTGGTGCAGACGCAGCGAAGATTTCGAACCCACTTCAATGTTAGTCGACGTGGTATTGTCCCATCTAGCCCAATAATACTGAAATAGTTTAATAATTTCTGAACTAGCGGAACTGTAAAACCCAAAACAGCTCCAGTAGGTGATCGGGCCGCTAGAACATCAGGAAACATAAAAAAAGTTTTGACAGATTGTGGAGGTCAACAACCTCGCTCTACGTTCGCGCTTCGCGCATGTCAAACAAGTGAATGCGCTGAATTTTTCACTTTGGCCTCTACTTTCATCTTTACAAATCATGGTAGTCCAAGAACTAAAGGAAATAGACTCTGTACGGCGGCTTACGTTTACAAAAACGATGTTGGAAACCTTGGCAAATGACTGTATTTTGATAACAATGTGACGAGACCCGTTTTCACTTGTCGGGTGCTGTTAAACAAACAAACTTTTTGGTACTGGTCGGAAAATAATCTACGGGAAGTCTATTAAAGGCCCCTATATACTGAGAAAGTAACTGTGTGATTTAAAATAGCCTGGTTTGACATAATTGGACCATACTTTTTTGGAGAAAACGCACGCACTCTGATGTTTAACTCAGCGTTTTCTTACGGTATTGCGAGAATTTTTTATGCTTGAATTGAAAAACATCGAATTATCCTTCGATAGGGTTTGATTTCAACTTATCTAACTTTAAGAAAATTTATAGTTTTTTAAGGGAACATTTTCCAGGGTGGGTTCGTTTCATTGCGCAGGGATGTGGTGGTCCCTTCGATCATCAGATCTTTCACCGTGTGATTACTTTTTATGAGGCTTCCTGAAAGCTTAGGTTCGCGGACTCTTAAAAGTTCTTTAGGAAGCGGTAACTCAAGAAATTTGGGTATTTCCACGCGCTATGCTTAAAAAATGTGTGACAATTTTTCCACCCGCCTGCGGCAATGGCTGGACAAGAACGATCGCCACTTGAATGGCGTCATTTTTTACACCAGAATTACACTTTCTTAGTTCGTGCTTTATGTTTCTTAAATGGCATATATATGTAACATTTGGAAAAAATAAAAATTGAAATTAATCCAAAAATATCTGCGTTAGAGTGTTTCAAATATCCTAACATCTTCCTGCCGGACCCTGTATAAGGTATTTTAGATAATAGAATATTAAAGAAATTATAGCATGGCGCTATTTTTTAAAAACTTAGCTATATCTGATTATTTATGTAGCTCATTTTAACAGTGTAGCAATTAGATGGCAAATCACTGCAATCCTATCATAAAAAAAGAAATAAAATGGCTATGTCTATTGCTAGAGCAGTCGACATATTTCCGTCGACCAGCAAATAGGCGCTACATATTCCGGAGAATATTCGACGATATGAGATATCGCCGGCTAATAGTTTTAAATAGCTTGAAATGATTAGCGAAATATCTTTCACTATACAAAATTTAATATGTATTTTTACTCTAATCTAAATACTTTGATTAACATGGTCCAAATTAGCATTCATAAAATATTGTAATGATAAATCCAAAATACCAATTTACGTTCACAAAGGCTATATCGACCATCTATAATTACATTCTAATAACTATTGATTTAGTTTCCATTAAATATTTAATATTATAATAACTCACTTTCTCCCCTGCTGATGATATTTATAATCACTGAAGACCACATAATAGGAGATTCCAGCCACAATTTATTCTATTCCCAAAATTAGCAGGTACTCAAATAACCCATACAAATAAAAAAACTCCCTTAATGAGCATAAACAGAAAAAAACACCACCTATATTTTTATATGTATTATTAGGATATTAAATAATTAAACCAACATTACAGAAAAAACCTTTCAGTGTAAAGCACTCCAAAATGATATAATTGAACTCAACGCAAAACCCAGAAACTTACTGCAAATGAATTAAACATCTTAACAACAAAAATATAGACTATACTTATCAAATGGAGGAAAATAAAGTCTACATAGTTGCTACATGTAACTTTTACTACTAAGCACCAGAAGATAAAGATCACACTGTTTGCAATATCTTGACTATTACACAGAGACTAAACAAGCAACACCTAATGATGTTCTGTTGTTCTCTAGTTTTTACTAAACAATAAGGAAATGTACAAAATTGACAATATCAAAATAACTAGCAAACATTTATAAAATAAATAATAAAATCACCATTCAATGTCTTAGACGCCAATTAGATGAGCATTCTAAATTATGTTGCCTGAGATCATTTAAATATGTGAAATATGGTAAAAGCCATCGCAATGGCAGCATTATAAACAATAAGTTTAATAATTAGCATTAATTTGCATTGGTGAATGGAACAAAAATGGTCTCACAAACCATAAAATTGAACAAATCAACTTCCCATGTAATTTAAAAATAGACGTTACACTTATATCAGAAACACATTTTACTGAAAATTCTCTACTATCTAGCTTACCATATTGACAACCTCAAATAAAAAATATTTATTTGTAA
Organism: Sinelater perroti; assembly: GCA_036346155.1. Classification (NCBI taxonomy): domain Eukaryota; kingdom Metazoa; phylum Arthropoda; class Insecta; order Coleoptera; family Elateridae; genus Sinelater; species Sinelater perroti. The sequence continues at coordinate 11,364,823 of JARFIY010000195.1, read as the reverse complement.
CTTTCGTCTATATCAAACAAACAAAATGCAAACAATTTATCTACATACCTGCAAAGTATTATCTACTAAGACAGAAAATCGATGTGGATGAAAATAAAGCCTTTCTTCAACAATTAGGTAGAAAACACTTAATCAGCTGAGACTAAATTGCCAAAAACGCTGACTATTAATTGAGAATGACCACTACAAAAGGTTTCGCGAACCACATTTGTCTACAGTAGAGCCTACGTATACAAGTAAGATATCAGATCTACTGAACTTCTTTGTTCTGAAGAATATAATTCCAAACTATATTACCATCAAAACAAATTAGAACCTTTTATTGTACTATGTACCACTCTTTTTTTTAAGCGCACTTACTGGTACTGCAACCGCAAGGGCTTATTGTGCCTACTAACATGCACTTAATTCTAAGACAACACACACACCCACGGGTTGAGCGAGACTCGAATTTGCCCGCGTCGGCTCGAGGACAGTGGAATGATGATCTTGACCCCCAAGCCAACGCGACTCCATAGCCACTCTTACTACACATATTAGTCAATTCAAAAGCCTTAAGTCAAGCTTACAAAAAACCTATTTGACATTATATTGTGGATTTTATAGAATAACCAATATTAAGTTGAAAAACTTAATGATATTAATAACGCAACAGATAATTTTACAATAACAATACAAGAAATGAAATGAAAAACGAAATCCTGTAATCTCTTGATAACAGATTTAATAGTCAAAAAAGTAGAGTAAGAACATACATAAAACATATGTGATCTACCTTGAGAAATATAAAAAAATTAAACTAATGTTAATACGTGGGCTGCACGATATCTATTGAGAAAAGCTCAGAAAAATAAGTGTTTAATGTTTAAAACTTTTTAATTGTGTTTAAAAAAATTCTTCCCCACGGTCAATATACTGTTGCATATGCTGGAACTTATATTCGTACCATTTTTTCCAGAGCTAATCAGGTATCTCCGAAACTTTCGGCGTCGAAAATTGTTGTCCAGTTTGTTCTTGCATATGGGAACAAAAAGGAATCTTTAGGGCAAAGTCAAGACTTCACGGTGAATGACCCATCATTTGACGTCTTGAGTGCTCAAAAAGGCAGTTGCTTACGTCGACGTCTATGAGCTCACATTGATTTTTCTTACTTTTACAAAGACTTCTGGCAAACAAATGGTTTTGTACTATTTAGAATTGATTGTTTTACGATCCTCTAAAGCCAGTTTTTCCAAAAAAAAACAAGTGAGCATTTGCTTCGAAGTACTTTAAGGGCGAACGAATTTTGTTGGATTTAACTCATTTTGGAAAACTCATACAGTCGACTACTGTTTACTTCTAGGCTCACAGGCATAAATTAAAGATTTGTCACCTATTATGATGTTGCAAACGGTATTTGAAGCACTGCGATCGTATTTGTTGAGCATTTATTTCAACCAATCAACACGAGCCTGTTTTATGCGAGATCCAATACGCACACAGCTTTCTTACGGTTACTTTTATGCAATATTGAATATATGCTAGTAATACTAATGCCTAAGGATGCCTGAATTTTATGATAAGTCACATGACAATCTTTCTTTATTAGTTCGTGCACGGCATAAATGAGATCACGATTGAATACATTGAACCAACGATATATAGTGGTTCTGTGTGGGGTTTCATCACTAAAAGTTGAAGTAAGTTGAACTATGCACTGTTGTTGAATTAATCCACGTAGAAAGTCGTAAAAAATCATAGCACAAAAATGTTCACGAGTTGATTCCATTTAATGAAAATTAAACAAATAGTGTCTATATGACAGAGCGTTCTGAGTACGTACGCCTTCACAAATGTCAAACTCCACGAATAATGAAAACAGGTCTCAAGGTCATGATGTAATCTGGTAGCTGATGAGGGTAGACTGTAAGAGATGATTGTAACACAGAATTTAGCAGAATGTTTTAAAGAGTGTTAACAAGGTTGGCAAAGCATGTGCGATCCCAAGAGGATTTTTGTTATTGTACTTGTAAATGTTTGCCTTTTATGGTTTGATAATTTTGGAACAGCCTACGTGCATCGCCAGCTTATTAAAGAAGAATTGTTCCATTTATTATATTACTTAAAAGGTTAGGAAACTCATCAAGGACAATACTCGGATAAAACAGGAAATTGCTAGTAGACTTTGGGTGCTGTGTTGTTCGTGTTTTATTTGTGTTATTATGCTTAGGTAATTTACCCATTCCGTAAACAAATATTGGCTTGGGTTTGGGGTTATTTGTGCAGATATTTGCCTAATTTTTTTTACATTGTCGTTGTGATTAGTTATTAGCGGAGTGTATTTGTTGCTTAGTGGTATAGTGTTATCTACTTTTTCGTTGTTTCTTCTTCTTATTATCTTTCTACGTTTAGTGTTCTTTACTTTCTGTCACGATATGCCGGTAGACTGATCCATTTCGTTTTGTCCGTCTTCACTAGTTGACGACATTCTCAGTAATTGCTGATTGCTGTACATGTAATGCATTGAATTTATACTTGCACTTTGTAACAAGTTATAGAACTGTTTTTGTATTGGGCTCATTGGAGGGACAACGCTAAGGAATGTTTGTTGCGGTATTATATTTTGTGATGTGTTTTTGTAGTTTATTTGTTGTAATGGAATTGTTGCCTGCTGTTGATTATTTTGAAATTTGTGAATTTGTGTCGTTATTAAGATACGCCACTGGCGTATTTTATGTAAAAGGACGTACGTACATGTTCTCACTGGAGCTGACCCCTTATGCATTTGCTTCATATTCACTTCGAATATAATAAAATTAATAAACCTAAAATTAAATTGATAAATAGATTCGCCTGACCTTAAAAGCAAGGCTGCGGCACCTCCACTGTTATAGCGCAAGTATCCGGGATAGCTCCACACGCACGTTCGCTCGGCTTAAAAGCGCAGACCGAACTGCATTCAAAATATAAATTAATAAAATTATCAAATAAATACGCTTGACTTTAAGAAGGGTGCAGTTTTTGTCACTGCGGCAAGGCAGGTAAAGACGGTTCGCAACACGCCCGCTTGACTTCTATGCGCAAGCCTTACCTAATCCAGATAGTTGATATTTAAATGAAAACCCAGTTTCGAATACAAATGTGATGTCGTACATTTAATAGAACTTTGAAGTTCTCACACGCTTTAAATTTATTTCAGTTTGTTGCGACGTTAGTGCAGAACTTTAATCTGCTCAACTGAAATATATTACGTGGTTTCAGCCTGGCACTAACTTGTAAATACAAAACGGATATTGCTGCAATAGGATAACGCTCTTATCGTGTAGCCTAAAGAACAAAAAGTAAAATCCGGCCACTTCATTGAGTCGATCTTTCACCTCAGGTTACTATAGCTCTGCTGTTTTATTGTCGTATTGCTCTCTAATCCGATTTATTTTCTTTGTGATAAGTAGATTGAAAATATAAGGAAATGAAGGACTTAGATACGAGAATTTATAGCTTTTATAAGGAAAGCATGGTACAAGTTCAAGATACACACGTATTATTATATATTTTATAAATTTATATTAATATTTTTTATTTTCTTTTGATTAATAACATTTTTAATCTATATGACAGTTGTGGTTTGACTTATAAAGCACGTGCATGCTTGTGAGTCGCTCCGGGATGAGTGTTATTATTATCAACAAAGTTCAGGCAACTAAGGTTAGCTAACACATATAAATGCGTGATATTGTTTGTTCTCAGTGTCGCTATCTTGCAATATGAGAAACCAAAAAGCGCTATGCATTGCAGTTAAACCTAAAATCCATCCCAGAGCATTACTAAAATCGGAACACCCTCAAAATCAATTGCTTTTACGGCAAATTTTGGTGTAGCTATTATTAAAATTAAGATAAAAAAAATGTTCAGCAAATGTCATGTACGTAACAGGGTTGTAAAAGAATTAAAGAAAACCAATTGACGACCATAGAAATTCAGAAATTCCAAATTGTCTAAGTAACGTATTAGCTACTAAAGCTATTGAATTTCTGTATGGCAGGCTACAAAAAAGAAATCAACCGACTACCAATATACGAGATGTGGCAGAAAAGTAATGAGACTGGCATCACTGCAAGCGATCTGGAAACGCTTCGCTGTTGTCCTTGATAGAGCACGTGTATAAATACCCTCCCATAGTTCAGTGCGAGTTTCAACTCGTTCCGTTGAACTACGTGATTTTTGTGACTGCTATCAGTGAAGTTGTATTTTGGTTGTGCGTTACGCAAAATGGAACAGCGGAATTTGGAGCAACGTTGTGCCATTTAATTTTGTGTTAAGCTTGGAGAATCGGCAAGTGTGACGTTTAAAAAGTTAAAACAAATTATGTTTGGAATGTAGAGAACACGTTGAAGATGAACACGGTTCAGGGAAACCTTTAACTTGAAAACCGACGAAAACATCAAACGTGTGAACACTCTTGTGAGATCAGACCGTCGTTTAACATTAAGAATGTTGAGTGAACAATTAGATTTGAACAGATTTACCGTTCATCAAATTTTGACTGAATATTTGCACATGCCAAAATGGTACCAAAAAACCTCACAATTGAGCAGAAGGACATTCAAAAAAACAAGTGACTTGATCTTCTTGACAGAATCGTTAATTAGCAAGATTTCTTTAGTCGTGTGATCACAGGTGATGAATCATGGATTTTTGAATACGATCCTGAGACCAAGAGACAAAGTGAGGAGTGGCACACTGCAAACTCTCCTCGATCAAAGAAAGCTCGAATGAGCAAGTCAAAAATCAAATCAATGCTGACTTGTTTTTTAACAGAAGGGAATCGTCCACAAAGATTTATTCCTCCAGGACAAACTGTTAACCAAGTTTTTTATAAATACGTCCTTGAAAGGCTCAGAAAAAGAGTCATTCGCGTGAGACCAGACATTGCAGACAAATGGATGCTCCATCATAACAACGCCCCATGTCACACTGCCTCTCCGTAACAGAATTTTTGACCTCAAAAGCATTCCTGTGGTTAAACCCCCCCCCCCCCATTCACCTGACCTCAGTTCCTATGACTTTTTACCATTTTCTAAACTGAAAAATGTCCTCAAAGGGCGTCATTTTGGGAAAACATCCAAAAGAGTGTAACTGACATGCTAAAGACCATACCGGTTGAAGACTTCCAGTGCTGCTGCCAACAGTGGGAACAACGTCTCGATTAGTGTGTAGCTGTCCAAAGGAACTACTTTGAAGGGATAACATTGATGTTTGAAAAAAATAAAAACTTTGGTAAATAAACCATCAATCAGTCTCATTACTTTTCTGCCACACCTCGTATATCTCTCTGTTAGGACGGAACTTGGTGAGTGGCCAAGAGACGACAATGAAAAACCAAAAACAATTATACATTACTTGACTATCATTTTTACTCAATTTTTAATTGAAAAATTTAAAAAGAATTGCAAAGTAAATACAAAACTAGATCGAACCAAAAAAAAATAGTATTTGATGTGGTTACAGGAAAAAACCTAAAAGTATTTCTAGATGAATGAATTAAAAACGTTACTCTGATTTTTAATGCTTTCTTAAGTTTGAATACTTCCCACCTAGTGGAAAGTAGTCCAAATAATCCTAATATCGAAACCAAGCAATCCACTAACCGAACTAGAGTCATCAGGCTACTGCCAATAACATCAAAGATATTTTGAAAAACACCTGTTTTTATTTACCATGTATACCAATGAGTTGCCACTAAAATAAAAGATGACCTAAGTAGCATTCATATATTTAACACAGGTATTTGGTAAAGTGTGGCACTTAGGCCTTTTAAACAAAATCAAACGTACATTATTTGGCATAATACAATCTTATCTTAATAATAGACGTTTTCTGACAAAAGATGGAGACGGCACTATATTTATGTTGCTTATTACATCTGGAGATCTTTAGGGTAGTGCGTCAAACGATTAAAATATGACGCATTCGAGTTAACGTGGAAAGATATGCTTATGCAACGTTTAAATAGCGAAGAGAAATATGCCTTTCTGTTGGTGTAAATGGATAAATTTTTCCACAAAAGAAGGAGATCAAATTCATCGGTATCCATTTGGATCGATAACTAATTCGAAGTTCACATGTATGACATAAAAGGCTACAGTTAGGCTTCATCCTTAGAAAATACTATTAAATTAAGTAATTCACAATTCTCTTTCATGTACAAGATCGTCATCAAACTCATTTGGTACTATGGTATTCAATTATGGGGTACAGCTACTGACTCCAACCTATTAAAACTGCAAAGATACTAACTGGTTATTTGTAATATTTTAAATTAGAGTACTACTAATAATAACCAACGCCCCATGGTTTGTACTATATATAGACCTCAAAGTAGTTTCAAAATTATATGGTCACCCAAATATTTACAAGGAAGGTGTTCTTTTATACCCTATAATTAGTACATTATGTTTTCCCACCCACAATCTAATTAAGTATTTTTCCTGAATTGTTCAACATCTTAAAAGTAACATTCATTCTGCGTAAAAAACTCTTAGCTACTAAAAATACTCAAAACTTTCTCTATATGTCAAGATGATATTATTGTAAGTTTTGATTTTGTCTCTGTGTTCATCTAAATCCCAATTCTTGATACATTATTCCAATTAAAATCACCTTACAATATAAAAAGCTCTTCAACTAATTATTGCCTATCAATTTCTTATTTTACTTTTCAAAATAAATTTAACCGCTAAACTTTTATTATATTTTCTCATTTTCGTCCATCATAGCAAAACTTTTCATGGTCAATTTTGAAACAGGGCCATTCATCTTATTTTATCTAAAGCCTATATTTATTATATGCGTTCAAAGACAAGATGTGCTTCTCGAATTTCTACGTTACATAAATTAAATCCTTATCAACATCAATTTTGCCACATTATTTCCTTCCCTTTCTAAGCACCTTTACAACGAATAGCTTTTATTACGGTATCTAAATGGAAAATCCCATCATCGTTTTGCCTAAATCCATTTCGTTGCAAAATGCCTAATCGCCAGGTCTATTAAATTTTCCAACATAAAAAATGACAAACAGAATTTAAACTATTAGCACCACCTTACTACAAAACGGATATTCCAAAAAAATCCCATGTAATTAGAAATATTGTCAAAAATACTCAACCTCAAGACTTTCTCGGCCAATAAAAAGCGTTTTTGGCTGATATTATAGCTGCACATTAATAAGGCGAAACATATATAGTTTCATGACTTCTAATAAAAGAGTTGACTTTAATCATTTCACAAAAATTTACTATACTAATAAATCCTCAATTCAAAAACGTTGTAAAGACTTACAGAACATCTTTCTTAAGGTAAACAATCTGACAGATATCTAGTTGAATATGTGAATACACTCCAATCCAATAAATAGTAAAACAGAGCAAAAATATAATTTTGTTTTCATATGACTTATATAGTTCTACTGGAGGGCAGCAGATTGAGGCTCTATCGAAAAGTTAATTCTCTTGAAATATATATAAATATATTTTCTTAACCATAAACTTTATTTGAATGAATAAGATAAAATTTCAAAGAAGATATCTTAAATCTTTAAATACTACATCTAGAACGCTTATAACTAGTATATAATCATGCAGCAGCATTAATTATGAGTGTTAGTTGTGAACTAGATGGCTATAGTGCAGCACAAGGTTGTCCGCATTCATGAGTTTCGTAAAAAAAAGCAGGTGATTGAAGTGCAACGTGTATTAAATTGTCATTACAATGTTAAACCGCCAACAAAGAAGAACAATTGACGTTGGAATAATTAATTTAATCAAATTAACTGTTATATAAGCTAAAAGCACGGATCTACCGCGTGTATCAGAGAATGTGGGATAAATTGGGGTGATTTTAGAGCATAGATCAATGAAGTCACACGTAGAGAAAGCAGAAAACTTAGACTGTCATAAATAACTTTAAGGCATATGTTGATGCGCCGTTTAATATTAAATCATAACGCCTACAACTTGCAGAATATCTTAACGAAAATAAGCTAAAGCATGTCTAATTGTTTAATGGTATACTCGAAAAAATGGTACTTTACTGCTGTGTTTAATTTTTAGTGACAAAGCTGCATTTTATCAAGATGAAAAAGTGAAGAGACAAAATGTTAGAATATAGAAACTCTAAAATCACCATGTAACCGAAGAACAGAAAAGAAACTCTTTGAAAGTTTACGTTTTTTGTGCCATATCGAAAACAAAGTTTTATGGACCTTTTTCTATGGTAACACGGTTATTGGGATTACGTATCTCAGGATGTTGCAAAACTGACTTTTTCTTTAAATAAATAAAAATTCTCAAACTCCGTTTTTTAACGAAACGGAGCTCCACTTTATTGGCACCGGGATGTTCGTCGTTTTTTTTGATGAATTTCTACATCAACGAAGGGTAGATCGCATGGAGAATGAAGACTTGTTACTTACATGTCCTGGCCCTCAAGATGCCCTGATTTTACACCTTGCGACTTGTAAGGGTTCGTAAAGGAAGCAGTTTATGTACCACCATTATGACCAACATTAAACGACTTGAGAAACCGTATCACAGCTGCGGTGAGTTTAGTGACGCAAACCATTTTTTATCATATGAAACCAGATGAGGACGCATTGAACATTTATAAAATTCAATGTGAATATAATCAAATGTAATTTACAACATATTTGTTTTTAGTCCTAATTTTAAATTGTAGTTTTACAAAATTGAGTCTCTTATTTTGAATCACTCTGTACGTCTCTTTAATGTACGAGAAAAATTATTTACTTATTATAAATATTTTTGATTGTTAATTGCCTCCCTTCTGCAAGAATTTATATCTCATTTGACATCTTGTTGTTAAGTAGTCATTTACTGTCAAGAAGTGAGTGGTATATTTTTTTTTATTAAAAAAGTGTTGTTTAAAATGCAACACTCTTTTAAAATCTCAGCAGTTACATGTCTAACCAAGCCTATTTTGGGTAAATTGAATGTATAACTATATAGTGCAGAATTTAATATGCACCTGTAATTAACCGTGGGCACAGCGCTGTAAAATTACCAATAAATTTTAAATTTGATACAACCGGTGATTACGCTAGATCAAATGCGGGAAAAAAGAAAATAAACTGCAAAGAGCACTTTGTATTGGACATCTCCACACAGAGAATACAAATGAGCAATGCAAATAAATGCAAAATGCTAAGTGCGAAATGAATTTTTCAGAGCGGCAGTCTATTACTTTTAAACCTGCAATGGCGATCCACTTTAAACAAGTAAAAACATATCTTTTCTTTTTTAAACTAATAATAATAGTTTCTGGGCTCGTTGAATAGTGACTGATTCTTTAGACAATTAGCAGCGGCACTTAGGCAGCGTAGAATGAAAGCAGGACCAAGATAAGCACAGAAAAATGATGACAGAGACGACGATGTTACACTAACCACGAGGTTCCCGCTATAGAAGCGCAGAACGGTCTTTTGCCGAGGCTACAGTAATTTTATATATTCGAAAATTACTTGAAATACTTGATGAATGCAATAAGTAAACGTAACTGCAGATTAAAATAGCACCGCCATTCTTGGATGTTACATCGACGCCTTTAGGAGCATATGTTTTTAACTAAATTTTTAGAAATTTTAAGAACATGGAATAATGCGTGCGCAATTTAAGCATGAGATACACACAAAAACAGGCTGTCCCTAATAATTTGTGGTTGTAATATAAACTAGGCGCCATGGATTGTAGCGTCAAATGGCGTTAATAATGCCTCAACATACTGATAGTAATTTTAGTATAACTTTTACATATGAGTCGGTAGTAGATGAGTTACTAGCTTAGTTATACAGGTAATAAAATAATGGAAACACTTGCGGAAGTCAAAACATCTGGTATTAATATGGTGTTGGTTCACCTTTAGCACGCAATGCAGCTTGAATTCTGGAAGAAACAGACTGATACAAATCCTGAATAGTGGTGAGTGGAATTTAAAACCATTCTTCATGCAGCACAGCTTCCAGTTTAAGTAGAGACGAAAAAACAAGTGGAAATCGACGCCGAACCCTATTTTCCAAAACAGTCCACAGAGGCCAATGTTATTAAGATCTGGGGACTGGGCGGATCAGAGAAGATGTTGAATCTCATTAGCATGTTCTGAAAACCACCCTTGAACAAGTTCAGCGGTGTGAATGGGTGCATTATCATCTTGGAATCTACACAATGTTTCCAGCTTGCCTGCTACGTTTTAAAGGCTTCTTGGAATGCGAAAACTGAAATGCTGTTTATGGCCTTGGTCACGGCGTTCTGGACCCTCTCCACCGACCCAAAATGGGTTGCTTTCAGACTAGATTTAAGTTTTGGGAATAGAAATAATTCGGCGAGGCTAAGTCCGAGCTGTACGACGGTTGGGGAAATGTTGCCACGTTGTGCTTAGCCAAAAATTCCTCTACGAGCAGCGACGTGTGGGTGGGCGCGTTGTCATAGTAAAGGATTCAGCTGTTAGAGATTTTTTTTTAGATACGAATGACCTTTCTTCGCATGCATTCGTGTCAAAAAAATACAATGAGCATTGATTTGTTCTTTGATTTGCTCATGTGGGCCTTTTTCGGGCGAGAAGATCCGGTTGTGTGCCACTCAGAACTTTGATTTTTGATCTCGGGATCGTAGTCGAACACCTATCTTTCATTACCAGCTACCACCGTGTTCAAAAAGTCGGAGTCAGGCGCAACATGTTCCAACAATTCTCGGCAAATCAACACAGGAAATATTTTTATTCCTGGGACAAAACCTTCCGAATTAACTTTTCTTGTTTGCACATCTTTAGACACAATTTCTGCACTACGGTTTTTAGTAAATTTAACTCTAATGCTATCAACCGAATACTTAAACGTCGATTAGAGTACAAAAATTGTTTGACTTTAACCAAATTTTTATTTATATCACTACGGCTCATTGATGGACGCCTTTTGCGTTTTATTCCCTCACGAAACATCTTGTGCTATTCAAAAATCCTTGTTTTTGACATATATTCTTCTCCGTAGACTTTCCTTATCAGATTCAAGGTCTCGATACCGGATTTTGTAAGTTTGACATAAAATGTCAGCGAATAACGTTGCTCTAATGTACGCGTTACCAAAGCACGGTTTACGGAAAACGCAATATTTACTCTTCCAAGGCTTAGAGGCAACTGAGCTGGGTCGAATTTTTTATCTAAGACCTCCCCACCATCCGTCTTGCCAAAAGCCACGTCCCTCTAACCCTTTTGGTTGGCTTGAAAAATTATTTATAATCCTTTTCGAACAAACCGTGCATGACAAGGAAAAGGGCTGCTAAATACCATGATATAACGCCCCAGACCATAATAGAATCGCCATCATGTTTGACAGTCGGGTGGAAATAGTCCATATTGTATGCTTCAAAGGATGTTCGCCAGACAAAAAAAGTCGAGTGATGGAAAGAAGGTAAATTGTAACTCGTCCGATCAAATGCCAGTCCTCCAACGTCTAGTTTTTCTGGACACTGACGTGCACAACAGCGATTTTGTGCTCTATCTGACAAGATCCCACCCAAGCGATTTTGCCATTCCACTGAGCTGTCTTAAATTTCCTCATTAGTCTTCGAACTATAGATTCGTTGGGCACAAATTCTTTCGCACTGTATGCATGACATTTTTACCGTTTTGGTAAAATGTTTTAACAATAATACGTTGCTCCGTTGTAAAATGTTCTATAATGAAAACAAACCAAAACAAACAAATCTACTAGAAAAACAAAGAATGCTAAACTAATCGGAGTAATAATAGATAACAACAATGTCTGTCTATTTTGAAACGGAGAATGCCACCGATTCAAATTCGTCTCTGTTTATAGAATACCCTTTATATAAGTGATATCTGAAACAAAAAAAAAAGGAAATGAAATTGTATAACTGTATAACGGTCACACGCTAATATTGAGGCGGGTTAAAAAATAACAGAGAGCTGCATCTCGAATAAGATGTTTGTTAAATGAAAGTAATATAAATATTCTAAATAAGTGAGGAATAGTTACGGAAAGAATACTCGTTGTAGAATTAAAGTACAAAACAAACATGAAGATGATAATAGCGATATGGGACGGAATGAATATAAAAAAGTAGAAAAAAGGATATATTTTAAGAAGATCTTACCATGACAGTAAAAGGCACGAAAGAAATTATATTATTTATCGGCATAGTCGACAAAAGAGATGGGCTATACAAAACAGTGTTTGGCGGAGAAGGGAAAGAAATGAGGAATGACAACTGGAAAAATTTATTAAATTCTGGCGGAATTATGATTTGATCATAAAAAATATATTTTTAAACATAAAAATACACACAAATACACAAAAAAATACAAATAGATTATGTACTAATAGAAAGGGAAAATAGAACAGCAGTATTAAACATGATAGTCAGAAGATATAAACTAAATAGCGGTCATTATATTTTCTTAGTTAAACTAAAAGAAAAGAATAGCAGCCACTATAAATATAACCAAAAATGGAAAAAAATATTAGTTATGAGTCAATATGTGCTTATCAATTAAAAGATAAGAAGGGAACAAATAAATATAAAAAAAAATTAACGGAAAATAAGAGAAATTAAAGGAAAATATAAAGAAACAAATACTGAAGAATTATGGACATTATTTAATAGTACTATCACTTTATGATTATTTTTAAAAAGTTCTTATATTTCAACGTGATCGACCTCGAATATTTCTCGTCCCTAGCTTTAAACTCATCAGAAAATCTTTAGATTTGCACACACTTGAAGATAAGCTGATCCAGAAAAATCTTCTTGGTGGTGGGGTCATTCCTGGTGATCAAGAACTTGATAAATTTGGGGAAAATATTGATTGCTTGAGGGCGTAGTCGAACTCAATATCGTCTAGGAAGCTGAACTTCCTTCGGCCGTAGAAATTCAAACCGCCGTTCTTGTCCAAATGAAACAACCGCGAACTTGCAGATTCCGTTCGAAAAGTGCTTGGAAAAGTCTTGAATGTAGCTCCTTAGTGGTAATCTTGTCAGTGTTGCGCGTGTCCACTTTGCGACCTTGATATGCACCAGGGGCACTCGCTTTATCTGCTTGGATGTGAAGCATGATGAGCAACCGGACATGTCGGGCGCGACGTCGCCGTAAGTTTTCATAAAGATTCTTTCTGATAGTTTCGTCGGCGCAGAAGTGTAATAATGGGTTTCAGGTTTATCCTCCTCTACTAGAGTATTGTTGAAGCTTCGATAGGTATTTACGTATATCAGTAATATGTTATTGTCATACAACACAATTACAATTGATTAACTGTAATTGTCAAACTCTAACGATTACAATTACAATTAATTAATTGTCAATTGTGTCTACCTAACATCAATTAAAATTAATAATTTAATTGTTTTTTCGATATGGGTGGTGTGTCATATGATTTGTATGTAAAAGAGTAAATATCCGAACAAAATTAATTATACGAGGGATATAATGAGGTAACGTACAAGTATTATATATTTTATTATTAAGTGACTCAATTTGACAAACTATAAATGGGAATGTTTAAATAAAATTCATAATTGTCAATTATTTTTACAATAATTTAAATTCAATTTTAACACAATTCTCTTTTCAAACATCTGATCTGAAAGCCTGTGGCTTTTCAACAGATTAGTCATTGTGGCATATGAAAATAATCTTTCGACTACCGCGGGCGATGGTAAAGGCTGATTATATTTAATAAAAACGCAATTTATTTCAAGGTATATATTAAGCATTTCCAATTCTTGACTATCCTCTGCAAAAACGTATAACATTAGCAAATCTGCTTTTGTCAGGGAAACACGAAAAAGCTTTGTAGACGTTATTGAACTTTCATTGTTCGAATCCGATTTGGAGTCAAAATTGAAAAAAAGCTTGTTCTGTTATCATGGTTTTTGTACTCCCTGATATGTTTTTAGGCTCTTATTTTATTTTCTTTGAGATGACAGTTTTAAAAACCTTTAGAATGTTATTCCGCTCGTTGTGCTCCAAACAAGTCAACCACTTATTTTTAAAACGAGGGTAAGACAAAGCAGCTATCGCAGCATATTGTAGCTTTGGAGTAGTAGTATTATAAAATTTTTAAAATTTAGTTTGAACACTTTGTATATATGATTAAATTAGTAGTACAGTAAATAAAATTATTTTTTTTAATTTTTTGCAATTTTTTTCGTAAAGCTAAAAAAGATAAATGCGATTCCATAATAGGTGTTACCCTCACTTTGCAAAATATCAAGAGCTTCTGCAAGTGTTCCAGCACACGTCAAATATTCTTGTATATTTTCGAATTCGTTATCTTTAATAACAATTTTTAAATTTAAGGCTATATGTAATTGTAAATTTTTTTCTCTAATCTATAAAAATTGCTGAAATGCATCGAATAAGCTATTTTATCTAGTTTTGCCAAGTCTACTCAAAGTATGTTGTACGAGGTGTATTCAAGTTATTATATAACACCTCCGATTTCTTTTCTCACAAACTAACCACACGAAAACTGTGAAACTTGTGTCACTTCTCGGCGTAATCTCCCTGCGTTCGTACACATTTTTCACAACGTCGACGACATGATTCTGTGGCTGCTGCGAACGCTTCTTTAGAAGTCTGCTTCGGCCACTGGAAAAGCGCTGATGCAATAGCGGCACTACTAGAGAATTAGAGATCATGGACAGTGTCTTTCATCGTTGGAAACAGCCAAAAGTCGCTAGGAGCCAGGTCAGGTCAGTAGGGGCATGCCTTTTATTATTACACTACTATTACAATCAACTAAAAAAGTTGCATTGATTATTACATGAGTGTCTGTTACAAACAAAAAGTGAACAGTGCTACCATATGCAATATAGATCTTTCCTCGTTTGTTTATAATTTTTTTAAATGATTACTATTTGATATTATGTGTCCAAAATATTAAAAAAAATTAATATTGCGTTTATGCCACCATGATGTACAAAAACCGGCAAATAGTTTGATCACAGTTAAAGTAAAAAAGTGAAAAGATCTAAAAAGATATTTTTATTGGTCTCTGTACTATAGTGTTTTTTAATTAAAAAATCAGCAATATAGCACAATTAATAAAATAACACAAAATATAAAATAAATTATAGCAACCCTTCTAATATCTTCTAATAAATAAAGATACATAGGAGCAAACTTAAGACAGAAGTAATAAAATAATAAATACAAAATATTATATATAAACAGATTTGTAAAAAAGATAATAGTTTGAGAAGATAATTAGTTTTTAAATAAATTGTAAAAAACAATATTACCTAAAAAAAGAAACATTTAATACAGCTTAAATGAGTACCATAAGAGCAGTTTTCTTGTTACTATGTTACCTATAAAATTTACTTAAGTAAGTTATCTTTTGCATGTTCCAAGAAATATAAAGTAAAAAGAACTTATAAATGCCTATATAAGTTTAAAATAAAAAATGGCTTATGTTAGAAAAAAAGACAAAAGTACATAAAAAATGATAAATCTAATTATAGTATTTGAAAAGAACAAAACTAATAGAGGGCTGACCTACTGCATTGTGTATAATAGTCACTTAGATACCTCTATAAATTAAATTTAAGTGATAATATAGTGTCTCAAAAGAAACACAGGATTTAAATTGTGCGCCATTTTATTGCGGCTAGGCAATGTGGAATGCTACTCAACGGAGAAACGAATGGCGATTATTAAAATTAAATACAAGCACGGCAGATGTTTTTCCGACAATGTGCGTAAATTATATGGCATTTTAGGAAAGAGAAGTGCACCAAAGGAAATTAATGTAAAAAGACTAATTAAAAAATTTGAGAAAACAGGTTCAGTTACTGACAAAAAGAGGCAGTTTAACGTCGTACCGACTATTTAGCTGAAAACATTGTGGCTGTGAATGACAGTATGGCAGAAAGTAAAGAGTGCGCCGTGAGTCACTGCAAATAAACATTTAAAAGTCCATACGCAGTAGATCTTACAAAATATTTGAATTTGAACCCATTCAAAATTCAGTTAACCCAAAAAATAAAACCAGACGACTATTTTAAATGTCGGTTATTGGCCAATTTGATGCTACAAAATCAATAAGCAAAATTATATATATTTTGAATTTGAGGTATCTGCCGAATTTGCATGAGCACGCGGAATGCTGATATATAGGCCGCGGGCCGGGCCTTTTCGTTCGCGCTTCGCCTTTTGTACGCGCTTTTGTTGGGGCTTGGCCTTTTGCTATGTTCTCGCAGGTGTCGTTCTTTTGAATTCAGTTTGTGATAGTTTAAATTTTCCGTAAAACGAGAGTATTTTTAACTCTGAGTTTGCCGGCGGGTTTAATTGACAGCAGAAGTTTTCATTTTCCGCGAGGCTTTTGTTAAAAGCTAATTTTCGGGGTTGAAATTGTCGCCGGTAAAACTCGGTCTATTTTTTTTCGCTCGACCCGCCAAGGAACAATTGCTCAAGGAAAGACGCTACTGCTCGGCTCCGCTGTGAAGATTGGGGTAACTTGTCCTATCTTTTTATCAATACCCTTGTATCCTTTTCCTGCAGGAAAGCGCCGTTTCCACAGGTTAGTGTTTTTAGCTTTAGCTTTGTTTCAATTTCCTTTATTCAAAATCTTAAAATTACCTATACAGTCCACTTTTCCGGCCGCACCACGCATTATGTCTAACTCTCTTCATGTTAGCCAATAAAATTGACACTTTCATCCATATGAGTAGGATTATTCAAATCTTACAATTTTTTAAAATAAACAAAATGTTTCCGATTTTAACAATTTCGCACATTCTTATTCTTTCTTATTTAACAGAAATATTAATTTTAAATTTCTCATGATTTATGAATCCTTACAACTTAAACATTTTTAGAATTACAGTGTAACAGCAAAAAGAACTTCTTATGAGTCAGCTTACTATTGCACTAGTTTCCTTTACTAGAACATAAATTCATTGTAATAGAGCCTAATAATTCATATAAGTAATACATGTTACTACAATTATAAATTGTAATAAATAACAATGTTTATTATCCCAGAGAATAGTTGTGTGAATGAATCAAATATAAACTGAAATTTTTTATTTACGAGCCGTAACGTAAACGAAAAAGGGTGGGGCTTCTAAATGTTGCAGTTCTCCGTACTCACTGTACTCCTTTAGTCAGTATCAAGATGTCAGAGAAAGAGATATCCTTGTCCGCAACGGATCATTGTAGCATTTCTCATAAGGCGCAAAATTGTTTTAGAGCGTTGTGGTGCAGTTCAAGTGCAACACTATTAAGAAAACCCAAATACACATGTTGTACAAAATTATTTTAGAGGAATGAGACGTAGTTGAAAATGTAGATCACCGATGTTTTTTAAACATCAGTATGACTAGAATAAATATTTGCATTGTTTTTCCACTTTCTAAGTATGACGTCGAAAAATTTTTTTGTAATTGCTTATGAGCTCTAAATAACTAAAACAGTACTCAGATAATTTTATGCGTTATTCTGCTTTATGTCAACAGAATAAGAAATAGAAGAAATAATAGCAAAACTAGCAAAAAATAAAAGCCCAGGAGAAAATACCATACCAGCGGAATACCTGAAAATAGGAGGTCCACTATAGTGGACAAGTATAACAGACATAATAAAAGAAGTGTGAGAGGAAGAAATAATGCCAGACAGATGGAGTAAAGCAGTTATCTTCCCTATACATAAAAAAGGGAATACCACTATATGTAGTAATTTGAGAGGGATTGCGTTACTTAATATAACATACAAGATTTTGGCTAGGATCATAAGAAACAGAATAGAAATATATACAAAGGAATGATTGGAGGAGGATTTAGATAAGGGCGATTCACAACAGACCAAATTTACGTACTAAACAAATACAAGCGACATATTTTATATTTCTGTTTATTAATAAAATTAACATCGAGTAAACGCAGGTACTCCATTATTTTTAGTGACCGAGTAAGCCACCCGCCAGGCATCAGAGAACTCCGGGAATGGAACCCGGGTCTGTCCGTATCGCAGCCCGCGCCTCAACCACTGGACCACGCTGGCGATAATTATTATTATATTACATAAACAGTCAAAACATATATATAATTACTGCCGACGCAAATTTATCCAATAGCATTAACACAAAATTTTTAAGCTTTACTTTTGAGGTGGGGCGGGCATATTTTTCTTGAACGTCTGCGGGCTGATACTGTAATAGATCTCTATGAATGGACTTTGCTGTGTCTCCAATTGATGTTGCTAAGTTACCTATATCACTAATAAGATTATGCTTAAATTTTATTTACAGAATTAACTCTATAATTTGAGTCTATATATTCATATAAGTTTAATAATTTTTGTAAATTGAAAGCTAATTTTTTAGAGAGACGGAGAAGGAGAATGAGGGAAGTAAAGTATGTATATAATTACAAACAAAATTATGTTACACTAGAACCTAATTGCAGTTATTTTTGAATACTTATTAATAACATTTTAAAAAAGTAAAAAAATCACTCCAAAAATACAGAAATCTTTTCTCATCAACAGAATGTTTTTTTTGTGAAAAAATTTCATTTTACAATTTAACTGGAGCTTAAAATATATGCACGAAAAAGATATAAAATATACATGAAGATATTTACTATAAAGCAGTTAAAATATGCACTAAAATATGAAAATAAAAATACGAGTTTTAAATAATTACTTTGATTTTACAATATGACACCTATATTACATGTATACTTATACAAAAAGTTTAAAATGGGACATTTTTCTGTATAAGACTTTTTAATGCAGGTTGTACGGGGACCCAAATTTGGTATTTCCAGAACAGGAAGCAACAACAAAGCCGGTCTTAAAGCATATGTATATTGAAAATCACAATTCTACGATTATTCCTTCGGTCAGTATTCGCGAGTTAATTTCGGCCTTTCTGCCAAAACCGCCGTCCTAGCAGACAGAAGAGAAATTTCGACGGTGCACGCGATAATTTTGTTTGCTCGTCACCTAATTCCGTCTCGCTCTGACACATTGATGAAATATGCGTTGACGTTATGTTGACATCACAAATATGTAGCAAAAATCGTTCGTGCCTTTCCGTGCCGACCCGAGCGCATCCGAAGGACAAATTCCGACCCGGCGGCAGGCGCAGCCGAGGTATTATATTTCCGGAACCCCAAGCGATAGAAAATTTGTGTTTGAGAACGGGTTTAACTTCTGAGTGTGCTCATAGGAGCACTTCTCTTCAAGTCATAATTTAGTTATTTAAGAAATAGTTTTAAGAATTGTTCATAAGATGTATTTAATGTCTTCTTTTACAAACAGATTGTACAACAATTTGGAGTAATTAAAAAAAAAGGGAGAGAATGGGTAATAAAGCACTCGTGTGACAAAAATCACGTTCCTACGATTATTCGTTCCGTCGAGTACTCGTGAGTCAAATTCTGCCTGGCTCGGGGCGCTGCGGGCCCTGCCGCGGCGGCCGCCTGTCGAAGTTCGCGGGGAAATAATTAACATTTTGTAAATGCATCTTGCCTTCACCGATAATACGAATTTAACTTTGTAAATATATATAATAAGTTGTTTCGAAAATAAAGAGAGAAAATTATAATAAATTAAATTTTTACTTGGCGACTTTTCAGTGTATAATTTTTTGTGTGGTTGGTAACTAATATTTTTTTAATGCATGATTATATACGGTTGGTAGCTAAATATTAAAACGACATCTACAATGTCAGACAAACATTTACACTTCAAAATTTTTCTTGCCAGAATCACTGGTAAAAGCGTTATAACTTTTTAACCTTTGAGCGCCCGAGGATGACACTTAGTTTTTCGGATTCTAATCTTCAATCTGAGTCGACTGACACTAGTCTGAGATCTATACGATATATGCACCAGAAGTTTAATGATATATAATAATAACTAATTAACTAGTTAACTAGTTAATTAGCTACATACTGCAGTACTGCATTCTCTAATAAAATTAATTCTTTAAACTAGTGTTTTTACCCATGATATTAAAATATTTTACAGAATGATATATTTTGATGTAAATCGCATAAGTGCAACAACGATAAATAACTGAAGAGCGGGATAAATGGCATCAGCTATTAGATATGAATTATTAACCTACGTAGAATAATGCATAAATTCTGCATATTAATTAAGACGCTATAAATTATACATAAGGCAGATCAACTTCCTTAATAATACTGCTTTAATGTTTGTAAATTTTAGATATAGTTATTCCAATGTCAGAAACGCTAGAAAAAATATTATGATAAATTTTCTGGAAAAAAACAGATTAAAACGCACGAAAATGCGCTTTTAAGAGTATCGAAAGTCTGAATAAGAGGGCACTGACAAATCTACCCCTTATTGCGCTCTGCCGCTTCCTGGTCTTTCGCATTTGTCAGAGCTATATAGAAACGGTTCTGAAATATTAAAAATATATTGAATACGTTCTCTGCATATTTATTGTTATTACATTACATTCTGTCGATGGAAACAACACTAAAAAGTTTCCAACCTTCCGCTGCACATCAAAGAAGCCATTTTTCGCCGCTTATACTGATTTTGATAAAATCGGGCGGATAATATACTGAAGCACTAAAACTGCCAACCTCTTGCAGTCCGGTATTTTTATGTATTACACGCAATAGATCGAGTAAGTTTATTGGTGCCCCGAATGAAAATTTCCACCAAGGTCGACAAGCACGTTACAGATAAGAGTGTGGCTGAAGTTGTGACTGAATGTAATACATATAAAAGGATTTAGCATGGTGGGTTTTCTAAAAGGGAACGGCATCTGAAAATCGATATGCCGCATTTCCTCAGAGGCAAACGTGCGAAATGTAATTTGACGTTCGATTTTTTTTGGGAAATTGAGTAATCGGCAACCAACAAAATAAGTGTTAAATATGCAACTGCTCGTTGTTAAGCAAAACACTTGTAAATATTTTTGGTGTTGTAAATAGCTTGATAGTGTTTATTATACTGTTTTGTGAATATAGGATATAGTGCGTTCGTGTAAAAAGAAATTACTTTTACATAATTGCTTTATATTGTTTAAAAGCCACGAATTACAATATAAAAAGTATAATAACTATACAAATATGCTTGGTATCAGTTACCCTGACCTGCTGGACGATATATCTCTTGTCTGAGAAACTGCTGTGCTTTACGCGTGCTTTTTGTGATGTAGCCTAAATTTAATTTAAAATTTTGCTCTTCTCTTAATAATAGATAGCGGTACCTAAAGATATCAGTAGTAATAAATTCTCTTAACGCAGCTGCTCTTCACGGAATATTAAAAACACCAGATAATTTTAGTATTAACGAACTCGTCTTGTTTTGCTTGTTCTAATGATTTATATTTCTTTGTGATTTCTGGAGTTGCTTCTCACAAACGTTGCATGCGAAATTAAAAATATGATTCAAATCAGTAACCTGAAACATATCTGAAATTGAAATATTTAGGGGTCATTTAAATATTCGCAATAACGAATGACAGATGTAAAAATAAGATTACAAATTTTACTTTTTATTGGGTTTGTAAGTAAGTAAAAAATAGTATAAAACAAATTTATAAGATAAATACTGTATTTTTTTGGGAAATATGGTATAAATGATTACTTAACATATAAAGCTCATAGCACTGAGATGATTTAACGAACAAATACTCCTAGGAATGATAATAGCTTCAATCGTGTTGAGAGTTCTTCAACGGAGAAGCGCTAGAAAAAGCCACGCTTAGATTCTTGTTAGACATTTGGGAAAAAATCTCTTTCTTTTTGTTTTTTCTTTTTCTAACCCTCCCCCATCTTTCCACTGTCCTCCCATTCTCTTTTTTCTGTTTTCCTATTCCTTGCCTTTTTATATTTCTCTTTCTTCCTTCCTCCTTACTTCTTTCTCTTCTTTTCTATATTAGAATTTTGCTATTCTCTTGTCTTTAAATTTTTTATATGTCTTATCAAATCCCATTTTAATTATGTTACTCTTTTAATTAGGTTTGTTGGTCTTGTCCTTTGTCAAATTCATTGATTTTATTTTCTGTCCCTTGTCGTTATACACATTATAGATCTTTGCATAACTCATAACTTGTTACATGTTTTGTGATAGTCTTTATTAAAATAAGAAGGATACAGGATTTTCCCTGAAGGTAATCGGATTGGCTTGTGGTGGGAGAATGTAGCGTGGCTCACATCAATTAAAGCGAGAGGATGGTGAATCGAGTAGCGGTAGGCCATCAAATTTTGTGTTAAACTCACCTAGATCCTCCTCGGCAATATGTCAAGTCACGCGGCATTGACCACGACTGAGTTTTTGCCCAAGAAAATGTGTTAGTTCCGCCATAGCCTTATTGCAGCTTTAATATGTCTCTCTGCGACTTTTTCTGTTTTTCCGGTCGAAGAGAGACATGAAAAGACACTGATTCGAGACTATCGCAACTGTTCAAGCGGCCACGACTAGGCATCTCAGCAGCATCCCGGAAAAGAAGTTTACAAAGGTGTACCAACAATGGAAACATCGCTGGTAGCGCTGTGTAGCCGCACAAGGGACTTATTTATTATTTATTAAATTATTTATTAAATGTATTTGATAATATCTTCATGAAATTGAGTTTGTCAGTATCAATCTGTTTACTTACAGAATAAACCCTATATTTTACTCAAAAACCTTAACTGGTAGGTGGAAAATATTTTCTTTTTGCATTAACATCTTTTATTGGTACTCCCACATTATTATTTGTGCTTCTTCCAAACACATTATGTTTGTCTTATTTAAATTAATCTTTAGAACTATTTTTTTTAATTTAACACTTCAAAAAGTTGATCTGGATATTCCACTTGGTAAACTAGAAAAATATTTCATCGTTTGTTTGTTCCCATTGTGTAAGATCAAAACGTTGTGCTAAAATAAGAGTATCGTTGGCAAAACTTTGCTAGAGTGAGATTGATTCCTGGTACATCTAAAGTGTAAATATTGAGTAATAGTACCAATGCACTACCTTATGAGATTGCTTTGCTTGATTTTTTATTTTTATGGGATTCTATAGGTATATTTATTTTAGAGTTTTAAAGTTTTCAGTTGTTTTGGTGCACATTATTACCTAGCGTCGTAGTAAGTTTAATTATAGCTTAGACGATATTTTCTCCTGTCTCCAGGTTAATGAGGCATTATATTTCAGATAAGTTTACCAATAATTAGTCGAGAAATGAGTGTTAATATAAAAACAGAGAAATGATCAGAGCCTAGCTCATTTAGGACTTATTAGTTGATTTGCCTAGCAAAGTTTTGTTATAGCATGTTGCTTAAAATATCTGTCTCATGGCCATACCTATATGGGTAATAAGTGTAATTTGTGAAGGCTATTACTTGAACGGTACCTTCTGTTGGTAAGTTTTTCAATTTGAGTTCATTAGGGTTAGAGATTCGACAACCCTATATTGTATTTTTACAGTTTGGTTCTTCCATAACTAATAGTGGTTTGATTGTGTTGAATAACGGTTGAATATCTGCGCTAGACTGCTATCAATCAACTGGATTTGCTCAAAAATGTTATAAGCGGAGTTGAAATATTGGTATTACTGTACGTTAACTAAAACTAAATTTAATTATCATTATCATCTGCCTATATTTATTCATTCTCGAATGTAAGCCTTTCCAAGTATTTGCCATTGCTTTTTGTTTTGCTCTCTCTACAACCAATTATAATCAGATATTCTTTGTGCCGTTCATTTATCTGAGTAAGAGTTTTCCCTGACTCTAAACTCTATTAAATTATTTTCTTAATCCATCTAATATCTGTTGTTCTTGCAACGTGTTTAGCCCACGAGTACTTTAATTTAAGAGCTTTTTCAATTATATATTTTAGTTTTGTCGTATCTGTATGTTCACTTTTTTTTTAGTTTTCCCAGCATTTTACATACACACCAATCATTTTTGTGCTGTTCTCAATTTTTGTATGTTCTTTGCCGTTAATGTCCATGTTTCTGGTGGATAGGTTAGTAAAGCGTTTTTTTAATAGGGGCGCTCAAACTTTGACTGTGTATAGCGACCATGTTAGTGAAGCTACAGTTGTCAAATTTGAAGCTTATACTATTTAATGTTGGAAAAATCGTCATGGAAAGTTACACTGTTGAGCAACGTGCTGAAGATTTTGACCTGTTGCAGACTTCAGCTTGACTAATTTTGCCTTGGACATCCGTACACAATTCAATTATTCCAGGAACTGAAATTAACGAGTATAGGCAGCGTTGAGCAGTCGCTAACTAAATTCTGGAGCAGTTAGCAGTGGACTCCGATTTCGGATGCAAAATAATCGTCAGCGACGAGGCCCAATTTTGGATGAATGGCTATGTCAACAAGCAAAATTGTCGCATTTGAGGAGATAACAATCCACATGAAGGCCATCAGTTGGAAATTCACCTAGAAAAAATCAATATTTGGCGTGAATTTTAATTCGGAAAGGTCATTGGTTCGTACTTCTTCCAAAATGAAGCTGGCTCCGCCGTAACTGTCACCGGCGAGAGGTACAAATCGACGATAATCAATTTTTTGCTTAAATTGGAAGATATGGATCTCAACGACATGTGGTTTCAACAAGACGGCGCTACGTGCCACACAGCGCATGCAACAATGGACTTTCTGCACGACAAATTCGACGGCATGGTTATTTCGCGTTTCGGCGACGTCGACTGCCCAACGAGGTCGTGTGATTTAACGACATTAAACTTTTTCTTGTGGGGCTACGTTAAAACACGGGCCAATGCGAATAAGCCGCAGATGATTGATGCCTTAAAAGTCAACATAACTAATGACATCAATGATATCGAGTCCGATTTATGCAGTCGAGTCATCGAAAATTGAATATCTGGAATACGCGCCGCGCCGCTCAGCGAAGCTGCTGCGCCTATTTAGCTGATATCATATTCCATTCATAATGTAATCGACTAATCTTTCAAATAAAAAAAATTAATGGTATCTTATACACAATTTGTTTTACTTAAAATTAAAGTTCGAGCGCTCTTAACAGAAAACCGTATATGAAGAGTATGTTTTGGTTGAATAACTCTGTTTTTTAGCTTTTGGTCAATTCTGCTTTGTAGAATGTCTTTTCGCCTTCTAAATACGACCCAGTACATTCTATCTATTTTTTTTATTTTACTGTCTTATTATAATACAATAAGTTGTTCAAGACAAATATAACTGTCAATAATTTCTATAGATTCGTCTTTCATCTGCATATTGATTCATTGTTCCACTAAATTATTTACTATTACCTTGATCTGTTCCTTTGTTCATATTTAAACCGATATTTTTTACGTTTATACCTTATTTTATATTATTTATTATTTTATATTATTTATTTATACCTACAAACATTCCTAGTGAATCCTATAGATTGGCAGATATTATTAGAGCGCCATCCGCAAACCATCTGTGGCTAATTTTTTCTCCATCAATGTTTAATCTTTTTGATTCCCACGCACAGTTTCTAAGCATATATTGTAGATATAATGTAAATTATTTAGAATATACGTGTCGCCTTATCTTACTCCACGTTCCATTTTTATCGTTTTTAAAATATTTTGTAATCTTATTGTACATGTAGTGTTTTCATAAACATTTTTTATCAACTGAGTATACCTGATGTTAATTCTGATATTATGTGGAGATTTTATTATAGCTTAATATTCTATTGAGTAAAAGGTTTTTTATAATCTACGAAAGCAAAATATAAGGGTTTTCCTATTAAGAGTCTTACTACTTGGAAGCGATTTTGGGTACTGTAACCAATATAAAAACCTGACTGCTATGATGGTTGGTGAGTATCTATTTTGTTTACAATATATTTGTTATAATCTTTATGAACAGCTTGTATATTTATGATAAGAGACTAATCGGTCTGTACTTTTCTGATTTGGTTTTGTCATCTTTCTTAAACAAAAATATTATAAGTTCATTGTCCCAACCTCGGAGTATTTTTCTTCTTCCAGATATCGATTTATTAACATATCCCATCTTTCATTTCTTTCTTCTGTCTTATGTTTACTACTTTGCTAAACGTCTTGGTGTATGTATTTTACACTTTCTGCCAAGATTACATTTAGCCACATCACTGGAGTATCGCCGCTGTTGTGTAACCGTTGAATTTTAGTCAGACAACATGTGTTGTTAGTTTTGGCGCACCCCGGGTATTTTATTTTCGCGGTATCTGCCATATTTGTCAAGCTTTCCCCTATCTGCGACCTAAAGAAGCACCCTATGGACGACTAGTAACCCCACGCCAAACTAAGTGTAAATCTATTACCAATAATAATATATTTTCTATCATAAACATTAGTTTTTGTTTGCCTTGATTTTCTAGGGTTTTCTTACGATTAGTTTAAGTTTAATCTATAAACACTACTTAGCGTTGCAGTAATTGTATTTTTGTATGCCCTTTTAAAAATTAAAATCGCATATTTCAAATGTTGTCTTTTACTAAAAAAATAGGTATTTATTTATCTTTTTATTCAATATGCAAAACTCCATTTAAGCATATACTACTAAGTTTGGCGTTTAATGTTACTTTAGCAATATGCTTTTTTGTAAAAACAAATAAAGATAGAATACTTTGATTATTAAACTTAATTTTAAAATACATGTTGCACGTGTCTCTTTTATTATCCCAAACATCTAGCAAATTTTTAGTTTTTTTCTTGTAAATTTCCAGAGCTCAATAATACAATATTTATTTTATTATGAGATTTTTTGTACAAATATAACTCTAATTCCCAGATCGCTTCCTACATACTGCTACATTTAACGAAATTCAATACAACTAAGGCGGTTTAGACAGATAAATATAATTAGCTACTGTGTATAAATACGGTAAACACTCTGCTGACCTTTTCTCTTTTAAAATAACATAAAATAACTTGAAAATGTCTTGCCTTTTATAGAACTAATAGATGAGTACTACAAATAAATTAATTAATTCTAATTTGCTTTTAATGTAAACAACGGAATAATTAATTTTAAAGTTGTGTTTGTAAATAAGCAGCATTTTGACGGAGTTGTATAAACTCCCCTTACCAACATTTGTCTAAATTTAAAATCGTTAGATATATTATGAGCCTTATAATAATCACGAATTGTCAGATTTGTCAGATGCTTTGGTGGGTGATGCTTTATCTAAGGCACGGTGCTTGTCACGTCACTCCGCATTAGGGATGGTGCGCAACGACCGAGTAGTGAGGGCGAAAGCCTTGACCTTCCATCAGAGAATCAGATGCAAAGTCCTAACATCAATGTCAACATGTACCAATCACCTTTCCAATGTCGAACCAATCGATTCTTTGGAATCAGTATCTGAACATGATACAAACAATCATCAATGTCGAAAATCGTTCTCAGAAAATGAAATCGGGCCAAATCAGGACTCTATGGCAGATAACTCAACATTTCTAAATTTTAAGAGCTCAAAAACCAGTTGTGTGTAAGCTTGGTGAGTATGGTGGAGAATGACCCAGCGTTGTGAGTTGGGTTTTCTTATTTTTCGAAGATTTGTGGCAAATAAATAGTTGTGTACGATTCAGGATTAACCTGTTTACGATCCTTTAAAACCATATCTGTGACATGTCCAGTTTTTACAAAAAACAGGCGACCATTTGCTTCGAGCGCGAACAACTTATTTTCGACACAAGCCTGTTTTTGAGCAATCGTTAACTTATGCGGGATTCTAACACGCACACAGCTTTTCACGTTTAAATGTTCATGCAATATCGAATGTACACTAGTCATATTAATGCCTAAATTTTACGATAAATAACATTATGATCTTGCTTTATCAATTTGCGTACGACATAGATGTTTGCTGGAGAATAGCTGATTTTGGACGACCATTTAAATTCATTCGCTAACAAACTACGACCACGTTTAAATTAATTGAACAAACGATATACAGCGGCTCTATGTGGGGTTCATCACAAAATTGGTTTATCGACGCACTAGTGTTAAGATCATTCACGTTGGAAGTAGTAAAAAATATTTACGATTTAATTCCATTTTTTGGCCGAGAGGAAATTTTTAACTTGAGGAAAACAGAACAGCGTTTGTATGACAAAAATGTCAAACTATAATGCAAACGTTAGATTGTGCTTAGCGTACAATTCCAATAGATATCATGCAGCCCACCTATTAACATAGTTGAAAAGGTCAAATATTTGTTCATATTATCAAATTTTTTTATATACCTCTAAAAGAGAAACTATTTTTAAACCTGTCAACGTTACCGTCGTGTAAATTCTAAACTATCATACAAACGCTATACAATTTATTAGTAAATTTGCTTAGTTAAAAACCAGAAACAAGTGTGCATACACGAGTTAGCTTATGTTACTATATCATTCTGTAATTGCTGCTGTAATTTGCTATTTGATAATTTGTAATAGCAATGTTTATATTAATTTAGATAATCTCGTTTATAGCTCAAACGTTCTATCAATAGCAGAGACGACCAGAATTATATCGCAGTAGAATAATTCAATATCCTTATTTACATACGTTTGATGTTCACTCTCGGCAGCAGTAAATGGCAGTTAATTTGCAATTTCCGGTTAATTTTGGTGCTATATACCGCTCTATCTAATTTTATTTCGTATTAGGTCATGCATGGTACAGTTTTCTTAGTAGTTATTAGAAATTTCACTATTATTTGCCTTTTATTCGCATATTTTATAATATTATAGGTTTCTTTATATTTTCGGTTTACCTGTGATATTATAGTTAATGTAGCTTAAATTAATATTAGCTATTTATACATATTTAGTTTAATAGTTTTTTGTTACCTTCCATTATTCTTTACAATATATCTTAAGCAACTAGATATGTAGTAAATTAAAGAATTAACTATAACAACATGAACTATTAAACTGTACGGTAATATTCAGTGGTAAAGGCGTCTTGAGTTATATAACAATAAAAGTAAATAAAAAAAATCTGATGTGAAGATCACACGACTTTCCTTATCCTATTATTTGGGTAATGCTGGCAAAAATCCTGGGCTTCAACTTTTACTTTAAATTCATGTTTATCTCGTGATAACAAATCATTTTTAGTCTCATGAATTTTTTGTATCTTCAACCGTTTAGATTCGCAACCTCTTTGCGACCGATTGTGCGACCTTGCGACCAAACGGCTTGGCCGATTTTTACCAAAAGTTTCACACTGCGTCCCCTCCATACAAGTAACTTGCACACCAAAGTTCAAGTGTCTAGATCTTACAGTTTTCGAGATATCCTGTTTACTGACAGACCGACAGACAGACAGACACACACAAAGCCACGAACCAATGGCTCAAACTAACTTTTTTGGTGTCCTGAGGCTATAATTCGTCCAGAAATGTGAAAAACTGGGTAGGTCAAATTTCCACCGATTACATTACTTTTCTTATTATAGGATAAGGAAAGTAATAATTGTAACTAACAGGAACATGCTTGATCTGTTTGGTACTTTTATCGGTATAAATCTCTCGAGTCTGTGTGTTCTTTCTTCATCTTGTATTAGAATAAAAAAAAAACAATCTGCCTCAATATCGAATGCCGAATTTCGTAGTTTCTTTACTAATAATGGATATATAAAAATTTGATAGATAAGCTCATTTAGTATATACCGTAGAGTATTTACACTCTCTGATGTACTGCTAGGTTGGGTTTATTAGCAGATCCATGCAACTGCCTTCAATATTGTCTTATATACCAAAGATAGTTAGAAGCGACGACCCATTTATCAGTGCATTCTAAGGAACTTAATATTTAGGTGGTTTCTTTCATAAATGCTTAGATGCTCTACATCTGCCTGTGGAAATTGTTAATCCCCAGGAAACTGGGGATAAGATTCCTTAACGTAAAGTGGAGGTGACACTTTGATTTATTTGTATTCGTTCTAATACGCTATTTTTGAGCCAAGTTTCTATTTAAATATCGTAAGTACCTTGATATTATATCCTGGTTGTCGTAAAATGCCGTAATAGCTGTATCCTCAACAAAACCGGATGTTACTGTTTGTTGTCGGAAAATCAGAAGTTTATAGTAAATACAGCGTTAGTTCCAATACTCTTTCCTAAGACACTTTTGAATAGATCAGAGTGACGTGCATTTTTCTTTTAGTAGAAAATGTCTGTTGTCAAATATAAATGTAAGACATCGTAGTAGGGGGAGACATTAATTTTAATTTTGTATGGGGGCCCCATATGTCTATTGGCCCTACAGTAGTATGTTGCTTCTAAACCGAAGATTTTTGGTAACACAACAAAGAGACTGATAGTCGGCTAGAGCACGCATTGTCGGGTCATCTTTCAGGTTTTAGAATTGTTACTACTTGTATGACTCTTCAATGGTCAGGAAAGCACTTTCTTCTTAATATGGCATCCAATATGTGTTTTACACGGATTTCTGGGAGTTGTTTCAATATTACTCCAGTTATTAGAATACATTTGGGTGACTTGCTTTGTATCAAGTTTGGTGAGTACATTTTTTCTTACTTTATTTACTTACGTCTTTTCCATAAGTAATGCAATCTAAAGGTAGGTGTTGAGATATTCATGAATGTAGTTTTCTTACTTTGGAGTTATTTCAGCTGAATATGGTGTAAATACTTTTTTCAATGGTTGGAAAATACAGTCGCCTTATCTTGATGGTTTTTTTTTGCCCAGGTCTTATTTAGTAGTCTAACGGGTAAATATATTGTGTGATTGCTTGAGTCTCTTTGTTGCTCTCTAGAGCTAACAGTTTGGTGCCTCCGTGGAAAATAATGTGCTTAAGTAGCTTTGGTTTATTTGGTTCCTTATGTTACGTCAGAGTGTTTGCAACACGCTACATTTTTCATTTGGTGCTGTTAACTATTGCCATATTCTTTTATGTCTACGCTTCTCTGCGATTTTTTATTTTACTAATAGAGCTTAAAGTTGAGGTAAAACAGGTATTACTTGCCAATTAATGGATGTAGTTAAATGTTTAACCGATTTTAAAATATCATATTTAGTTTTAAGTGTTATTTTGAATTAAAAATTTTTATCAGATGTTTTTTTAAAGCTCATTGCAATTAGTCTTTTTATTATATAGTATGTATAATTATAATGAGAAAATGGTTTGAGGACAAGTTTTTGTTATATTTAGTCTATATATTCATTAATTTTTGCATTTTATTTTTAGTATTTACAATTGTAACCACATCATCTGCATATAGTAGGTTGTTTAATTTGATTGGTTCTAGGTTTCTGTGTCCGATTATTATGTATATTATAATAATAATAATAATAATAGTTCCCCGTAACAGGCCTTGAAGGCTCTTTGGAGTCGTAACAGGATAGATTTGCTACAATCTACAGTCTACGGTACACAAGGGTAGTAACGTGGCTAGCGCTACGTACCGACCGCCTATTATTACACTAGAGTTTGATCTCCAGGTACTCATTTATTGCAGCCTGAGTCGAGCTGGCGAGAGCGGGATTCGAACCCGCAACTCTTGGTTTCGTAGTCTAGCGATCTATCCACTAAACCACCACGGCTCACTATTATGTATATTTGATTATAATTTCTTTGATTTGTTTAGTGATTCTGTATTTTAAATTTATCAGATTTATATCTTGCAATTTGCACAATCCCTTTAACTGTCTCGTAATATGTTTCTAATCACATTTATTAATTTATTTGGTATCTCCGTTTCTCTCATTGTTTTCCCAATGTTTACCAAGGTACTGTTCTAAGACATACTATTTTCAATGTATTCATCCATGATATCCCAATTTTAAATATAAGTCAATTTGCATTATTTGCTGACGACCCAGCAATTATCACTCAACAACGACCTTCTCATTGCAATTAATCTACTCCAATAAGTCATTAGTACCTGAAGTAATTAGCTGCATAAATGGTGCATTTTAATAAATCCCTTAAAATGCGTTGCCAAAATATTTACTTTAAACGAATAATGGATGAGATTCAAGAACTGGAGCAATTAGATATCTAAAAGTATTTATAGATACGAGACTGACATGGAGCCAGCCCACAAATAATAAATTAACTTTGGCTTATGCAAGATTATTTACTTTAATTAACATAATTTTTTGATTATGTAAAAAATGTGCTATTGTACTAGACCAAATACTTCTTAGACCAATCACAACATATATTTGCCCTGTTTGGACAACTTTAAGAACACATATGAGTTTTTCAAGTTCTACGTGTAGCTGTCAACTTTCCCTAGTTTTTTACAAACGAGCAAGTCCACTATAAACATGGAGATAGTATTAAACAGTTTGTTAAAAAATTGACTAAAATTTCATCAAGAATTCAAAATACAGCAACAATGAAATCGACCAACAGCTGTGTCGAAAGAACACTCACACACGACTCAAATACCAACTTTCACAAGATATGGTAGATACAGATTAAACATTAACGGTGGTTAAGATAGAGGAACTTATATTTCTTTGTGTTAATATATCTTATTTAATGTTCAATTGTATCAATACCATGTGAGATGTAGATCTGGAGTACTTAATAAACAAATATATTTTGTTTTATGTTTATCAGTGATCACTACAGGCAAAAAATGAGCATATTTGTTATAAGTCCCCAACTTCCTCAAATAAAACAAATTTTGGATTCTTACATATGTCAAACTTGTTTGTGAACGTAGTATTTCCTATTTATTTAATAAAATTAAAATTTTATCATTATGAAGTAAGTGTGCTCCGATACTTTTGAGCAGTAGTATACTTTGCACATCATAATTTGCTTCACTGCTTCGCAAGCCTAGTTCAGAAGTTTACAGAGCGCCTTGTAAATTTCTAGGTTTATTAATTTAGTTTCTAACTTCAAAATTTAATACAAAGGTAAACTACATCGCATTTCGAAAAAAGTTTGAAATTTCTATAAATAAAATGTTAGAAACAATGTATAACACTTTGAATAGTTTTGGCTAACAATGGTTAATGGTAAACTTTATTTTGAAGGAGATTTATTGCAGAATGGGGTTTAACAAACATAAATTTTATTGCAAAACACAAAGTTTGGTTGCGGTACCGCATTTACCCCTCTATATTTTTGTCTAGTAACGTAATTAAAATATTTTTAATCTCTTGCCATGAGGAAAAAAAAGCTTAAATTATATTTTAATGCGCGAGAGTACATTTTCGAAGATTTCGTTCATGAGTTAAATCGCGACTATTATTAAAACATTCTCAGCATTTTAGCACCCACTTTGATGCCATTATCTAGAAAGAAGTTGAAGTTAGCTTTTTACTCGGACCCTCAATCGGCTTACTTTCAAAGGACTGTATGTCTTTGACTAAACTTTTGTGTGTTCTACTTTGCTGCTTATCGAACCGAAAGTGTAAATTTAGAAAGAACATTGTTTAAGGGGTAAGACCTTAAATTGGAGAAACTTTTAATTGTTGGAGTGTTGTGTAACTTATGGCGCGTAGAACTGGAGGTATCCAAATGCCAGGTAAATATTACTGGCCTCTTTCTTATTCAAACGTTAACAGCGTTTGGCTATTTTAGTTACATTACAAGTAATTTTGCTAGTGAAATGTAAAATAAACAAAATTGTTCTTGAATTGAAGAGTTAATTTTGTAGTCTGTTTATAGTGTGGAAAATAAAAAACAGATTGTTTATTGCCTATATATGTCGTTTGGTAATTTGTACAAGAAATTTCTTACACTCCGTAAAATTCATAGGGGCTTTGATAAAAAAAACATTTTTATATTACCTCATTAGTAGTCTATAATGTTAATAGAGAACGCCTTTTGTTGATTTCAGTCAAATCTTTTGAGATGAATTTACTAAACTAAAATAATATTTCAAATGAATATTCCAATAAATTCTTAATCTATATTATTAAAAATCTTCACCAAAACATAAACTTTAAATTCCACGACCTTCCTAACTTTAAAATTATTAACAAAATTGGTCAATAGAGAAAGTTGTAGATATTGAATACAGAAATTTGTGAAAAAATTCGACTTGCTGAAAATGTGACGTGAACCAATTTGATCGAATGAAATTTAAGAATCAAACTATTTAGTAATGAGGTACGTTCGCAAAACCTTCCTTTACTTTTATTTTTGTTATACAAACAAATGTTAGATAACCGAGCAAGTCCTGGCATTCTTGAAATTGGAAAAAAGGCACTTGTATACTCTACATAAAATAACTTTATTCGTCAAAGTACTAAACAACCCTTTCACAACCAAAAAAAATTATAAATTTTATTTTTATAAAACCGATTATTTATATTTGTAAAAAATGTACACCTTTTTTAAGCCTACTTTATTATTAAATTGTTGACCACGCATATGATTGTTAAAAGATAAAAATAGGTGATAATCTGATGGATGGAGATATGTCTAGGAAATACGAGGGATAGGGGAGGATCTCCAACCCTGAATTAATTTTTTTTCTAGTTTCTATTCTATGTGGTCGTGAGTTATCTCGTGAAAGTAAAACTTTTTTATGATTAACCAGTGCTGACTGTTTTTGTTACAATGCATCGTGCACTTGTTGGAGTTGCTCACTATAAACTTTGTCCCTAAGATTTTGACTAACTTGTAGATATTCTTCTTCTTTTTTTGTTAGTAGGCAATTCTGCTTGTTTAATTAATAGGTTTATGCCTTTAGGTGATGTTGTCACTCCACCTTTTGCACGGAAGTACGGGATTTTTTCGGCCCGACAGTGATTTATTAACTAACCTGTTCTTTGTCATTCTACTTATGCGGCTGTTCCATTTATTTTTTCTGTTCAGCGTCCATTTGTTTATTCTCTTAATGCTGCATTTTTTCTTTCATTCCTTACACGGTTTCTTAGAGTATGTCCGGTAATTCTTCTTAATATTCTCATCTCCGCTGTTTCCAGTAGTCTTTGCGTCTTGGCTGCGTCAGGTCTCGTCTATGCCGCATAGGTCATTATTGGTCTTAGGGTAGCCTTATATATTCTTAATTTTGTCTTTGTTTTGATGTGTTTCTTTCTCCAAATTGTGTTATTTAAACATCCAGCTATCTTATTAGTTTTTTGAACTTGATCCTTAACTTCCTTCTCAACCTCTCTGTAGCTTGATAGTGTGATCCCTGAGTACTTCATTTCCATGGTTTGTTCTATACTTGTTCCAGTTTATTATTTATTTCCAGTTTAACTATAATAGGTTACTTATTAATTACCTATAACTTAGTTTTTTCGATTGAGATGGCCATATAAAACTTTTTTGCTGGCGTGTTAAATCTGTGGACTAGTATTTATAGGTTATCCTTGTCTTGGGCTGTTAAAACTGCGTCATCACAGGTTTTTTTTATTTCTTTGTCCCCCATCATATATTTTTTGTCGATATTAACATTATTTATTATTTCGTTCATTATCAAGTTAAAGTTAGAGGAGTCTCCCTGTTTTATTCCGTTCCCATATCTCTTGCTTTCGTGGGCTGTCCGTCTATTCTAGGTTCTATTCTATTTTGTCTATATATGTCTTCAATTGTTTTGATTATATCTAGTGGAATTTTTCTTTTGTATAATAGGTTGTATGTAATATGTTACTCTGTTAAATGCATTTTTTAGGTCGATAAAGCATAGAAAGGTCGATTTGTTGTATTCTGATGCTTTTTCGATAATTTGTCTTATCATAAATATGCACCTGTACATGATCTTCCGCTTTAAAAACCCTGTTATTCGTCTGTGAGAGTTATTTTCTTGTTTATTTGTTCCGATAGTTTTTTTTTGTCAGTTACAGGGTAGCGTTTAGTAAGTTGATTTTCCTATAATTTTCAGGTTCCTTCTTATCGCATTTTTTTAATAACAGAAAGAGGGCACTTGTCTTCCATTCTCCCAATGCTTTATTGTGTTTTAGAATTTGTTTTTTTATTAATGTTGTTGCTTGGTTCTCGCTGTCCGGCCGTATGTTAACAATTCGTTTGCTATCTTTACCAACGGCTTTTCTGTTTTTAAGTTTACTTTGTGCTCTCTCTATTTCCAATTAATAAAATCTAATTATTAGGAAGTACGCAAAATCTTACATTAAGTACCTAACTGTAATTACAGCGTTTCGGTCTTCAGGTAGTTAATAACTTTGCGGCGCAAACTACACGGTTCTCAGGTACCTAGAAAGTTCGCGGCGCTAACGCTATGAAATATGGCCGCGCCGCGGATGACACGGCGCAAATAACACGCAATCGCTTTCCCAATTATCTTCCCACCTAAATAAAGAAAATAGTTTTTTTTCTACTTTTAGGCAACCTCATAACAAAACATGGGGCCAGCGAAGAGATTGCTCTGTAAGCAATCCCAGAACGAACTTAAAAAAACCTTTCGATTTCGAATTTCGGGACAATTCGAAATCGAATATCTGGAAAATTATTCGACATAGAATTTTTTCTTCATTTTCGAATTCAGCGTAATATTTCCTATAAGAATCATATTTAAAATCGTAATGTCGAAAATTTTCCCAAAATTCGAAGTCGAATATCTCGAAAACTATTCGACATAGAATTTTTTCGATTTCATTGTTGAAATCGGCGTAAAATTTTCTTTAAGAATTACTCATAAAATCGTAATGTCGAAATTTTCCCGAAATTCGAAGTCGAATATCTCGAAAACTATTCGAGATAGAAACTTTTTGATTTCGATTTTGAAATCATCGTAAAATTTCCTATAAGAACCCATTTTAAAATTTTAAAAAATCCATAATTTTGTGACAGCGACAGACAGACCGACAGACCGATAGACATATAGAATTCAGTAACGAACTTTTTAAGTTCGTTGAAAATCCTTCCGACGACAGTTACTACCTGCAGAAAACCCACCCATGCTAACCGTTATTTAAACGTTCCGTTATCACTACTTGAATACAATTAGTTGCGTGATCTCCTATTACTAGATCCGTCAAAATTTTCGACATTGAGAACCCAAAAACTAAAATTAATTTGCTTACCAAAAACATAATACAGTAGCGTTCAAAAAGATTTTACTGGTGCATTTTTTGTCAACTTTTTACAGACTCAACCTATGTAGGTATTTTGGTGTCAGACTCACTATTATTCTGACAAAGTTTGCCACATTTTGACCAACAAAACAAAAATTTGACCGATTTTTAAAAATCGATACAAATGGCCATTTTTATCCAATGTACTTTTCGCTTATTTTCTGCCATCTTTATTGTTTTATGTGCATTCTTTTGTATTGCTATTTATTTCAAGGTAATGGCTGATTCTCTTAAGTATTGTTAGTTGATAGATAAAAAGAGAAATGTCATCCAACGGAACTATCTCCAAGGACTCTCTCACCAGCGCCTCGCGGATTGGTGTTTAAAAGTCTGTTGTTGTGAAGCTGTTGAAGAGGATTAATGATTATAGAGTCGATGCTGTCAATAAAATAATTCTAATGATATTCCATAAAGACCCTCATCTCATTGCAGTCAACATACTTCGCAAACAAGCAAATGAGTTCAACATCTCCGATATTTCTTCCCAGACTGTCAAACGTAGTTTAAGTAATGCTGAACTATATGGATACCGAGAAGAACCTGAAGATGCGCTTAAGTTCGCCCGCAGTCATTTGGTTTCGTCTAGAGTAGAACGACGTACTGTGGTCGGATGAAAGCCAGTTTATGTTGTTTGACAGCGATGGCATAAAGTATATTCGTTGTCCAATCGACAAAAGATTTTATCTTCGTTGCCAAATCCCGACTGTGAAGCATGATGGCGTATCAGTGATAGTTTGGGAAGCACAAGATAGATGGGGTAATGGATAGAAAAATCTATCTAGATATTCTTTAAAAGGTCGTGCTTTCATATTCGAGGTCTAATCTTAGGCGCGAATTTATCTTTCAACAAGACAAGATCTGAAACCTGCTTCTAATAATGTCAAGCATTGGTTTAACATAACGAGGATCACTATAATAGAGTGCTCAAGTCAGAGCCCGGGCTTGAATCCTATTGAGAACTTATAGAAGGATCTGGAGACAAGATTAGCAAAGAAAAAAGCGAAGAATTCGGCTGAGAAGTTCAAACAATTGAAGGAGGAATGGCAGAAGATCCCGGAATCAGTCATTGATACTCTTTTCAAATCCATGCCCCGTCGTTGCCAAGCTGTTATTTATTTAAAAGGTTTTGTTAGGCATTGTTGATTTTTGGTCATTTGAGACGGATTTCGTGATGCTATGATTTGTTTTGTTGTGGTGTGTCATTTATACGGTTTTGTTGATTTCGATAAATAAGCTAATTTTGTTAAAATTTTTAAACATCTTAAATTGAGAGCGTTTACATCGTGATTAAATACCATCAAAAATAAGTGTTCCAAATCTGAAGATTAGTTAAGTTAGAAAAAAATTATAACGAAAAATCTACCGGCGAAATCCTGTTGAGTGCTACTGTAAAAAACCAGACACGAAATTAATTTTTCCAATTCAAATGCCATCTTTCATCCCAGTAACATTAAATTAAAAAATACCTCCAATGTCTCTCGGCTAAAAAAATGGAATTAACTTTCGGCGTGGGTTATCTCAACATCAGTGCATTAATCAGTACACTTTGATCTTTCGTGATGAAGCCCCATACAGAGTCACTGTATATCGTTAGTATATTCACTGGAGAAGAACCTCATGTGACTTATGTTATTAGTATGACTAGCATACATTCGAAATTGCATGGGCATTTTATTGTCAAAAAGCTATATGTGAGTTGAATACCGCGTAAGTTAACGATCACGTTCGTGTCGATTGGTAGAAAGAAGTGCTCAATAAATACGATTTTTTCAAAAAATTTTTATAAAATCATCATAGATGACAAACCTTGGAGTCATGTGCATAATCTCGAAAGTAAACAACAGTCTACTGTATGGGTCTTCCAAGACGAGCCAAACCCAACAAAAGTCGTTGGCGCTCGAAGTATATTTCGAAGCAAATAGTTACCTGTTGATTTGAAAGAAACTGGACATGTTGTATCCGTGGTTTTAAAAAATCGCAAAACGGCCAATTCTGAATGGTACACCACCCTTTTGTTTGCCAGAAGTATTCCGAGAAATAAAAAAAACCAACGCGCGATGCCAGATCATTTTCTACACAGCAATCA
Source organism: Sinelater perroti (assembly GCA_036346155.1). Classification (NCBI taxonomy): domain Eukaryota; kingdom Metazoa; phylum Arthropoda; class Insecta; order Coleoptera; family Elateridae; genus Sinelater; species Sinelater perroti. Next base: position 11,325,705 of record JARFIY010000195.1, on the reverse strand, counting down.
TTTTCGACGCAAAAAATTGGACTTTTGAACACTCAAACTGATGAGTCATTCGCCGTACAGTGCTGATTTGATCCTTAACGATTTCACTTTGTTGCTACACATAAAGAACAAACCGCGTATACAACTATTTTTGATGCCAGAAGCGGCGGTTGATGCGTTCAAAACTCATGTTCCGGGGATACCTGATTCACAATGGAAAAATGTTATGAAAATTGGTTTCAGCTATGCAACTATTTATTGACCGTCAGGGACAATATTTTAAAAAGCAATAAAAAAGTTTTCAATATTAAACATTTGTTTTTGTTAGTTTTTCACAATAGATATCGTGCAGCCCAGACATTTTATTAAGACGAAGCTTTTGCTACACAAGTTCAATATAAGTTCGGTCCGTACTTTCACGCCGAGCGAAGGAGTGTGCCGAGCTATCCTGAATACCTGTGCTATCGCAACGGCGGAGCCGCAGCCTTGCTTAAGGTCAGGCGAATTTATTTATGTTTATTAACAAATTAATTTCAAGTTTATTATTCTTATTATGTTTGTGGCGACTGCCGCTGTCCTTTCTCTGACAGTTGGCAGGTAGATAAGCGCGTGTGCGCAACATTTCGTTAAAAACTATAATATTCTAAACCCGATTAATTTATATTGTAATAAACAACAAGTGTATGCTGCATAAAGAAACTTATTTATCTATGCAGTAAAATGGACCTCTCCGGGATGTTACCAGGGGCATCCAATAACTTTCCGAATAACTATAATGATCCGCAGTCAGTGCTCATGATGCAAAATCAAACACAATCGCAGCTAATCTACGGAAATCAGCCAAGTCTAATTCCGCATTTGCAATTGACGCAAATATACCAAAATCAATTTCCCATGCTTCCAACGCATCAACAACAACCTCCCAAATATCAAACCAAATCACGACAAACTTTAATAAAAAATACCAGACCCCCATCCCAGCACGCTATACAAACAAAACACAACAATAATACAGAACAAAATATAACTTACTCCGATTATGAAACAATCACCGCAGATCATGGCGAAAAGGTCAACAAACTAAATCTTAAACAGATTAAAAACACATCACAAATTAGTACATCTAACTTTTTCTGGAACAGAACCCACCAACGACTCAAGCGAAAATTACATTAACAATAATACATTACCTAAAGAACATAGTCCTTCACCTGTATATATTTATGGAGTCAATAACTTTCAAGCCATGACTGATAACCTTACCAAAATTATCGAAGATGAAAAATATTACTCTAAAACACTAGCAAACAATACGGTCAAAATAAAAACATCTATCGACGCCTAAAGAAAACTGATTAAACATTTGCGCGAAAAGGTATAATTCATCACACATACCAAATTAAACAAGAAAGAGTGTACAGAGTTGTAATTCAAGACCTACACCATTCAGTTTCTACCCAAAATATTAAGGATTTTTTTTTATTAACAATCGTAAATTACAATCTACTCCACATGGAGTATTAAGTAAATGTGATGACAATAAATAAGCAGTGTTAAGAGAAACCACTCAGCAGTGGCATTCTTGCAGTAATCCTATTGCTTTAGGGGGTTCTCAGGTCACAAGGCCAGGTTCTGTTCAGTCGTCTCACTGGGAGGACGTTGATAGACAGTTGGTGGTCTAGTTCACTAGGATGATTATTAATTGTTTTTTGATAATTCTGAGTAAATCGGTGAATTTCTTCAGTAATAAAGGGAGTGCTGAGATCTTTATGCAGTGTCTGATTTGTTACATGCTATGATGCATTCACTGTCACGAAGGGTTTTTGATTGAAATTGTTGAATCGTTTTAATACGAGTAGGTTTGGCACATCCCCATAGCTGAATCCCGTAAGTCCAAACGGGCTTCAGGATAGTTTTATAAAGCAGCAGCTTATTTGATATTGACAATTTTTACTTTCTTCTTAATAATCAGTACATCTAGCGGAACTTCAGGTTTAATTGCTGGCGTTTGGTTTGTAAATGTTTTTTTCCATGTAAGACGCTAATCAAGATGTAATCCTAGCTACTTAGTTTCAGTTTTTGTTGGAATTTCTACATTATCCAAGATGACTGGCGGACATACGTTCAATCGAGTGGCAAATGTTATTTTCACTGATTTAGTTGGGTTGATTTTAATACGCCATTTAGTAAGCCATTCGTTTATGGTGTTCATATGTTGTTGGAGATTTGCGGCTGCTAGGTAGGGATCTTCGTGCGACGATAGGATGGCGGCATCATCGGAAAAAGTGGCGATAACTGTGTTTGTATCTTCAGGTAGGTCAGCTGTGTACACTAGGTATAGGAGGAGTCCGAGGATGCTACCTTGTGGGACACCAGATTTGACAGGGAAATAGTTGGACAATTCAGTATTTTATTTAACTGTGAAGTATCTATCATCATCGATGTCGACGTGATGAACAGATACAGTAATCTGAATCGACATACCACAAATCAGGACGCCGCTGCCGAATTGCTTGACTCAAGTGTTTCAATAGCTCAATGTAAAAGTTTTGGTTTATCGTTTGTCCTTTAGGCATATATTTACGCTGTATCGAATCTTTAGCATCCTCACATGCAGTTAACATTATATTTGTTTTTGAAGTTGTTGTTTTACTTTTTTGAGGTTGTTTAACTAACACTCGGGACAGAAAGTCCCGGGATTAACCCACAGAGAGCGCCAAAAATACCGAATGCGTTTATTTTAGTTAGTACCAACCTTCAAAAGAAACTTGTCAAAATTTCATGACATTTCAGTAGTTTTCGAGATATTGAAGTTGAAGTGACGCTATTTCTGTGATTTTGAATAAATCAAAACAAGTTTCGGGTGTTAATAGAGCACTGTTATTTAATGGGAAAAATACCGTTCAAGCTCAGCAATGGCTTAAACAGTCTTACCCAGAAAATTCTCCGTCAGAAACAACCATTTTGCGATAGTATTCTGATTTTAAACGCGGTCGTATGGCTACAGAAGATGCGCAACGCTCGAGACACCCAAAAGAGGTAACAACACCAGAAAACATCCAAAAAATCCTAAAAATTGTTATGGACGATCGTAAAGTAAAGTTGTAGGAGATAGCTGACATCCTAAATTTTGCACAAAAATTTGGAAATGAAAAAACTTTTTTCAAAGTGGGTGCCGCGTTTGCTCACTACGGAGTAAAGACAACAACGTGTTTATGAATCTGAGCGCTGTTTGGAGCTTCTTAAGCGTGATACAAAGGATTTTCGAATCGATACGTGACAATAGACGAAACATGGATTCACCACTATATGCCAGAGTCGAAAAGAGCGTCTGCTGAGTTGAGAGCTGAGGAAGAAAGCCATCCAAAGCGTATGTAGACTCAACAGTCGACCGGCAAGGTTGTGGTGTCTATTTTCTGGGATTCGCATGGAATATTGTTCATTGACTATCTGAAGGAGGGACAAACGATCAACAGCGACTATTACATTGCATTATTGGACCGATTAAGTGACGAAATAAAGCGTAAACGACCTCATATGGCGAAGAAAAAAACGCTGATTCACAAAGATAATGCACCAATTCACAAGTCGATGAAAACCACAGCTCATAATTAGAATTGCTGCCACACCCACCATATTCTCTAGATCTTGCGCCCAGCCACTATTATCTGTTTGCAGATCTAAAAAAAACGTTCCAGGGAAAAATTGGCTCGAATGAAGAAGTGATTGTCGAAACTGAAGCCTATTTTGAGGCAAAAGATAAATCGTTTTATAAGAAAGGCATAGCAATGTTACAAAAGCGTGGGAATGATTGTATCGCTTTAGAACGACAGTATATAGATGAATAGAGTCGAATTTTGCGAAAAAAATATGTTTTTATTTGTTAGTCCCGGAACTTTTTGACCCGAGTGTTATGACTTTGCCATTCATCATTTTGACGCTTTATTTGAGCTTCATACTGAGAGGATCAATTTTCATCTCCGATAGTAACATTTAACACAAATATGGGATCAATTCTGGCTCTTTATAACAGTTCAGCAGGAGTTGATCGTTTGGTTTCTTTCTGTTCCTCTGCCATTGTGTGAACAACTACTTTTGCATTAAGTTTTGTCTTTTACCTAAAATTTTTGCGTAAAATTTGGTGACTCGCATTCATATTAAATTTTAATTCTTGTAATATTATACACACAGTATCCGACGGTCTTCTTGTGGTAATTGCCTCACACGTTACACATTTTAGCAGTATGTGATATTCACGGGGCTATGGGATCGTCTTGTAATTGATCCCTGGCATTCCGTGACCTGTGCTATTGAAAGACACGACTTCTCTATAATTCTTCAGTACTATATACTTGCCGCATTATATTTTATGTTTTACTGGGGTTTTCCTTCCAATGCAAGGTCTATTCAGAACACATATCAGGTGACTGAATAGCACCCATCTCTCTCTCTCTCTCTCTCTCTCTCTCTCTCTCTCTCGGGATTATGACAAAGTACAGGGTTCGGCAAGAAAGTGTTACGTTTTTGAAATGGTTGTAATATTGGTGATAAAGGAAGTAACGCATGCGCAATGATTGATGAACATTCGTTAGTTGCTATTTTAGTGGCCATGGAATCGTGGACAATCAAACAACGCGTTTTTGTTTACAACACTTTTGTTGCGTCCGGTTATTCTGTGGTGTAGACACAGCAATGATTTTGAACTCACTTTAAAGTTGGTGAACATGGTGCCGTCCCATCTTGTACATATATAGTGAGAGAGTAACTGCGTGGTGCTGAATAGCCCAATTTGGTATAATTGGACCCTACTTTTTTCGAGAAAACGGACGCATTGTAACTGTCAAGTACAGCGTTACATTACGATGTTGCAAAAACTTTTGATGCCTGAGTTGAGAAGACATAAAATTGCTCTAGATAGGGTTAGGTTGCAATAGGATGGGCTTTCTTAAGGGGACATTTTTCATAGCGCCTTATTTTATTGCACGGATCTTCTACTTGAAAGCTCAGATTTACATTGAAAAACCACGAACTCTTTCGGAAGCCATAACTCAAGAAATTCGAACTATTCTATGCGTTATACTTGAAAGGTGTATGGACAAATTTTTCACCCGCTTGCAACAATGTGTGGACAAGAACTGTTGACATTTTAATGCTGTCATTTTTTATACCTAAATGACAGTCTCCTTATTTGTGCTTTATGTTTCTTGAATGGTAATATAAATGTCATGTTTGGAAAAATAAAAATGAAAACTTGTTTAAAACATCTGTACTAAAGTGTTTTAAAAAACGTAACACCCCCCTGCCGGACACTGTATTTAACTAGGTTGTGGGTGAGAGAACCGAACATTAACTAGAATTTAAGAACGTTTTCTACAAAAATTATTGTCCGACTGTGTGATTTTGTAATTCTTGAGAGCTTTTTTGGGTTATAAGTTTTGTTATTTTTAAATATTGGTGGCATTATTAGATACATGATAGTAGTCATAGTTTTTCCGTTATAATCTGGTAAAACCTGAATAATTAACTATAGCATTGTCCTTGTTTGGCTGAAAATTTGTAATTTTATTATTTTTTTCAACTTTCAGGGCACGTAATATAAAAGATTAAATATTTTATTTTGATAATACTACTCTACGTAGCATTTTAGTTACATCTTGCCTGATTTTATCATGTGTCCAGGAAAAGAGCAATGCAGGATTATACCCGGGATATTATGTTTGCAGGGTACACAATTTGGGGTAACAGCAAAATTAAAAGCGTTTGCAAAAGTCTGAATAACCGGATGTTGTTAAAATGAGAAGTACAGCTTCAGTGAAGTGTTTGTTTTGTAAACTTTTTGTTTACTTCACAGAAGGATTTAGAAAATTATTCGTTAGAATAAATACACTTTGAAAATTAACGGCACCAAGTGCTTCTGGCTGTTTCATCTCACTGCTACTTAATGAAAATAAATTATGTTCTCTTTTATTCGGTCCATGAAATTAATTAAATAAAAAATAAAATTGGCAGGTTTATTATGTTACAATCATATTAATATACAGCATTAATGAATTAATTAAATTAATTAATTAATTCCACATTGTAGGTTATTACTTAGCCAACAGTGTGCTAAAATACTTATAATCTACTTTGTAGTTGATTGATACCTGTGATTATTAATATGTACATAATTATTATTGTTTTCATGGAATTCTATTGCTCTGTCGTTAATCAACCATGAGATAATTAAATTAATTTGATTTGCGAACTTTTAATGGATAATTTTTAACTCGGTCGAATAATAACATAAGCATACACATATTTACGTTTCTAAAGTTAGTTACAATACGATAAAAGCATGGTTTTAAAAATTGAAACTAGCGATTGCAATTTCAAAATTCATCTGGTACAGCAGATTCAGAATATATTTCAAGTTACTTCGTTACGTTTGGAATCGTAATGAAGGACCGTAATCTTATATCGCATAATTTAACTCAAGCACAAGTATAAAATGGGCTGTAGTTTTCGGCAAATTTCTTACAAAATTCTCATAATTGTATTATTGCATATGACGAAAAGCGAATCTTCTTTAGTAATCTACACGTGCGTTTGCAATAGTTAATTTTAGGTTGAACGTCCATTTTCAAAAGATTTGAACATAAGCTGATATGCATTTAGCGGAGTGTATAGTTTTGTTTTCCTGTACTGAAATGCATGTATGCCGATTGTAAATAGACAGGAGTTAGTCCTATATCAAAATAACGCTTCTCCACGTGTAGCTCAACGAACAAAGGTGAAGTTCACTTGAGTCGATGCAATTAATCTCTTGTCTGTAGCCTTAATCCTTTGCCATTGGATTTCTACTTATTGAAATGAATCTTGAAGCCAGTCATGCAGTAATTATTTTAAAGCCATTAAAGATTGAGATACAAAATTCCTTGCTTTTAAGAGACAAGCATGGTACAGCAGCCAATATAAAAGTTTACAAACAGACGAAAGAATGCTTTTATTCTTTATTTCATTTTATCAATAATTAAATCAATATAAAAAATATTTTCTGTATTCCACTATTCTGTTACCCAATAACATATAAAGTATGTTTTTTATGTAACTTTGTTAATGTCTTACTGGTTCTGATTATTAACATTTTATTGTAATAATTTTTTTATTTTTAATTTAGTCTTTAATCTTATTGGTCTGTTTATTTGATTCATTATATTGTTGTTATATTAGTAAAATTTAAAGAAATATCATTTGCAAAAATTACAGTTTTTACTTTTTTATTTTATTATTTCCTCTTCTTCTTCTTTTTCATTAGCCTGTTGTCATCCGATGTTGAACATAGGCCTCCTCTTTATTTTTTCACATGTCTTTGTTTTCATCTACCCTTCTCTATGATAAACTTGCTCTCAATCTTTAAATCATCTTTTCACCTGGTTTTCTACTAGTGCGTCTCCATTGTTCTACTTCTTTATTCTATCGTTTGTTGTTCTGCCTCATGATATGACCAGCCCATCTCCATTTTAGTATGTCTTTTAACATTTATTAATTTTGTTTTTTCTCTAATTCTTTCATTCCTTATTCTGTCTTTTAATTTTACATTCAAAATTTGTCTTTTTGTAGCTCGTTGGGTTCTACTAAGTTTTTCCATTGATGATCGTGTTAAGGTCCATGTCGGTGCAGTGTAAGTACTGGGAGTACACATTGGTCATATACAAATTTTTTCAGTTAGAGTCAATTGTTTGCATCTGCCTTAAATAAATATATTCTTGTACTATATTTATGTGTTGGTTGTCAATTATTATGTCTCTGTTTCCTAGTTAGTTCGTTATAATCGCATTTAACGACACACTTTCGTAAGTGTACTTAAATTGTTACATGTAATTATAGCTTTTGTAAGTTATTTCTTAAATCTTTAGAAATATCACTTTTTGATATAATTATGGAAATTATGTAAACACTACTTAATTCTAAGTGTCTTAATGTTAATTCAAATTTTAATGCTGTTTACTGTTTTTTACTTTTATAAATTTTTCTGTAAATTTTATATATTTAGGATGGTTATGTAATTTATAAATTGATTTTAAAATTCTTTATTGTGCAGAAACATATTTGGATACTCTGCAAATTTGTCGAAAAAGTCGATATTTCGTCGATTTATGTACAGGTGGTGTTTTTGTACTAAGAAACACGTTGAGATAGTAGTTTATATGTTATAGTCAGCCCTTGACGTATTCTGTTTGCAACTTCGTTATGTCTTTAAAAGTAGCTCGTATGTTGTATTATTTATTGCTTCGTGTACCATATTCTACATTTCTGTATTCTTAGGTATGCATTTGTTACCACTTATAGTTCGTTATTGTAAAGAATAAACTACCCTATCGTAATCATGTGTTTCACGTTTTATTATTCATTTTATTACGCTCACAGTCGTGAGAATATTTATCATGGAAAGGTGTACGTCACCGTATTTTAATATTTTCTTTGTTGATTTGAATCATTTCCTTATTTTGTGTTTGAATGTTGTGAAGTATGAGTGGTGTAGTATTCGTTTAAGTGGCCTATGTTTTAGTGTTTGATCTGGATTTTTGTTGTAAAAATATGTTTTAATTTTTCTGATTTATCTGTTATATAAGTTCCTTCCGTTTATAATTTCTTCCTGTTGCTTAAGTCCTGTTAGCATTAATCTTACTTTGCTTGTTCTCGAGATTGCCTTCTTTACACGCAAAACCGTAGTCACCAAATCAAAGGGTTTCGTTGTTTAACCCTTGCAGATTAATATTATTGTATAAAAAAATGTAAGAAAATTGTTTCCAAAATTTTTTGCACCAAAGCAGATCTCAATGAAGCTCATAAAACATGCTTCTTAACACATCACTATAAATTATTCTAATAACTCGTTATAATAATATTTTTTCCGCCAAGTTGTCCAGGTGAGATTCTTAGGACACAAAAAAGGTCCATTATCAAAAATTTAGTACAAAAAATTAGCTGTATCTAAGAAACTTGCTAGATTTTGTGCTTTGTTATTGCGCCACATGTTTACAATAGCTACAATTTTATAGTTACTCGGCAATTCTCGAACGATAAGGAAAAATTGAGCAAGTCAATTATCTCCTCATGACAGCAATCGATAGATCACCAGGCGGTGAATATAATAAAATTGCAACTTATTGTTTGTTATTGCAGGGTTTATTTTTATACACAATGCGTCACACTACCGTAACTTTAAGTATTACAATTCTTGAAGTACTTGTAATTACCAGCAAAGTTTAGGAACATATAAATAAGTAATAAAAGGAGCACAGCAATAAAGTAAAACATTCGTTATTTTTTAAGGTACTTTAAAGTTTTAATCTTTACATATGTTTAAAATATTACATAATATGCGAAATTTTAGTTTTTTACGTAATTCAGCAAACTTTAGGAAAATACTAGCAATGTACAAAGGTTGTAAATAAAATAATGGAAATATAAGGAGTAGAAATACATTGTTAAATTGAGATATTAATTTTAATTATATTTTTTTTATGTAAACTATGGAAACCGTTAAATATTGCACGGATAAAATATAAGGAATCCTATTGCTTCTAAAAGTTATTTTAATCGTGGAGATAAATAGTAAGTACAACGACTATATCAACAAAATACAAATGATGTTGCTATTTTTGTAATAAGTTGGTTAGCTGATCGAAATATATTGACTCATGTTGTAACATTTCGATGCGGCAACCCAACGTTACCGTAAACTCTGAGTAAGTCTTAACGACTTTTCTGTTTTTTTGGCTATGGGCTTCTTAAATTTTTATTTACTATTGCTGTTTAAGTTTTGCAAGTTTTTTTTTATAGTGGTTACACTGGCACTGATTTAAAATACCACAATTCACTATCGCTACTGCTTTATTTACAAACTAAATAATTTTGATTGTTAAAAAAGCACAAAAACAACGATCAAACTGTTTTTTCAAGTTCCTAAACGGCCAGTTATTTCAAAAAAAGACAAACAAATCTCCTAAGACATGAGAATTGCTTCAACAGAGGGTGTATAGGTTTATCACAATCTTGTCTTAGTATAATGTATTTCCAAAGAGGTTGTATAGGACATCAATATTTTATTTTCAAACTGGAGTTTTAATAAAATAAATATAGGTTCTTTATGTTTTTTAATATACATATGTGTCTTACATGATGACATTTTGCCCCATCTATAAACACTGTTGTTATGTTGTAATAGATATGTACGTTGGAAAAACAGATTGGGAAAAGATTGGTTTATTAAATATATTTTCTATATTTTTTACTTCTATTATAACACAAGCTCTATAAAAATTTTTTCTTTTTCAATGTTATTCAGCACACGTTGTTTTGAGAGTAATTGTGCTAGTAAACAAAGCAAATCATAATCGAAGGATTAATATCTGGCAAATATGGTGTGTAGAGCAAGATTTTTATTCAAGTACTAATGTTTCTTTTACTAGTTTTCCAACATGTTATTTACCATTATCACGCAACAAAATCACTGAGTTTATTAGCGCAACCTTCCAATGAACGATTCAAATTGGTTACTCGTTGTCATTGTAGATGGATAATAGTTGTTTCACCAGGTTTGAATAGCTCATAATACATTACACCTTTCTGGACCTACACGTAGCATAGTTTTTCTTAAATATTTCGTTTTGCCCTTGATTCGAAACCACCAGTTGCATTATTTATAAAGTTCTCAGTATGTACCAGCACGTAATAAACAATCAAACTTTAACGTAAATGATAGTGCACAAACAACAACAACAAAGTTTACATATCAAAATAATACAGTTCCATGTTAACTATTAATAACTACTAACTAATCACAGAAACCAAAATAAATACCCAGTAACAAGAGAGCCTAATCCAGGTATAATATTTATGTTTAGCATTAAAGCCACAGAACCGTTAATACACTACTAAAATCTTTAGCAAGAAATAAATGTATCCTAAGTGTTAAATAACAATAAGGTCACAGTTTTACCAAAAACGTCTAAAAAGTATACTGTTATAATTAAAACTTTCGCTGAAAGAAATACAAAATTTTCCTCTTATCGGCTTAAACAAGAACGAAGCTTTAAGTAGTACTAAAAACATCCACCCCTCGACTAACGTAAACAAATTAAGAGAAGAACTACAAACACATGGACATGTAGTTGCAGAGTTGCACGAAATTAGCTTTATCGGTGTTTTTTCTAGAATAGTGAATTTTAAAGCTGAAAAAATAAAACGCAAACTACATTAATGCGCAAAATGTCAAATATTTAAACAAATTGTAATAAAAGCTCACTTTGTGTTAAATGCACGAGCAATCTTTTTACTACCGAATTCTGTCAAAAAGAAAGAATCCCACATGTTAAATATCTGAATTGCAGTGGTGATCATCCTTCAAACCGTACAGAATGTGTTATAAAAAAATTACAACAAATGTTCTCCGACAAAAAACTCATCAATACTAAACGCAACAGGTTCAACAAAATACTACTACGTACAAGTCGCCAGCAGAAATAACCAAGACTTGATTCGGAAACAATGTAAAGTCAACACACATCATAAAATTAAGCAAATAAGTTGCCTAAACTTAAGGGCATGCTAAAGAACTTGATAGAATACTGTCGTTTTAAACTCATCAGCACTTTAAATTAGTAGTATGCAATGCTAAATGAGCTTGCAATATTTTTCTTAAACCACTATCTTGATATGCTAATATTAGAATCTCACTATACAGACCGACGCAACCTAAAAATTCTAAAATATCTAAAATACTGCATTCTGATGAACAACAAGTATTGACAAAACTAGAATTTAACGTTATAAACTCCTAAAATACCGATCAGAGCACCTTCAAGCTATTACAATAGTAACTATTAGAATGGACAATTAGTGATCTCAGCAAAGCACATTAATAAAATAGAATACTATCAATATTATTTTCAAACTTTAGGTAACAGTTTTACCTCAGATGGGTGACTACAGTATCAAACATGTACAATGAGAATTATGCCTTACTACCACTAAAAATACAAAAATATTAAAATTAATAAACAATAATCGGTTATACCACATAAGTACAAGTGAATCAACTTGCTAGAGATTAGATATGATCAAAATACCAGACTTAATGGACTCCTGCATAATAAATAGCGTTAGCCCAAATTATTTTACAGCATTACCCTGCCTTGAACTTTCAGCTGATCACTCGTCAATTATACTAACTATAGGCACCTAAGTGATGGTGATAGCAAAGTCTCCTAGCCTCTGCAGTAAACAAATCAATCGAAATTTTTTTTAGAACTACATTTGATAAAAGTATTTAATATAACAAGTCTAACTTTCTACAGGGATTGCAACAACATCATAAGTTCAGAATATCAACAGAACTAATCCTCCTATTTCACCCAAGAAACAAATTTTTGAAAAATGCAGGTTATACCGCATATGACAAATAAGTATAATATATATAATAAGCTTAGTTATGCATCTGCAGAGCTCAAACAACTTCTCTCTGGTAGAAGTACAAACTACCTTTAACATTTGTTACTATAGGAAGCCACAGAATACTTTCCTTAGCGAGCGACTGAATATTGGAGATATATCATATATACATCTTAGCAAAGTAATTAATGTGCTGTTACTAAACTTAAAAAAGTAGAAATTAACCGCTTTTGACAGCTTGAAGTAAGCAATCCATTAATATTACTAATGTCCAGCGTCATAACCATTTATTTACTTAAAAATAACGTATTTAATGGTTATTTTATTCAAGTAGTAAATATTGCTTCTTGTAATTGTAGTTAGACAACTTTGGCATTCTAGTAACGATTAAAGTGACAACAAATCGTTGCGGACAAAGTTATTTTATTACGCAAACTTGTAATTGCTGTTAATTTATTTACAATTCAGTAGATACGTAAGTCAAATTAAAAAAGGTAACTTTTGTTATAATACGTTATTAAGACAAATATGGTAATGGTAAAGGAACAGGATACTTTTCTTCTTCTCGATGCATGTTATCTAATAAATAGTTTTTTACGAGATTTTTCTAGAGCCATTTGTACACGAACTCCCTCACTCGATCGTTGCTTCCATACTACAGCCTTATTGAAGAATTCTTAACATCCAAACAGATGGAAATTGCAAGGACTCAAGTGGGGGTTATAAAAAGTTTTCTTTAATGCATTTGCTGTAATTTGGTTAAGGTTAGACAAAGATGCGTGAGTATTACCTTAAAGATAGTGAAACACACTTTTAATTGCATCGTTGCGTATTTTTAGGTAATAGCCGGTTTTTATTTATAATAGTATTTTTCAATACTAAAGAGCATTGACTGAGTTTAGTTTGGTCAGCAATTAGTGTCTACATTAACGCAAGTCATCGATAGTAAGGGTATTTTCCATTGCATCAATAAATATTTCTTGTATTAAGTTGGCTTGTTCCTAGTTCAAAAACTATCTCAGGGGGGCATTTGTTTATTACTGCCATCTTGAATCTATTAGCCACCTTATTGTATGTATTAGTCTACATCTGTATTTTTGGCTGGGTTTTGTAGTCCAATCGGGATCTTTTAGACTCTTTCCTTTATTCTACCTTGCTTGGCTTGGTGTCCTTTTTTATGGTTTCTTATCAATTTATGTCTTTGTAATTTTTTTAGATTTAACGCGTTTCTTTCTCTGGGCCCTAGACTGTCGTTATACTAGCTGTGCTTGTTATTTGAGGTCTTTTTTGTATTCTCTGGTATTTCAACGTTTTAAGTTTAAAAGTTAATTTCTTTATTGGAAAGAAGATTCTAGATATTGTTGTATTTCAGTATTTTTTTCATTTGAGATTTTAGACGGAAAAAGTGTAAATATTCGAACTAGATAATTATCTAAATCACTTTGATCCCATTTTTCATTGTCAGTTTGAATTGGTGATTTGTGTTATTGTGTTTGCTCTAGTTTTTGTTAGTTGATTTTTATATAAAATATTCACTGCCTTCCATGGGTGACAATTTTTTTCAAATAGTTTTGTATCAACTGATTCTTGATGTCGGAAAATGTTTTTGAGCTCAGAAATAACATAATTTATTAAATCTACGTTTATCATCTAGATTATTTGTTTTTTGTCATTGCCTATAAGGGTTACGTTTTTCAGCAATTTTTTATTTAATAGTTACAGCTCAAAAATTGTTTGAAAGATGCAATGCTATCAGGAATTGATTGCTAGCCAGCGTGATGAACAATGTTTTTGAAATGCTGTACTGCTAATATCAGATTGTTTTCTGATTTTAAATAAATGTTTAGCAATGACAATTTTTGTATTAGTTAGTTCTATTAGTTCTCTGAATACTTTTCAATTTGCGACTTTATTGTTCAGAAGAAACATTTTATTTATTAGCACATATGAGTAAATTATTTATAATAGGCGAGTGATTGGTCGATAGGTCAGACAAAATTTATCTTTGGGATGTTCATATTAATATCTTTGAATAAACAAAATTTAAGCGATCAGATATTGGTTTGCCGATGGATAGATGCTGCATACTATTATTATTTATTGCTTTCATCAACCCTTTGCTTTAGTCAACCTGGCTCTCGACACTAAGTATTTAGTATTAAAGTCAGCCATTGGTATTAGTGTAACTCCTAAGTAGATTTTATATACTTTTTGTTTACTATTGTAGCGTAGTGGACAATATATTGCTTATATTGCAATTGGTTTCATCCAGTTTTCTGCCATTACATTAGTAACTTGAAAATATTCTTACTTATATTATTCTAGTTCAGAATAGTCTATGAAGCTTTTAATAATGGTTGCTGTGCCTGCATAGACTCTGTCTTTAGAATATTGTGTTATACACACTCTATAACCTGGAATTCTTATAATACTTATGCTTATGACATGTGTTCTTAAGACCAAACATGACATCTATATATATATAATATTTTTGTTTTTGTTGTGACAGCCCATTGTACCCTGAAAATCGCAAAGTGTATTAGGATTCTATTTAATTTATTAGTAGACTTTAGATATACGAGTTGAAGGTAACAGTACCTAACATATTTTTACAATCCATTGGAGCTTGTATTATTTACCTTTTGTATTCTACTCCAGGGTTTACTTTGACATTTATTATTCTGCTGTATTTATAACTGTAAGTTTGTTTTATTATGTCTTAAATTTTGTTTGAATGAGTTTTGTGACAGTAGTTTTAATTTTATGTTGAAAAAGATAGTTTTCATTTAAAATTTGATTAAAAACTTATAAAAATTTAAATTTAGCGCAACTAAAGCAAAACCGTAGACTAACAAATAAAAAAAATCTCTTACTTACATTTTATAAACTCAATAGCAGCTAAATATCTTATTATATGTTTTGGTTATTCAAATTACTGCACATCAAACTCAAAATCATAAACTGGCTATGCAAACAGCTGAACAATTTACCCACCCGTACTTTTTAACCAAGAGAATTTAAACTTCTAATTAAAAGCCGTATAATACCCGTCTACGAACTTTTAGAAAACTTTTTCAAGTATTTACAAAGAAAATGCCGACACAAATGATTTAAATATTACTAAATTATAACTCTCTTTTAAACCTAAATATTTTTTTATTAACAATTTCATCACCGCTGTCGTATTATTAAGCAACGAAAATTTTTCTCAGCATGTCCCTTGCCTATTTATTTGCTTCTTAAACCTAAATTTACATGAGGGTATTTTTTTAATAGAAAATTAAATGCGGTTTAATTGAATTTAATTTGTAATTCTGTAGCAAAATTATGAAATGCAACTGGATTACTTAGTTAAGTACTTAAAAAGGAAAACTATAATATATATAAAAACTTTCAAAATTATTTACCTATAATGATCCTATCTTCAATATCTACTATTGAATTAACTCTTCTAACTGATAAACAAATTATCCGCCACTTGAACTGCTGTAAGTCAAACACGTAGTCGTTCAGATACCCCCAAAGAAGAAAAGTCGCAAAGCATGGGGTAACCTGAGAAGCTTGAACATTAATGGAACACCACTCGATCCAGCACGGTCAATCTAGCTTGTGTAATATGAGACACACTATTGCTTATTTAGTTCTTTCGTAAATCGAAAGAATGTTTTCCTACATTTCACTGTTGATGAATGATTGTTCTGCGCTTTTTCTTGCATATGCAATCCATCGCTTCAAACTGTTTCGAGAAAGATCATAAAGCAAAAGTGATAAACCAGCAAAAATTGCATACAAAGGTCATCTTATCAACTTGGGATTACAAAGTTTGTATATTAAATTTCTGTCAAGGAACCAAACCATTTATTTAGATATATACTATAAATAATTAATGAAAGTAGCTGAAGCAATGAAAAAAGTATAAAATTGTCTATTGTAGAATTCTAAATGAATCGTGCTTTACAATAATAATATTAGACCAGACCTATTTAGTGACTTGTCAAAAATTATCGTATTTTGATTGAGAAATAATGCGTTGCGTCCATCTTATAATTTTAAAGTGGCATCTATTAGATTACCATTTATATTGGCACCTGCAAAACTTTTAATAATAATAATGCTGTAAAATTCCACTTAGTTAAGTTTTTTTTTTTTTTTGATAAGGACTAAACACTATATGAACGGGAATCACAAAACTGCCAGAAAGATGACGAAAGATAATCGAACAAAATTTAAAAATATATCACTAATTAAAGTCCAATTACTGTATTAAAAAATCGTATTTCATTTTCAATGTAAGTACAATTCATAATATTAAACTGTGAGGCGCATCATTCATACGTAACACCATTTAAATTATCTTTCGCTTAATAACTTGTAAGGCTTACGCAGAGTTTCAAGTACCAAGTTTGCTGTCTTTGATGGTTTAAATTAATTGTCAATTTAGACTGCACTACGTTCTGGCATACTTAGAGCCAGTAATTGAAATATTGCTTCTTAAAGTTAACTAATCATACAAAAAGTTAATAATAATGATTTCGTTCCTTAAGTATTATTGTTTATTTTACAATTAATTAATTTTAAATTACTGTTTTTTTTGTAATCAATTGCTACCAAATCTTAACAAAATCGCCTCCTATTTGACGTCTTTCCATGACCTTATCGTCGTGGAGACCAACGATATTAAATTTTTTTTATTACTAAAGTTAAATGAGCTTATGCTGTTTTTGCAATAGCAGTTTCTGTTTAGTTTTCTTGTGTGTCAGTACAGGAGCAGAGATTAAGGATCACTGAATAGTCCGTATGGGCAAAAGATCAACAGCCCCACCCTTTTTCATGAGCTGTTATTTGATAGTTTGTAACACGTGGTCTAATTACTGATTTTGTTTTGTAGAATAGGATTTTGGCCGCTTCCTGGTTTAATACGTACGTAATTTTGTGGATTTTTAATTGTTAATTACCTTTGAATTTCTTTCTAATGCTGAATCGATTTTTTGATATGCCCAGTTTAACTACTTGCACGGTGTAATCTCATCGATTTAAAAGTTTGGTTATCTTTTAGCCGACAACACTGTGATGATTATGCGAAACAAATAACAGAAAAAAGAAGGACGTTACTCCAGTGCGCGTGTACTTAAAGGCAACTAGCCTCTTATGCATAAATCGCTAAATAAGTAAATAAAACAGAATATTCTGGTCGAATCCAAAGGTTAGTCGCGGGATAAATTAAAATTTTTAATGTCATTTGCACATTCGTGAATATTTTTCAATTTTTGTTGTAGTACATGTTTTTCTAATCGTGCAGTCTGATTGAGAAATGTGTGTTGTCACAAATAATTGTAATATATGTATGTATTTATTGGACTAGGAAAAGTTTGTTGGTTTAGGCCTATTACGTTATCGATAATGCGAGGTAAAAAAGATTTTTCTATTTTAATAGCCTCACGTATAATCCTGTTGATGAGATCAGATATGGGAGCATTTGTTTTTGCCTGGAAAAAGTTAATTTTCTGGCCTGCTTCTTTGTTACGTTTGGCAAGTGCCAAAACATCATCGTTTTTTCATATGTTCAGAGAATAGTCATACGTTTGTCCAGATATTTGTTGGTTTGTTTGATTTATATAGATTCTTTGGCAGTCTCCACAAGGTATTCTCTAAACTCCTTGGGATTTATCGGAGCTTTCGTTGAACGAATAAAATCAGCTATTTTTTGCGGTCGTGGAGACCACATATATATTTTGCCTCATTAGTACGCTGTTTATTTTATCCTAATGCCTAATGTAAGGCAAGAATGCTTTTTGTTGATCGGGGGAGTCTTGGGATTGAGAGATAGTATGTTTATTAATATTTCTAATTATATAAACTAAGAATTTATTAGATTTATTAGATATTATAGTACAGTGGTAGTAATAGTTTCGAGTTCTGTCTGGCAGTTTGCATGCCGAAAAGTCTGATCGTTCTGGTGATGAGGGATTTGCAAATAATGGATTTGGTTAAAATCATAAATTTAGCATTTAGGTAGCAGTTAGTATGAGTGGGTTTTCTGTAGACACTGTAATAAAATTGTCATTTTTTGTTATAAGAGTGTCTAGAAAGGAAATGATTTTATTCGATTTTCATGGTAAAATTGGTTTAGTTGAAAAAGAAATTCGGGAAGTGTACTTTATACGTAAGTCTAAATAACAAAAGCATTATTGACATATCGCATCCAATAGGTAGGTGAAGCTTTTGTTTAGAAGTCGGTCATGAAAAGGTTTGTTATAACAGATAAAAGTGGGAAACCCATAGAAACACCGTTAGTTTGACGATAAAATTTATTTCCTAAACTAAAGTAAGTGTTGGATAGGCAATAGTTTATTAGGAAGAGGGTATTGTTATTTATATTATAACTTGTCTTGAATAACTGTAAAGTATTAAGATTTGAGTATTAGTAAACAAAGAGACAAAATCAAAGCTGACCATGAAAGCATCTTTGCATACAGGGAAGGTTTTAAGTATTTCTAGAAAATGGTAATAGTTTCGGATATAGGATGTCGCTTACTCTGTAAGAGATTCATAAATGTTGGCGTGGTACTTAGCTAAGTTGTAAGTTAGAGAATCAAAAGCACCAACTATGGGTCGTAAAGAAATGCTCTCTTTAATGTTTTGGAAGACCATACAGTTTTAAAATTTTGAAAAATTTCTCTGGGGATATGAAGAGCTTTTAGTATTGTATATTAGATTTAAATTGGCAATGAGGGTTATGATCCGCCTATAGTCGGATAATTCAAGTCAATTTTGCATCTTACTGAAGTAGTCTACTGGGTTTATGACTACTGTGGCGTTTTTCTTACCTGCTTGTAAAAGTGTAATATTATTATTTTGTTTTAAAACTTTCAAGCCACATAATTTAAAGGCTTTCATATTTGGTTGTGGATGGTACGACTGTACTAGCTAGATATTGCTTAGTTTCAGTTTTCAGGGAGAATGGGAATGGAGGATTCTACTTGGGATATGATGTATTTGGTAGGAACACGATTTGGAGTAACAGCAAAATTAAAACATTTTGCAAGATCCTAAATACTCTATCGCTTACAGGATAGTTGGAAAGCTTATGTACCTTGGTATTGGTTAATGATATTTGGATAATGAATAGTTTTGGCAAAATTTGAAAAAATTTACATTTTTATGTTGAGAAAATTAATTTATGGATAAATTACTCTAGTAAAAATATGTACTTAAATATTATGCAGAAATACTTTTCTTCCTTGTCATTTTTTTGAAAGACAATTTTTTGTTGTATCCAGTCAATTATTAAAAATTAGAGAGAAATTTAGTAGGTACATAGTTTTAACAATTTTTAAAATCTATAATTGTATTTGAAGTTTTATTTCTTATGTAACACAACATTAAATCCAAATAAAAAAGGTATTAAAACATCAAAGATAATTAAGCAACAAAATTATAATTATTAATTATTTCGTATTTTTAGTTAACTTTAAAGGGAAATACTCCAATTAGCAGCACTAAGTGTGCCAGAACGTAGTGCCGTTTAGATAGTTAATTAAATTGAAACTATCAAAGAGACCACACTTACTACTTGAAAGTCTGCTTAAACCTTATAAGTTATGAAGTGAAAGATTAGTGGCAAATATATTTTTATTACAACCGAATATTCACACAAGTATGTAATAGCAAATTGTTTTGTTAATTTTACAGATAAATAGCGTGTTGCTATTATAATTTTTTGAAAAATATAAATAGACCTGTTTTATCTTAAATTCTTTTCTACAAAACGCTATTTCTAAATAATGTTTTTAAATTATTTTAAATATTTTATAGATTTTAAATTATTCATTGAAACTGTTGTTTTGTGTAAAAGTTTGTAATTTATAGGTTTATTGATTTCAATAGGTCTCTATATATGTGCATGCATAAAACCATTTTAAAATTCGAATATACTTTGATTTAGAATATTTTCCTAGACTTAAAAAGTGTGATTTACTTAGGATCTAGACGCAACTCTCATTTAATTCACACACAATAAAGGAACACAACTAAATAAAACACATTGGCTAACCCGTAAAAAGTCAAGATTATCTACGTAAAACAAAGTATTCGCAAACAAGGTACAAAGTCGATCTAGACTTCGACATTGACCTTTTACGCATACAAGCGCAATGTGCTAAAGAGGTTTTGCTATTGTTTGGCTGGTTCATCAGGTCTTCCAATCTTACGATTTGCAATTTTTTGTTTGAGGTACATTAAGGATCTCGTTTACGCGTCCTCAATGCTAACAACATTGAATAAATTTTGAAACCGCATTACTGCTGTTTAAGGAGCACCAATGGAAACATATTACAGCGTGATTGAACAGAACTGGATTACCGTTTAAAAGTGTCGTGTAACGCGAGGAATTCGCGTCGAACATTTGTAAAAGTATGAATAAAGACTTGGGTGTTTTCTCTTCTTTTCATACATAAATTAATATTACATCTCTAACATTTTATAAAATATATGTTTTCTAAATTCAATAATTTTTTTAATAACCCTATATTTAGGCCCATGGTACGTATAGAACACAAAAATCTATTGGGAGCTCAAAATAGTCCATAGCGAAGCAGTAATTAAGTCAACACTCCAAATACTTAAAAAAATAAAGAATTTCTCAAACAACTTGGCTATACCTCATTATATAACAGTGTTAAAATAAATAAACGATAAAAATAACATTAAATACAACACATATTAAATGTATTTACATAAAACCTAGAACAATTAAAGTAAATAGATAGAGAATTATATGATTCAAGGAAGAACCCATTAGCGGCCATAATTTTCTGTAGGTCAACAAACTTTCTCTTTGTCCATATACCTCATTACCTCCATGATGGAGGACTTTAAGCTGTCCTTGGTTTTATAGCACTTCTTATTAACCTTCACTTCTACCAACCTGTACGTAGTAGTCAAAGCGATTCCACTTGAAACTTGAGGGTGGTCACAGGTCAAAGCACCAAATAGTTGTACAATTATGCCTGGGCCTTCTTTTCTTGTGGTCTGGAATAGTCACCTTCTCTATCGAGGGTTTAAAACTCCAATAGGTTAATGCAACTGTCGGCGGTAACCTTCAATTCTTCCTCAAACAAATGGAGTTCTATGACATTCCCTTCGCTGCTCATAACCTCCAATGCCATCACAGAGGTGGAAAACTTTCTATGCGTGACTGGCCGTCTTTTGCTAAATCAGTCATGCTTTACCCAGGATCTCGATCGATATTTTCCTTTAATTCGTGGACAAACTCATGACTTCCCTTTGAGATCAGGCAGCTTGTCGCGAGTTGCCGTGTAACTAGTTACTTCTTCTTCATGGTCAGAGCCCTTACACTTCTTGGCTAAATCATAAATTTTGGTCTTTTTAAAGCCAAACCATGCAACAATTTATGTCGGCGATTTTCCGACACGTAAGGATTAGAATTCAACAGCTATGCTGTGATTTTCTTAACTCATTTTGTCGACAAAGTGTTTGTATTACAGGATACAGGATTACAACATATTTGGTTATTGTACTGTATAATTAGATAGATTGCAAGTATATACTTTAAAAAAAATTGTCGGCTATCGTAGGTCGTTGATTATATAACAATAACTTGTAATGTTACCTAATAGGGATTACATATGCGCATAAAACAGTCTTTCGGCACAATGTAATGTAGAAATATTTTGGATCTGTACAATACCATATATCAAAAGAAACTTTACCGTATTTTAATATGTAAGTATTTATTAACATGGCAATGTTGTTTGTTATCTTTACTACTTCATAAAATTACAAATTATAGTTATCTTGCGTTTTAATAGAAAACATATGGTTGCAATTTTGTTTAGATGTGTTTTTATTTTATATTCTTTTGAAACGTTAACATATATAAAAGTTTTAATGTATTATTGTTTTGTTTTAATTGAGAAATAGCACCATTATTTTTAATAGAATTGTAATTTAATGTAAGGGAAATTTATTTTTTAAATAAATGAGGAATTTGCGCAAGAAAAGTACATTAGTAAATGTGTTATTGTTTATATTTAGTATTTTATCATTACCTACATTTTTAAAAAAATATTTACCTAAGCTTAAAACTAAATTTTCAGCATATATCAAATTTTATTGAAATTATAGAGCCCCTATAAATACAATGAAAACAGTTTGCGGCTATGTAGTTGGTAACTAATGAAGGTAAACTGTAACTTGCATATGTAAATGAGAATAACATTACTAGTCGAGATAGTTGAGGGTTAGACGATGCACATATAGTATGTGATCATCGTATTTATAACGACTAAGCGGCTAGGGAGCGAATTGGCATCGAATTTTAAACAAAATTGGAACATTTGACAGCAGAAAGTATTTGAATGATTTAGAAGCTTTTATAAATGATAAAATAAGTTTAGAACGAATAAACGCATGATATAAATGATTCACAGTTGGCCAAAAATGTATCAAACTTGTACGAGCTAAAATCAACGAGAATTAGCGACTGACAGTATGAGAGTTAGAAGATGAACTGAGGGTTTCAAAACTCAAGCGTATAAAATTTTAACGGAAGGTTGCGACATAAAACGTGTTCTATCAAAATTTCTGTGATTACCAGAGCTACAGTTGCTTGAGATTGCTATCAATGAACCAGATTTTCTCAAAAAGATCGCAAACAAGGTTAAAACCTAGGTCTACGACTACGACCCGAAAATAACAACTCGCTCAGAAATAAGTGAGATTTGAAGGTGCTTGGCTTAAGAAGGATTGAGATTATTGTACCATTTTTACTAAATTTATAAATCGCTTATTGTATTATATTATATATATTTTGAATTATGTAACTTAATACTTTTGGGGCAGATCACGTAAACTTAGCGAGTAGTTTTACATTAAGACTGCTGGAATTATTGAGAATATTTATTAATAAGAATGCTACCTTTATGTAAACTAATATTTAACATTACTGTAAATAGATTTAATGGTTTTTATTACAGAATTCTACATTGTATTGTTTTTATATTTTATATATGTACACAAAATTTATATTTTTTTCTATACTATCTGAAATTTGTCTTAAAAAATAAATTATTCATACAAAAGTCATAATGTCAAAGGTTATTCAGATTTCCAGTACATTTTAAATGAAGCCGCTCCGTTTCTTTATAATTTAATGATAACTGTTTTTAAGGGAGCCTTTAGTTAGAATTTAATTATTTATTAACCAAACGAATGTGGGCCAAGTCTGACGCTGAATAAGAAATAGAGGACAGTTGTGGTGGATAGGGTAATAAAAAAATTATACTTACGTTATCTGTCAAGTTAATAAGCGTTGGTGTTTTAAAATTTTTTTAGTGCTTTTTCTGGTGAAAAACTCCACATTTTTGGAAAAAATTGTTAGAAATATTTATCAACATATTATTTTATTGAAAATTAGTTTTCTTTAATGAAATCTGTTTTATTCTATAGATAGATACTTTCGTAACAAATATACTTTTAGTAATATAGTACAATTTTTAATTAATCCATTACTGTTGCACTAATTACCTGCAATACAAATGAATATTTAAAGATTTTCTTTAAAAAAGTGTAATCTAAATTTTTTATTGGGTTAATGCAAATTTACAATCTACTTAATAAAGTAATAAGTAAATGGGTTGAAAGAAGTTCACTTGAGTCAGAGGCCATCCATTGACGGCTCTCTGGATTCACCTAGCTAGGTCTTCTGGCCATGTTCTGTTAAGTCTTCTATTTTCCATTGGTTGCCTGAACAGTTCACTGATTAGCTCGTTGCTGTGGGTTATGCTTCTATTTTTATGTTTAACAGAGTAAGCACTGATGACGTATAAACGGTATTTTGAGGTCGTCGTGTATGGTGTTGTTGGAGACATACCAAGGTGCATTTAGTAACATTCTGAGGATTTTAGATTGAAAGGTTTGTAAAATTTTTGTATTAGACGGTTTGCTGCAGCCCCATAATTCGACACCATATGTCCAAATAGGCCTAAGAATGGTTTTGTATACGAGGAGTTTGTTCTGTAGTGAGAGCTGAGATCTACGATTTAGTAACAAAGACATGTTCCTCACTTTTAAATCTAATTGACGTCTTTTTGCCTTAATGTGTGTTCTCCAAGTTAGTTTTGCGTCAAGATGAAGGCCGAGGTATTTAACTTCTCCTTTGACAGGAATGGAAGTGTTATTGAAGGTAAGAGGAGGACATTCGGCTCTTCGTGTTGTGAACGTGACTTGACACGACTTATCAACGTTTAGATTAATTTTCCAGTGCGTTTGCAGAAGCTCGTATCGGATCGAGATCTGTAGAAAGGATGGCTGTATCATCAGCGAACGTTGCTAGTAGTGTATCCTCACTGGCTGGTATATCAGCGGTAAACAGTAAGTACAAGAAAGGTCCCAGAACACTTCCTTGGGGTACACCAGAGTTGATAGTTTGGTAGTCAGATAACGAGTCTTCGAATTTAACTTGGAAGTAACGATTGGACATGTATGTCTTAAGGATGAGGAACAATTGATTTGATAAGTGTTGTTTAAGTTTAAAAAGTAAGCCTGAATGCCACACCCTGTCAAACGCCTGTTTTACGTCTAAAAATGCTGATGTACACATTTGTTTTGCTTCTAAGCTTTCTTTGATTTTATTAACGATTCTATGGCACTGTTGGATAGTGGAGTGATTGGGTCTGAACCCGAATTAATGGTTAGGGATTAAGGGATTTATATGTGTTATGTTTGCAATTCTGGTGAGGATAAGTTTTTCGAAAATTTTGGACATTACAGGAAGGAGGCTTATTGGCCTATAGGAAGTGGCACCAGTTGGAGGTTTTCCTGGCTTCAGTATCATGATTATTATTGCATACTTCCATAGTATCGGACAGTAGCACAGGCGTAGTATGCTTTTATATATGGTTGTGAGTAATACAATAGCTTTTTTAGGGCAGTTTTTCAGTCCTTTACCTGTAATGAGATCATATCCAGGAGCTTTATAAGGATTTAAGAGACTTATTTCTTTTTTGACTTCTGCAGGTGAAATAGGCTTGGGTGAAGAGACATCTGACAAGGGCGTTTAAGAATGTTTGTATTTCGACATCATCTTCATCATCGTTGAGGATATCAGAAGCGGAAAATACACTAGCAAGGTGTTCTGCGAATCTGTTGGATTTTTCAATATTCGTCCGCGCCCAGCTCCCATCAGCTTTTCGTAGAGGTGGAATAGATACTACGGGTCTTTTGAATTTCTTTGTCGCGTTCCACAGGGAGTGATCATCAGTAGATAGATTGACGATGTAGTGTTCGAAGGATTCGTTTTTTGCATCTTGGATAGCATTGTGGAGATTGTGTGTTATTCGATTTAAATAAGTTTTGTCGAGTGGATTTCTGGTAGTCTGCCACCTGCGCCGAGCTCTGCGCTTTGCGATGACCAATTCTCTAATATGAAGCGGAATGTTCTGATTGTTGCGGGTGAGACCATGGGGTTCTGGAGTAGAGGTCCAGGAAGCGCTATGTATTAACGTAGTTAGGTACTGCACAGCTTCATCTATGTCCTTATCTTTTAAGCGGATATTTAGTGATATATTATCGTTGATATGTTGACGGAATAGGTTCCAATCAGTCTTTTTGGAAGACAGTCTCTGTTGTGGCATTTTCCATATAATACTGGTGCTTAAAGTTATTATTACAGGACTGTGGTCAGAGTGCAGATCTAAATTGGATTCAATATCAATGTGTAGGTCTGAGATTCCCTTAGTTATGGCAAAGTCTAACAGGTCGGGGATTTTATTTCGATCGGTCGGCCAATAACTTGGTTCTCCAGTCGACAAATAGTTGAAATTATTTATTTCTAAAACTCTCAATAATGTTCTGCCTTTAGTAGTAATCAGCCTAGATCCCCAGGCTGTATTTTTAGCATTCCAGTCTCCGGCAACTAAAAAGTGTTAGCCGAGTCGTTGGAAGAACTCGAGGTATACATCGCATGTTATAGAATAACGTGGTGGACAACATATTGAAGCAATTGTAGTAGGTCGGGGGAAAGTATCTACTTTTATGATGGCACTTTCAATTTTGTGTGTTATGTATGGTTGGAGTACGTGATGTTTTATTGAAGATCTGATTATGATTGCAGACCCTGCGTGAGCCGCACCATCAGGGTGGTTAGCATAGTAAATGGAATAGTATGGTATTTTAAGAGTTATCCTTTGTGTTGAATGACTTTTAGCGATTAGGAGGATATCAATTTTATTTATGTTAAGAAATAGCGTAAGTTCCTGAATATGGTTTGATAAGCCATTTGCGTTCTATTCTGCAATTCTAAGTGCAGGGCCATTATTCAGTTAATTTATTGATAATTGTTGTCAGCATGGTTAGAATCATTCTGTTCTGGTTGAGTAATTGATTGAACATATTCTTAAAATCATTAAGGAATATAGTAAATTTGCTAGTTAGGTCTGTTTCGGTGTTGTTAGATGGGATGTTAGTTGTACTGCGGTCATTTGGGCATAAGTAGGGGTTGGAGTTGTTGGATGTAGTGGAGTATTAGTTGTAACATTTTGTGACAAAGGACTGGGCCTGGTTGGTCTTAGGTGATGGTTTTTGTTTATTAAGTCTTGATAAACTTTACAGCCTTTGTAGTTCGCTGGATGATTTTTCTGACATACAGCACATGTTGCTGGTGTATTTTTAGAGTTGCTGCAACTAGAGGTGTTATGTGGTCCTCCGCATTTAACACACTTAAACGGTTTCCACAATAGGTTTTCATGTGTCCATAGTCTTGGCATCTTGTGCATTGTACGATCCCACATTTATTTCTTGGCGCTTCTACTCGAATTTTAGAATGATACAGAGATTCTAATTTAAAGATGTCTTTATTATTGTTTTGTGGCTCGAGATCTACAAAGAATAGAGGTAAGGGCTCTTCAGTAACCCGATGCCTGACATTTGTAATATTACGAACTTTGTGTTCTTTTTTCTCGAGTTCTTGTGTAATTTCTGGTAGGGGAATAGAAGGGTGGATGCCTCTTATGACTACACGGTATGCTCTATCTTGTTTTAACTGATATGAATGGTGCACAATTTCTTCTTCTTTTCTATAGGTTTCAGGAGTGTTGAGGTTTATTTTAACAGTATTGTTTGCTAACGTTTTGGTAGTGTAAGTTTCTTCTTCTTGTGCTATGTTATCGATCATGCCTTTGTAATTTGAGACCTCGTATATAAAGATTGGTGGAGCTTTCGGTTCTATTTTTGGGGGAATTGTAGTATTAGACGTGTTTTTCCTTTCAGAGAGAAGTGAGAACTGATTAGCAGTTTCTATTTGGGCATCAATTTCAGAAGAATTTTGTCGTTTTGCTCTTTTTCTTTTGGTTACTATTTGCCAGGCGAGTTTGGTTTGATTTTGTGTTTTATTGTAGTTCATTGTTTCATCATCACATGCTAAGTTATCTTCTGTGGTTTTATAGTTTATATTGCTGCTAACAGAATTATCATAATTTGCACTAACCTGCTGTGCTGATAGTACAGGTGAAAATTGATTATAAGTTGGTGTGAATGAAGGTGCTATTTGACTTGGCTGTTGATTGAATCCTAGTAAAGGTGCTTGATTCGCTGGGGATCGGTTGGGGTACATTAGTGGCATTTGTGCATTTACAAACGATTGTCCTGGTATATTTGATGACTGCACGATAGGCTGATTATAGTAATTACCATTTTGTCCGAATCCATTATTGGCTTGAGTGTTAAATTGTGGGGTCCCAGGTCCTGCGTTACTCGTGGAAGGGAACATGTTCCCGATCCCGAGTGTTTATCGTTCGCATGCAGTGTAATAGGATTCTTAATAATGCTCACTTTTAAATATTATAAAAATATACACGAGTTTTCGAAATTAAATTAATAAATATATAAATTTGCCTTACCTTAAACAAGGCTACGGCTGCGGATCCGCCGTTGTGATAACTCAGGTATAGCTCGGCACGCACGTTTGGTCTGCTTGAAGGCACTAGCAAGAATGTAATCTAAATAAAGCTGTATTAAATAAAGTTATTAAACTTCAATAGGTTATAAAGTAAAAAATGTAAAATTTATAGAACGTGCCTCACAATCTTCTAAAGTAAACAACAAAAAAAGACAAGATAATAAGGCAAGGTCGCAAAACGTTTGCTAATCTAAACGGTTGAAGATACAAAAAATTCATGAGAATAAAAATGATTTGTTAGCACGAGATAAACCTGAATTTGAAGTAAAAGTAAAAAAAATAATAGGATAAGGAAAGTCGTGTGATGTTCACACCAGATTTTTTTATGTAGTCTTTATATGATTTCCCTGTTTGAGTTTCGTATATATGTAAAATATTTATAATGACATCTTACCTTCTTTGTTGTAGATGTTTTGACCGTGCGTCCTTTTTTATAATGCGTTAATGCGAAATTAAAAAAATTGAGTTGTTTTGAGCAAAAAATTGATGGACAACATAAAACAAATTAATTAATTTACTAGAAAATCCAGTCAGCAACTCTTGGCTAATATAGAGAATGAAAATGTTGCAAACTTTCTGTAGCAATCGTTACTACTGATGACTTCTAACGACTTCTATGTAGCACTTTGTTACACCATCACCCGTCAACAGCTTATATATAAAATTGATTATGATTTGGTAAAGTTCACTTTTCTTGCTTTTACTTGCACTTTCTTGGGTATTCTTTCTATTTCTCTCTCTTAACAAATATCATAATCTTGTCAGCAAACCTCAAGTTGTTAAGCCTTATTTACTCAATTGGTTTTCAATCAGTTGTTTAATTGTATGAAGGTGTTCTGTCGTATTGTACTTTTTTGTGAAACCTGTGAGCTTCTTTAGTTGATATACCTCTGTTGTTCTTTCTAACTTACTTGTTAGAGAAGTAAGTAAACTCAATATCGTGCCAAGTTTTGGTTACGGCCATACGACTACCATGGCTCTATAGTTCGGCTATGTCAAAGAAAATAAACTTAGTGAATAATTATAGCCACCTCGATTCCTTCATGGTCAAAAGAGTAATCAAAATTTAAAAAAAAATTAATATCAGAAACGGCAACAAATAACGAGATGCGGTTTTTAGAACTATTTAGATCGATTCAATTCTACTAAAACGGCGTTATCGGTTTGACCGAACAAAAATACGGCGTGTGCTAAAACGTGTGCCAAAAACGTGTGCCAAAAACACCCCAGAATTTATTTGCTCGACTAGCCACTTACAGATGAGGAACCCTCTAGGAATTTCCGTAATTTTGGTAGAGTTTCTTTCGGCAAAGTTTAATTAAAACGGATGATCATCTAACCGGGGTTCTAAGGCAAAACCTATTTTGGCAGATAGCGATTTCTAGTAAAGACCAAACTATAGAACTATAAAAATCAGTTTAAAAAATGCTTAATAGCCTATGCCTTTATTCCCGGCTTCCTGCTTAAAAATCTTTTGTGGTTTGTGAGTTCCATTTAATGTTATACTGGAACTGTTTTCACGCTTTAATGTAAAGGTAATATCTGTAGATTTAGTTACGTTGGCTTTTATTCTCCGGTACTCTGGCCATTCTTCGAATTCGGTTCACATGCATTTGTAGGTTTTTGAAGGAAACAAAGTCGTAGATTTAAATAAATCAAAGATTATAAAATATGTTTTGAGAAAATTAAGGGCGTCAAATTGTATTAATAAGTTAAAAATCTACCTTTCAATACATAAATTAAGTCAAGAGTTCTATTAGTTTATTGTTACTATTTTGGTTGCTTACTCTCGGTGATTATTTAGGTATTATAAAAAGATTTCAAGTTTTAGCTGAAGAAACTTTTGTCTTTTGAATTTTAATCGGCCTTAACAAAATTGTTATACGATTTGACGAAGCCAAAATAATATTAAACATGCCTTTAACCGCAGATATTGTTGCAAGCCTCTTACACGTACTGTCTCATTAAAAACAATGTTGTCTGGCTCCAATGTTTAAATAGCTTCTAGGCTGTATAAGGAGTATTATACTAGTTGTATAAGTAAATATATAAGTTGAATGCCCTCCCAGATATATTTATTAAATTTCTTAGTATCAGTGCCATAATCACTGTAACTTTTTTTGCTACGCTTCCGATGTTTGATGTATTAGCACAACACAATCAATTTTGGTATCTAATCTTAGTCATAGGGCATATTAAGTATTTTTTAATTGTTAAATTTTCCCGCTTTTTTATTTTGATTTTTATTTACTAATTTTCTCTTGTTACAATTTATAAGAGATATATAAAATGTACTTCGAAAATTTGTAAGTTTACCTTTCTCGCAGTTAGATCCCCGATTTCATTAATTAATTGCAATTGTTTAGCTCTTATTCTACTGTACAAGATTGCTATAAATTGTCAAGATGTACAAAATTCACTTATTTGTAAATTTCCTGGTTTAATATTTTTCATTCTCCTCCAAGCCTTTTTCCCATGCTTCATGTTCTTTTTTAATTAATTTCTTATCGCTAAGTTTCTCTTGATTTAGCTTTTGGCCTTTTTAAAAATTTTGTTTGCATTTTGCATCTTAGCTATTATTTATTCTATCTTGTAATGTCCATGCTAATTTATTTATTGATACTTTTGTTTTTAAGGTTCTACCCTGTTATCTTGAGACGATATATTTAATGTTTTGTGATCTTTATATTTCATATATAGCCTTTTTTAACAATTTTGTATTTACTGTTTACATATTTTCTTTTTAATAACTACTATTGGGATAGTATTAAAAAAATTTGAATGTCTATAAAGTCAATAAAAGTTATATTCCTATTTAGATGCGTCAACCCTTAACGGGAGTTTTCTAATTATAGTTTTAGTCTAGTTAATATTTTTTCTATATTTTTTTAATCCAATTTGGCTATTATTTTTAACAAAATAATTTTACTATCATTTGAGAAGTCCTTCTTAGCTTTTTTGATTTATAGTTTGATAGTAATATTCTTTTATGTTTAATACGTTATGTTTTAGTTTATCGTCTCTTTAAACAGTTTGGCATTATATTTGTATTTCCTAATCTTCGCTCTCTTTATTTCCTTTTTATGAATTTTAGTTAATTTTCTTCCGTTATTTATTTTCTCTAAAAATCTTTTCATAATGTCACATTCTAAAACTACTTCTTTCTATTCTAAGTGCGTTTTTGTTATAAAATAATTTTGAATATTTTTTATTGTTTTCTTTTAGTTCTGTTAATATTTTGGACTAATTTTGTAAGCTGCTATAGCAGAAACTTTATTATCTTATTTCGTTTTAAAGAAAGTCTTGTGTGTCTTATTTTTGTCGAGGTATTTATGTTTATAGTTATACAGTGCACCAAAATGTTATTTCATATTTTATTAATTTCTAATTATTCTAATCTTTTATCTCATTTTCAATTTTAACACAGAGCTTCTTCATATCAGCACTTTGATTCTTTAATTTTTCTCTTTAATTTTTTTATTGCCTTATTGCACATAACTTATTTAAATTTCATATTATTTACATTTATTATTATAAGTTTTGCTTTTAATAAAGATTTTTATTTTCTCTTTGGTATCTTACCAACATAGTTTAATTTTTTATTAGTATTTTGTTGAGTCGTGCCTAGTATTATTTATATATATATATATATATATATATATATATATATATATATATATATATATATATATATATATATATCTGTGTGTGTATATTTCTCTTATCTTATTGTATTACCGCTTACACTCCGTTATCTATTTTTTAAATTAATATTTTGTGTCACATAACTAATAATTATTACATTGTCTGTGATTATATTTATGATTACAATGTTGCTTTACCAGATTATGTGTATCTACTGGTTATTCGCTTACATCTGTTCAGCCATACGCCCTGCGCTTTCTGTAATCTCGCTGCACCATTTATAATTTTTTATTTAAAATGTTTATTTACAGCAGGCACTGGGTAAAATTTTTGATGGTTTGTTAAAAAAAAACTCGCAGCAAACATTTACTATTACTTATCGGTAAGCTGTTTAAAAGCTATTACTTACACATGGACTATATTTTCCGTACGCATCAAAAATATGATATGCTTTATGTGTGTATGTAGCCACTGTACGTATCAATTTCAGTTATGAGCAGCCGATCATCTGCAGGTATAGCTTTTTTAATTGGGTTTGGCTAGGTCTGAAAAGATTTATTATTTTTTAACTCTTTGCTCTTCCATGCATACAATTTTGCAAATATCCAAAATTCATGTATTTTTATTTTTAAAATGCTACTGAAATAGGTATGTATTTAAGCTGTGTTGCAATGATCTGGATAAGAGTGGTGAAAGGTATCCCTTATTTGATCAATTTACATAATTGTTCTTAGTCAAATTTAAACGAGCACTTATTCGCGTGATCAAACTCATTTTTTTAAACATTCACAGCTCAAGAATAATTATTAACGAATTTATGACTTACATGGGTAAGTCTATAAAATTTCAGATAAGTTTATAAATTTTGAAATTAATTTATGTAAACTACCAAAGAATAAAGCTGAACTCTTAACATCCAGATTGAAGCAATGGAACCTTCCGGTGGATACAGTTAGAGTATCTACTCTTCGCAATCGTCAAAAAGTACTGTCAACATTTTTAGCAGTGACGACGACTTCAGATTTTGCAATGGTGTTGAAGGTTTCACGCTGAAACTAAGCATTCCATAGAAATCTGACGTTGGAGACTGTTTTTAGACGTCTAAAACAAACGTAAAGGTTGTTCTGTTGCATGATAGTAATGAAATATCATCATAAATTCCTGTTGCTTATGCAGCCCTATGTAAAAAAATTATCTCATGTGTCAACGCTTTCAGAATCTGACAAATTACAATCAAAATAAGTGGTTAGTATGTGGTTATTTCAAAATGATAGTAACAGTGCTCGGTGTACAAGGTGGATACACAAAGTACTGTATATGAGTGAGATAGCCGTGTAAGGCATGACTATTACAAACCAAAGGACTGGCCTTTACAAAAACACTTTGTTGCCTGGCACTAAAAGCTTTTTATACAAACCTTTCGTAAACTCTAACAGCATTGTCCTACCACCGTTGCACATAAAACTGGGATTTGTGAGCGTTTGCAATGGTAAATGCCTTAACAAAAATGAATATGCATTTGAATGATTACGCCAAAAGTTTTCACGTATAAGTTCGTAAACGATCTCCAAATACGTATTTTTTTTCAAAATAAACAATTTGAAACCAATTTTACTATTGAACAGTCTAATTCTAATGATTACAACACATTTTACTCGAAAAATGTCAGCCTCGGACAATATGGTTGACAGTTAACAGTATTCTTTACAGTCGCGTAGAAAAGCTATGTTTCATTTATGCAGTGACTTCTGGCACACCAAATGCTACGTTGTGCTCTGGTCCTATGTAGTTTTATACAAGAAATTTCTATTTTGGGAAAGTATTTAATAGAATATGCTAGGATTTATTTTACTGGCAACATTGTTTATAATAAAGAAGTAACTACAGTGACGAATGACTGGAAATATTTGTTACCGAATAGCTTGATTTATCTTTTTATTGTTACCATCATGTACAACCAAGTAGTAAAATTGTTTCTTTGTTACTTACTTCATCTCTCACGAAGTAACGCAATTTCTTCTCGTGTGTTTTCAAAACCTTTATCATCATCATCATCATCATCATCACCTAGCCTTTCTCTTGGCCACTGCTGCACATAGGCCACCTCTAGTATCCCATTTAATGGCATTAAAACGCCACGCTTGACAGGCGTGTTCACGAGTTGGATAAAAAAGATAAAGGAGGGGGGGGGAGATATGTTTGTTGGGATTGCAGGTAATTCATGACTTTCCCCGGTATTTAAGGATAAGGGTTAGTTATGGCTCGCATAAAGCAGTGGTGCATCCCTGAAGTAGACTTGACTATTTGAAAGAGTGGTAGACCTAAATCCAATTTTCTGGATATTTTAACTTTATATGAGCCGTTTTAAACCAAAAGTGCCCATTGTGCCCCAAAATGGCGAATAAAGCTGTTAATTGTTTGATTCCATTTTCAGCATCACATTTATTTGAATTAAGTTTTTCATCAAAACAAAAGTAAAAAAATTGAAAATAGTACCATTGTACTTGTTTTAAATAAAGACCCAATTTGAGAAGTAGAGGGGTTCTTGTAAATAGACACATACGTCGTTTTAATATTATTATACTATGTAATCTATTTTTTGGTTTTTTTAAATTAATGTTTGTTATTATGTTCCGTAAAGAGAAGTTATATTTAAGTTTTTAAATTAATTACGTATATATATAATAATTAAAATAAAGCATTATTTCTGAAGATATATTTTATTTACGTTGGAGAAAACGCAAATAAATGCCTTAATAAGATGTTTTTGTTTTATTTTGTAAATAATTTTACGACGTTTTTTCTACAGTACTTTAACGCGACTCCTCAAGAAGTCGTGATCTATACTTCTTAACCACTGCTCTCGGTGAATACAGTTTTCGTCCAAAAAGCTTATATTGCACAAAACCCTGGGTCCTCTTAAAACATTTAATATTTGACGAAAATATTTTACTTTGGTATGAAACTTTCCATTAATTAGACATTGTTTGGTTCGTTTGTGGTGTAGAAATATTTTTAAATAATTAACATACAGATGATTTGCTGGCATTTAGTTGTTTATGTAAATTTTACTGCTATATATTTTCGTAAGAACTGCATATCCGTAAAAGTGGTTTAAAATTGTTATTTAAATAATTTGAAATGCAAAAGGGCATTAATTCAAAACATAATCTAAAAATATGAAAGTATTATCACTGAGAATAATTTACTTGTTTTTCTAAAAATAAATTACTAGATTTTTGCTGAAACAATTCTCTTTGTAGTTTATTATATAACAGATTTTAAAACATAAATATTATGTTAGTGTTAATAACGGCGTGCTCCTACGCGGGGTGTCAGAGTCTTAGCATTATTATTATTATTATTATTATACTAGTAAATTATCAAATGCTAAACACGTGTTTGTAAAACAATAATAAAACACTATGTATTCGATCATTCGTTTACAGATAGTGTCAAAAAACTTCCTGCGATAGATTTTGGGATTGCAGTATACGATTCACTTGTTGTTTCTCACTATCCGCTTCAAATTTATGTTGTTTTTTGTAACTTCTGCAATAAATTGCAGGTGTGTGAGAGGCTAAATTATCCTGAGTTAGTTCATGTAGCATTTAAGCAGGGAACATATTTGAGCTGATATAAATAGAACACCTTAAATGATACATTATTTTTTATACTAATTTAAATGACAAATCTTTTTGGCAGCAATATTTTTAATACGAAATCTATCAAATAACTTTTGTTAAGACTCATCCCCATATGGGGCATTTCACCATAGATGTCCCAGCGCGGCGTTCGAGCGCCAAAACACTCACTTTTCAGCCTATGATTGCGACCTCATAATGCATTGTAAAAAAATAATTAAAATACATAATCGACGTGTTTTTTCTTCAGCTTTTCGATAAAGTAATTGGTTTTTCACAAATATGGCTATTTAAGGGGAGGTTCTCATCAAAGGGTTCGAAAAAAATCAATTTTTTTTGCTTTTTTTTATAGGAAATCATCTGAAGAATATGTTCCCGTAATCTGTTTTGGTCAAACTAATTTTAGTAAAAAGTTATAGCATAAAAACCGGACCCACCTTTTTACGTAAAAACTGATTTTTCGCAGTAGCGCGTGATTTTCGTAATATTTTTGAATTTCCCGCCTTTACAACCGTAATACGGGTGACGATGGTAAGTATACCTTAATACCTACCTCTAGTACCACCAGATGACGCAACACATGCTACTACTACTACATAGATATGCTTCTATACACTCTACTATCAACGGTTCTAGCGTGTAGCAGACTGTAGCGTTAATCGAGTGCGTGCTCTCAAAACAAACAGTTTAATAGTATTTTTTTAATCACAATCATGCCGAATTTGTCAAAAAAAACAAGATCGTGGTAAACATCCATCGTGGAACCGGAAGAAAAAGTTTCAAGGAAATCAGTTTTCTGCAGAATGTGATACGGAGTTTGTCAGCACGTCAGCGAAAAAAATGAAGAATATTGCTTACGATGAAGTTACTATTGACATGACTTGCAATTACGTTATTTTGCACTTCTTAAACGTTTTTTCATTTTTAAGCACCTTCGTCAAGCGTAAGAACTGTGGCAGTGATGTGAAATTTTGCAAAACTAATGGTGCAGGGGTGGCTTTTAGGTTAGTGGCTGAATGTACGTGTTCCCGTCGTTCGTGCGATTCCAGTCCAACTATAAACCGCTTTTCTGAAATTAATCGCCGACTCATGTTCGCTGTACGGTTGCTAGGAGGAGGTTTTCCAAGTTTAAAAATCCTGTGGAATTTTAGATATAACGTCTTCGTTCAGTACTAATATTTTCTACTTTCGTCGACAACTTGCATTTGGCATCAAAAACTGTGAAAGAAGAGATTGCTGCGAATGCAGAAGCTGAAAAAGAGCCTTTAAATTTAACTGTGTCGGGTGATGATTCGTGGAAGAAAAGAGGTTTTTCATCACTGTTTGATCTTGCTACGTTGATAGGAAAGTATAGAAGAAAGTTTTAGATGTTATTGTTAAGTCATCTTTTTGCCAGAGTTGTGCAAATTGGAAGTCAAAAATAGGTACCACTGAATACAATTTGTGGAAAGAAAGTCGTGAAAAAGAGTGTTCTGCTAATCACCAAGGAAGTGCAGGAAAAATGGAAGTCGACGCTATGAAGGAAATGTTTGCGCGCTCAAAAGAATTTCTTGATGTGCAGTATGAATTTTACATTGGCGATGGTGATACGAAAACATTCAAAGCTCTTCAAGATTTGGATCCCTATGATGATATTACAGTAAAAAAAAAGAATGTGTCGGTCACGTACAAAAGAGGATAGGAACTCGGCTTCGTGGTGTTAAGAAGAGCGTCAAAGGTCTAGGCGGGAAATGAGCTGGCAAATTGACCGAAAAGGTGATTGCTGATTTAACTACTTATTACGGTTTGGCAATTAGGAGGCATCCAGACTCAGTAGAAGATATGAAAAATACCGTATGGTCTGTCTATTATCATAATATTTCAAGCGACGACAATCCACAGCATATGTATTGCCCCGGAGGAAAAGAGAGTTGGTCCAAATGGCGCGTCGCCGACGCCAATGGATCTTTGGCATCGTTACACCACAAGCCTCCTTTAACAGAAAAAGTGAGTGATGCTATTAAACCCGTTTTTGAAGCATTATCTTCAGACGATTTGATGGAAAGATGTACCGGTGGCAACACACAAAATTCAAATGAAAGCGTGAACGCTTGTGTGTGGAAACTAGCACCCAAACATTTGCACAGTGCTTCCAAGACTATTGAAATTGCTACCTACATTGGAGTGTCACTTTTTAACGAAGGGCATATAACACTCTTAAAAATAATGAACTTGTTGGGAATCGCTGTCGGACTTGAAGCTTACAATTTTACGCAGACCGTTGATAAAAAGCGTATTAACACAGCCGAAAAAATATTATCAGACGGCGCCAGAGCAGCTGCATCAGCAAAAAAATCAGAACAAGCTGCCCAAATGGATCAGTATGAAGTTGAGGAAGGATTATTGTATGGACCTGGAATTGCAGATTAGCCAAAAGGAACACATTTTTATCATTAAACTAAAAAATTTGCATACGGAAACTTTAAACGCGTTTTTCTCTAAACCATGTTTTTTGAACTGGGCGCTACGATATCTCGGAAACTACTGAACGTATCGCTATGTACTTTTTTTTTGTTTGAAAGCAGATTAAATTTGCTGGATTCTATAGCAATAAAATTACAATATTTGTTATTATTTTTTATTGTTACAGCTCTTCAAAGAGAAAAAAACAAACAAATAATAAGTACTAAAATTTGCAAGTCCGTCATTTTGCAAATTTTTGATTTTTTATTGATTTTATCGATATAGGATCTAACTACAGTAGTATATTTTCGAAAACTTTTTTGATTTTTGAATTCCGATAATATTTGCAGGAGTTACGATGGAGCCCGTCAAGACGATTTTTTTCGAGGCAACCCTGCTTCCGACAGTGCCAACAGCGTATATTATATTATTTTTTAATAAAAATTTTTTGTAAGCTTCAAAATATATTACATAAGTATCAAAATCATTGAGTTGTTCATTTATTACTGTTTACGAGAAAAAATCGCAAAGTTCGCCTTAAATTTCGGGTGCTAGATGAGAACCTCCCCTTAACCTAAAAAAAATACAAAACGTTATATCTCGAAAAGGATATTTTTAATATTGTTTTTAATAGTCCCAATCGAAAGATGAGGTTTTTTTACGTCGGATATGATGTTTTTCACAGTGTGGTGGAGCATTAGCTTACGAGATACAAAGCGATAAACAAGCGGCGCACGGCCCGTCTAGCCGCTCGCGAAGCACACCCACTATTTGGCAGTGCCGGAGCACATACATAAGACGAGTGTTGACATCGCAAACACAACTTGAGTACCTATACATTTTTACTACGCGAGTTGAAATTTGTGATCATTTGTGACTAAGTTATTCGTACGCAATTTGTAAAAAAATACTGTACGTATTTTCGACATGTGATATCATCGATTATTACTTTGTTGAATGAGTACTATCTCATTGTTTTTGTAGCTTAAGTATAGGTTCATTGTTTAAATCATGCAAAAAGCATGGACAGCCGCTTGTGTGAATCCTTTAGAAAAAGAAAACCACGTAATAAGGCAAAAACTGAAATCGTTTCCTATAGTTTTTCTAGAAAAATATCCATCAGTGCCCCACGATGCCAAGATTTGCGAGCCATGTAGATCAAATCTATATAAAAAAAAAACAGCTCGCAATTGACAACGATTTTGAAAAGGCAGGGGCTACGGTTCTTAAGCAGATAATAGATAAATTTAATGAATCGACAACGACACAGGACAGAATTTGCTTGCTCACACTAGCATATATACGGCATTTTTTTATGTACCTCCGCATCGGATTTCCCTATTTGAAACAATAAAACATGTCGAAAGTTATTACCATTTTTTTCAATTTTATAGTTACACAATAAATAAACAATTATAGTTACTAAAAGTTTGAGAAATATTCCTTTAACATGCGCATTTGAGACAGTAGGAACAAATTTTCGCTGTACAAAGCTAAACGGATTTATTTGCCAAATCATATGATTAAAATGATTTGTTTTGTTGTGGATAATTAAAGTAACTAGTCTGCAATATTAAAATGTTATATCATTTGGTTTATTTTAATTTTGGGGTTTAACATAAATAAAATAATTAAATATATTTTTGTCTTCACAATGGTTTAATCAATACAAGCTTTGAAGTTACTCAACAAACTATTACCAGTGATTGGTAGATATGTGTTGTTTATAAAATATTCGCCCGGCCTTAAAATATGAATAGACTAAAACTTACTTCGATTTTGTCAACTTTTAGTATTTGCTCAGCGGGGAAAATTATATATAATACTAATAAATCTCATCAATTGTATTATCTTAATGGGATTTATATGACAATCAGTAAAATACTGATGTTAAATAAAGATAAAAAGTTGGTATTAAATGTTCTTTATTATTAGAACATGAATTAATGGTAAGGGTAAAGCTCTAACGCCCTGCGTGAAAGCATAACCTGCTCACGGAGAGCTTACGGCTCCCATATGTTCGCTTTCTCTGTTCAGTCGTCGCGCACCATCTTTAATAGCGAGGCAGTGTGGCAAACACCGTGTCTTAGACGATCGCAATTATTACTTCCTGTTCGAGTAAACGCTGGTACTCAGTTATTTTTAGAGGCTGAGTAGACCACCCACCAGACATCAGAGAGCACCGGGGAATGAACCCGGCTCCGTCAGCATCGCAGCTTGTCCCTCAACTATGGAACCACAGTGGCTGAACACAGTTACGAATGGAAAAAATAACTGGTCATTAGAAATAGTGACAACTATTGAACAATAGAAATCAGAGTACGTGGTATGCGTAATAAGAAAACAAAAATACAAACTTCTACAACGAATATTCCAAAGACAAATCAATGAAAAGATATGGAGAAAAATAGGTGCACAAAACTTGATATAACAAATCACCAAACTTATGATAACAATTTTAAATTACCATTTTTAGCACGACAATACAGACTTTATAAAGTCATAACCTACTGCTGTGAAAACACCAACGGGCGTAAATTTAAATGGTCAGTTAAATATTTTTAGTTTTGGTTGAAATTTCGATTGGGTGTCAGAGTAAAAACTGGACACAACATACTACAAAACTGTTTATTACTTACGAAGGAATAAAACCAATCTTCTGTTGAATTAAAAATACAAACATCAAGTACATAGAGTTATTAACATAATGATTCCAGCCGCACACCAGTCGAGAGCGCAATCTGTTATCTTGCAGTGAACCTTGAACTGTTTGCCTCTAGGTAGTAATCAAATAATGCATTATGTTTATACTTACATTTTAAAGTTAAACGTCCATCACAAAAATCACAAAATGTTACTGCTAAGTAATCTACTCGTTTTATGTCGCATTTTAAACTAATTCTGCAATACATCAATAAATTAAAATTTATTATCAATATCAGCCATTTACCGCAACTAGTAATGCATAATTCGTAAACTACAATCAATTACTAACCAAATCACAATTTACTCTAATTTAACCATCACCATAATTAAATTATGGTCAAACATCACAAAAACGCCACAGTTACACCCACGACCAACAGCATTGAATTACTTGCGTTGTTTGTGGTTTATTGTTGAGACGCACTTAACAGCACTGCAGCTTTATGGCTTATTGTATCTATTAAGATGAACATAATTTTTAACTTAATACTAGGGCACTTACCCTGTTTTGCGGACAGAAGAACAATGATCTTTACTTCACAGCTACGGTAGAAGCCCACTTGCGTACATACTTGCAAAATTCCTAATTTAAG
The DNA here is from genome assembly GCA_036346155.1 of Sinelater perroti. Lineage (NCBI taxonomy): Eukaryota > Metazoa > Arthropoda > Insecta > Coleoptera > Elateridae > Sinelater > Sinelater perroti. The sequence continues at coordinate 11,284,282 of JARFIY010000195.1, read as the reverse complement.
TGAGAAGTAGATACTACTGAAAACAGAGGCCAAAATGTTTCAACAAACAAGAAAACGGTGGACGAACAGTAAATCTCAAATAACCTCTAAACCACTTGCTTTAAGACAAACAATTTTTACCGAAAGCAGCAGATGAAGAAATAGAAGAGAATAATTGTTCAAACGGCTAGAGAAAACCCCCGGAAGTTTTTTATAATGCATTGCCGGAAGCCAAAAAGTCACACACACACAATCCTCTATTAGAGAACACAACGAGCTTTATATAATCAACAATATAGGATTATCCACATAATGGGTCGAGAATAAAAATGCAAAACTGCTATACTCGAATTCCTTCATACCGAAAAATGGCTGACAGACGTGGTTGCTTGATTTGGCTACAAACCCAACTTTCAAGTCAAGATGTACAGAAAATCTGACTAAAAATAAAAGGTAACTGCTGACACAACAAATCTTAGCAAACGATCTAATCGCAAAAGAAGCGATGACGTCGTCCGCAAATTGAAAAAAAATGATCAGGATCATAGACGGAGTCTGATTGGATCTGACAAAAGGAATAGGCGTGGGGAAGTAGATAATTACTTTAACGGTGCACCAGGACCTTTACTACAAGTGTTTTCCCTGACGGACTACTAACTTTTGACTGAGAAATATAAGATGAACAGAAAGTTAAAGGCCTAAGCACTGCTGAACGACATCAAGGACAACAAGTTTCCTGAAATTTTTTTCGGACGAATGGAACTTCATCTAGGACAAGATCACCAAGATCACCTAAAATGATCGTTAAACCTGCCAATATGTCTTTGAAGTACCCACTATTATGCATACAAAGTTTTCCACCTCTGTGATAGTGCTGTGGTGTGTGAGCAGAAGAGGATGTCATAGCGCTCCACTTATTTAAGAAAGGTTTGAGGGTGACCACCGACAGCTATATTAATCTGCTAATTACAGTTGTCAATTCCTTGATAGAGAAAGTTGCCGTTGGGTGGAACAATGAGAGGGTCAATAGAAGCATTACAACACCACAGACAGCATACAAGCCTCCATCATAGAGATAGGTTTGGTTCTAGCTTGGAAAGCTATTGTCGCTGATGGGGCTATATTGAATAATATGATTCTATATACTTTAATTGGGCTGAGTTTCATTTAAATACATTTAATTTTTTGTATGTCACTGTTATTTTTACTGTGTATTTATTTTTCAGATTTACCTCAACGACCCTGTACATACCACTTAAAAAATATTTGTATGTAGAGTAGTAGATTATCAGAAAGTAATAAAAAGTAGAAAACCTATCGTCGAGAAAGAATAATACCATCCCAAACTATAGCTAATAATGTTAAAATTAATGATAATAATCCAGATATCTAGAGATACCTGATTAAGCAAGGGAAGAAAATTATTTAGCATACTTACAGCATTAAGCACTAACGCGCTTACAGAACAGTTATAATGCACCTCTAAACTAAACCTTCAACAGGAAAAATAATGACAAAATGTTTGTAGAACTTAAAAATCACTGTAGAACCGTCCGGAAAAAGTTCAATGTACTTGATGTCAAAACTACAATCACACTAAAGCTTATTTTGCACGCAAATAAGAAATGTCTTTTTAACACCAAAATATGCATCAAATCAAAAAACACTCCTACTAAATATACTTTATGTGCCCAATTGTATATTGAGCATTGCAAAATAAGATACAACAGAAAGCTGAACTATCTAAAACTGCCCGTCTATCGTTTGACACAACTTTGAGTAACTTATCACTACTACCAAAAGATAAATCCACTAAACCACTTGCAATGTATGGACAAAACAACTCAATCCAAACTGAATCAACAAAGAAGCTACCATTCCCATAATTTCTCTTCAAATTTAAATACATGCTCGATCGGCTTTTACAACAGAACAGAATGACCCTTAGTATGCTTACTACGGTCATAAGTAAACTACTTAAATAATAGCTAACCTCTTAAGTAATGTTTTGTTGAACGCCAATGGCCAATGGTCTTTGTTTATTACAATTATATTAATATTTTACTTGTTTCAGAAACACCCAAATAATATCACACACGGTGCCGTACGAACAATTTTACATCATTAATTATCCACATTTCGAACAGCGTTTATGCAAGTAGCAATAAAAGAACTTAACAAGCTATCAAAGATAATTGTAGTAGCTGTCCTCTAAGACACATCACTAAGATAACGTTACAGTTATTTTTCGATTGAACTGACCCAAGGTTTATAGTGGACGGTGGCTTAATGCGAAATATAAGCTATGGGGAGCAAGACATGACTACAGAGGAAGAGAGTTCAACAAATTGTTAATAGGCAATAACTTTGCATTTTATGTATGGGTGTATCAACGTGTTGGTTTCACGACTCCAAAAAATACTAGCCTTGGTAGGCTACTTTATAATAAATGACTAATCGAATTTATTATTATGATTTATTATTAAATTTTACTTGACTTATAGCGACCACTAATACTGTCATCATTAAGAAAGCAAGCACCATTATCACTATGCAACAAAAGATCCAATTAAGACTCCTTAAGAATACTTAGAAGATCACATTAACAACAGTATGGATTTTAAAGCACCCGAAGAAGTGGACCGCGCAATGCATCATTTTGTGACAACTGTACAGAAAGCAGGTTGGAATTCCAAATCTGTTTATTACAACCAATGCCCAAATTTAAAAGCAGTGAATTAATTATTCAGAGAAATAAAACACTTAAAAAATTTAGAATTAAAGAAATTTCAAAGCAAATACCAAAAAAGGACAAATATTTCTTCCGGCATTATTTAAGACAATAACACGAATAGTACCCTGGTTACTGTAAATGAAAGTCGTTCAGATTATAATGAAACCCAAATAACTCCAAATGATGTCTAATGGTAAAGATCAATTAACTTATTGCCCGTTATATTTATTAGACACCTCAACAATTTAGTTCTGCCTTTAACCTAACAATCAAAGTCAAAAGGCGTCAATGAAAATGGTCATGTGACTTTATGAATAACTTTAGCGATCTCACGTTCCTGATGGAATAAACTAGGGTGCGATACTGGGGTCAATCTCTCACTTTATTCACAAATGTCAAGGGTTTCCCAATAAGAATTTTGAAATGAAATATCAACCATGTTTGAAATGTTATAATTGCCACTAGTTTTCATATGTGTTTAATATACTTTGACAATTGCCCATGGCGAAATACACGCTTCAAGAACGTTTGGCTATTGTCCAAAAATTTGAATACTCAACGTGCTTTTCGCGAAACCTATGATCTACATAATCGCTTACTATTTGTCAAATCGTTGAAAATCTTGAGAAAGATTTTACTGTTCACAATGCAAAAATACCAAGACGCCAAAATGCAAGAAATATAGAGAACATTGCTGCTGGAAAAGATAGCATTGCAGAGGTTCCAAATTTGTCAATTCTTTACCGGGATCAGGAATTAGAGCTTAGAAGAACAACTTGGCGTACTTTTCAAAAATATTTGGATTTGTACCTATATAAGATTGTGTTAACCCAAGAACTGAAGCCACTGGACCATCGTGACTTTACTGCTTGGGCTTTAGAGCAACTTGAAAAAACATATCTCCTTAGATGAAGCTCGTTTCTGGTTAAGTGGATATGTTAACAAACAAAATTGTCGTTTTTGGTATGAAAACAATTTACAAGAGCTTCACGAGAAACCCTTGGATCCGGAAAATATCACTGAATGGTGTGGTTTATAGCATGGTGGCATCATCGGACCATTCTTTTTCAAAAATGACGCAAGAGGTACAGTTATAGTGACTGGTGAGCGGTACTGATCGATGTCAACAGATTTTTGTGGCTAAATTTAGATTAATTTGATTTGTAGGACATGTGTTTCCAACAAGACGGTGTCATATGTCACACTGCTAATGCTGCTATTAACGTATTACAGAAAAGTTTGGTAAATGTGTAATTTCAAGAAATGGGTTATTTGAAATCTATAGTCTATGCAAACAAACCACGAACCGTTAATGCATTAAGATTGAACATGGAACGCTAGACTTGTGACATTAGACCCGAGTTATTGAACAGTAATGGAAAATAGGGTTCATCAAATTTGCTCGTGTGCACGAAGTTGACGTAGACACTTAAATGATATGTTACTTAAAACATAATGCAATAGACTATGCTTCAAAATACTATAAAAGGTTTAGTTGTATCTGCACCACTGCATTGATTTATGTTATCATAAAATTTTTGGGCTGTTTTCTTTACGAATTCTTCCACTGTCAGGATTCCTGTTTCTCGGTGGAGCTGCGAGTTTCTTGCGTACCACTGTGCATTTGTTATTATACGGATAATTTTATTTTGTAACACTTGGAGTTGGCGAAGATTAGTTTTTGATGTCGCGCACCAGACACTGCACCCGTATGTAAAAATTGGTCGAATGATGGTCGTGTAGATGAGAACCCCACATTTTATTTTCAATGTTGACTTCTTGTTGATGATGGGATAGAACATGGCCAGTCTTGCGTATGATTCAGTCAGTTTTTTATTGGTGTGGAAACTCCATGTTAATCTACAGTCGAGAAAGACCCCTAGTCGTATCCGTAAATATACTAATGTAATTTTAACTTTCCCATTTTATATTTCGAACCCAAAAACAGACACAGAAAATTTATAAAGGTTACATAAATAATAGTAACAAAAATAATTTCTGTAGAAAATTGGTATCGGCGCCAGAACGCATTATTCAATTCACATTTTAATTGTACTGTCCACTTAGCTAAAAAAACCTCTAAAAGAGCAGCTGTGTTGCTGTTATATTTTTAGGGCATCTATTTTGGTAACTGGTTTATTGACATTTAAAAATAAGACAGCCGTTAGCAATGGAAGTGTTGAAAACAATTTTATATACATTTTTGTTTTTTTATACTACGTAATAAATAATAAATGTAAACATCTTTATGTTATGTTGGTTAATTTAAAGGCAAATATTAAATAAACATTTGGAAGTAAATAACTAGATCATGTCGAAATGATAACCAAATTTAGTAACAACAATAAGTACTAATTTTGTATTATTATAGCAAAATCGAATAACTTTTCAAGCCAGCAGGTAATATCCCGTCTTATATGAGCAAATACAAGACAACTTTGGCACTAAAATTAAGTATAGATAAAGCGAATTCGATGAAGGTGGCGGATATTAGCCTGCTATAAAATACCTCAAAAGTCAATATAATAGAACGACCTTTTTGAGAGTAGGTGGGAGGGGCAGTTTTGTGGCTGCTTAAACGAAGCACTTTCAACATAACTGGAAAATTGCGTCAAAATAAGCGAAGGCGAAAAATAATTTAGTTTTTATTACTACAATACTGTTTTCTCTGCATTATTTTGAAAATCAAGTTTTGTGCAATGTTGCAATAGCTTTTGCTATGAATTTACTATGAATAAATAACTTATCTACTGAATTATTTATATGTTTTATCAAAGACATTTAGCCGCAATCGAGCAGCAAAATCAAATATTTATGTGTTATAGTGTTTTGATATAATTTATTTAGTATCACTACAAGTGCTATTAATAAGCTACGTTCGTGTCTGCTATCGCGGCACGAACGCGATGTATGTTGTTGCTATGTATTTACTAAATATGAATAATTCGAATTCCAAATACCAAAAAGCTTATTATCAGTCGAATTATTAATTGCATGATTCACCGTTAACAAAAAGTAATATAACTATCACTAACACCATTATATTAACAACTCGTTTAGTTATAAGCTTTATTAATGAAGAACAACTCTTATGTTGTCGTATGTATTATTTTTCTCCATTTCTACTTTCGGTTATTTTATATTGTCCTGCAGCGGTGTTTCTGTGAAACTTTTTTTTGTCTATCAACCTTTGAAGAGTGGATCTTCGTGATCTTGCTCCTTTAACCTTTTTCTGTATTACAAGTCTTTCTAAATTAACGTTATTTCTTCTAATGATGTCGCCAAAGTATTTTAGGAAACAACGTCCTTGCTATGGTGGCAAGGCGATTTTGAATGTTTAATTCTACTACCGACACATTTTTCTGTAGTCTGTCCAAGCAATTCGCAAAAGTCTTCTCTAACACAACACTTTGAAGAAATTTACTTTATTCCTATCGACAGTTTTTAGTGCCTATATTTGCCCGATTGCTACTGAAAATATTAATCTTGTAACTAGCCCTTATTTGTTTCGTTCGATGTGTTACGAATTTCTTTTTTATTAAGTTTGAGCACTGCTGTTCTCGCCATAGCTATTCTTGAGTGTATTTCAATGAAGCAGTCCTCATCTGTAGTTATACCTGATCGTAAATAAGTAAAGTCATTGACAATTTGTGTATCTTGTATGTTGTTTGCGTTATTGATTATGTCTTTTCTATTTATAGTCATAAATTTGGTTTTCTAGTGGTTTAATTTCAATCCAAAGCTTACGCTTTTGATTTCAATTTTTTTTAAGCAACTCATAAATTTTCGATTTGTCGTTAGCAAAGAGTGAGATGTCATCGGCAAACCGCAAGTTGTTAATTCTCTTACCGTCGATGGCAATTCCACCTTTCCAATGATCACTAACTTTCCGTATAATATATTCATCGATGTTGAACAGACGGAAGAGAGTATGCATCCTTGACGTACACCTCTCGGCACTTTACAATTTGTTATCGTCAAGTTTTATTGTTGGTAAAACTGCTTCATATAGTTGTTTCATGAGTAGGATAAAATGTTCAGAAGTTCCCATATCGGCTAGTACTGTCCACACAGTCAAAAGATTTGTTACAATTAAATCATATGTTTGTCATAATTTTATTTTCTCCCATAAATTTGATCTTTTGCAGCTTTTGTACGGCCTGTATAATTTCCTCTTTCAGCATGTTGATACTTTTCTAAAGTTTGTATCAAAGTTTATATTCATCTGATTGGTCACAGTTGTTGTCTATGTAGAGGCTTTGACAATATTTTTCCCTGATTTCTCAACATCTAATTCAAAATATCCCATTGCGTGTCTGATGTGGTTATCCTTATCCGGGTTGCCAATTTCAGCATTAAAATCGCCTATAATAAATTTTATTTTTTAAAATGTTTTCCGAACAACTATTTCCAGTTTTTTTTATGAAAAATGATAATCTTTTCTTCTTTACTTATAGATGTGGGTGCATAAATTTGGATGATATTTAGCTTACATGGTTATTTATTGATTGCCATTTTTTGGGAATTATTATTGATATTCCATTTACCGAGTCTGTTTCTTACCCTGAGAAGTAAGTGCATCAACTTTTCTTATAGCTCCCCCCTCGAGATCCGAGTGAAAGAATATTTTAAGTGCGGATGTGATTTACTCTGAGACAAGACATGAAATAATCTACGAAAAGTTATGCAAGGCAGTTTTCCTTTGCTTTCTTCGCGGGGTTAAGAATAAGTGTTAGAAATGTGAGGAGGACTGATAAGATATGGTTTTGCTCATGAATGGAGCTAAGAGAAAACCAAGGCTCTCGTAGGCAAGGTAGCTTCCCTAAAGTAGCTCTGTCTTCTGCCAGGGTTCGTAGAAAAGTGTATACAGTAAATATCAATACCCTCAATAATAATCATAAGAGTATCAACAAATACAATATTTAAATTAATTATTCTAAATATATCTACAATACAACTATAGAACACACGCCTTAAGAAAAACTATAAAGCAGATGACTCTTCAAGCAAAACGTAACGGATAGCAAGTAATTATTAGGTGTATAAATTAATTCTTGGTGCCTAAATTCAATTAAATAAATAATATAATATAAAGTGTTTATATTACCAACTCCAACTATAAAAACTGATCCTATAGCGGACATAATTTCTAAAAACATAAACACATGTAGTAAGTGCAGTACAATATGCAGTATGTTAGACATTACAAGTTTTTTATATTCTTGCTCAAAATGAGCTTACTATCAGGCCTGTCGAGAGAATGAAGAAGAGGGGTAGTAGTTCTTAAAAATCTGCGCAGGATTAAACATTGTTATTTATTCTAATAAAAATGAATAAAAAACTTTAAGAATCCCCAATTCAATTCGGAAATTCAAAGCGTAATTAATTTGATAAAGTATGTATTCCTTGTTTTTGCTCAAGCAAAACCAGTACAAACTAATATGAAATGATTATCATATACAGCAGCATGGTATAATTTGAATTAGTTTATTATATAAGTTGTAAAACGTTTTAATAATAGTTATCAATTAGTTGACCTTTTCCCCTTTTGATATTGCGAACAAACAAGTATAATGGTTACCAACATTATTGCAAAGCTCACCAAATCTCACTTATGAATTGTCATAGCCGTGACTGTAGCGTATATGATAATATATTTTCCTTGTGTTTATGCACCTCATCTGATGCTATAAAACAGTGTACAAATAATCTAAATGGACTAAAGACAGCAATTGAAGAAATCTTATGTTTAAATAACTGCTGGAAAGCCAAGTTTCGACACAAACTTAAATAGCAATATAACAAAACAATAACAAATGACTAATAAAACTAATTGCATATTACTGTAATTATAAATGTTATAAATATATTTTTTGGTATCTAAACACATGGTAAAGTCATCGCGTCCTATACTGTGCAGAAATTTATATTAAACAATAAAACACATTTTCTTTAAATGGAATAGTCAGAATTGTCGCATTTGTGGTAGTAAAAAAGCACGTGCTATTCACGAAAAAACAGTGCATCTACAAAATTTACTATTTAGTGTTTATTGTAGGCTGTGGGAACCATTGACTTGTACTTTTTTAAGGTCAAAGCTGTTACTGTCTATAGCGTACGCTAGTGGTAGATGTTACACTTTTTTTAATGAAACCAACTATTTTAAATTTTCTTTATTTTTTTCTTTCAAATTTCCTGGTTGTGTTATCTTGCAGAGGAGTGACATCGATTAGCCATCGCAGTCTTGTGATCGTGGAAGGCATTTGACTGATATTATATTTCCTAAGTAATGACACATTTTCGGCAGCTAGTAGCTGGCCGCACGTAGACAACGGACTGTCTAGACGTTAGAACCCCTTCGATGCTTAAGAATGGATTCCTCTAGATATTGTAGGTAGCACAACCGTTTCCGACGGCAGTTGACTACTCGTGGGAGACAGATAGAGACCTTAGATATATTTTTAAGGACGTTCCGAGACATTGAAGCTACGTTGTTTAGAACAAGGGACACTCTTAGCTCCAACGCGATAACATGCACGTCGGTTGAGAGCCCGCGTCCACGTAGACATAGTTGCTAACTGATAAAGTATTACAAACTTTCTTAAAAAAATATTTTTATATCGATATAAACTAGCCGAACCTATAAGGAAGTGACTAAACAGTAAATTTGAGCTTCGCTATTAAACCCAATAAGTTGAGAGATTGCGGGCTAGCAATTCATAAAAGTGGTAATATCGTGCGTAAAGTGTATGGGTAACCTGCATAAACAACACAAAAGGTAGGATTAATGAATAAGTAGTAATAAATTAAGTAAACAAAGATTGAAGCTGCGACACTGATAAGAGCACAGTAATCGATGGGTGGATAGGCACTAGCTCTGCGTGGCAAAAACCAGACGAGTATTGAATATTAACCTAAATAATAAATGATGGGAGATGACAGTTTAACGTCAACAAATGAAGTAGGTAAAAGCAGAATATAAAGAAGATTAGAAAGTATATAAGAGATTAAAAAAATAACGAAATCACTAAAAATCCTCTAAAAGTAACGAGGATGAATTACATCAAATACTAAACATGGACTAAATCAAGAGAATTAAAAAATAAATGCAAATTATAAAAAATCAAAATATAAATCAAAAATACAATATACAGGCATGAAGGGGGAAATTAAAACATACGGAACAACATAGTAACAATGTACAAAACCTCATGGAATTATGTTCGAACGGCAAACCTACACTCAAAAGAGTTTGTAACCAAAGAAGCTCTGCGACAAGGCGGGGTCCTTTATTTGACACGGATTAGTATTTTATTAGATAGAATAACAGAAATTAAACAACGCGGTATCGGAATGCGAGTTTGCTGATGACCTACTTTTATATATGCAAAATATGAACAAGCACTACAATATGCACAAAAACTTTGAAGAAAAGAAATTTAAAAATTATGGTGAAAGAAGAAGAAAAAACATCAATAAAGATAAATGAAATAAATATAAAGAAAGTAGAAATATTCATATATTTGTAGTACTTTTTGCCTAATAAACAGCACTTATTTCTACCAATAAATTTCAATAGTGTTGAGTCACTTATCTTGTTTCAATAAAAAAACTTTAAAAAATATTGCAGGCGACTGTATTTTTACTATACTGGGTGTACAATCATTTTTTGTTTGTCACTCATTACATGGTGGTTTAAACATAAAGGTGCAATGATGTATTCAAGTTACATGACACGTTAGCACCAAATATTTAAGTTTAGCTGTCTCCCTTTTTAATCCTCTCATCTAATCTTTCAGATATCTTAACTTTTAAAAAAGGCGGTTAACTTCTTTTACAGATGCCTTTTTAAATTTTAACATGTCTACTTTGGCACATATTTTGTTAAATGTCTGCAATCCATAAAATCGTAAACTCGGCCATTTTTACTCTAGTGCACAGTTACAGATTCGATCTTGCTTAATAAATATCTTATACCATTTGGGTTTTTGAACTATTAAATGACTTTACAATTAATTGATTTAAAATATATACAAAACATTACAGGTGAATGTTGACATTACCCTGATTTTATTGATATCCTAACTTCTACACCTGTCGCATTATAAGCTCAGTCCTTAGATACTTTCATGGCTGCAAACTTACAAGCACCGACAATCACCTGAGCGCAAGACTCGGGGAAATTAAAAAAACTCAAGTCGGGCAAACAATTGGAGACCACTAATAGCGCCAAGGTCTCCTAGTTACAATAAAAAAAAAACAGACTAATCTAATTAAATATATGCTGCACCTTATTGTTGTTTGTTCAGTTTTGCACCAGTACATATTTTTTCAACTCCCCCCTCCCCCGCATTTATCACATATTCGTAATAATGTCGGCGTTTGCGTTAATCCGTAATGTGCAATATAGGTTTCCTCTATCTCATCTCATGTTCATGGCCATATGCAGCCTCTTTTGGCAAAGACTTTTTCTGCTCTGACTCTGGCTTTTTCCTCTACGTCTTAGGTCAGCAGAACGTGCATGGCTCTATAGCGGCTCATCTGTATTTATTCTCTGCCAACTTCCTGATTCTGACAAAATATGATTGAAAATTGTCATGGATTAATGGTAATCTGCACGGTATTCCTGAGAGACTGCAGGTGCTTCCCTTCCTGCTGCTAACACTCTCTACTCCCAATTTGCTTTCTTCTTAGCTTTTAACCGGTTCTTTACAAATACCATTAGAACTGTCTTGACCTTTTCAGCGATCTTGTTCTTACAGCAGTTTCCTAGACCACCTGGCCTGTGCGATAGTTTTCCAGGATTCCGATGATCTTGGCATGATTGCAAAAATGTTTAAATGTAGAAATTTGACATCTATAGTGAATTTCTTCCTCTCCTCAACTAATTACAAACGAGGCTCCCGCTCTGCCGTCGTCTGTCCGTGTCCCATTTGTGCATCAGGCTTCTCCAACGTGTTTTTAGTAAACCGTCATTGTAGTCTAGGTACAATAAAAGTTTCTTTACCATTGAAAACTTTATTACTACGCTTTATGGAGAACATTAGATACTGTATGTTTATTTCTTGTTATTAGTACTAACGAATCTTCGAAAGGTGACCACTCATGTGAAATTATAATTTATTGTTATTAAAATGTATGTGGCATTTATACTAAATATTTATCTACATCGTCAGTTATTTCTTATCTTATTAGTTTTATTCTTGGAAATCAAATATATATAAATGTAGGTTTTATTATAAAATGATATATTTGCACAACCGCATCTGCAATTTCTAAAAATTGCGATTTTATATTCTCGACTCAATGTTTTCAATTACATGAAAGCACTTGTAATTAGTATCAGTATTTAGTAAATAGTTTTAGTTTTCAATTAACTTTAACGCAAGTACACAGCAAGAATCAAAGTGCAGTTTACAAAATTGATTTGTAATGTATTGTCATAGCTTTGTTACTACTGACGCACAAATCAAAGTGTAATTGAATGCAAATGCACTCTTTTATATGACATTAGGTCGGGAAAGTGACTGTAAACAAATAAAGGTCACACTTTTTAATTGTGTTTTCTTTGTGTAGTTAATTTACAAATGGTTTTCACTGGAAAATAAACATAATCAAATTGCGTAACATCTGTGTTATCTAATTGGGTCAATGTTGGTTTGGTGTTCCGGAATAAAAACCAATAAATAGAGCTAATCTAGTATATATATATATATATATATATATATATATATATATATATATATATATATATATATATATATACATATTAATTCTGCGCACTTATTGGGAGCTGTGCTACAAGAGATTTTTTCGATTTATATACAATTTACACAATTACTTAGAATATAAATATTTATATATTTGTATTGAGCTGCTCGGGCTCAATAGTAATACTTTTTTTTAACTCTAAAAAGCCCAATTTACAAAACCCTTTTAATTTTGCAGTCATCATGTGGTTTCCTAGTAATCATTTTCCGCAGGTTACTTTATGATGTACAAAGCAATGTTAAATTGTATGCATGCCTTTAAGAACCATTGACAGGATCTGCCAAAACCTCGAAGATAATTTTTCTCCCAAAATCTTAAAGGGTTTTGTTTGGACGCCTCAAATTCACTTCTATGAACCACAATACTCTTGTTCTGAATAATAAATTTATAGTTTCAAATTAAACTTTAGGTTCTACTAATGAAATAGTATGATGCACTTTGTAATGGCTTCATAAACCTCCATGCAATGTACTGTAAAAAATTGTTTACTTTAAAGACATTTTATAGTCACCTATCTATTGAGATGTTAACAGCAAATCTTTTATTATGTGATATAGTTAGCTTTAAATTTAGAAACACTTTTATGATCATCAGCACTCTGTTGAAATGCTAGGAATGACACTGCAGCATGTGCTTAGAACGTTATTCTTCTAATTGCCTTGTGGTACCCAGGAATACCGGAATTCTATGTTATACTTGAGTCAGCCTTAGCTTTGTATAAAAGATTATGTTAGGGTTCTATTACTCTATATCTTTCAAATTGAATTCTTGATGCCACTGTTACATTGTAAACCTAAGAATTATTGTATTATACTACCATAACAATATATTACAGACTTAACTTCTTTTTCTTGTTATCTGTATGTCTGATGTGGTGCTTATCAACAGCCTTTTTGGGTGCAAAGAAAAAAGAGTTATAAAAGATATATTTGCAAAAAACTCGAACCTAAGAGTTGTTACAGAATCTGTGAAAAAACATTTTATCGTTTTTTATTTCCTCACGAATTGAATTTTGAAAAAAGTTGTTTAGTAGGAAAAGGAATGCCGTATTTTCATTTTTAAAGCTTCAGACTAGTTGTTAATAGTTGTAAATCAAGGCCAAAATAAAATTTTTGTTAAAATAAAACATTAGATTTTGTATCTCTCTTATAATTTATTATACAAGAGTGAATTCAGAATAAACAAAAACATGGCTTTCGAGAGATTTAGATAGTATTTCGATTTTAAAACAAAACGTACTTTCGTCCATTGCGTAACGGATTATTATCATGTCTCTGATAACAGAGGATGTAAAATAGTCCAAAATTGCGGGAAGACAAGACACAATTCGAAATAATACTCTTCAAGAAGACTTCAATATATTCACACGGTATAAACAATTTTGGAAGGAAGAGGAGGATTTGAAAATAAAATTCATTAATCATATACACCTTTTTTAAAGATAATCACTGTTTAATGAATTTTAAAATTGTTTTTATTAATTTTTGCTTCATAAAAATATCGCAATTTACACAAAAATAATTAACTAAATTAATTTATCGAATGGTGAATTGATCGTAGCTGTAAATATATATTTGTAATGTTTAATTAGTTCTTATTTTTCTGATGTTTATATGTATTTTTAAGATCGCATTAAATAAAACGGTAAAAGCTTTGCAATGTCCTAGCTTATCTTGATTGAAGCATTATATGTGCGCTTGACCAAATGGATATTCAAAGCGCTACAAAAAATTGATATAGTAAATGCTTTTTGTATAATAATTGATATTTTTACTCAAAATAGATATATTGCTAGTACCTCTATTAACTTTTTAGAACTCAATCTAATCAAAAATTTATGCGTAATATACATAGCTTAAAAAAGCTATATAAAATATCTATGAGAGCAAAAATAGAAAGTGTGATCTTTAATAACTTTTAACAAAATTTTTATTGAACATTAGAATTTTCAATCGTTGTTTTCTAAAAATGGAGTTCTGGCACAGATTTATTACACTCCAAATAGAAATATGGAATTTTTAGATATATTTAAACAGTTATACACAGCGCGCCAAAATAATAGGTAAAGATTTGAGGTTATTGTCGGGTTGTAACCGAATAAATTGTAATATACCTAATAAATTGTAAAGTTTGTTTACGTAACTTACAGGGCGTTTACAATAATTAAGTCCAGGAAAGATAAAGAAGTGAAACCTTTACCTTTGTAGTGTATTTTTTATTGTCGTATATAGCTTGTATAATTTTGTACCAAACATTATGTAGAGTGAGTTAAAAATTGATCTAAATTATTTAAATCATTATATATTTATAACATTTTTTATATCGCGTATTATAACAGTAAATTTTTAGGTATATGTTTTGTAAATCTAAATTATTAAATGGCTGTACAGAATCATTTGTTAATTAAATTAGATTAAATGAAAATAAAAAGTTTTTAGCTTTCTTTTTTATATATTGTGAATTATTTTGGTAGCTAGTTAATGCCTGAGCTGGCGCCTAGTAGATCAATTGAACATTCGCGTAAGGCGGCCTTCGTATAATTTTGTTAGAAACTTTAAAATCTTCTACAAAAGGATTCGCTCACTTCTAAATGAGTAAAAGGGAAAACGGGTAAATTATTTTCAAGCGATTTCCCATCGTTAGGTAAATGGAGCATAAGATTCTCAAGGCGCGATAAAGGTTTGTCCAGATCAATTTGCCTTGCTCTAAATACCATTTAGTACAAGCCTACAGTTTTGAGTCAAGTGGTGAGCTATCCGTTTTTTACAATCTTGTGTCTTAAATTCAAAGAAAAACATTACGTGGCGGCTTCATGCTAAATTAACTGCAAATTGCGTGTAAAATAATATCGCGTGTCTCTCAGGCAGTTGACTTCAGATACAACAGCAATTTACTGGACTGCAAAGTCGACGAACTCCTACACATTTTTTTTACACTTTTGGTTAATATTACATTCAAAAATGAAATTATACAATCTAAAAAATATATACTGTAATTTTGATAAAGTACCTAAGATTATTTTTATTTTTAGCATATTTTATGCTTTTACAAATAAGACAAAAGAGAAAATCTGGAGTTTTAGGTAATAGGTTTTTATAATTGTACATTTTTGGATTCTAAATTTTATATTTGTTTTAGATTTAGTTCTACCACATAGAATCATGTTGTACAGATAAGTGTTTGGGTTTTATTTTTAAGTTCTAATGCTATTTAGTTACTGCACTTTTGGATCGTTTTTTCTTTATTTCATATAAATTATAAATCTTTGCTTTATTACAAAGTTGTTTTAGTTCTCACGAATTCGTTTTATTCGTCGACATTATTATTTCCAAAAACTCTCTTAGTTTCTCTTCTAATTTTTAATTATTTGTTATTCTTTATTTATAGTTTTTATATGTACCAGATAAGCACCAATGTTTGTGATACAACTATATTCCAAGGGTAATAGGAATAATGAAAATAGTTATATTTCACTATAGTTTTTATGTACTTCAACACATTTATTACAACTCTAAATTTGTATTCCAGTACTCTAAAGTTTGATATGCTCTTAATCGTAGTTATTTTATTACTTTCAGTTTTGAAAATAGGTAGTAGTTACTGCAGACTAGGTTCAAACTGTAGGGTGAGTAGAGAAGTTCCTCAAAACCACACTATGCAGCAACTTGAGAAATTGCGGCCTATAGACAAAGGCGTTATCCTACAGAAGGCGGAAAGTTCGACTCGGCATGCCACTCCCCATTTCCTTAGCAACGTCACGCAATTTATGCGGTAAGCTAGCGTAATACTTCCCCTTTCCTTAAGATGAAATAGTAAAACATTTTATGAATCCCAAAAGGTCGTCGCCATGATCTTTTTCATCGATTGAGCCTCATTTGTATTTTTTGGCCGTTTTTCGTCCAACCTGCGCCATTCCATTGACCCTCTTTTTACTAGTGATTTTTTCTTTTTGTTGCAACAGAGAATCAAACATTATTTACAACAGGGTCGCACGTCGATATTTTTGAACTTCTACAAATGTTTTTTTTTTATTTTCAACTAAATTTACAATCTGTTTCTATAAAACAATAAGTAAATGTTATGACAAGACTTACATTCTAAATAAATATAATCTAAGGTTGACATGGTAAGGATAATCCACTGATAATCCTCTTGCTTGTAGAAGTTAGCCAAAAGATAGGTAATTCGTATAACAAACCAACAAGAACATTACAAACACAACGCGTGAAGTATTTAGTAGAGCGACAGTACTTAATTAAATCGATTTTCTAAATCCGATGGTTTAATGCGTTTTAGTCTTCGTATTTCATCACTATCGTCCAATAGTTCGTTGGCTACCTCGTTAGGGTGTACCTCCAATCGATCACGACATTTAATATATTTTTGTTTAATTTCTTCCCGCACTGTTTTAATTTTAAAATCACTGTGTAACACAAAATTAGGCACATAGTAGGGAGCGTCAGCTATAGTTCTGAGCGTTTTATTTTGGAATCGCTGCAAGATCTCGATATTGGAGATACTAGCAGTACCCCATAGTTGCAAGCCGTAAGTCCATATAGGTTTTAGAATAGACTTGTAGAGTAATAACTTGTTCTCGAGCGTAAGTTGGGATTGTTTACCTATCAGCCAGTACATTTGACGAAATTTGAGGCCCAGTTGTTTCCTTTTAGTAAATATGTGTTTACGCCACGTGAGTCGTCGGTCTAGATGGATTCCTAGGTATTTAACGTCTAGGGTTTGCGGAATTTCAATATTATTTAAGGTTACTGCTGGGCAAGTGCTTCTATTGGTAGTAAATGTGACGTGTGAGGATTTAGATTCATTAATTTGGATTCTCCATTTGTGCAGCCAATTTTCAATTAGTGTGAGAGCTTGTTGCAAATTTTTAGATGCCATGATAGGATCAGTGTGCGACGCTAAGACTGCCGTATCATCAGCAAAAGTTGCCATTGTCGTGAGTGCTGTGGTTGGTATATCAGCTGTGAAGAGTAAGTAGAGCACAGGTCCCAATACGCTACCGTGGGGAACGCCGGATTGGATAGGATGGAGATTCGAGTATTCGTCACACAGTTTGACCGTAAACCATCTGTATTCAAGAAAAGATAGCAAGACTTCATAGAAGTGATGTGGTAACACTTGCTTGAGTTTGTAGTATAAGCCTATGTGCCAAACCTTGTCAAAAGCTTGTTTGACATCGAGAAATACCGCAGAGCAGTAGCGTTTTCGTTCAAAATCATTGCTTACTTTTTTAACAATTCGATGTACTTGTTCGATGGTGCTATGGTGGGTTCGAAAGCCAAATTGATGGTTTGGTATAAGCTGTTCGTTTTCCAGTATTGTCTTAAGTCGTTTAAGGAGTAGCTTTTCAAACACTTTAGACAGTACAGGCAATAAGCTGATAGGTCGGTAGGAGTCTATTACAGTTGGGGCTTTTCCTGGTTTCAGTATCATGGTGATTTGGGCTAATTTCCAGGAGATGGGGAAGTATCTGAGACGAAGGATAGCGTTATATATATAGGTCAGGAGTTTGATGCATCTCGGGGTTATTTCTTGTAACACCTTGCCAGTGATGAGGCCCCAACCTGGTGCTTTCTTCGGATTATGTTCGGAGGAGATCACGTTCTGGACTTCAGTAGATGTGAACTTCTTTACGGGTAAGTGCATTTGAAATGGCGCTTCAAGGAAGCTGTGGATATCAGCTTCTTCTACAAATGTTAAAGTACCCATCGGATAACTTTAACCTTGCTGATATTTCGTTTACTTTGAAACACTTATCTTGCGACACATCACGCTCTACGAGTGTTTTCATCGGAAAGTGGAATATGAGAGCGAAGATTTACCATAAACGTCATTTAATATCACTGAGTAAGGCTTTCCATACTGAGAAATTTAATCAAGGCTCCATACTCGATTTTCTACATTGTGCAAAAATATGAGACTCTATTAGCTTAAATGACTATTACTACGCGACTAAGACAAATTGGCTGCTAAAATATTTACTAACGTTCAACTAAAAAACTACCACTATTTTGCTTCTATCTTTATTGGAAGCTAGTCAGGCCTGGAAACTTTTCGCACTTTTCTCGTATGTATACTGTGTATATACAGTTCTCTTTATTTCATATATATTAAATATGTTGGCTGTTTAAGGTTTGCTAATAAATAATTTATTTTATCAGCCATACTAATAGTAACCACAATTCAACATTCTTAATAAGTACAGTATAATAAAAATAAAAGAGTAAACTTTGCAAATAATTTAAAATGAAATAGCCTGGCGAGTCGTAAAACGTACAATGTATTCTCCCTTTGAAGATTTTTTTAATCTTATTAAGGGGTAAGTAATTCTGCCGTTGAATAACTTTGCAGAACAAAGGTCAAAAAGTAATCTCGACCCTCTTTTTACTATTAGCTGTTTAAAGTTTAGTTCCAGGGTTTTTTAAATTTTAGATTTTGCTTTACATTTCTTGTCTTGTTTATTTGAATTTTTAACATATAATATAGCACATATCATGTGCCGAAGCGCCACAAAGGCTTTTTAATATTACTTTCGATAAACGTCTGTTTTTTAACCTATGCGTCAAAAATTAAGTAGCTGTTCTCTTGTATATTCCATCTAAAATATAACTGTCTAGTGCGGTAGTTTAACTTTGCAGCTTTATTAATATTAACTTTTCCACTAAAAGATACAAATACCGTTAAAATTAAATTATAGAACAGGTAATTATTTTTAGCATTTAAGGTTAAATGACAAATTGTTGGAAGTTCCATATACCTATACCTAATATCTTAATATAGCAGCAGTAATCGTACTCTTCTTTAAAACAGAATTTTATTACATAGCTTTCGTGTTTACGTCACATTAGGATGACGTTACACGTTTTGGGAATAAATTACTTGGGTCGTGAACTACCTTGCGGGCGCGATGTTTATTTTTATTGCTGTTCCTAAAATTGTCCTTTTTATTAAAATTTAAGCTATATTTATAACGCACGTGCTTATTATTTTAATAATTATAAAAACATATTTTTTATACTGCCATGCATTACGTATAAAGTAGTTTTAAGTAATTACTTGCACAACTCCACAGTTCTCTACCGCAAGTTTACACAATTATGGCTTTATGTATCAAAGTTTTATTTATTAAAAACAATTTTTAACTTCAACTTAGTAACCAATATAGTACTCTCGTTTTTATTTTAATCTGTTAAAGATGGATTCCTAATTACGTTACACTTGCAGGTCTTGGAATTTTTATATTGTTAATAAAAAATATTAAGAATATTATTTCTTTTATTGTAAATGTAAGGTGTTTCATTTTTCTTTTAGTTTTATTAATTTTAATTTTACACTTTTTGAGCTCTTTCTTTAGCTAAAGCAGATGTTCCTAAATGTTTAAATTTATTGTTAGAGAATTGTCGCGGGTTTTCAAGAATGTTACGTCATCTGTAAATCTATCTATTATAGTGTAGCTGGTAATTTGAAAATCAGGTATAGCACTTCCCCAAAACACTGCCTTGTTGGATTCCTGATTTAATAGGTTAGAATTTAGATATTGCATTATTTACACGTGTTCTGAAACGTTCATGCTCTAGATAATATTATTTTGCATTCTCCTTGTGCCTTGTGTGTTACCGAACGTTGACTATTATATTGGCTATGATAACTTTGTCGACAGCTTCGAACACAATACCGTCGATCTACGAGGTGTGTTCAAGTCAAGGTCTTCAATATTTTTCTGAAAAAGTTCTTACCCAAGAAAGTTAAAACTTCTGTTGCTTCTCAACGTAATCTCCGTCTAGATCAGTGGATCAATTTACTATGCCCATGAATCCTTTCTTATAACAAAAACCTGATTATAAACCCCCAAGTGAAATAACTCCACATAACTGCATAATAGTAAAATTACAAATAATTTTGATGTCTTGAATTGTAAATAGCGTAAAAATAAAATATAAAGAAAACATTTTAATACCTACAGTAGTATTTATTGAAGTTATAACTTTTGTTTTAAAATACGAAAATGATGGGATGATATGAGTTTATTTATGTTCGGCTCTATGTTTGTGAATAACATTTGTAAGTCAGAATTAAGAACCGTTAAATATTAAACATAAGCAAGCAAATCTTCTTTGCGAATGGTGTGCGGTTTTCCAGACTTTGCAGTTAGTAAAGAAATGTTATAAGAAGCACATAGTCCATTTTTATCTCGCTCAGATGTTGTCGCTAAGATTTATCGCAATGACAGTGTTTTCAAACATTTTTCTTTGACCATTTCAAAAAAAGTAAGGTTTTTATCTTTTTTGTTGCTATGGACTTTTGTCAAATGTTCCTTAAGTTTAAAAGGTAACATTGATTTGCTTGGCAAAGTTTTATTGTATAGAAGGTGCATAGGCAAACTACTATTTCCTAGTAACGGAATAAAGCCATATTTTAAATCTATAAAACACGGACACAAACTTAAGATATAAGAAAATAAAACAAATTATTTCTTTGCAAAAAAAAACGCTGTTTATTGATATTTTGTTTTATTTTCGAAATGGAATGCCACAAAGTAACCCTCGCATCCATTAAGTATTTAAGATATAGGGATACAATTTTAAGTATGTGTCACATATTGTATAAGTACGCATTGTTTATTTTTCAAGAAAATAAATAATTCGTTATTATTATCAAATAAATTAATATTGATATGTTATATAATAAAACTATTATACAGATTAACTTTAACAAAAGTATAACTCTGCTTAAATAAATTTAACAAAATAGAAGATATCAATTGTATTTTAAAATACTTACGTAACCTACGCTATCTTCGTAACAATACAAAAAATGATACTGCTTTTTGTTCAGAACCTAACAAATTTGTTCCATACGCTCAAATCACGCACAAAACAAAAATAAATTGTTGATTAGATGCACGACTCTTTTATAGTGCCATATTTTGTTCAAGTTATTGCATGAAATGGGGAGATTTCGTTCCTATCTACACCTGCATAAATATATAGATAAACAGCCGCGCTCGTGAAAATGGGGCGTAATTATATATTTGCGGACTCCTCGACGTTGTTCACGCACGAGTTAATTTTAGTTTTCCACAGACGCTTTTACGTGGACTCTATAGAAACCACTTAGAAAACCACTAGTCTAGGCGTACATATTTTTCACAACGTCGTCACCATGTTTTCATGGCTGCTGAGAACATTTCTTCAGGGGTGTGTTTTTCCCACTAGAAAATCGTCGATGTAATAGCACATCAATTGGAAAATGAGCGACCATGGAGGGTCCGTCATGGTCGGAAGTTTATGTATCAACATGTCCTGAGACGTTACCACCCGCCCAGCCTTGTGTTCGTCGGTCAGAATTTGTGGGACTTACTATAAAGAAACTTTTACCTAAAATAGACTCCACAGATCCTACCAAAATGTCAAATTTAAAGAGAATTTAGGTTACCACATACACCTCACCCACGGTCTTCTATAACAACTTGCTCTACTTGTGCAATTATGATTTTAATCCGCCTGGTTCGTAACCGAGGTTGTTTTAGTTTACTGTCACCCAGCTCTTTAAACTTTCGTACCTGCGAACGCACATTTTTAAAATCCATAACGCCTTCGCTGCGCGTCTTGCTTAATTGGCGATGGATTTCAATGGGCGTTTCACCACGCATAAGGAGAGAACGAATGATTACACGGTGTTCTTGAACACTAAAGTCGCCATTTAAACCATGTAAAACAACATTCACTGCAGTGGCACTAATTCGACCTGTGTATCGTGTATGATGCTGTCATTTATATTACAAATTCAGAAATATTTTTCGCGTCTTTCAAAGTTATCCGCATCTTTCTACTTACTCTCACTACTAAAAATTTTTTAGAGATTTTAAAACTTGAACGTACTTTGTATGATGCCAGTCTCGCAAGTTCTGATGCCAAGATGTTTATCTTCGACCTGTACCTCTTTTTCCAAGTATCTTACTTTTCATGACATACAAAATATTATATGGATCATCACATGCCCGAAATATACGAGCTTTCCGATGTTTATTGTTTGAACTATATCTGTGAATTTATTTATCCGACATAATATGTTTTATATGTATATATTATTAGTAACTATATCAAACTAGATCATTTGGAGTATTTTACAATACACCCACATTTCAAAGGCTTCGAGTTTTTTCGATATCGTGTCTGTTAGCATCCAGCTCTCAACGCCATATAATAATATTGAAAATATATTCTTATTAATGGCTTATATTATACTGTGGTACTATTGAATAGTAGAATGTACTGAATAGGAACCAAACTGTTCTGTGATTCTATGTAGGAGATTTTTATACAGCACAGTAGTAATTTTTCTAATAGTTTCAAAATCGCAGATAATAAACTTATTGATTTGTATGAGATAGTATTAGTCAACTCTTTTCCAGACTTTTGGATGTAATAAGTTCCGATAGTGTGGTCAACATAATCAAGCCCTTTTAGTAGTTTTTTCTTTATTTTGAAAGTTATCTGATTTATTTCTGCTACCTTCTTATTATTGGAGAGTGAAATATGTTCTTTGATTTTTAGCACCCTTTTAATTTGTTTTTTGGCATATTATTTGAATTATTCCTACTTATGTTGTTTAAAAACTATTGATTATTAATGAGGGTAAAAACATCAGTTAAGTGTTGAACAAATTGGTCTGCTTCTTCTTGATTACTCCTGTCCCAAGGTCCCTATGTTTGATGATTCTACTCACATTGTATATGTTATGGTTGTTATTTTTCTTATGAATTTATGTGGCAATTCAGAGTTGAATTCTACTCTGAAAAACTTTTATCGGGTATTTTTTTAAATTGTAATTTAAGTTTATTAATTATTCGATAACATACGATTCAATTACATGAATTATGAGTGCACTGTTACTTTGTTCTAGCTTTCCTTTTTTTAAAATGCGTGTTTTGATTTCCAACGGTAGGCTTCTTTACTGCTTGTGGATTTGTAGCTTAAAAGTAACTTTTTTGCAGCATCTCCTATAATTTCTAAGAATGTCTTTACAAGATTTTCTATTTCATTAAAACTTTTTAGACTTACTTTTAAATGTTACATACATGACTTGCGTCGCTTTCAAAAATTGCCTTTCTATGTTTTACATCCGTCTCGTTTATAATTAACGTAGAGTCCCACAAAGTATTTTTGCTGTTGTAATCTCCACCTACAACAAGTTTTGGTGTTTGGAAATAACTTTCTTAGTATTCTTTTTTATATTGTGCCAAGACAATCAGTATAATCAAGATTGCAAAGTAGTATGGCATAGTTTTCATTTTTATTGATGTAGTCTGGAGATAACCTTTTTTATATTCAGACAGTTCGATTGATAATTTTATTAGCATTAGCAAACCAGCATGTACATTAACAGAGTAATTTGTGTGGTAAAGTTTATAATTAGATACATTTAAGACATAACTTATCATTGAAAATGAGTTTTAATAACTAACATAATGTCCATCAGGTTGTGTTGTAGGAAAATATTTATTTTACTTTTGCATTAAACTAAACTGTTGACATCCCATTATGCAACCCTAAGAAACTTGGCCGTTATTTTATCTTATTCAGTAATGTTGTTAACATATTTATTTAAGTTGGTTAAATATTTTTTTAATTTGTCTACATTTTAGTTAATAAATTTCCGGATTTTTATCTTTCTTAACTGTGCTACTATCTTGGCTTTTTAGTGCATCTACATAATATATATTTGTTGAGTTATTTTATTACTTTTAAATAAATTATGATAATACTCACAGCCTCAGTAATTAGCGGGGTGCGAACCTCCATACAAGGTACCTGTCGTTGGAGTTTTCTTGTTTTAACTCATTTAACACTGATAAATTTTATTACAGAAGGCTTCTACGTAGCCATACATAAATTTGACTATATTTTTATCCCTCCTGGGTGGTTCAGTTTAAATAAAAACTGCCTTATGATTATAGACGAGTTTGTAGAATTTGTTGCTGTGGATACATTTGTTGCAATTTCACTTCGTTAGAAGATATAAAACGTGTATGTTAGTGAACTAATAGAATACTAAAGCACTTGCGATAATTGAATTAACGGCATCTACGTTGATGACATTTGGGAGCTCATTATATAGAATTCAGCGAATGTTGTGTTGTTTGTATAATGGTCATGAGACTAGTAATAATACTTCGAGAAGGGAACATTCTTTAGTACTTTTATTTATCACTGTTTAGTTTGTATTAACGTTAATCACAAAAAAATTAACTGATTTCAATAAGTATAAACTTGGCCTTAAGTTAATAAAATAAAGGAACGATGCGAGCACTTTGAAAGTAAAATGTGCAGAAATAAAAATATATTCTGAAAATTAAGTGAAATATGTTTTAGGCTGGGTGTTATCCATGACGGCGCAGCACTTAACCTTGTCTGTTTGTTTCCACTTAAATGTTTTTAACAAACAGGTGAAAACGCCTACTCATAATTACTGGTCTCAAATCACTCATCTGTAGCCAAAATACACAAATAATTCACTATAGCAGATTAAACTAATTAACATGTCGCATAATTATCTGTATTCTACAATTCGCACGAGAGATGGATTAAATAAATAATTATTGACGAACAGTGCTAGCAAAAACCCAAATCAAATTTGAATGGGATTACAACCCACGTCAACATTTTTTATAAGGCCAGCCCCCAACTGAATTAAAGACGAGTATGAAAAAATCTGCAATAACGTAAACTCAAGTATTTTCTTTACAATTAAATGATAACTTTAGCCGGTGTACTTATCTGATATTCTGTTTCAGTTGCTGTGGTTGTGGCATTTTTCGTCTGCTGGGCGCCATTTCACACACAACGCTTGGTAGCAATCTACACTACCGGCATGGTGATAGATCCTGAAGATCATAAGAGGCTGTTCAAGATTTACGAGATTGTGACGTACGTTAGTGGAATTCTGTATTACGTTTCCACAACTATCAACCCGTTGTTGTACAACATCATGTCCAACAAGTTTAGGGAGGCGTTTAGGGTGAGAATAGTCATATTGGTGTAGTAAATAGTAGCTGCCTTTTGACTTTCGCTTGCTTGGTGACTTATTAACAATAGTGATAAAGAATATGCAATTTATGAGTTGATTTGAAAAATAATTTAACATTTTTTTAAATTAAGCTATTAATGTTTTATCCAATTCGCACATATAATTTTGTTTATATTTTTTGTTTATGAATTTTTGCCATTTGTAATACGTTTAAAAAAGGAAAAAGCAGCATACATTTTTTTGTGATAATACGTGTGTATTTATGTGGGCATGTTGTACGTGCAATACTTACATTCGTAAGGAGCTTTGAAAGCATTTTTTTAACACTGCACTGTACAATTTTCTAATACTCAACATAATTTTTAATTTCATTTTAATTTACAAATATATTTCAAGGTACGCGTAAAATTTTTGCCCAGGTTATCAAAATTGCTAAAACAATTATGTGGGCATCAAAATTCTATAAACTGATGTTAATGAATTTTGCTAAAATTTTTGCAAAAACATTATATAATATTTGAAGTTAAGGCGAAAAATAGTAGATATTATTTTTATATTTTATAAACCCTTAAATGCAATATTTGCAGTAATGGATAACAAAAATCAGAACTTTAAAAACTTTTACCTTTTATCTACCCGTTCAAATTTAAAGGTTCGTGCCTCTATGTGAGATATCATAAAATATTTATTAACATCTGTCTTTTTATTACAGCTTTACTCAAATGCGTAGAACACAAAGGACACATACTTTAAATCTGGATTTTGATTATAACTTAACGCATTACGACTTATTGTTTTATCACATATATATTCTCCTTAATGCTATAGATTTAATCCTTTATATTACTACTCTCTTTTCTTTGTAATTGTTCATTCTATTGTTTTCTCGGTCTGCCTATGCATCTTTTTCTTCTTGCTCTATATCTATAATATATTTTCACTAGTCTGTCATTTTCCATTTTTGTAAAAAATTTCATTTCTATCTCTATTATTTGACTTTTTCATTCATGTTAGATATGTTCATCATTTGAACTGATTCTGTTTTTAAGTGTTTTGTATATTTTACCGTTGCAGTAATTAAATTTCTGTGTTTTTGTGTATGTCTTTTTTGATACGACATTGTACACCCTAGAAATTTGAAGTTGTTTATCTATACGAGTGTTATTATCCAATCCGATTTTTGGACAGATTATTTTCCTATAACCGTTTAGATGGAAATATTTAAGTTTTATGTCTTCATAATATGTCGTAATTTGTATGCTGTTTTCTGTGGTACTGCTTCTTAATTTTCTATAATAATCTAATTGTTTTATAATTAGAGAACTCTATTTATACCGAATGTATATTTGAGAATATTTGTTGTCCACTCTCTGATAATTTTGCTTATATAGAGAATGTTTTAAATTTAGATTAACAGTTCTGCTAAAGTCGATATAATTTCTAATAGATTCTTTATGTAACAGATCCATTTTCTATTTGTACTAGATATTTTCTAATTTTTTTGCCAAGCTTTTAAATTTTCAACCACTCAAAATTAAAAATTTCTCAAAAGCATGAGCTAAATGGGAAACCCTGTTTCACTTTTTACCTGTCGGCAATGGTCTACTATGTAAAAACACAATATCAAGATTCAAGAAACTTTCTTTAAAATTTATCGACTTTCATGGAATTACTCACATATTATGATAAGGTATCCTTTTCTATTCAACATATTGTCCTTATTACTTTTTCGTCAATCCATTCATTTGTGTTTAATGTCTTGTTCTACACTCTATAAATTAAAATGTATTTTCTTAGACTTTAGGCTTCTCTTATTTTTTTCTTTGTTTCAATTATGCAACCTACGTATGCTTTTCTTAAGTTTTCTGGCAATTCCCATAGTTTGTTTTCTAAATTGTGTACATTGTATGTCACCAAAATGTATATGGTTTTTTATTCCTAATCTCTTGTCATTTTTTCGTTTTCGGATGCTGCCAATTGTATTCATTCTATTTGAGGCTATATTGTCTTGTGTATCTATTACTTAAAATACATAATTTGTATGCACATGCCATGGATTTGTATTTATCCATTTTAAAATATATTTTTATTGCGATAGTAATAGTAGTAAAATAACTCTGTTTGCCTCTGAGTAAGTAATCGACTTTATCAAGTCTTTCACTGTCCTTCGTTCCTGAACTTTGTCTTCCATTGGGGTTAGTTACACAATCTTCCACAAGTTTACTCGAATTTTCCCAGCCTACCACTTGATGGTGAGAGTCAGTATTTGGATACGGGTGGGTAAGTGATAGTATCATGATTTGCACTTCGGTACCCTTAGACTAAATATGTTTACTTTTTTTAATAATTAAATTTATAAAATTATTGAATTGTTGAAAATTTTTTTTTATTTTTATTTTTTTTTTATTTTTTGATGCCCAAAAAAAATTGTGTTTCTTGAGTTTGATTTAAAAGACTCGTTCAGATACATAGCTATAAATGAGATTTGTTTAAAAATAATGGTTTATGAGAATACATGTTATAAGGTAGTGCTTTCATTATTATACACGAACACTTGGGTATAAGAAAGCTGTTTTCGAAATGGGTGCCGCGTTTGTTCACACTGGAACAAAAACAACAACGAATTGATGATTCAAAGCGCTGTTTGGGCATGTTTTTTCGTCAATTTGTGACAGTGGAAAAAACATGAATCCACCATTTCATTCCGAAATCAAATTGGCAGTCTGCTGAGTGGAGAGCAACTGGTGAACGCCGGTTCTTCCAAATACTGGTTTAGGTCCAGTAATAGTAGCTTTTAATTCATTTTTTACTAGTAGACCAGTATTTTTATTTAGGAGTATATCGACTTGCTTTGTTACCCACATAAGATTGTCTATTGTGACTTAAAAACATTATCGAGTTTTGCAGATACTCCTAGACTACTTTTTTATAATTGATCTGGTGACTAGCTATATTATTTATTGAATTCTGCCTATTTTTTATAATAAATATGTTTTTACCCTAATAGTTTCTGATGAACTTTTTACGCAAGCAGATATCTATACCGTGAAGTTCTAATTAAAACACTATATATAGTACATTTTCTCAAAGATGCACAGATATTAGAGCTCCGTATTGGATACGCTTGTGTTTCAGATTAGTTTTGCTGTCCAATACTGTCTCTGTACAAATCTTCCATTATAGTTAAGTTATATTTCAAAAGCTTCATTAATATTTTCCTAGAGGATATAGTGTTACTAGTCATATCCATTAACAGACTTGGAATAATTTCTATTAGCTCAGTATAACCAGGAGATAATCTGACTTGCCAATTTATATTACATGTCAACCTATAAGAAGCAATTCTTGACTCAGTTTTGTATAAAATTTCTAAAGGTAAGCTTAAGAGAACTTCTGTGAGTAAGGTTTTTGAGTACTTCTTAATGTGCTTATAATTTTATAGACAAGTAAACCAGAGTTCACTAAGCTATAACTTGATTTATTCCTGTTAGTTTAAGTCATCATACTATCGACCCTTAATTAGCCATGTTTTATCCAAGGTTATTATTGTTACTTACTCTTCCTACCAATATTTTTTGTATTTTGTAGTGTAAATACTACGTTCCTTAGCAAGAACCTCAATGCTAAATCAAATATATTTCCAGATATTAAAACACTTCTTATACCTCAAAAAAATACTCAGAAATTCCAAAATTATAAGGCTTTCAAAAACTCGCAACAAAAATACTCCAGTACGGCTTATTGTCAGTGATTTGGTTTTCTACACATAACTTAGCCAAATAAAATCTCATCATATGTCCGAAACTCCTACCGTTTCTTAGACATAATAGTCAGCTCCGATATTGTCTCCTGTTTAATAATATTTCCATCCCTGAAACTTTGTCTTCATTTTTTTATGTAGACTACTATCCTGTTTTTAATCGCACAGTCGTATGGTACTATGAGCCATCTTGGACATATTTCGAGCAAGCGGCTGACTGAACTTCATAATTTAGAAGAAGAATAATGCAGCCAGAGGTGTTTGTACGTCCAGGATTACCGCTCCCCACTGTGGCAGTGGGAGGTTTTCGTCTCGCGGGTATCATGCTCTCCTGAGACTTGTAAATCCTAAAAACTAACTGCAATTTGGAAGACGACACCCTTAAATTAATTAACCTTTCCCTATTCATTACCTACTATATAGTTCATCTAAAACAATTGTGCTTCTACGCCCCTTTAACATGTCATAGCAAATCTGCTTACGATAGATTTTAAAATAAAAGCCCTTGCTTACTTTCCTTTGAAACGCACCTGTTGGATAAGGTACGGCTGATGATACTTTTGTTATCTGCACTGACGAATAAAATGCATTATCTCAATTACCTTTCCAATTAAATAAGTTACACACCAACATCAAGTTTACAATAGGAGTTTAACAAAACAAATAATTTTCTTTCCTGAGCATTTTCATAACAAAAAACTCTTTTCAGGGGAGTTCTATAATACAAAATATCTACCAATTACTAACTGTACTACATTCTAAATTGCCTTGCAATATTTCTCATTACCAGATATATTATACTTTCTGACGCTAAGAACTGTCAAATTGAAATTAATAAGGTCACTAAAACTTTAATATAAAAGGGACGTTTTACAAAATCCTTAACCTGTATCATAAAAAATATTAACAAAAAACACAATTTAAAATCCACGACTTTTCCGACCAAGTAAAAGAGTTCTTGCCTTACATTAGAGCTATACAAATATACAAACGCTTTTCACGATTAACTAAGGACCATTACTCCCAGAAATACTAAGGTGTCTACGAAAGACCTTGTGATGGCTGCGACAGAATCTACATAGGCCAAACGAACCGATAAAAAGCCGTTTAACTTTACAAAAAAAATCATTTTACTCACCATTATATCTTTTACCTATTTTTGATGAATACATATTTTTTCACAAACATCGTTATCTCTTTAAGCTATTCAGGATTTATAGCTTATTTGATTACTTGCAATAAATAATTTATAAAATCGTTCTGCCAACCCTTAAGCTTAACAATGGTACAAATAGAGTTGCGTAATATTAAATTCAAAAAGATAACAGACAACCTGACTGGTTTTGGCAGCCCAAAGGACTGATCCCGTTACCTTTTCAACCCTCCAAAGCCTTTATTTGTACCTAGTCAATGTTTCGAAATATATTTTAAATTCTAATATATAGCAATAATTCATATACTTTTATAGCTAAGAATCAGCTTTTAAAATACTTTTAAAGAAATTCAAATAAACACGTTTTTAAGCAAATGCGGCATTTTATGTATCGAAGGTTTTTTTTATAAACACATTATATATATATATATATATATATATATATATATATATATATATATATATATATACATATACTTTTAAGAGTTGTTAAATAACTTATGATACTTGCAAAGCATAGCCGATTCGTGCAGACGCATAAAATAAAACTCTTTGTATTTAAATTTGTCGAACGTTGGTTTATCTTTGCATTATTCACATCACGCTTTTTAGATTTCTGGTTGGGCTATTTAGTGATTAAATGCTTGCTTATAGTAAATTATTGAAAATTATTCTATTCCAAAACTTTTTTTTATTTTTGCACCGTATTTCTAATCTTTCCAGTTGGCCTATCTTTAATCATTTCGAGGTTTGTAATTATTATTGTTACTTCTTGTTCCTTTACATAAAATTTTGCATTAACTGCAAAACAAATTCAATTTACTATAACTTTTTTTGCGTTTTATAAAATTATACAAACTTGGTATGATTTTTGCTTATTTTCTATTACAAAAAATTCATAAGTTTTTAATATACTCCTTTAGTTCTATAATATGCACTTTTTTTACTATGAACATCATTCTTACTATTCTAGTGATTACTTTATGTTTAAAATGCGCAAATATCGTTTGATTTTTGAACGAATATACACTCCATTCAGTTGTTTATAGAAATGCTATATCTTCTTGTATTTCTTCTTTTGCATGTGCATACAAGTTTTTTATTTGTAAATTTGCCTTAATTCTTTTATTATCTATATCAGCATTCTATCAGATTCCGGGGCAAATTTTATAACTCCTTTTTACGTTTCTAGATTAATTTAAGAAATCCTGTGTTAGACTTTGTTTATAAGGATTACATACTTTTTATGTTTATTATTTTAGTATGTCTTATATGGATTCTTTGGATTATTATGTTTTTAGACATTATCTTTTGCATTTAATGCTGCTTATTCTTTATATATTCCTTAAACCTTCTATGTTTCCATATTTATTGACTTTGTTTTTGGATTATTATTGTATTTAGTTTTATAAGTATGTCAATATCTTCAATATTAATTCTTACTAAAATTATCAATTGTTTATCGCCGACAGACTATTTTGTTAGTTTTTGTTTTCTTATCTTCACTACCACTACATTATCTATTTTCTCATCTTATTTGGAATGTTTCTGATCATATTCTTATCTTAGTAAGACTTAATATTTTATATTTGTATTTCCTTTTAAACCTTTAAATTGTTTCTCTTCTTCCTTGTCAAATATAAATTTATGTACGTGGGCTGCTTGGTATCTATCGCGAATTGGTAACTCTTGGCCAAAAAAAATGGAGTTAACTCGTAGTGATTTTCATACAATGATTTTTACGACTTTTGACGTGGATTATCTCAACAACAGTGTGTCAATCAACTCATTTCGACTCTTGGTGATGAAGACTGGCATAGATTCTATGCCAGTCTTCATATAAAATGTTATATTGTTGTAATTAGTTTCTGGCTGATAAATTTAAAGAAGCTTGTTTAAAATCGGCTGTATAACCAGTGTAGCAAAGCAAATACTCGGAAAAATATTTCCTATAACGGTTATATTTTTAATAGCTTCCAGGTCGGTCCGCAATTACACTGTGCCAAATTAATTGGGCATTGGTTTCTTTTAACTGCCAAAATTATAGAAAACATTTTCCTTCATTGTCTCCAATATGGTCAAGTTTTACCTTTACCTGTGATCAACGTATGAGAAAAATAATCAGTTAGCATTTACCCGTTGCAACGCGCACATCTCTAGGGTTGATTGCAGCGAGCCGCAGCCAAGTGCACGTTTGCCCACTTACACTTGTCGCTAGCTATTTTGGCTTGCTTGTCTCGGTATCGCGTATAATAAAATATACGTTTCGCACATCGATTGTGTTTATATTTATAATTTACCACCTAATCCCTATGCCAGCAAACATTGATGCTGTGCATAAATTGATAAAGAAAGATCCTTATGTGACTTACCGTGAAATTCAGGCATCATTAGGCATTAGTGTGACTAGCATACATTCAATATTGGATGAAAAGTTTAACCGTAAAAAAGCTGTGTTCGCTTTGGATCTTGCGCTACTTAACGATCGTTCAAAAAACGGGTTTGTGCCAATTAGTCGAAAGAAATACTAAACAAATACAATCGCGGTGCTTCAAATACCATTTACAACATAGGTAACAAATCTTTAATTTATACGCGTGAGCCCGAAAGTAAACAGCAGTCGACTGCATGGGTTTTCCAAGATAACCCAAAATCCAACAAAAATCGTTCGCGCTCGAAGCACTGCGATTTTAGAGAATCATAAAATAGTCAATTTTGAATTTGTTTGCCAGAAATCTTTGAAGTAAGAAAAACCAACGCGCGACGCCGGATCATTTCCACTATGACAATGCGAGCTCACACACGTCGACGCAAACAATTGTCTTTTTCGGCACTCAAAACATCGAATTATGTCTTGGCTTTGTCCCTAAAAATTTATTTTTATTTCCATACGTGAAGAACAAACTGCGTGGACAACGATCTTTGACGCCGGAAGAGGTGATTGATGAGAAAATGCCATGAAAAGTGATTAAATCATATGCAATATTGTATTGACCCTCAGTGAGAATATTTTAAAAAACAATTAAAAAAAATTTCAACATTAAACATTTGTGTTGGTTAGTTTTTGGTAATAGATAGCAAGCAACCCACGTACATATTATATTATTTTTTAAAATGTTTTATGATGCTTTTTTAAACTTTGATTTTTTGTGATATTATTCGGTTCTTCCACATAAGTTTTATTATTTACTGTAATAATGCGTGGTGGTATACAAATTATTTATGCTTTCATTTTGTTTTTTCGTAAATTTCACATTATCTATTGGTGTAGACGTAGGGAATTTGTTATTACCATTTCTTAATTAAACAATTTGTTTTACCAAAACGTTATACGCAAATCAGTCTTCTGTTGGGAAAACACTTAGAAAATTGCGACCTGTTTTCAGAAATCACACACGTTTGCACCCATCAACTCGTTTAGTAAATAAATTTAAGCAGTATGCCTTTGTATTAGACCAAAAATATTCAAAGTGTCCGTAAAACTCTCAACAACTGAGAGTTATGATAACCTGTCCGCAGAATATTGTGAAAAAAGATTTGAGTCTGTACCCCCAAAAACTTCAGTTAACTCAAAAACTTGAATCTCGTGACCATAAACTTTAATAATTTTATTCTATGCACATTGGATTGTCCAAATTTTTATCAACACTAAGCTCACTTTAATCTCAGTGTACTAGTTAACAAATAAAATTTCCACTGTTGAAATGATGAACGACCTTTAATTCATTTCTTTGAAAATACTGCTGCTGTTGCTGCAACAATAAATGGAGTTGGCTACAGTGAGTTAGTTAACTATTTTTTGTTACATCAAATTAATCAGTTGGGCCTGGAGACAACACGTGTCATACAGCACGGGACACTGTTCAAATGTTGAAAAGGATGTTTCCTTTAATTTCAAGAAATGGTGACACTGATTGGTCGCCCAGATCTCCGGATCTGACAGCTCCTGACTTTTTCTAGGGCCATCTAATGGTATAAATCTAGGCCAACAAACCAATGCATATTAAACAAAATAGGAACGTAAAACAATGCAAATTATTATTAAAGAATTGTAAATCTGTTCTATCTATTGCTATCAGTTGAACAATAATATAGGTGCGCGTTATTCAAAAGGAGTTGAGTTTGTGGAGCGAAAGCGGATAGACGCGAAATTGGCTGGTGGCGATAAAATACTCGAATACGGGCTTTGTCACACCGACTTTTTCGTGAAGTGTAGCTAACTGAATCTGAAAGTGAAAATTATTAGCAATTTAATAAGAGTGAGCAGATAATTATAAATAAGGAGCGATTATAGGGCTGGGTAAATAGGAACAATCAAGAATACAAACGAAGAGAATTTTTCACCCGAAGGCCAAACGTTCCCTGCCTTACGCGGCCGACAGACGGGAGATAACGCGACCCGGACGATACGGAAAGTTTATTTACCAAACGTACAAAAATCTAAATTCAGATAAAATATTGACAAAAAGGGGATTATAAATGAGTTCAGGATCCAAAAGAGATAGAGATCTAAACAGTAGCGAAGAAAAGAAGAGATCTTTAAGAAAAGTAAAATAGTAATTAGATCACCAACATTAAAAACAGAAAAATAAAAAGTAAGTGAAAGAAAAATGGAGATCTAAAAGAAATTAAAGACATGATTAAAATTATGAGGGATGAAATTAAGAAAAGTACAGAAGAAAATCAGAAACTACGAGAGGAAATGGCAAAACGGGAGATAAAATGGAATCGGAGAAAAACAACTCCAAAAGAGAATCGAACAACTGGAAGATAAGTTTGAAAAAATAGAAAAGAAAAACGAAAGTGTAGGTTGATAATCAAGGGTGTAAAATTAGTAGAAAATCGAAAAGAAGAAGAAACAAAACAATTCCTCTCAGAAAAATTGGGAGTAAAGTAGAAGTAAAGAATGTAGTAACACTGCAAGGAAATAAAGGTACAACTACAAGTCTGGTTGAAATGAAAGACTGGGATAATAAACAGAAGGTCATGAAAAATAAATATAAACTGAGAGGATCCACCGTATACATAGACAATGATAAGACGCCAAAAGAGAGAGGAATACAGGCCGAAATAAGAAAAATTGCAAAAGAAGAGAGAAGTAAAGGTAGAAGAACGAAAATCGGTTATAAGAAAATCATCATAGAAGGAGTGGAATACGTCTGGGATGATGAGGAAAAAGGGGTTATAGAGAAATCAAAAAACTGAACCAGGCCGAACTTATAAAGAAATATGCGATGGACATGGACGACGATAAACAATATAAGATGAACAACAAAATGAACAGCGTAGGAATAGACAAAAGTAAAGAAAAAGAAAAGGATAAGAGGAAAATAAACAAAATGCAACAGGAAAAGTTGAGAATAGGAACATGGAATGTGAAGGGAATTAAAGACAAAGAAGAAGATTTAGTAGAAGAAATGATAGAACATCAAGTGAAAATCCTAGGAGTAACAGAAACCAAGAAGAAAGGAAAAGGTATGAAACGAATCCATAAAGGATACTGGCTATTTTGGTCAGGAGTGAAGGAAACGGAAGGAGCAAGATGTGGGGTAGGATTAATAATAAATCCAGACATGCTAAAAGACATTATAAAGGAAGAATATATAAATGAACGGATTTTACGATTAGAAATGAAGCTAATAGGAGAAGAAATATGGAGTGTGATAATAGCATACAGAGAAAACGAAGATGCTAGAAAAGAAGATAAAGATAAGTTCTTTGAGGACGTACAAAGAGAAATAGATAATGGAGGAGAAAATGTAATTGATATGGGAGACTTAAATGGACGAGTAGGAAAACAGAATACAGGTATAGAAAAGTACTTAGGGAAAGAAGGAGAAACGACTAGAAATAATAACGGGGGCAGAATTATAGAAATCAGCACAGAAAACAATTTAGTGATCGCAAACACAAAATTCAAACAAGGATATACACAAATTCACAAGAGTAGTATAATGCAGGAACGAGAAGTCAATTATTGACTATTTCTTAATAAGTAAACCAAAATAAAAAAAGGTACAAGACGTCAAAGTAACAAGATAAGCAGAGATAGGAAGCGACCACTACTTGGTAAAAATGGACCTAAAGAATAAAAAGAAGAAAAGAAGATAAGAGGAGAAAGAAAGCAGTGGAAACTAAAAAAACATATAAACTAAAAGAAACAGAGAACCAAAAAAGATATAGGGAAATTATAACCAAAAATTTAGAGCAAAAGATAATACAAAATGGGTAGAAGAAAAGTGGGAAAGATTTAAAGATACCACACTAAACGCTGCGAAAGAGAGTTGTGGGACAAAGAAAATAGCTAATAAAAATATGAAGAAAACAGCATGGTGGAACGAAGATACAAAAGCAAAGATCAAAGAGAAAAAGCAGGCATGGAAGAGATACTTAAGTACAAAAAAAACAGACGACTACGAAAAATATAAAGAAACAAGAACAGAAACGAAAGCGGCGGTGAGAAAAGCAAAAGAAGAATCATGGATAAAATTTGGAGAAAATATGACAGAAAACTTTCGGGAGAACCAAAAACTATTTTACGGAACCTTAAAACAACGTAGGAAGAAAAAGGAATATAATATGATGAACATAAAGGGAAAGGACGGACAAATAATAACACAAGAAGATCAAATAATGGAAAGATGGAAAGAACATTTCTAAGAACTAACAAAAGCAGAAAACAGTACAACAGATGAAAAGAAAGAACTAGACGAAAGAGAGGAAATCGAAGAAATACAAGAGAAAGAAGTTAGAGAGGCCATAAAGAAAATTAAGTTAGGAAAAGCAGCAGGAAGAGACAAAATAACACCGGAAATGATAAAGTTTATGGGAAATGAAGGAATAACTAAATATACAGAATTGCTAAATGAAATAATGAAGACAATGATAATACCAAAGGATTGGAATATAGGAATCATACTCCCCATACATAAGAAAGGTGACAAAAGAGAATGTGGTAATTATAGAGGAATTACGTTAATAAGTGTCCCCGCGAAAATACTGGCCAGAATAATTGAGAAAAGAATAAGAGACAGAATAGAAAATACAATAGAAGAGACTCAATGTGGTTTTAGGAAGGGGAGAAGCACACAAGATTTAATGTTCATCATTAGATAAATCAGCGAAAAATTTATTAAAAAAGGAAGGGAAATACATATGTGCTTTATAGATTTAGAAAAAGCTTTTGACAGAATACAAAGAGAACAAATATGGAAAGCACTAGAAAAAAGAGGAATAGAGGAAAGAACTATAGAAATAGTAAGAGCAATGTACAGAAGTAATAAAAACGTAGTAAGGACTAATAATGAAGAGTCACAAGAGTTCGCAACAGAAATAGGAGTAAAGCAAGGATGCAACATAACAAACTCTTCTCCCACCTGCCTTACACCTAACGGTAAAAAGGGCATAAGGATTAAGTAAAGTAAGTAAAGCTAAGGCCCTTGCTGTTCTCAATAGTGCTAGACAAGGCGATGAAAAATGCAAAGAAAAAAATGAAGAAGATAAAATTGGGATACTGGCAAATGGAACAAACAGAAATAAACGAACTGATGTTCGCTGACGACATGACGATAATAGCCGACACAGAAGAGAATCTACAACACAACCTAGAGGTGTTAGAAACAGAGCTACGGAAAATAAACATGAAAATAAACATAGCGAAAACTAAAAGTATGGTAGTGGCCAGAGAGAATATAACACACAAAATAAAAATACAAGAAAAACAAATTGAACAGGTAGAAAGTTTTAGATATCTAGGATCAATAATCGAGAACAACGGCAAAATAGATAAGGAAATTAATGATAGAATGGAGAAAACAGGGAGAATCTACAATACTCTGAAAACGAACTTTTTAGGAAAGAAAGAAGTACCAAGAAAAATAAAAACAGAAGTAGTGAAAAAAGTGGTGAGACCGTCAATAATGTATAGTAGTGAATCGTGGTCTTTGACAGAAAAACATAAAATAAGACTAAATGCAATGGAGATGCGGTTCCTAAGAAGGATACAAAATAAAACGAAAAGAGATAAAATCCGAAATGAAACGTACAGACAAGACTTAAAGATAAAACCTATAATGGGAAAAATAGAAGAAGGACAATTAAGGTGGTTTGGTCATGTGTGTCGTATGCCAAAAAACAGATTAGTGAAAAGAGTGTATGAATCGCGAGTGCCGGGTAAAAATCAAAGAGAAAGGCCAAGGAAAACCTGGGAAGAAGGAATAAGAAAGGCAGCAGCAAACAAGGGAATAAACTGGGAAGGTATAAAACAAGTAGCCCAGGACAGAAAACTATGGAACGAAAAATATACAGCAACATAACAAACTCTTCTCCCACCTGCCTTACACCTAACGGTAAAAAGGGCATAAGGATTAAGTAAAGTAAGTAAAGTTATTCAAAAGGTAAAAAAAAACGATAGACAGATGGTCAGATAAACGGACGAACAGATATATGAAATAGACTTTTTTATATATAAAAACCTAAAACCTAAAGCAAAATATTCAAGACACTATAAGTGGAATATCGCTGGAAATATACGAAAATGCAATAAAAAGACCTCAAATTTGTGTTGCAGCAAAAGGTGAGCATTTGACAGATGTATTCCACACATAATTGTAAAGTCTAAATTTTTCATTTGGTCCAAAAATTATTTAAATTTGAGGTCGTATCTTTTTAAATTGTCAACCCTGTATTTCTCACTTGTACTACTATTTTCAATTTTCGCGCTACAAGTCATTAATATTTTCCTTAAATCTGAATTATATGAGAGATCTCTAGGGATAGATTCTACAATAAGAATATGCTAACGACACGCGTTTGGCGCCGCGTAATATTTTTCGCGCGCATACACCTACGATCAGCTGACTCAGACATTTTCTTTTTCATTCTTTCCATTAACAACAAATAATCTGGCTCGTTCCTGGGAACGTTCTCCTTATTTCCTTATATCTGAATTTTTTTCGTATTTTGCTACCTTATACTATCCAAAAGATAGATTCACGGCATGACGAAGCTGAGATATCGAAGCTCACACTGCTGTGGTATCTCATCTTACTGTGTAAAATATTGGTTAAATAAATACACCTTGCACTTTTGTATTTGCTAATAAATTTTATTTTTATTTTATATTATCTCATAAAATTTTAAAAACAATTTAAAAAATTTAAAAAAAAATAAATTCAAAATTTGAAATATATTTTATATTGTATGCGGTTGTTAAATTGTAAATTAGAATACCATATCATATCATATCGTATTATAGCAAATAATTAATTTATACATGTTGTAATTAACAATATAGTATTATGTAAATTTATTTAAACATTACAGTTATTGGTTTATTTCTCTATAAGAATGCATATAAAGCAATAAATCTGTTGCTGTTATTCAGTTTAGATTGCTTTAAATTATCCTATTCCGAATAGCCGACAATAACTGATTTATTACCCAGGACTGCAATTCCATGGTTGTAGTAAACAAACTAAAAGTGTCGTTAAGCAAATGGAACTTCTCGCTTTGGTTAAAAGCAAAAGGCTGTAAATCACAAATGATTATTAAATTTTTTTTATTTGAAAAATTTCCTTGCATTTAGAATGTTTTTTAATACCTACAATACATTAATGTTGCTTGAGAAAATTGTTTGTTGACTAATTTTGTTATCACGGTAAGAATGTAAAATAATATAATTAATATAATAATAATAATAATAAAAAGATATAAAAAAACATGCAGTTTTACAATAAGTACAATACAACTGCATCAAAAATTTTGGTATGCGATGATGTTTTGATTTTAAGATGACATTTTAACCTCTATAAGATATTCTATTGTTCAACATACATATGGTAATCCGAGGGGGCTAGATCTGGAAAATAGAGTAAATAATACAAAAGTTTAAATTGTAGTTCAATAAATTTTCTATATTTCACCACAATCGCTGCCTTTAATTCCCAACTTACGTGCGTGGTCATAAATTGCTTCAAAAAATACAACGAATGTTTTTAAATACTTGCATACGGCAAACTAATGTGTTTTGTACTAAAATGAGCAGAACCAGTACACATTTTGCGCAAAAAATTTCATATAAAGTTCATTATACAAAATGATGTGGCTTCTGCTAATTCGTGCACCTTCATTTATCTGTCGGACAAAAATATATTAGTTACTGTCGATAGCGTCTGTCATGTCAGTTGTTTTTGAACATCTAAGACGTAGTACTTACATGATTCGACGCTTTTTCTATCGCGTAAACTCATTTATCCAAAATCCAACTGAAATACCTAGACTAAATACAATGAGTAAATAAAATGGCCATCAAAGCTGTGCATTTAAAAATATAATTTAAAGTGATGTATTATAAAAAGAGTAAAAATAAATGAATAACACAAAAGAGACGTTATTCTGACAAAACAACATATAAGACCTAACTTTGTTTAAAATATTTTTCCTTTAATAGTCAAAATAAATAAAATTGTAAAATAGTAAAATATTTAATAGGAAGTAAGGAACTTAAAGATAAATAAGGAAAAACTTGTCAGTTTTATTTGAAAGGTGTGAAATGGCGCTGGCCATTTTTAGCGGACCCAGCTTCCAAGCTGGAGACCAGCTTTACTTTTGTAATATGCGTCGTCTGTCACGCCTTATAACTTTTGATCAAAGCAGCTTTCAAGCTAGAGACCAGCTTCTATTTCTGACATCTGTCACGCCTTATAATTTTTGATCTGTGATAGATAGAGCCCAGACGCCAAAAATCAGCCTGATAGGAAAATCTGGAGACCGGTTTGACCGAAAGTGGCCCCAAAGTTTTCTGTTCCGGCCGCTAAATTTTTGCCGCTATTTACTTTCATTTGAATATAATTCACCGTCATTCGTTTGAATAAAATTTCGTTAAACCCTATAGTTTAGTTTCATACATAGGGTCCGCTCTGCTTTACCGGTAAAGGAAATTTTCGCTTGTTACAATTTTCAGCTTGTATGAATATTTTCAACTTGTTATCAATATTTCATTTTTAGTAATTAACGCTTCGTTTCCTAAGAAGATAGAAGAATGAGAACACGAGAATTTAATGCATTTATTAGCTTATGTTACGACCAAGATACGAAGTTCGGCGAGTTCCAGAATTGACCCTCATTTTGCACTTTCGCCGAGAAGTTTGGCCAAGGTCTGATGTACTTGAAATCACCAGTGTGTATGCTATTTTGGTCGGCCGTTTAGTGCAGTGGTGGTAAATTCCTGTCTAAAATTTGATGTGCCGATGCAATATTACCCGATAGACGGCAGTTGGCGCACCTTTCGCTTACGGTACGACGGTGGCGTGCACGTGGTAGCAACGAAAATAACATTTCTTTTGTCTAGTACTAATGCTTAAATTGTATCTTCGCATATACAATTCATGTCAGACCAAATTATATAAAGAAAGATATGGTTTCTAAATCTTTGATATTTAAAGAATTTAACTCAAGATGTCAGGTAGATCTTACAGACATGCAAAGTAATCTTGACAGCGAGGACAAGTTCATGCTCAATTATCAGGACCATTTAACAAAGTTTATATTATTTGCAACCTCTGAAAAACAAAAAAGCAGCAGAAGTTTCTTACTAGCTGCTAGACATCTTCACCACTATAGGTGCTCCAATTATGCTTCAATCAATTAATGGGAGACAATTTTCGAACCGGGTTATAAATGAACTAAAGAACATTTGTCCAGAACTGAAACTTGTACACGAAAAACCGAGACATAGCCAAAGCCAAGATTACGTCGAACGTGATGATGACATGGATGCAGACAAATTGATTTCGACTATTTCTATTTGATAATTAATATAATGTATAAAATTTACAGTCGCTCATAACTTTTTTATTCCGACTTGGTCTAATAGTCTCATGCCATTTTGAAAACTGGCCAGCCAAATCCCAAAATAAAAAAGATCGGACATTGGTCAGTTAATTTACACCAAAATTTGCCACGTTCTGATTTGGGCAGGTACTTTCCACTCTGACCGATTTCGGATTTATATATTATATATATATATACATATATAATTAATGTAGAACAAAAATTTTATGAAATTTAGTGTCTTTTTGTTGTTGAAAAAAAACTTTTTTTATTATTTTCATCTTCTCTTCTTCTTCTTTAACCCTCATTGCGCCCAGTATTGGGCATAGGCCTCCCTCAAATTCTTCCATGTAGCGCGATTCTGTGCGACTCTCATCCATGGCAGTCCTGCTACTCTCTTAATGTCGTCTTGCCATCTCATTATTGGCCTGCCACGCTGTCTCTTGCCTGTCCATGGTCTCCATTGGAGGATTTTAACGTTCCACCTACTGTCTTTGATCCGAGCTGTATGTCCTGCATATTCCCATTTCAATTTCGTCACTCTTTTCACTACATCCGCGACCCCAGTTCTATTTCTTATCCATTTATTTCTCTTTTTGTTTCGTATTGTAATTCCAATCATTGCTCTCTCCATTGCTCGCTGAGTGACTTCCAGTTTTGTTTTACTTGTTTCGTTAATGTCCATGTTTGAGCGCCGTATGTCATTATGGGAAGTATACATTGGTCATATACCTTAGTTCGCAAGCGTTGGGGTATTTTGTTGTTTTAAAATATAAGCTAGCTTTCCAAAAGCTGCCCACGCCAGACGTCTTCTTCTATCTATCTCGTGTTCTCTGTTTTCCTTCCTTAATGTTACAGTTTGTCCTAGATATATATACTCGTTGACATTTTCTAGGATAGTTCCATTTATGTTTATTTGTGGGCTCTCAAGACACATTGTCTTCGTCTTATTCAAATTTACTTTTAGACCTATTTTCTTAGACGTTTTTTCTAATTCGTTTATCATAATTTGTAGGTCGTCTTTGTTGTCTGCAAATAGAACTACGTCGTCGGCAAATCTTAAATGATTCATTTTTTCCCCATTTACATTAATACCCCTATTTGACTAGTCCAGATTTTTAAATATTCCTTCAAGTGCCAAATTAAATAATTTTGGAGACATTGAGTCTCCTTGTCTAATACGTCTATCAATTGAGAATTTATTACTATATGCATGTAATTTAATTGTTGCTGTAGCGTGTTTGTATATATTACTTATCAGTGCTGTATATCGGGAATCTATTCTAGCACAATTAAGTTCCTTCATTATTGCCCAGTGTTCAACGCAGTCAAACGCCTTCTCATAATCAATAAAAGCCATGAACAAAGGCAGGTTAATTCCATGGATTTCTCGATTAGAATTTTAACAGTAAGTAAATGGTCACAGGTACCATATCCCTTTCTGAAAGCTGCTTGCTCTACTGTCTGATAATCATCTAATTTTTGTGATAATCTGTTAGTCAAGATCTTTGTTAACAATTTATACATTTGAGAAAGTAGGCTGATAGGGCGGTAATTTTGTAATAGTAATGCGTCCCCTTTTTTAAACAAAATTACTATCACGGCGTTATCCCAGTTATCTGGTATTCTCCCTTGTTGTAGGCACATGTTAAATAGGATTTTTAGCTTGGGGATTACTATTTCTTTGGCTTCTTTGATCACTTCTATTATTATATTAGCATCTCCCGGCGCTTTATTGTTTTTCATCGTCTGCAGGGCATGCAAAATTTCGTCTTCAATGATCTCCGGCATATCCTCAGATCCTACATTTACTATTTTAGAATCCTCTTTTGGCCCCTCAGGTTGTTTAATGTGCGACTCGTCTGTGTTTCTTATTTCTGTTCCGGCGAAGTCTTTCACTGCAATGATTTCTCGTTTCCCATATCTTCTTTTCAGGCACTTCATGCTTTTGTTGTCCTCTATTACTTGCTCTATTTGTTCTTCATAGAATTTTTCTAAATCTTTTCTTATCATACGCCTCGCTTCTTTTCTCACTTCTCTATATTCATCAGTTGCATATTTTATTCTATATATAACTCTCTTCTTTCTTCTATTTTTTGTTTTGTTTGTTGAGTAATTTTATTTATCTTTTGGAATGTCGTCTTTGTGATTTTTTCCGACGCTTCTGTTAATGCTAGTGTCAGATCACGAGATATTTGGTTTAGATTATTGTCATTATATTCCTTTAATAGCAATGATTGTCGTATGTACTTTTGATAGGTTTCCCTGTTTTGTTTGAGTGTCTGGGCATTTATCGTTCTTTTATATCTATATTTATAT
This sequence comes from Sinelater perroti, assembly GCA_036346155.1. Taxonomy (NCBI): domain Eukaryota; kingdom Metazoa; phylum Arthropoda; class Insecta; order Coleoptera; family Elateridae; genus Sinelater; species Sinelater perroti. Next base: position 11,239,687 of record JARFIY010000195.1, on the reverse strand, counting down.
CTGTTAAACTTTTGAACAGTAACCTTTGCCCTTACGAGCCGATGGTCGCTTCCCGTGTTAAATGAATTTAAGACTGTGACATCGTTTATGCTTAACTTTTTGGATGAGAGTATATAGTCAATTTCATTCTTGGTCTGCCCATTTGGGCTTATCCACGTCCACTTGCGCTGGGCTTTTTTACTGAAAAAGGTGTTCATGGCGTACAATTTTTGATCTGCTAAGAAAGCTGCTAGCATATTTCCTCTTGGGTTTCTTTCGCCCAATCCATATTTTCCGATGTATTCTTCCTCCTCTTTTATATGTCCTATAATCGCATTGAAGTCGCCCATGACTATATTAAGATTAGACATTCCCTCTTTCCTCGCATTTATAATGTCCTCGTATAATATTTCAACATCCTCGTCAGTATATGCCGAAGTAGGTGCATTATTTTCATCATTTGCCCGAAATATATTTGTTTAAAGTGGAACACCTTTTAGGCTTGTGCCCAAAATAATAATCTTTATATTGCATTGTATTGATGATCTTCGTGAAAAGTATATGAGCAATTAATTCAGGAAATTCAACACGATGCCAATATCAGAAATAGCTTTAGATTAGGGCTGTCGTCTGTATACCCTAAAAATACCTTTTATATACTTTTATTTTTGTCTGTTAGAATATAAAAGTTTAAGAAAATTATTACTGAATGAGTATCACATTCCGAAATAAGCTTCCGTTTCCAATCTTCTCAAAAACATAAACTAATGAAACCAGATAAAAATGTGTACAAAAATATTCTTGTAAGTTTGTCTGTGGACTTAATTCTGAATACAAACTCGTTACAGTTTGTACAAAGGAAGGCTTTGAAGGATATCGTAGCTGATAAATTTATATTTATAAAACAGTAGGTTTTTTCGTGTTATTGCGGACAAAGAATGCATTAGCACCATGACATTAAGATATCTAAAAATAAGTACTTCAATAAAAAAAAATTTGTTTTTGGATAGAATTTGGTTTGTTTTTGTTTGAAACAAGATCTGACGTTACCAACAAATTGTGGCAATATTTCGTAGAAACTTATCTAGCTACAAGACTACGTGTTTCTATAGCGCTTTAGTAAAATTGTTATCTTTACAGTATATGTGTTTTTGTGAACAAAAGCAGTCTTTTTTATTACCCATTTTTTCAGTCTGATTGGTAATATAGTCAGGCAACGAAATTTGCTACACAAAGATTTAATCGGTATCAAGTTTGGACTTATAAAGTAGCACGGAAAAAATGTAACATTTTAACTTTTCTATTCGTAAATTAATTCTAAGTCTCACTAATTGTTATTCTAAGTCAGTTATATGTCTGTATAATTATATACTCCTTATAGTTATTACTTATTTATTATAACTTGGCCAACACAGTTGCTGTTTTGACACTAGCAAATATTTTATTTCCTTTTAATTTTATCGAAAATCCATGTCTCTGGCTAATCTCTTAAAAATTAAATAAAAGTGGCAACAATATTCGACCCCATCTGCCTCATCAAAATATATTTAGATTTGAGTACGTAAAGGTGATGTTTCCTACTAATACAAATTGATGATTCTTAAGTCTCGTTCATCTAGCTCATTCTCGTTTAGTATTTTAATAAGTCTCTTGTGTTGTGCATTATCAAATGTTTTTTAGTAATCAATAAAAATAAAAATACAAGTTGACATCCCTGCGCCTTTGAAAAAGGACTCGTATATTAAACGTGGACTATCTAACACCTAGCGCATTACAAAATCCAAATTACGCGAAGCTGACATTTCTCGCATAGTCTAAAGAAGGATTGTATATAAGAAGAATTTTAGAGGTGGCCCATAAGATTGACAGTACCAAATGGGACAAAAATTGGTAATGTCAAGTTAAGATATTTATAATCTTATGTGTTGTTATTGGTAGACTATCTAGACTGTTAAAGTATGGAAGATGTCTTAGTCTGTTATACTCAAAGAGGTCATCTATATAGACTTTCCAGGTATTCATTTTCTTTTTGTTGTTAATAATTATTTTGTGGTATTTAGTATACAATATCCCGAACGTATTGAATTTGTATATTCCAGGTTTTTGTATATTTCCAGTTTTTATTTGCTATCGCTATTTCTCGCTTTATTTGTTTTTCAATATTTTTGTATTATATTTCGTTTTTTGTATTCTTTCTTTTCTCCATGATTTTCTTTTTGTTTTTAGCGACCAAATATTCGTTAAATTTATATTAAATGCTGCAGATATGCAGTATTTTTCTGTGCTATTTATTTCTTCTAGATTTTTACATTTCAAGGTTAATGTTTTTGCCACCTTTTTTCTTGTTTCTTTTTTCAATTTTTTTATATTTTACCATCCCATAATTGTTTTTTCTTGACTTTCTATAGTTTATCTTTAAATCATCAAACCCGAAGAGCAAAGCACTTTATTATACAGAAGTTTCAAGTACACGCTGTAGGGGTTGTTAGAAAAGAAGCAAGTTTCGTGCGGCTACAAAACACTTTTATTTAAAAAAGTGGAAAACTGCCAGATTAAGGTAAAATTGTACGAAATCCATAGAAACTCTTTTCTATCGTTGGACCTATTTTTATTTCTTAATAAACACGTTCATTTGATGTTACCACAACAGTTAAAAAAATCCCAATGAATTGTTATGGAACTTCAACAAATAAAATTAGGAAAGATGAATAACACGGTAAGTATCTCAAATGAACAAATTTATAAGAAATTATACAACTGTATGCAAAATACGCGTTACTATTTTTGACTGTCGACCAAAAATACACATAAACAGATGTATTAACCCGCTATTTAGCAATACCAGAGACTTCTGCGTGGATTCATTATTTCAAATAAAACACAAATCTACTGCCACATACCAGATGGCAAGCAGCAGTCAAGTCAGTAGACTCCAATATTAAAGTACAAACAGGGACATATTGAGTAAGCAGAGGTAAAAGAAAGCAGAGAATTAGGAAGAGTGAAATAGCAGAAAGTGCGGGAGAGTAGAGAAAACGCAAATAACAGATGAACAGTGAGTAAATTGATGTAGATAATAGTTAATTGAGGTTAAGGATTTTGAGAATAAAGTCGAAAATTGCATGAGACAAGTGTAGATAAGAGATAAAAGAAATAAATACAACTGGAGAGACCTCCACAACAAAATTTTTTGGGTAGGCAACACATTATACACCAAAATAATGTAATTCACAAATTTTAGTGTAAATAAAGTTTAAATTGAAACAGCATAGCAACTAGAAGAGGGCTGTTGATAGATAGGTGACAGACCTGCGACGGGCGGACTGAGGTCTGTCACTTTACGCAATCAACAGCAGACTTGAAGATGAATGAGATGGAGAGAATTGAGAAGATGTTCCAACAAATAGAGGGGAACATGAAGCAAATGAACGAGAAATTTGATACGTTTGTAATGGAAATGAAACAAGTGAGGAATGAAAATAAGAAACTAAAAGAGAACATGGTACAACAGGAGGGGAGAATAGCTAACTTAGAAAGAGAAATCAGGAGGAATAATATTATAATAAAAGTAGTAGTAGATGAGGAAAATGAAAGCACAAGTAGGACAGAGAAAAAAGTAACTAGTACAATACAAAAGATAGGAATTGACATAGACCAAAATTATGATTTAGACCAAACGAGAAGAATCGGAAAATATATGAAAGACAAGAAAAGACCAATTTTGGTTAAGTTAACTAAAGCCAACAAAAAAGTATCAATACTACAAAATGCGAGAAAGCTCAAGGGAACAGATATGGATTGATGAAGATTACACCAAGGAGGTATTAGAGTAAATTGATAATTAACGATGAAATATACAGAGCAAATTATTTGGTAAATAAGGAAGAATTGGTAAAGGACGATAGGACTGAAAGTAATGCATTAAAAAGGACGGTAACGGAGAGATCGCCAGAAGGAACAAGTTTTGAGGAACAAATAAGAAAAATAACCCGAACCGGACGAAAAAACTATTAGATATAGATATGCAGGGGGGTAACGACAACGAAACTGGCAATGGAAAAGATAATAAACTACAGGATTGGAAAGTTGGAGTTTGGAATACAAGAAGCCTAACAAGAAAAGAAGAAGAAGATACATACGAGCTTAACAGGACAGGAATAGATATACTAGTACTAGCAGAGACAAAGAAAAAGGGAAAGGAGAAAAGATATTAATGGATGGACACAGGTTAATATACACCGGAGTGAAAGGAAATGTAAGAGCGGCAGAAGGCGTCACATGCATTATAAACAGGAATTTGAGTGATAAACTGGACAGGGTCGTCAGAAAGAATTCTCACGGTAGAACTAGAAATGAACGGAAAAGAAAGAATAACGGTAATTGCAGTCTATGGACCCGATGAAAACGAGAAAAAAGAAGTAAAAGATAAATTCTGGGATGAATTAACAATGATAACAGAAACGAGCAAAGGGAAAATATTCGTAGCAGGTGACTTCAACAGTAGAGTGGGGAAGAGAGAAAATGATACAGAAAAGGTGATAGGAAAATTTGGTGAAGATAAAAGGAATAACAACGGAAAGAGATTAATAGAATACTGCTCCCAAAACAAACTGATTATAGCAAACTCATTCTGCTAACATAAAATGATACACACATGCACACGTGAGGTTAAAAGTAGAGATGAGAGATCTATATTAGAATACATATTAGTAGAAAAAAAAAACAACAGACATATAGTGAAAGATGTTAGAGTTAAAAGAGGAGCTGAGATATACAGCGACCATTACCTATTAGTAGGAAAAATAAAGAGGCCAGAATACTAGAAGTAAACAGTAAAAGAAGAATACACAGTTCAGAAAGAAACAATAAGATTCTATAAACTACAAGAAACAGAAACAGCAAGGGAGTATGAGAACATAATAAACAGAGACCTACTGGCAGATGAAGAGAAGTTTGAACAGTTAAAGGTAGAAGAGATGTGGAACAAGATAAAGAATACTCTATTAAAACCAGTGGTGTAATTAAGACAAACAAACATATGAAAAGAACCGCCTGGTTGAACGAAGAAATACAAGGACAAGTTAAACTAAAGAAGAAGTGGAAAGACTACTTAGGGAAAGAATCAGAAGATACCTACAATGCGTACAAAAAACAACGGACAATAGTAAAACACATGGTGAGAGAAGCGAAAGGAAAGGCGTGGAAAGACTTTGGCGAAAAACTAAAAAAGAACAGTAGAGCAAACTAGAAACTATTTTATAAAGTTTTAAAAAACCTAAATAAAGGAAAAACAACAGAAAACACCGTAATAAAAGATAAAAATAGAAAGGTATTGATAAAATCAACAAAAATAATGAATAGATGGAGGCAATATTTTCAAGAACTTCTACAGACCCAAGTCATGATTAAAGAAGAAAGTACACAGATAGAAGATAGACACCAGAATACAGGAAATGAAGAAGGAAGTATAACAGAAGAAGAGTTAGTAACAGCATTAAAGAAAATCAAAAATGGAAAGTCACCAAGACATGACGGAATCACAGGCGAAATGTTAAAACAAATGGGAGAACAAGGAATTAAGACACTACTAAAAATGTTTAATAAAATATGGAAAGAGGAGAAAATACCAAAAGACTGGGAAGTAGGACAGATTGTCCCAATATTTAAGAAAGGAGATAGAAAGATATGTAATAACTACAGAGGCATAACGCTGCTCAGTATTCCTTTAAAATTGTATGAACAAATACTTGAAGGTAAACTCCGAACTGTAATAGAACCAACGTTATCAGAAGCACAGAGTGGTTTCCGTAAGGGTAGAAGCGTACAAGACCATATATTTATTGTTAAATAAATAACTACAAAAACACTCCAATATAACGAGAAAGCTGCCTTTGCATTTATTGATCTCGAGAAAGCTTTCGATAGAACGCCTAGAGAGAGTGTGTGGAAAAATTTGAGCAATAGAGGAGTAAGCCCAAAAGTAACGAGGGTAATTAAAAGTTTGTATCAAAAGACAAGGAATTACGTGATAAATAATAACAGAATATCAGAAGAGTTTGACACAAATGAAGGTCTAAGACAAGGAGCCCGGTACTATTTACCATCTTTACAGACCAAATAATACGAACATGCCACCAGAGAATCAAAGGGTTAAATGTAGGATACAGAAAATTACAACCCACATTCATACAAGATTGTGCATTTGCAGATGATATTATAGTAATGGCAGGATGAGAAGAAGAACTGCAGCGAAACCTAGTGATATGGAACGAAGAATTAACAGATAACGGAATGAAGATGAATATCACCAAAAGAAAAGTAATGACCATTGGGAAAGCTCACCATAAGATAAATATACAGATAAATGGAGAGGAGATCGAACAGATAAAAGTAACTTTAAGTATCTAGGGGTTACTATCGATGATAGTGGAAGACAAGAAATAGACATAACTGAACGTATAGAGAAATGTAATAAATTATATTATGCAATGACTGTAAACTTTATAAATAAACGAGAGGTGTCACAAAAAACCAAACTTACAGTGTACAAAACAATCTTTAGACCCATCATGACCTATGGATGCGAATCGTGGGTACTGACACAAAAAATGAAATCAAGATTGGAAGCCACAGAAATGAAATACCTGAGAATGGTGAAAGGTGTCACCCTGAGAGATAGAATAAGAAGCAAGCAGATAAGGGAAGAATTAGAGATCAACCCAATAACAAGTTTCATCGAAGGACGACAGTTAGCGTGGTGGGGTCATTTGCAACGGACGGATCAAGATAGACGAGTTAAACAAATATGGGAAACGAGGAAAATAGGCAAAAGGAAACAGGGACAATGTCATAAGAAAAATACTAACAAGGAAAGGAAAAACAATGGTGGAGGCAAAGGCAATGACAACTAACAGAAAAGAATGGTATAAATTTGTACATAACTAAATAAGTTAACAAAGTAGGTACATAGGTATTATAACACATAATGTATTTATTTTATTTTATTTTATAAGCCAACACCAATTTGATAAATGGCTTTTGATTATATATATATATATATATATATATATATATATATATATATATATATAGGTAGCGGGTAGGTACTACTTTATGAACACGGTAAAGTATATACCTGCTTCAGGAACCTAGCGATCCTGCCTACGCGAGCTCTTGATTGTTCCCATCTCCTGAAACAGGGAGCAATCATGACCAAGCCTGGCCAGCGCGGTGAGTCATGGCTAAACACCCCCCAACAAAGTACGTTAGGGGAGACTTACATCCGACGATGGATGACACAGCTGATGATGATGATATATATATATATATATATATATATATATATATATAACTCCGTTTTAAATATATCAATTCAAATTACTTCCACTGATTACTTAATACTAAATTTATTTATTATACGCTAATTTTTATTGTTCTAACTTAAAATGTATTTTTAATTTACAGCAGTAATTATTTTTTTATTTCTATTACGTTCTGCTTTTTACATCGCGCCGTTTCATGTTCAGACCTTTTTAGGTACAAATGGGATATAAAATTTTTATTTTAACTTCGCCATTTAATGAAGCTCATTTTAGGTAGTCTATATAAAATACTGTAAATACAGATCCCTAATTTATGTATAAGCTTTCTTAAAATGCCTATCGTTTTCGTGTATCACTTCATATATTATGGTCACGCTATTAGTTATTGTTGCTCTTAGCTTAATTATATGTTTGTTATTCTATGCTATTATTACACTAAATTAATAACTTATTTTAAGGCATTTTTTTTATTAATATCAAAAGTATTTAAAATGATCTTATAAATTTTACTATAGTTATATAGGGTTATTATAGACTGGTATTTTTTTTAGATTTTTATACAATAAACAAATAAAAAACAATTGTTTTTATAAGCCACATTAAAATAACCACCATTACACTTGTTTCTGTGTTTTTTTTAAAAATAACATATACATTTTATTATAATTTTTCTTAATGTGATCTATAAGAAATTTTATATAAAATAATATGAGATAGTATGCATCGGGATTACAAAATTAAGTAAGTGTAAATAAAAAATTGTATTTTCTTATACATCTGCTATTCTCTATTTAACATATGTGATATTGGATTTTTTAAGTACATGCACATGTTTAACGAGGCCAATATTAGTATTTTTAAGATTAAAAATTCACACCTACAAACTCCTTTTTTTACTTCTGTTAAAAAGATCCTCTTATCGTACAATTTTTCTACAAGAACCAATTACGGCATCTATATGTAATTACAGTTTATAATTAGAGTAAAAAATTTAAATAAATCTTAAGCGCGCCTAAATGAAACAAAATGGATTAAAATTCCTATAACAATCGATTATTAAAGACTATAAAAGTAAAATAAGTTTTTTAAGTAGTAAGATTATATATAAAATTACAAAAATTAAAAACAATCACGGGAGAAATTTTAGAATATTGAAAATCTTATGTAATTTGTTAAATGAATAATCTATTCCTAATGCCTAATACAAAAAGTGGAAATTAATATTACAAACCCATTGCCAAACAGTAATAAGAACGATAAATATGTTTTGTTTCCATAGACTATTTTACTAACTACGTATGTGATACCGAATCGAGAAACGTTTACAATTACAGAAACATTAATTGAAGAATTTTAGTCGCTTTGAGCTACATTTGTATATCCACTCAAATCAAGAGTAATTTCAAGTCAGCGTTTTTTCATAACATATCAATTATTGGAAATCAATAAAGCCAGAACAACTAATTACAAGTAACGCACATTAACGAGCTTTCATCTTACATTGGAACAAATAATAAAACCAAAATAAATAGAGATTGTCAAAAAATCTGAATTATTAAAACACAATTAAGATTCCATAACTTAACAAACGGATGTACTAATACCAAGAAGGCTAAATTTGGAATGACTACTGGGATCAAGACTTGTTTGATGCTTTTATCAGTGCATCGATCGCTCGTTAGTGTGAACCAGGAAACAACATTTGTTGTTGCAGCAACCACATCTTGTCTTACTTTGAGTTATCTCGATATGTAAATAATTTTGCTTTACTGGAAACGGAATCGGGTGTAGTTTGCATCAGTTGGTTTGTAGGGTGGTGCGAAATATGCAAGTAGCAATTTTTCAAACATTAGGGATACATGTCACCGTATCAGTTTTTGAACTGTGGAGGGCATTGGTCTAGAAAACACCAACGAGTTTCTGCCCTACCCCTACTTTTGACAAGGTGAGCGAAGACTTTACGGCGGCACGTCAAAACAGGACTGCGTTTCCGGATTTTGTGGAATCCTCCTTGATCAGGGTATGCTATAAATGTATTGCAAAACAAAGAATTCAGCATAGATTCGATCTTGTTTTTTCACACACGAGTAATTCTCCACAGATCATAGCAAAGAAAGATGTTTTGTTACTACTTTTACAGTAAACGTGTATGTAAGTTCGAGAAACCATGCCAATTCTTCCTCTTCTGAAACAGAACGGGGTTAAGGGGTCGGGTATAGTATAGTATAGTATATAGCTCAAAAAATAAAACCTCTATAAAATATTTGAGAGCGGTTAGTAAACAATAGTTATTTAATGATTTTTGTTCTTATGTGAGCACATATATCTACATAGTCATTTTTGCGGAAATAAATACCACAGTGGTAGTACCAATGCATTAGTTATCCTAATATAAAAATACATAGTAATGTATTTAATAACTAATTATTTATTTGAGTTTTAAATAAATAATCTAACTCAAAAACCGAGTTTGGTAGAGTACGTAATGGGTCTATACTACTATATAATATGTACTTTGTTCTCAACAATCTGGCTGTGTGTTGGTCCCATTCAATTTTGTCAAGAGAGTGATTACTACATCTTTCTTGTGATTTTCAAAAAAATTGTAATTGAATTGAAACACTTTCTTTATTAGGGTAACTATAAGGAAAATTACTTTATATTTATAGGCAATACGTAAGATCTTCAACTATATTTACAATGCTAGTAAAGATTGGAAATTAGATATAAAAAATAGAAAGACTAAATACACAGCAATTACAAAAAATGTTCCAAATCTTAATAAATTATTTGCAAATAACATTTAAACCTGTATAGAATAAGCGAGATGCATATTTAATAAATTAAAACTAATATTTATGTAACCGTCTGAATCTTCAACTCACTCGGAGATGACCAGAGATTATTGCCGGATCGGAAGAAACGGTTATTGCAACGTTAAAGAGAGGATTTTTTCATGGATATCCCTCAAAGAATTAGCTGCCGATCTCCGAACCCCTCGGAGCTACGGTATCTTCCAGGCATGTGATAGCAGTGCCCGACAGGGGTCACATCATGACGGAAAAAACGGCTGAAATTTATTTCACACAGTGTGTCGCCCCTTTCATTCCTAATCCCTGTCTTTTGATCCTCGATTCGTAGCCAATATTCAAGAGATACGACCTTATCCAGAAATGGACCGGTGCCACTGTTGTTGAAATTCGCACAATTCCTCCACCTACCACGGGGTTTTTCCAACCCTTGGACGTCTATTCCAATTCAAGTAACTCCAAAAGAGAATGCACGAATTCGCTCGCCCCCCATTATCCGCTTCATGTTTTTCATTTTCGTGATAATATTGTAAAAACTGTTTCCCTTCTCTATCGTCAAGTTGCCCACACTCGATTCCGCAATTTCTTGTCATACTCATAGCACAAGGCTGGATTTGTCCCTAACCACCCCGGAGCCTTCGATTCCCCGGTAGATGTTTCCTTCCCCCCTCTCATTGACGGTTGCTTGCTTCCCGGCTGCAACGAATATCGCGGTTTCATCTACTGTGTCTGGTGTGACAGTCATCTGCTTCACCCATTACATCACTGATTACCATTGGTGCTAGAAGTATGAATTCCTTATGTTTCATGTTCAATGAGACTTTTTTTGAAACGTTATTCTTGTTATTGTACAGGCATTTTGTTATTATAGACTCATAATAGGCATTGTAATAATAGAGAAATAATAGTATTATCATAAAAATATGGTGATAAAATGATGGTTTTGAAAGTAATTCTGGTGCTTCAAGAATCTTCAAGGAATTAGTAGGAGGAAGGAAGAACACTTGACCAAGCAAGAATAAAAAGCAAAATAAAATTGCACTAGATGGGAATCGAACCCTCGACCACCGGATTACAAGCACGACACCTAACCGGCTGAGCTATTCGCTGACTTCTGCAAACGTCAGTGGAGGATGCATAGAACATTTGGCATGAGGAGAAATCAAGAATAGAATACGGGTCGACTTTCCTCTGCATTCCTTACACTTATTTTAAGCTACCGTAGCTCCGAGGAGTTCGGAGCTCGGCAGCTAATCTTTGAGGGATATACATGAAAAAATCCCCTCTTTAACGTGGCAATAACCATTTCTTCCGATCCGGTAATAATCTTTGGTCATCTCCGAGTAAGCAACTGATTTTTAATTTGTTACAGCTTTTTTGTATTATATAGAATGAAAACTCGGACGGTTACGAATAATTTGTGTGAGAAGACGGACATGGGCTTACAAACGTATGTTACTCTTAATTTGCATTTATCCACGATACCCTTGAAGAGTGAACACAGTTATAATAATAGTACGGGTCTAACTAACGGCCTGCGAACTGAGAGATTAAAACTCTCATATGTTTGCCCGCGCACCATCTTTGATGCGGGGCCATGTGGCAAGCACTGCGCCGTAGACGACCGCCATTATTACCTCTTGTTCGACAAGGTACACAGGTACTCAAATTATTTTTAGTGACTAAGTAGGCCACCCGCCAGATATCAGAGAGCACCGGGGAATAAACCCGGGTCCGTTAGAATCGTAGCCCACCTCTCAATCATGGGACCACGCTGGCTGAACACAGTTACGAATAAAAAAAATAATTAACTGGTCATTAGAAATAACAACAAATATTAAACGAGAGAAACTAAAATACGTGGTATCCGTAATAAGAGAACAAAAATACAAACTACTTCAACTAAAACTGCAAAGGCAAATCGCTGAAAAGATCTGAACATAAATAGGTGCACAGAACTTGATATAACCAATAACCAACTCCAGTAAAACAATGATTTACATAAGAATAAAATCAAAACCCTTCAGCTTAGCGATGTTAAACATTTATGCACACACGGAGAGAGTACAGGAAGAAGAGAACATTTTTTACAAAGTGGTGCAGCAAGAGATAGCAAAAATGCACAAAGAAGATATGGCAGTGGTGCTTGGTGATTGCAATACACAAATTAGGAAAGAAAGACACAATAAACATATAGCATAGAGACAAACGATGATCGTACTGACAACAATGGAAAACGGTTATGCAATTTGGCGTCAATAACAAATTTGGTTATCAGCAGCTCAAAGTTTAAACAGCTCAAAATGACTTATTGCCGGATCAGAAAACTCAAACATAAATAGACCACATATTAGTCAATCAAAAAAGACGTATTTCTATAAAGGACGTAGGTACATATCGTGGAGCATGCGCGGATTCCGACCATTTTATGGTAATGAGAAAAATTAGATTAAATTAAAAGATCAGCAAGGAATAAAAATATTCCAAAGAAATCAGATATTGAAAAAGAGGAGAATATACAAACAAGATATATAAATCGTTAGAAAACCAGGTGAGAGGAGTAAGGAGTATAGAAATTGAAGAAAAATGGAACAATACTAAAAAAGGAAACAAACAGGGAACCAAACAAGTAGTTGAAAGGGTAGCAGCAAAGACACGAAAGAAATAGTTTAATGAAATATGCAAAAAGTTAGTGAAGATAAAAGAAAAGTAAGACGAAGATATGATTACAAAAGAAAAAGTGTAAGAAAACGGCAAACAAAATAAAATAGATTGGACAGAAAAACAACTAGAGAAAATAGAAAATCAAAGTAAAAGCAATAACATTACGAAATTTTATAGAAAGTTAAAGGAGCAAAGCAAAAACCATAGTGGTAAAAATAAAGAAATAAAAAATAAGGAAAAATAGGTACTAGAATCAGAACAACAATTTAATGAGTTAGTAGTAAATGATAACTAACAAAGCATCTCCCTCCTTTATTAGTTATTATCATATCTAGGTATTTACTATAAATTGGCTATAAATTGACTTATTCGAATTCCAATTTGCCCACATTTATCGTTTTATTCCTTATTTCTTTTCTGGTTTTCATGACTTTTGTTTTCTTCGTATTTATTTTCAATCTCGTGCTTTCTCATTCCCTAATTATTTCTCTTAATTTTTGTAACATAAGATCTCGCCTTTTTCTAATTATGATCAGGTTATCTGCATAGGAGATTATTTGCCCCCCTTTTGTTTTTTATTTTTTAGTATATAAATGGTTTCTTTGTTTATTTTTCATATAATGTATTCTACTGCGAAATTTAATAGTTTTATATACAATGGATCACCTGGTTGAACTCCTTTTTTTGTTACAAATTCCTTTATTTCTCTTTTATTGAAAATAGCAATGGTCAACCCAAAGTAGCACAAATGATTCTTCTTAGCTTTGCCGCTACATCGAGTTTCTTCATAATTTGCATTGATTTTCCTCTATTGAGGGAATCGAAAGCTAATTGGAAATCAATGAATAGAAGCTAGATGTTGATATTGTAAACAAAAATAATAAAAATCTGAAAAAATCTATATAAATAAAAATGTAAATGTTCGTTTGATCAAAATCTTAAGTTTCCGAAAGTTTACCCCGATTGCTTTAAAATTTTTACACAACGTTGCATTCGAATACGCGCGTGTTTATATACATATAGATGTCACACCTGTACCAAGTAAGAACATACTTTTTTTGAAAAACAGCGCTCTGTTGGGCGTAAAAGCAGAGCCACAGTAACACGTGGCCAGGTACAGTTAGTAAAGAATAAAATTGTAAAAGTGGAAAAACTGCAATCCAAATTGAGCCAGTTTAAATACCTAAGAATGACAATAACCAACGAAGGAGGAGAAGTAGAAGATATAAAAAAAATATGACAGAAAACGGAGCCTTCTATGTTAATAGAGCAGTTTTAAACAGCAAAGTGCTTAAAATAAGGAGCAAAATAAGAATTTATAAGACACTAATTAGACTAATAATAGCGTATGTGTCGGAAACAATCTCAATGACAAATAAAGATGAGGATAAACTAAGAATAGTCAATAGAGAAATACTGAAAAGGATGGTGGGATTAACCAAAACAAATATAAACAAATACAGATTGAGAAATAATCAAGAAATATTGCAAGTATTGGAAAATTGAGCAGCATAGGGTTAAATGCCTAGAGCACGTATAGCGGGCAGATCCAGAAGAAATAATGCACATATGATAACGGCATGGAAACCAGCGTTAAGGAGAAAAAAAGGGAAGAAGAAAATTAAAATTTATTAAGAAGTTGAAGGACGATTTAGGAAGGGCAAGAATAGCTAACGGAGAGATAATATCAAAAGACAAGAAGAGATGGCACAAGGTATGCAAAGAAGTAGGATAGACGAAGATGGGGGTTGATCCTCAGCAATAAAATGGATATAGAAAGCTTTAAAAAAAAGCGGCGCTGCTCCTAAAAAGGGTGCCAAGCCCCATGACAGCTTCCAAAATGTAATAAACCTATTGGTCGCTATTGTTCGATGCTAGAGGCAAAACAACAATAAATTACGGAGAAGTGTTCTGGAGTAAGTAATCTCAAATTGTTTGATGATTGTAATTGTTAGAATAATAATAATTACATGATTTTACTGTTGCTAACAGATGCAACTTTTATAGTGATATAGCATGGATGTCAAGATATTGTAATGATTAAACATCAGTAATGTAGAATAAATAACTAATATTTTTCCAGTTATCTACGCCAACTAATTGACGAACTTACGAAACTTGTTATCTGCACTTCAGACTGTGGTTAACAGAACCTTTCTCAATACAATTTAAGCGAATACTATTAAGTATTTACTGCTCAAGTATTTCCACTTCGCACTTCATTAACTCTAATTGCAGTAAACAGAACAAACCACAAGGTATAGTAGTAAATGCAAAACAATTACATGAATGTGAAAGGTAATTAGGAGGCCCTTAAGAGATTTAATTAAACTTTATTTAATATTACTTAATTTAAACAAAAAACTCTTCAAATGATTCTATGTAAAAATTGCGTATATCATATTCATGAAAAATATGTTTATCTATATTGTTTAACTGTATTTAGAAGAATAAAAAATAATAATCATTAAAATTATTTCGAAATATTCAAAATTATCAGTTTCTCTATAAATAGGAACAGTTTTCAGAAATTAAAAAAAATGCAACATAAATATAAAAAGGTTGGACGTTTCAATGATTGCAAAAATATAGAAATAAATTCGTTAAACTTATTTTTATTTTAAATTTTGCCAAATACACGAATGCACGCACGCACGTATACAAACACACATCATTTGAGAACTCCCCATTGTTTTGCGCTATCAGTTACACATCTCCAGTTCAACAAACTTTTGTTAATCCAATACACCTTACATTGAACAATCATGTCGAGCAAACAAAAATTAGTTTTTTTCAAAGACACGTAATTCTCCTTAGAAAATACGCCTAATAGAACATCTAGTAAAAGAAAAATAGAAAGGCTTTTTTTTGTACACACCTTTAGCAAAAATGCACTCATTGAAAAAAAAATTATTTGGAAAGGTTGGATAACTGATGACACAGTATAATTAATAAATCTTAAATAATAGGTGTTTGTTAGGTATCATTTAGAGTATTGGAGCATCTTGTTGGTAGGGTGAAAAAGCAATAGAATAGAAGCAAGTATCTTTATTAAAAAAAAATTTATGGTTGGTTTCTTTACCATGTCTATTTGTTTGGTACACCAGTCAACTATTCTATCGGTAGTTTACAAAACCATTTGTTAATTTTGTTTTATTAGTAAATGGCCTATCCTGTCATCAATTCCTCTGATGCAGAGCATAAATATTTTTATTTTTATTATTGTGAAGGTCGTGGGTTTTACAATTTGTGTTTTGGTTAATAATAAATGTCCATTTTGTATTAAAACTTTAGTGATGCTTCTAATTTATGTGTTTTTTGTATCACAACGTTTGAAGGATCTAATAATATAATTTTCATTTGAATGCATTTGAGAAGAATGTTAATTAAATTTAACATTTACGTACCAGCTCGCATGGATAAACTTTCTTAGAGTGTGATAAAAATAGTCGCCAGAAAATTTTTGGTTTTGAAAATGTTTACAAACGGGAAAGCATTATTTTGATTTACATCGTAAATTAGTGCAAAGGAATTGGAAAGGAGTCTCCTGTCCACAAAGTCAGATAACAAATCGACAGTGTATCTTATCGAACAAATAGGCTTCAGAAAAAAAGGGGGACTTGCGTTTTAAAATTATTTATAAACAGGTTACTATGGTAGGTAACCCATCAGAGTACCACTGGTGGAAAATGGTAGATATGCAATGATTAAGTGAGCGGATTTTAGGAACATCAAAACTGACCATTGTGCTGACTTTATGTATCGTAAATCATTTAGAATTTCTAAAAAATAGTAAGCGCTTTGAACATATAAAACTTATTCTCTAGGAGGCTAAAAATCTTCACTAATTGTAAATATTTGTAGATGGGATCACCAAACGGTGCTGCCAATAGATCGTATGGCAATATTTTCTTTGTAAAATTAAAAAAGACAATATAATTTTGAAATATGTGAAATTTTTTCGAACTAAAAGAAGGTTTTTAATAATGGGGGATACGTATGAAGTCCCAGTGACGCTTTAGGTTTTCTTGTAAAGGTAGGTTTTTCAGTTGTTGGATACTTAATCCTAATCATTTTAACGATATGATTTAATAATGTAGTAGTACCTTTATTTGCTAGTAAGATCATATGTTTTACATTGTTTTGTTATTTGTCGACCTTACCTGGTTTCGTTGACTATGTTTTTGTGGAGACTAGTAATAGACGATTCTATCTAGGATGCAACTTGTTTGGTGAAAACATAGTTTGGAGTGACAAGATTATGGATACCCAAGTCACTTAAAGGATAGTTATACAGATGATGTACAGTAATTCTAAGTAATAATGGTTGGGTAATAGGTAATTGGTTGTCGCACATTTGGAAAACAAGAATTTTGTGATTTTGAATTTCTCTTTTAATTAAATATTATGCTTTATCCTAGTGAATTATTCCCAAGTGGGAGGATGCATATGGGGAAAGCTAAAATTGTAAAAACTATTATAGTTTGAACTATACTTTTTATGAATACCAGAGATAAAACGTTTTTAATAATGCTTTAGTCGTCGTCTTAAGGGAATCACTTATTTGTCTCTGTAGGACAAATGCAAAGTTATATAGAAGCCCAAGTCTTTTATAAGGCATGCTTTGAATATGTTTACTAATAGTGGTAAACAATTTGGTTCACTGGTCGATCTGCGTTGAGTACTGCAAAAATTGGTATAAACATACTTCTGCTAAACATTTTTCCACTAGAAGTTTACTTTCAACCCAATAAATGATAAAGTCTATACTTAATTAAGTTTTTTCGGCTTCTTTCATTATTTTTATTTGATTATAAACTTATATACAAAAAATAACTAGTGAATCTAAAAATTATATT
This sequence comes from Sinelater perroti, assembly GCA_036346155.1. Lineage (NCBI taxonomy): Eukaryota > Metazoa > Arthropoda > Insecta > Coleoptera > Elateridae > Sinelater > Sinelater perroti. The sequence continues at coordinate 11,222,053 of JARFIY010000195.1, read as the reverse complement.
TAGTTTTCCATTGCTTTGTTACTAAAATTTTACTCCATTCTAATAAAGGAAGCGGCGATACAAAACATTATTGAGATATTAAAATGTAATTATTTTGCAGATATACTGATATTGGAAAGACAGTGAAATAATAAATATTTAGTTAAGAGCTGAAGTACTTATCTTTTGTTATTGGAACCTATACTTTAATATTCGTGATATTAAAATATATATAGCTTCTCTTCTAGCATCAACTAAATTTAATAAACATTTACTGTTAAAATAACATCACACATTAAATCTGTTTTCAAATGGTACATTTAATAAGTGAAATAAAGAACAGCTCATTAATCATTCCTGTTGTTAGCTTATAGCAATTCTAAAACTATCTATTTCTTGCCGGTCTGTTTCATTAATTAAATCCAATATATCATGCTCCAAAAATTTATGATACATAAAGCTTGACGTAATAAGAGCTCTTCGGATTGGTAATTGCAACACTAAATAAATAGGTTTATTGATTGTAATTTACTAAATTGATTTGGCTTTTAGTTATACGTTCTGAATTGAGAGCTTTTGTGTGGCAGTTTAATATATTTTTTAGGCTTTGCAATTTAGACCTTTATTTTTTGTGTTTTTTAAAAAATTGATCCAAATTAAAGACTGAATAAAAGAATGTATTTTATAATAACGTTTATGCATTACATAAAATGTAAAGTTTATTAAAAATAAGAAATTATATAATTGTTATGTTTTTATTACTATTCTATGGTAACTATTGGGTGAAATTATTTTGGTAACGTTAAACATTTCGTTTACTTTTTCTTCTGCAATAAGAAGTACTGCGTAGACTGCCGTAGGTGTTTTGTCTTTATTAAGTAGTCTAGTGATTCGTTTAATCGGTAGATTATACTTTGCAAGTTCTTCGAGAATATCTTCCTCAGTTACGGAAAGTGGGGCGTTTTTTATAATTACTGAGAGGGGCCTGATCTTGAGGTCTTAGAATGTGTGTAGTTCTATTTTATTATCTAAGTAATGTCTAGCCAAAGATCTATAATCTTCCTGAGTTGTAAGAATAATTTTCACGTTAATTGGATTTGGGGATGTTGAGAATTCAGCGTAACGAGATTTTTTATGTCGTTGATTACTTCTTTTTGATTTATTGGACCGTGCAGGAAGATGGTGGTATTTTAATTTTGGGTGGTTCCTTAGTTGTGTTATCCTCATCTGCACCAGAGGGTTCCAGATGGCTGGGTAGGTAATACCTATTTTTCTCGATTAGAGATGCGGGCTTTTAAATTTTTTTTTGTAAATTAGTGGTCGGTGGAGATAAGTGATTTGAGTTTTTTTTTAAACGGGCATGGTAATTGAGACAATCACCCCCGTTAGGGGATGAAGGATGCGCTTGAAGTTATTTAAACTTAATAATTTAAATAAGATTTGTTGCCAGAAATAAAATGTAAATGAATGTTGTTTGTGTTAGCAGTAATCGCTGTGGCCGGGCGTTGATAATTCGCATTCACTTCCGAGCCGCGATAGGAGCGTACACATCTTTGCTGTTCGAAAGTAGGGCGAGAACTTGCCGCTTCATGACGCTGGATAAGTTAAAGTTTATTTCTTAGTGTTATCACTTACGTGAGGATGCGCTCGCTAGGCCCTGCGGCCTTGCGGCTATCGGTCCGACTCACAATCAGTTGCTGCGTTCGCAATTATGGCGCAATAACGCACGCCTGCTCGCGCCAACACGAACGCAGAATCTAAGTCTTTGTGATATGATTTGAATGAAATAAATTTAAAAAGCTTTGCCGTTAATGCACAAGCACAGGTTCTTGCTTTTGAAAAATATTTGTCAAAATTTGAATTCATTCTTATGTCTACAGTTGGGTTAAAAATACTAGTGTTATTATATCAAATTAACCTCATTACCTAATTCCTCAAAGCAACATTGGACGTACAAAATAACAAAATAGGGAACTTAATTAAAGATATCGAACAACTTAAGAAAACATGGAAGTCAGTGCTTGATTAATGTAAAAAATTGCAACCGAAAATGATAACACTACGAAATTCAGAAAAATCTGCTAAAGAATATTTTCGTTTAATAGACTCACTCGTCGATTTCCTTAATTAATATTTTTTATGTTTTATGGAAATTTAATAAAATGGATCAAGAGAATAGGGTTTTGTAGGTAAAATTATTGCTAGAGAAATATGAAAAGAAAGTAAATAAAATTGTAGAAGATGTAATATTGCTGTAACGCTGAAACGTGTTTACAAATCAAATTTTAAACTAAGCACGAATTACTTAAATTATCGACATAGGATTCCTAAACGTATTACCGAACACAGTGACTGTGCCTAAAACTGTTTTAACTATGTCTGTGAGTGTAGCAGAAAGGTAAAAGTTCACTTAGCGTTCTGAAAAAAATTTTAAAAAATGTATCAGAAGCAATATCACAATTATAATTGTCCTACTTCTCTATATAAATTTTAATTTATTTACATCTTTCAGCTATTCATTTTTATTTAGCTTTCTTAATTTTAATTCGAATTTATTCATTTATCTCTTTGCAAGTTGTTTCATTATTATTATTCGCGTATTCTGCAATCCATTAAATCTAAAATTTCGTACGTCATCCATCCTTTGTTTTCATCTCTGCTTGTCTTCCCTTAGTATTTCTATTACTTCCAACATATTATTTTTTACAATTGCTTGTCTTTTATAGACCCTGCAAGAAACAGCTTCTGTTACGCTTAATTTCTGTTTTGACTGGTAGGTAGATTTAAGTAAATATCGTTAAGTATGACTTTTTTACTCGCTTCAAGCATAGTTTTAATTTTGTCGGTGGCAGATTATAAACAGACGTCACATCTGATCCAGGATGCGTCTTAGTACTAGAAAGAAATCTTTTATTTATTAAGAGCAAATCTATGTGGTTTCCTGTAATGCTTCCGTCGATTATCTTGTGGGGACTTCCACAAATACAACTTACGAGTTGGGAATTGAAGTAAAGTATTAATAATTACTTCTTCTTCTTCTTCTTTGTCCTTTCCCTTGTACCTTACGGTGTCGGGTCCTCGATCCATTTTTGGTACTCCTTTCTGTTGAGCGCCATCCTCTTTACTTCCTCGATGTTCCTTCCCCTCTGCTGTACCACAGTTTTAATACTGTCTATCCATTTCATTCTGGGCCTACCCCTTCCTCTCTTCCCATCTCCTCTTGCTTCCATGATCCTCCTTGGGAGCCTCTTGCTGTCCATACCACTGCAGCTGTCTATTTTGTATGGTTTCTATCAGCGGATCTACCCTTAGTTCTTCTCTTGTAATTATGTTTCTCACTCTATCTCTTCTGGTCCTGTCCATTATTCGCCTTAAATACCTCATTTCTGCGGCAGTGATTTTGCTTTTGTGTTTGTCTTGCATGGGCCAAGTTTCCGCTCCGTATATCAGTGTTGGTACATATACCGTTTTGTATAGGTGTAACTTTGTTTCTTTTCTCAATTCTTTTTTATTTACCAGTGTTGTGTTTATCTGGTAGTATACTTTTGCTGCTTTTGATGTTCTGTTTCTTATTTCCTGTTCTAATGTCCCATCATTGCTTAATATTACTCCCAGGTACTCATATTGTTTTACTACTTCTAGGGTGTTCTGTCCGCATCTAATATTCATGTTTTCATCCTCATTGCCTGTTTGTTTGCTAATTTTCATGATTTTGCTTTTTTTTGCATTAATTTTCATTCCTGCATTTTGTATACTGTTGTTCCACTTATTGACTGCGGCTTGTAATTTCCTGGCTGTGTCCGCCAGTAGCACAATATCGTCTGCATATACCAGGCTTTGGAGGTTTACTTCTTCCATTCTCCAGTGCCCCAATTTTAAATTTAGTGATCTCTGTTTACTCTTCTTTAGAATTTGGTCCATAACTATAATGAATAGGAGAGGACTAAGGGAGTCTCCTTGTTTGATTCCTTTTTCTATGTTGAAGCTCTTCGACTCCTTCCCGTTTATTCTGACTGTTCCTATTACTTTTTTGTATAACGCTTTTGTGGCTTTGGTCAGTTTATCGGGTACTCCTGTCTCTTCCATGGCCTTCCATATAATCCTCTTTGGTATACTGTCGAAGGCTGCACTTATGTCTAAAAATGCCAGGTATAATGGTTTTCCTTCTTTTAATCTCTTTTCCGTCGCCGCTCTTATAGTGTATATGTGATCTTGTGTTTGTCTATTTTTTCGAAATGCTGCTTGTTCCTCTTGTAATTCATTGTCCACGTAACTTCTGATCCGTGTTTCAATTATTCTCGAGAATATCTTCTGTATACATGATGACAGGCAGATGGCTCGGTAGTTATCACAATCATTAGTATTTCCTTTTGTGTATTGGGACGATTATATTCTCCTCCCATTCTTTAGGTATGACTTCTTCATCCCAGGCTTGTTGGCATATTCTTTGAATCCACTCTCCCACTTTTTCACCTCCGTATTTGACCATCTCGGGCTGATTTCGTCTTTTCCGGCCGATTTTCCTAATTTCAGTCTGTTAATTGCTTCTATTACTTCTTCTGTGGTTATTATTTGTTCACCCTCCATTTCTGCTGGGCTTGCCTTATGTTTCTCCTCTCAGGTTCTATTCCTTCTGCCTTAAATTTATCTTGTAATATTCACTCCATTATCTAGGATTTTGCTTTCTTCTGTGACCATGACCGTTTTTATCTTTTATACACCATGTTGTTTTGCCATATTTTCCTTAGTTGTTTAACTGTCGTCCAAAACTCTTTCTTGTTATTAGTGTTATCTCGGAATTTCTCCTCAATTTCCTTTCCAACGTCCTCTCATGCTATATTCTTTGCTTCCTTAACTATTTTGTTTCGTTCCTCAATGTTATATAGCTTTGCCTGTCTTCTTCTTTTCGTCTGCAGATATTTCTTCCATGCCCTCTTCTTTTCTTTGACTTTCTGTTTTATCTCTTCATTCCACCATTTTGTTCTTTTTGTTTTGGGCTAATTCTCTTTCCCACATACCTCTATGGCTGCTTTTATTATTGTGGTTTTGAGTCTCTCCCATCTTTCGTCTATCGTCCATTGATCTCTTTCTTCCTCTCTTTCATGTTGTCTTAACAATTCGTTGATTTTATGCTGGTATTCTATTTTTTCTGTTCTGTCCTTAGTTCTTCCGTCTTTATCCTCTGGTACTTTTCTGGTGGTTTCGGTAATCTGCATAGAATTTTGTATCTACTGTGACTAATTTGTGGTCGGAATTTATTTCCGCTCCTCTTATAGCTTTTATATCTAATATACTATTTAGTTTCTGGTTAGTTAGTAGTCTATTGTACTCCTGGCATTACGATTGTCTGCTGTGAAAGTGATCTTATGTATTTCCTTGTGGTTGAACCAACTATTTGATTAACATCCTATTAGTGATACAAAGTCTATCATTTTGTTGCCGTTGTCGTTTATTATCCTGTCTGTACAGAACTTCAATACTCCATTTCTCTTCTAGGGTCGTTCCCAACTCTGCCGTTCCAATCCCCATGACGACAACGTGTCTTGATCTTTCCTTAGATTTCTCGTATGTTTGTTGTAAACTTGTGTAGAACATCTCTTTCTCTAGTATATCTGCGTCCTCTGTAGGTGCATAGATTTGTATTAGTGTTACTTCTTCATTCAAAGTTATGTCCATCGTGATTATTCGTGAGTTAATGCCTTCCCAGCCCGTCGTTTGGTTAGTTAGTTCATTACTTATTAGGAAACCTACCCCTTCTTTTGCTCTCGCTCCTAATGGTACACCTGAGTATATAAGTTTGTATCCTTTTTCCATCATTATTTCTTTACTTCCTTTTTTCTTTACTTCTGATAGTCCTAGTATTTTGACCCTATATCTTATCATTTTCTCTATCAGCTCCACCTCCTTTCCATTTAACCCCCTTATATTCCATATTCCTAATCTAGTCCGTTGTTCTCGCTTTGGTTGCTTTCCATGCATCCGTCCATGTCCGAGGCTAGTGATTGAATCTAGTTACCTCGTATGGGTGATTAGCCCGACGACGAGGGCCCCGTTACCTCGGGACAACTGGTATCAGGATATACCCCCCGATGCTGGGTCGTCAGAGCCCCGTTCGTTTTCTAGCAGAGGGTACCACGTGCAGGTGGGGTTGACATTTGAGTAGCTGGATGTTGGCGCCACTCCTTACCCTATTAATAATTACAAATTTCTTTTTCTAGCAAAATCTTACAAACGATCTCCTCTTTTATTTTTTTCTCTTATACCTAATTCTTTATCGATCCAATTCCTACTTTAACGTCATCCATTGTTTTATTAACCCCATACTTTTTGTTGATTTTAATAACTCGCTTAGATCGTTATAGAAGTTTTCGCTTTATTCTAGGATTTTATCTGCAATGGTTACGTAAATTTGGATAACGTTAATGTTTTTCTTTTAATTTAATTAAAATCATCCTCTCTGAGAAAGGGGCACAATTAATTATTTGTGATGTGCGTCAATGTTTCCATAATAATATACCGACGTTTTCTTTATGTGACGTACTCCAAAATTTCGTTTAACAAACTCTTTATAGCTTAATTCTTAATCTGTTCATTTAAGTTACCATGTTGTGCTTTTTTCTGCTTTATATAGGCCTCGAACATTCCATGTGTTAATTTTTTTAGTGTACTTTTTATTATATCAAGTCTGGAGATTCTTTCCACTCCTCTCCCATAATGAGTAAATAATAAAATTCTGGAAAGAACATTGGAATAAAAAAAAGTAGGTTTCTCTGGCTTCCGTTCCACATAGTTGAAACCGTTGTAGTTTTCTTAACAGCGCCCTCAGTTATCAGTCATCTTCAAAAACATATTTAGAAATCGTACCATAAAGACTTCTGCAACAGGTAGTATCTTTATAAAATTTATTTAAAAACAGCAAATGCTTTAAATACAGAATAAGGTAACAACGAATTATAAAATAAAATTACTTTGCCTTTTATGAGATTACTGATATACAAATTAATAAGATAAAACTATAATCTCAAATTCAAATGTTAATATATGTACTCTTCGAACAAATATTAAATCGAAAAAAAAATCGGAAAATAAAATTGCACAAGATGTTCAAGTAGGCATTCTGTCATAGAGAAGACTGGACAGAATCAAAAAATATCACAAAACGCACCAAAGAAATGCCAAACTTGAGCTGTTGAAAGACATTTAAAAAAAATGAAACCATTAAATTATAATTGATCTATTAAGTAACACGGTTCGTGCACGGAAAATTTGAATTCATTTTGCATAAGAAAAGCTGAAGGGCTGTTAAACAAACACAGTGATATGGAAATTCTTAGTGCTTCTGTTGATGCTCTATTGAATAAAATTCCAAGTCATCTTCGTACGTTTTTAAAATAATATAAATATTGTAATATAACCATGTACATATATAAAAAGTTTAATTGTTTTTCTGAAGAAGGAACAAGCGTTCTAAAAGCTGGAAATAAAAAACATGTTTATACATAAAATGCCTCCCCTGCATTCACCGAGATACTCAAATAAGTGAATATATACTTGAACAAAACTCTTATTATAAATTAAATTCTTGCTGTAAAATGTTATTTATTTGTTTTTCTTGTATATAGCAGTTCTTTCAACTCAACCGCCAAATCTTATTATATGTTGCGTTCGCCACTGGCGGAATAAAGCAGTCCCAATTAGACTTACATTCATTTCTCTGTAAAATCAAATAAGCAGATTTAAATTTTAACGTATTTATCAGTATTTTATGTATACTTTCAAAATTTATTTATAGCTTGCCTAAGTAGTTGAAAGCATGGCAGCATTAGTACTGTGCCTTTATCGTTTAAATAATACTTTCTTGGTGCTGTTTCTTAATGGGTTACTATACATTTATACTAACAGATTAATTATTATTAACTACCGTAGTATTGTTTATACATGTTGATTAAAGCAAAGCAGACGCTGTTTTTTAGGAGACATTCTCACGGTGTTGTGGGCTGGCATGCGTCAAGGCGCAGAGACCGGAATGCAACTACTCGATACTTTCACGCTCACTCAGGCGAGGACCCGACTCCCACACCGACTCTACAGGAAGAGACGATCCTAGTGTGCAGACCAACGTCACACTTACTCACAAGAACTCACAAGAGTCCATGAGCTTCCAGTCCGGTGCTCACAGGTAAGCATGCGGGGTTGCGTATAAGGGGCAATCGTTAAAATTTGGGGCTAGAAATTTTTCAGGAACAACGTGCTTTAAACATTGCTTTTTTATTTGACAATTGTCAACAAGGCAACCTTATCTTTCAGATCGTTTGCGATTTAAGCTTTTTAATTTGTTTATATTACAAAATGTCAGTATGGCTTACGAAATAGTAATTTAACATATGCAAGAATATTTTAAAACTAAAATATATTACTACATTACGTATTGAGAAAAAAACATTTCTCAAAAACATAAGCTACGATCTTGTAAAAAGCCTCAAGAATGATAAAAGCTAACATTTGTGACAGGAGAAGCCAGTTGTGAATAAATTTGAATCTTAAAAAAATTCCGACTAAAAATTCAATTATCAACAATTTTCTTCTGTTAATAAAATATTATATGTAAAAAACTAAGAATATAAAATATTAGGAAAGTGAATTTTAACCTTGTGTAAAAGATGATTGAAAGCCTACAAAAATAGATTTTGTAGAGACAACTGGAAGTATTTAATAGTTGTGTTTATTCCTCTAATTTACTGAGGGTGTTTAAAAAAGGTTGGTGTAATCATTATTTTCTCCTCACTAAACATTTATTAAGAAGAAGTGACCTTGTATTAAAAATATTTCTCTACCCTCTACCTTTAATGTATATACACTATTGCCGTTTATTTGACAAAAAAATATTTTTTGTAGATAATTCTTAGAAAATAACTTCCTACAATGCTCTGCTTATTTTATTACGTTCAACAGAATGTAGTCACTTGTCACAGAGTGCGGTCTACCTCTGTGTGGCCTATACTGAAACAACAGGCGGCATCTCCATTTTTATGCCGATCTTGCTGAATGCAACAGTGAACTTGCAATATGGCCGTCTGCATGATTTTCTCCTGATCCCAAAAAACAATCATATTGGTTTTGCAATAAACAACCCTGGCTATGATTGCTTAGAACAAAAACTTTCACTTTCGTCCATATATTGGAGTTGCTTTTTTGTAGTTACGCATCAGAACTACGATTCGTTTGCTATGATAAAACAATTATAAAATGTCTCCAGATACATTCTGCGATGCGGTGGGAATATGAAAAACTCATTGCTTTCATCTTTCTTAACACAAGTCTTATTCTTTTTGAATGCAATATCCAACAAAACATAATTATGCATTTTAGAATTACGTTTCAGACACTGCTACTAATTTCATATGGATGTCAGAAGCAGTCATTCTCTTCATCAAAAGAAACTCCAACGTCCATCGCTTCCGTTTTGTCCACAAATGCGCTTGCAGAATTTCCTTCTTTGCATCTCAGCAAGGCTATTTAGTAGCCTTACGTAGCACTAGAGTCTTCACACCCGCACTAGGTGCACATTTCAATTGCGATTCAACTGGTTTTAGGAAAACACCAATTGCTTCTGGACCCCCAAAAAATACAACCAAAGTTTTAGAACCGTAAGGAAAACAAAAAGCATGAAATTTTGACCATATTAGAAAAAATCGTTTAGTGGAATTCATTTATATATTTATTTAAGGAATAATTACTAAAATTATTTTAATTACCGCCCATATGCAATAGATATGCAAAAAAATTTATTTGAAAATATAAAAAATGTTAACGTTGACATCAGAAGTCATATGCAATTTTAAGAATGGAATTGTAGAATAGTGTCACCTTCAAAAAATTCTTGCGATTTCATATATTAGATAAAATCTGCTGTAGGATGCTCTGCAGTCGCTTCCCACCTTTCGTAATTCCCCGCTAAAATTTTATTGAACCTAAAGCTCTTCAATTCTCAATTGGGGTTTTTATGAGCCAAATATCACAATAACATAAAATCCTTCCAAGAAAGAGGATTATTTTCAGGAATTTCCCCACTCGCTAAGTATTATCGATCAGTGTTGGAAATTGAATCCACAATATACTTAACAAGCAGGTTAGCTGCGTGAAGATTAATCTATCAGCGTACTAATAAGACTAAAAATAAATATCTAACACGTCAAAGTTAAAGATTTTATTATTCATCATAATTAATTGGGCAAATTTATTATTCTGTGCATCTAAACTATAAAAATATTTTATTACTCTAGTTATATGCCGTGCCCTAAGGCTAATAAGTGATGGTATGTAATATTACAGAACAAGAGAAGGATGCCGCTCAGCATCGATCACTTCTATTTACGTATCTATTTAAGTATCGAATGGTGTTTCCATTTTCCGGAAAATTTGTCCTTAACACGCTAGACACATAATTAGATTATTTTTTTATTTCGTGTTTGACCCATGGAACCTTGAAGTCGTCGGGTAGTGTTACATTATTGACCTACCATTCCGTATTTGTTAATCTGCGAAGAATCTTTTTTTTATCTTTTATAATTTTAATATTAGAAGTTAAATATTAGAACTAAATTCCGTAAGCCCATAATTAACAATACTTTATAGACCAGCACTTTCTTGGTAGATTAGAATTTGTATCCCATTCAATCTGAACGGTAGTGAATGTTATTTCCGTGGACTCGTTGACTCTAAGCTCCACTTATATAACCACTTTTGCATGTCATTGTAAATTTTCCGCAACTTGCACAGAACCAGTATGTGAACTAGTAACGCAATATCGAATAAATTAGCTGTTTTCATATTTGATCTAATAGATATAATTGTATGAGTAGGTGAGTTATTTTGAATAGAAGGCCAGGGTGCCAAATTTGATTAAAAATCATGGCACATCTTGTATGTCTAGGAGCGCTACAAACAATAACAGAGTTCTTCAAAATCCGTTTATATGGAATATTTTGTTTAAATCCGAATTGATGTTGAGGGATTAATCTTCCGTTACTGACAATGGTCTCTTCAACGTTAGGTTCTCCAGCGGTCTGAATAATGTTGGTAAGAGTGTTATCAGCTTAGATAAAGTACAGAAATCTTCCAATTCTTTTTTCTTCCCGCCATTTCTTCTCACCAGAAGAGTCGTGATGATCATGGTGTATTATTTATTTTATTTTTGACGATGTTTTTCTATCTTGGTAGGTTCTGAGCCTTATGATTGATTTGTTGAATTGGCTTCTCTATTTCTGTTTTGACTTAATCTCACCATTTCTTCGGAGCTCTTCCTTGTAGTCTGGCGCCTTTATTGCGTTCCCACGCCACTAGTTTTTTAAGGCTATTGTTGTCACGTTTTGATATGTGGCCGTAGTATTTTAAAATTAGTCTGTACACTGTAGTAGAAAGTCGATTATTTATATTGAGTTCTTGTAGTACAGACACATTTGTCCTCCTTTGCTGTCTAGGGTATCCTCAGCATGCGTGTCCAACACCACATCTCAGAAGCATCAATTCTTTTGCGTTCCTTTTCTTTTACTGTCCACGATTTGGCTCCATATAACAATATAGAAAAAAACAAAGTTCTTACCAGTGATACTTTTGTGTTGTTTGTTACTTGTCAATTTTTTCATAGTGTTTGTAACTTAGTCATAGCATTTTTACTCATTTGGATTTGTCTGATTATTTCCACTGAGCAGTCTCTCATGTTGTTAATAAGTGTTCCCAAGTACATGTAATGATTGATCACTTCAAATCTGCCAACGTCTATTAAATCAGACCTGTTATTGTTTGCTCTATCGACTATGAGGACTTTTGTTGTTGTTTTATTTAAGTTTAAGTCATATTTTGCACTGTCGCATTGTAATTTCAAAATCAATTTCGTTATCTTATCTTTACCAGCAGTGTCATTGGCATATCAAAGGTTGGATATCGTTTCGCCGTTGATCTTGAATCCTCCAATGGTATTTTGTAGTACTTCTCTCATTACATGTTCGTCGTATATATTAAATAGTTGCGGAGACAGAATACATGCCTATCGAACACCCTTTCTTATGTTAAATGTTTTTAACTTCTGGTTGTCAATTTTTATTACTCCATGTCTATTGTTATATAACCCTTGGATCAGTGCGATAATATGTTGTGGTGCCCCTATTTCCTTGAGAATGTACCGCAGCTTCTCCCAGTTTACGCTACCAAAAACCTTACGTCTACAAAATCGACAAACAGACTTAGGTTGTATTTCCTTGCTGTTTCTATTATTTGTCTTAGGTTAAAGATATGTTCTCGGGTGCCCTTAACTTTTATGAAGCCAGTCTGTTCTCATGCGATCTGCTGTTCTAGATATGCTTTTAACCTTCCATTTATTATATGTAGTAAGATCTTGTTGATATGTGGTATCAGGGAAATTAGCCTGTATTTGTCACATTTGTCTTTCGGTCCTTTTTTGTGTATGAGTATTAAAGACTCAGTTGTAACAATCTTTTGTGTGTTCCAGATGGCTTGGCGTAGCATATGTGTTAAATCAATTCCCAGGTCGCTTATAGCTTTAATTACTTCTGCACTAATTCCATTGCTGGCAGTTGCTTTTTCTGTCTTTAGTTGTTTGACAGCAGCATGAATTTCTTCTTGCATGATGTAAGGTTCTTTCTCCTCTATCCTTGACTGCAGCTTCTTTTCAAGTTTCATGTGGTCGTTAAAAAATCTATCGCAGTATTTCCTCCATTCATCTAGAATCTCGGTAATGTTAGTAATTTTCTCGTCTTGTTCGTTTAAGAGATTCTAGTTTTGCGGCTTGAATTCTCTTGTGATGTTTGGTGCTTGGAACAGTTGTTTGGTTCTTTTTTGTTTAGCGTAGTGTTGGAGATCTTGGAATAGTCACTTATAGTAATTATTTATATGGATTCTGCATGAGCGTTGAATGTCTCTATTTATCTGCTGATACAGTTCTTGTTCCTGGGTCTTGACTATTCCAGTGTTCTTAAGTTTTCTTCTTTCTTCTATCAGTCCTAATGTATTTAACGACATCCATAGTTGTTTAGGATTTGTTGGCTTTGAAGTTCTGTTTTCTGTTTTTACGGCTTGGATTATGTTATTTTTCAGATTTTCCCACATTTTTTTCATATTTTTAGTTATTTTTGCTACTAAAAGTTGGTGGTCTATGACGCAGTCTGTACTGGAGTAGGTTTTGACATTTTTTATAGTTGTTTGCCATCTTGACTTAATCAAAATAAAGTCAATCAAATTTCTATGTATACCGTCAGGGTGCGTCCAATTATAAAGTCTTCTGGGGTAGTGTTGGAAGAGGGTATTAGATATTGTTAAATTATTTTCTATGCAGAACTTACACCTCTTACGTTTATTTCACCTAGTCCAAATTTACCAAGTATATTTTTACAGTGATTATCTTGTGTTGTTTCTCCAATTTTGCCGCTGAAGTTGCCTATCACCATGCTTAATTCTCTACTAGGAAATTGATCTATTACATCTTGTATTCTGTAGGGATGTGTATTATATCTCACAACAAATTTTATAAAATTTTATGCATTATAAATCCAGTGCCATTTATGCTGTTTGAGTCATTTCCAGTCATTTTTCATCTGGAGATAGTAAAATGGTCCTTATTACGCCAATGTGTTTTTGAGATTCCAAGAATCTTAATATTTAGCCTCATCATTTCCTTTTTACTATTGATTAGTTTGCACTTTGATAACAGGCCTCTCGTGTTTCATGTTGCTATTTTCAGTTTTTTCTCATATGCACAGCTTCTCTCATTACCATACTCCCCGGAGATCCAAGTGGGGTATTCCTTTTAACTCCAGATTCATTTGTACTGAGCGAAACCATCATGACTCTTAGGAAAGTAGTGAAAACCAAGGTGAACTCCCAGTTCCTTCTTTTGTTGGTAGGGTGGGAGAGAGAAGAGTGGTGAATGGGTAGAAACAAAAGGGGTTGGACCTAATTCCCTCAGGAAAGGGAGGTGAGGAAAATTACTCCCATGCGCAAAGTGCGCTAGGGCCCTGTAGTAGGTCTAGTTACCACCGGAATCGAGGTATCGTATATCTACCCGCTACTCGGTTCTTTATATTAACATTATTAGTCAAATTTACGGTCAGTCAAAACATACTATAGTTTTAGTAGTGCATTAAATATTGTGTAATAGCCATTGTCTTTTGCAAGACAATTATATTAATGGTTTTGTAGTAATAAGATCGTAAACCATCGCTTTTGCATCGATGAGGTTTTTGTTGTCCGACTCTATTTTTTCAGGCGTAAAATGTTGTACAGAAGGACTTAATTATAACAAAGCATTTAGATATTCCAAAATTGATCAAAGTAATAGACAACTTTTGTAATGGAAAAATCTACATCATGGATATACCATTTAAATCTAATGATAATAGGTTATAGTTGTATTATATATTCTGGTTCTTTTGGCATGGTTGGCCTACAAACCTAAACTAAATATTTTTATTGAAATCTTCATGGTCTATAAATCGATTGTCTAATTTTTGAAAGAAAGACTCAGAGTGAGTAATAGGTTGGTGCTAACATTAGGGACCCGTTACTACTTTTCATGTTGATAATTGTAGATTTGCTTATAGGTATTCCCTCAATACTTAACACAGATGCAATCTCGTACCGTAACAGTACATTTGGCATCTCATACATTTCAAAATTGTATTGATCTGTTTTTATTTGTTAGTATTGTAAGTGTTTTTTTTTATATTAATTTCAAATCAAAATGAGCAAAAGTATTTTTTAACTTTATGCCTAAATTTTATAATTTTGCGTACTTTATCACCTAAATTATTTAATTGTTTCTTTGATTGTTCAATAGTCGCATAATGATGCATATTTCTCATAACTATTCTAAAAAATCTGTTTTACTGTAGTTTTAAATGTAATGAAACATTTTATCGGCTTTAAGGTGTGTGATATATTTATAAGTCCGGTGTGTATATATAAACTTGTGTTGTACTATTTGCAAGTGCCTTTTTGTTGTACCGTTCTCTATCTGATACATCGGCGAGATTATCAATTAATTCCTCCGTAGCTGGTAGCGTTAAATAAAGAAATAAACAGTGATTTAGCTATTTTTTTGTTTGGTGTTACTACTTGTTTGTGGTGTTGCATCACACGTTTTCGTTAGCTAGCAAATTATATTTATTGTTATGGTTTAACAAATTCTGGTATGTTATTTTTCTGGATATTTCAACTTGTTGCTGTCTGTGTGAATTTTTTATGACTGCTTCCCAACTTTTGTCGACGATTACTGAGTAACTAACGTTTATTTGGAGTTGGTGTTAACCACATAAGAGTGATTTTGTTCTGCAAACATACAAATATTGTTTTATGTAAAGGGCGTTTGGAAATATTTGTAAAAATTCATACGCCTACATGATTGTATGTAAACTACTAATTTAAATGGCAGATATTTGTATTATTATTATACATCTTCTGCATATCTAAAATTTACAAACTTTTAAATTTGCATATTAGTATTTATGTGACAACGGAGACATCCGTATATCATGATCATTCTCATTCACGACTATCTTGCAACTATGGTAAGGGGTATAGTAAAATTTTTTTGGTTTTAATAGTCTTATGAAGTTGCTGGAAGGATGCTTCTAAATATTATGTCTGTAAATTTTGTTAGCTATTTTTCAGATCTTTCATTTGATTTTGAATTTTTAGATACATGTAGTTATGGTTAATTATATTATTCGTAAATATTTTAAAGAATAATTTACATGGTAAATACTCTATCTAAAGTATATTGCATTTTAAAGTTTAGGTAAAACATAATTGATATTAGTTAGCATACTATTATAGATAAAGCAAATGCGGTGTGTCTTCCAACGACGTCAGTACATAGTTCTAAATTATTTTTAATAGAGTGAAAGTACTAACTCAAATATTACTGGAAAAATTTTGAATAATGAGTATATTTTTAATTTGTCATATATGCATATTGCACAAATAGATAATATTATTAAAAAAATAAATTTACAAGAAAAGATGGTAATAAATTGTTATCATATATGTGCTTCAATGGAAATGATAAGGGTACATTAATAAATTCGTAACTTGTATTGCAAAGTTATTTGGTTAACATTATTCAATAAAGCAATTATTTTATCGCTCTAATATCAATTTTTTGTTACACATTTTAAAGGTAAAAAACAAAACAAGGCCTATCTTTAGCTGACTATTATAGGATGTTGTTGCAAAATAGCATACCTTTGCCAAGCTGTTAAGAATAATGCTAGTCAGTAATGATCTGAACTTCGGGAATCAGCTTAAAGTAAATCACAGTTTACTTCCACCAAACGGAAAACGTAACTTTGGACTCAAAACTCTTTTATTTTACAACAGGTCCTGCGGCTCAGCTTCTAATTAACCATTAGTTTAGTGTGCTTAAGTTATAAAGATTGACTGTAACAATTCGGTCAAACAATAGAAGATTTTGAAAACTAGGCACTTTACTCCATCTTCTCTGCAACTTTGCTTAGCCAATGCAAATGACGGCTTGTTATCCATTAGGGTAATTCTGGCCTTTGAAATAATTTTTGGAGGCTTATAACCAGAGATGCTTTGATAAATTGAAGTGGAACTTTTCGATTTATTTATTATTGAAGGCAGTCCAGATCGAGGCCACATTTAAAGACTGAAATCAACGCTAATAAATTTCTTAAACTAATTTTGGGCCGTACTCTCTAATATTGCATCTTAGTCTTTAACTCTGAAGATTACTTGAACTGCACCAGCAGCGGTTCTAATAATATCAAAGCAACGGCCAAAATTTCAGTATTCGGAGTGGATATGTTATTTATATTGAGTGAAATGTAGTACAACAGAGAACAACCTACAAACTGATATAACGTATAGCTTTTCAAATAGTTCACTTGATTCAATAATTTATTTAGAGTCCAAGCAGAAGAGTTTTGCACTACCCTAATATTTACTAATAGTCCGTATTATCCATTTGAAAATGACTTTCTTTAAGAACCGATTTAATCTTGTATGTTTAACATAAGAAAAAATAATTTTACAGTTTTAAGATTTTTGTGTTTTAACATTTGGTCTCTATCTCTCTAGATCTTTAAAAATTTAGCTTTTATAAATGATTTTGGTTAGTGAACCACTTGTAAAGAGTTTTGCATAAATATGTCTTATTTCGCGGCTACTAAAATTTCTTAAAACAGTCATCGAATCACCTCTTTGAATTTTTATTAGCAAGAAAATTATCTCATTTTAACTTTTTGACACAAATCGCAAAGGTAATCACATTAACATAAAATTGATTCTTTATAACATTAAAACAACTGACATGAAACAATTTAAAATATAAAATGGTGACAGTTTGCCCATTTTTTTGTTAAACTAACTTAACTGCGCTATGAAAATTGAAATATAATTTTAAATTAGAAACAATTTAGGTAATAGAATCCAACAAAACCATAAACAAACGAATTATAATGAAATAACAAGTAATAAAGATAAAATGATCTGCAGCATTACAAATGGAACTTACGTTAAAGGAAAGGTAAGAATACCGCAGAAACGATTACGAGAGTGCTTTTTGAATAGAGCGTATACTTTATTTGTAGCAACATTTTCAATAGTAAACTTCTGCCACTAGTGTCAACACAGACAGAAAACCGCCTGCAGATGCTTTTAAAAACAGAAGTTTATTTTCTAGTGAATGTTTTCAAAATAAACATACTTTTGTAACAATTTTTACAGTACAATTATTTTCAAAACTAAATAAATAGTGCGTAGTGCCAAATTAAATGTTATTTTAGTATTCAGATATTTTATTATTTCTTATTTAAAGAAAATGAGAACTAAAAGATAATACGTATCCAATAAGTCTATCTCAATAGACTAAGCAGCGCTATTTGAAAACATTTCTATAAAATTCGGTATAAATCACGTAACATATAGAGGGAATGTCGTCAGTATAAATACGTCTGATGTCTTTTCAAAAAGGTTTTTATTGAATAAATACATATTCGATCGATATATAGCACAGGAGTGACAAACATCCGACAGAAACTTTTTGGGTGTAGAAGAGAAGAACAAAGTAACAGTGGATTGGAAAACCATAATTCGTTAAGTAATTTTAATTTCTACCACGTTGTAAAATTTGATTTTTTAAAAATCCCTTTTTTATAATATAAAATTACGTTTCGGACTTCAAAAAAAGTTTTAGTGCGCTCGATAATAAATAAAAATTTAGAACTATTTACTTTCCAAATCTAAATTTATCAATCATTGAATGAGAAGGCAACCAATATTGATTGACTATTATATTTTGGTAACTTAAACCCTTCCCACTCTTTTGGTGTTAGAATCAAAGACACTGTATACCACCTTAATCAAAGAAACCCTGATAAATCTTAATTCTTAAAGACAAAATTACAAAGAACATAAATTTAGTTTCAAAAGAAAAATACAAAACACCTTTGACCAGGAGTAACACATGTAATCCGCTGTTTATTTAAATAAAAACAATTGACCTGTCTAAATATCTATTATAGTTTTTATAATATTTTTTTGTTTAAATAGGCTTATTGAAGACGTAGCACAAGTTGTTAGTTTATCGACACACTAAGAAAAAACATTAAAATACCCTCTTTTACAAAGAATAATTTATAAGTGCATTATCGTGGAGTGGTAAAACTTGATTGAAATTTCTGTCTGTTGGTGCTACTTTAATTTGTAGGTTTAACTATTAATATGGTAGATCTCTGCCGATCTCCAGCTGTGTGGATTAGCATTTATTTATTTAATCCTGTCCAGTTTCTTAAATTGATCATCTACTTCTTTTCCAAATACGCTTTCCGTTGGTTTTTCCTGTAATGATACTTTGCATTATAAAGTATTTTTTATGCATTAAGACTTGCCCAAAGTAGGATTATTTTTAGTTTTTAATTTTGGTTTTTAATTTTATTTGCACTCTCTTCTTAATTGGTGTAACAGTTTTTCATTAATCAATCCTCTGCGTTCATAAAAGATACATCGTGTATCAAAGCGAATCATCCGACTTAAAATGTTTACATAAATAACAAATCTTAGACACAAGACACAAGATTAGCAGAGCTAATCTGGAAGTTGCTTTACATATCAAGTTATAGGTATTCAATATGTCGCCATTGGGATGTATGGAAAATGTCCATACGGTAGTCAAATGATATACAGATTATTTTGTAAAAAAAATGCAATTAAGATAGACCTGTAGGCCTTGTAATGGGTAGTAGCAGTCATATGAGGGTTTTCTTCGTTCCAATGATGGGTGTTTCGAAAATTAATAATCCCATTTCTGGTAAAGCAAGAGCCATCGGCAACCAGCAGGTAGCTCATCAAGTTAGGATTTCGTGTGCATTGTCGAATTAACCACTGGCAGAAATATCTGCGCTACATAATCTTCTGGTAACAAATCTTGCACACGCGCAACGTGAAATCAATACAATTATTGCTCTTGCAATGTTCACTATATGCTTGTACATGAAACAGCAAAACAAAATGACAATCTTCTGGTGCTAGTACTAGAAGATAACTGAACAACATGAAAACGTTAGCAGTTTTGTCGAAACTTTTGTCGATCAGAATTTAGTTGTTGAGGTTTTAGGGTGCCAGTTTTCCTAAGACGTTCTGCAGTGGTTTCAAACATTTTACGATCTGGTATCCTTCTAGTGAGAAATGTTTTATGATATCTTTGTACATCATCAGCACCATTATTATATATATACCTAGCCATAAACTAGAGCATGATCCTTTGTTCTGCAAAAGTGTATAAAGTTGCGGGGTTTCCCATGATAATAAAAAATTAAAGTGTTTAAAAGTATTAACTCATACTTACACAATGTTTAATACTAATCAGTACGTATAATAACAGATGTTTAATAACTTGTCAAACAAGTAAACGATATATAACTGTTATCTACTTATTTTGTGCTGGAGAACACATCCCTAAAATAGTACCCCGCAATTTCAAAACACCCTGTATATAATAATTTGTTGGTTTCCCACTTACCGTATACCTCAGTGTTGTTTATTTATGAAGTTATTCTAATCTCCACAATCTCCTTCTTAATCTAGTTATGAAAACGGCAATGTCCAATACCATTTGTACTAGTGGAATCATTAACACCACTATTTAGTTTCTTACATAATTTAGCCTGTGTCGACATGGTTACTGAGTTAAAGTCATATGTGAGAGTTAGAGGATATCAGAGAACTAATATCTCAGAATATCCTAAAGGATCGATAGTACTAAGTATAGAAACGCTATCTGTCAATGCCCCCCTATACCCTTTGATTAAAATACTAAATTATTTTTCTTTGAATCAATTATATACTTAAGTATTATTTTGTAACGTATTATAAATATTTTTCGGTTCTATTAATGTTTGTTTTACACAATAATTTTTTCTGATTATTTCCCGATCATGTGTAAACCGATTTTTATAAAAAAAAATAGAAATAGAAGAACGGAAAAAGTAAACTTATTTGCACTTAATCAGATTAACTTGAATAATTTTAACAATACTTCTGTAGACCTTTTTTCATCATATTGTAACCGGGAATGAAATATATAGTTTAAAGTAAATATTCAACAGATCAAAAAGTGGAAACATTTAAAAACAAATATTTTGATACTTGGCTATTCATAAGCTTGAACAACAACGTAAATATATACATTTTAAATGTAAATTATGTAGAAAAATACATATAAAACTTTATTTAAAATTTAATTTTTTCATTGCCAATCGCAAGACCTACTCGGCACTCAGTAGTACGTAGTTTATTACAAAACCACATTAATCTGATACTATTTTTTCTTTCTCTTTATTTTAGTTCAAAAATTGCATGTGAGATCACCTTTTTGCAGCCCTTTCACACAATATTACGTAAGCCCTTGAAAGCAAACCGCTTCTTTATGCATTAGAACAGCATTTGCAAGGAGCAACGTTTTACACGCCGTTTCCTCTCAACCTTCCCGCCTGTCCAAAAAGCAGACTACGTACTTTATGTGTTACTTTTTCAGCTAAAATCACTCTACATTTATATTGTTATGAAGGAGAACAAATTGTAGTGGCAAACTTATCACGTTTGTTGTAAATTACATTTTTGCATTATAATGTAACATCATAATTTATTTAGAGTTAGTTGTAATATTATGAAACAAAGAATGTTGTAATTTACTTAGGTAGCAATGGTTGAACAGAAATAATTAACTTCTTTTTATTTCAGTTTCTATAAAAGGAAAAGTAATAACTGGCGCGGCTAATATACCGTTGCTGAGCACTTTTATACTAAAATCAATAAATAAAACTTCAAACGAACTCGAGCATAAACTTTTTAGGGGGTGCTACATTGCCGTCTAAAATTACATCTTAGTTGAAGTTTTGCTTTGTGACGTTCGTGTCAAGCAGAACTTGTCCGAGCCTTATTCTCATTAAGTTAGTCTACTATGTTCTAGTTCCATGCTTAAATTTAATTGCACACAAACTCTTTTCTTATATATTGGAGTTTTCAATATAAATTTATAAGCTAAAATATCGTGCATGAATTTCCACATTATTTTCCGTACCACAAACCTTATGTACGTAGAATTTAATACAGCAAAACATATAGACTTTAAAAAAGACCGCTTTACCTTCATGTCATCGTTTTGCTCTAAATATTTTTTTTTGTTAAAGAACAATAAGTAGTTTCAAAATTATTTATATGAAATTGCGTTTACAATTTTTGTTTTTGTATTAATAAGATCGTAATTCAAATAGTTATCAGGTGAGTTATTATTCAAATTAAATTAAACGAACTTCTTAAAAAATTGAACATTTTTTAAGTAGCATAATTTAAGTGTGGTTGCATATATATATATATATATATATATATATATATATATATAATAAATGTTCAGTTTTTTAAGTGGTTATATATATATATATGTATATAAATGATCAACTATGTTTAAAACAGTTGTCCTTTCACTTTCGGCGAATAAACATATCTTAAGAATCCACAGTTTCCGAATACCGTCAGCTC